>JARCFY010000002.1:25901961-26529461 GCA_029233225.1 Lepidodactylus listeri
ACAAGGCAGAATTAACCCAGGGTGGCGCTGTGGTTTAAGAGTGGCGGATCAGTATCTTTAGCTTGGAGAAACAAAGGCTGAGGGGTGACATGATCGAGGTTTATATGATTATGCATGTGGGATAGAGCAGAAAAAGAGGTACTTTTCTCACAATACAAGAACTCACGGGCACTCCATGAAATTGCAGAGCAGTCAGGTTAGAACGGATAAAAGGAAGTGCTTCTTCACCCAAAGAGTGATTAACACGTGGAATTCACTGCCACAGGAGGTGGTGGCGGCTACAAGCACAGATGGCTTCAAGAGGGAATTAAACATACGGAGCAGAAGTCCATCAGTGGCTATTAGCCACAAGGTACAGATAGGAACTCTCAGTCTGGGGCAAGTGATGCTCTGTATTCTTGGTGCTTGGGGGGGGGCAACAGTGGGAGGGCTTCTAGTGTCCTGGCCCCAATGATGGACCTCCTGAGGGCACCTGGTGTATTTGGCCACTGTGTGACAGAGTGTTGGACTGGATGGGCCACTGGCCTGATCCAACATTAGCTTCTCTTATGTTCTTATCTAGGAAACTGGGGTTCTAATCCCCACTCCTGCCATGAAAGCTCACTGGGTGACCTTGGGCCAGTTGCACTCTCTCAGCCTAACCTACCTCACAGGGCTGTTGTGAGGGTAAAATGGAGGAGAGGAGAATGACATAAACCGCTTTGGGTCCCCACTGGGGAGAAGGGTAGGGTACAAATGAATGAAACAAATGAACAACAAATTCAATAAATACAGGCTCTTACAGTCTTAGTTTCCACTTTTTAAAAATGAACTTTATTGAGATATACTGGACCCAATTACAAAACATCAGGTAAGAGCTGTAAAAGTACGTAAGCATCACTTAAATTTACAGTGCTAATATTGTATAAACGACGCTTGATACATTAGGAAGGGGATAACTTCGGCATAAACAAAAGCATTGACTTCATCTAGTCGGTACTTGAAAGAATAGCTGACCTAACAACTTCTGACTGTAAGTTTCCATGACAGAGAATTCAGGAAGAGCTGGGTTCGATTCTTATCCCACCCTTCCTCCCAAGAGCTCTGAGTGGCAGACACGGTTCTCCCCCTCCTCCCTTGTATGCTCACAACTACCCTGTGAGGCAGGCTAGACTGCCATAGAATTGTGCCTTCTCTCCCCCATCACGAACCAGTTTGAAACAATACTAATTCTTTCAGCTGCTGCAGTCCTCGAGGGCCATTAGTCTGAGGTACTTGGCTTTTTGCAGACCTGCCTTCCTTGTAAACTGCTTGGATTCAGGGCTACCAATCCGTGTCAGAGAAGGGGAGGGGCCATGGCCCAGTGGCAGAGCCTCTGCTTGGCATACGGAGGGTCCCACGCTCAACCCCCAGCGTCTCCAATTGAAATGATCAGGCAGTAGGCGAAGGGAAGACCTCCAGCTGAGACCCTGGAGAGCTGCTGCCAGTCTGAGTTGGCAATACTGACCTTGATGGGCCACGGGTCAGGTTCAATATAATGCAGCTTCATATGTGTCCAAGAAAGCACTCTGTCTGCACCCCCTCCTTTGCAGAACTATTCCACAAGAGGAGAAAAGGGCAGCAACAGAGAAAGCTTGTGGCTCTTTGGGAAGTGAAATACCTTATCTGTCTTTCTAGCAACCTACTTGAACAGATTATCTGGAGAGATTATCTCCCAAACCCTGTAAAGATAACCCATGCATTAAAACAGGGCTGCCTCATATAGACTTTCTTACACTGTTGTCTTATGAGGGGAAGGGAATGATCCAACAGCTCACCACGGATCTTAGGACCAGTTCACATGACGGGTCCTCTACAATAGTAGATGAATGGCTCAGGTGAACCAGGCAAGAAACGCCTCCACCCCTGGAACTACAGCTACACTCTCCCCACAGCTGCTGCTATCATATCAGATCTCTATGCTTACAAGAGGCAAATCCACCCAAGCCACATGGATTTGCACAAAAGAAACATGGAACTGCAAAAAAAGGAAACAAGAACTCGCTTCAGCCATATGTAACTCTACGGTGAAATTCGTCCCCAAACCTGTTTCAGCTACCAGCAAAACTTTGTGGGAAGACTAATAGCAGTTTTATAATGCATTTCCATGACAGATTGTAGGAAGAAATCCTGCAGCCAGTACGGTGTAGTGGTTAGAGTTTTGGACATGTGTTCAAATTCCTGCTTGCCATGGGACTTAGTGGGTGGCTTTTGTTCGGTCCTTCTCTCAGCCGAGCCTACCTCAACAGGGTTGTTGTGAGGCTCAAACGGAGGGTCTCTCACTTCACCTACTACCTGATCATTTCAACTGGAGATGCTGGGGATTGAACCTGGGACCCTCCACATGCCAAGGGAAACTTTTACCAATGAGGACAGTTCAGTCCCATTCACTTCAGTGTGTCTACAACGCCATTCCTAATCAATGTGGAGAACAATCTTTGTGGGGGAAAGACCTGTTTTCACCCATTTCTCAGTAGGGCTGTCAAGTCCAACTTGGGAAATATCTGGGGACTTTGGGGCTGGAGCCAGGAGACTTTGGGGGTGGAGCCAGGAGAAAGGAAATGACATCATTTTGTGATGTCACATCCTGTGATGTTGCTTCCACATGCTGACACATGAACTCATGAAGTATCCTAATACTGAATCAGGCCATTGGTCCATCAAGGTCAGTATTGACTACTCAGACTGGTAGTGGCTCTCCAGGGTCTCAGGCTGAGATCTTTAATGTCACCTATTACCTGATCCTTTTTTAGCTGAAGAGGCTGATACCTCCTGCATGTCAAGCAGATGTTCTATCACTGAGCAACCGCCCTACTGAATCCTTCCTCATCTCGGCAGAATATGAAGCACTAAGTGCTACACAAGTGCTAAATATGATTTTCATATCATAAGAACAGGAGAGAAGCCACAGTGGATCGGGCCAACAGCCCATCCAGTACAACACTCTGTGTCACACAGTGGCCAAAAATACCAGGTGCCCTCAGGAGGTCCAGCAGCGGGGCCAGAACTCCAGAAGCCCTCCCACTGTTGCCCCCCAAGCACCAAGAATGCAGAGCATCACTGCCCCAGACAAAGGGTTCCATTTAGACCTTGTGGCTAATAATAGCCACTGATAGACCTCTGCTGGATGGGGACAGAAAGAGAGAGACAGACAGACAGCTTTTTCACTTACTCTTGCCCAATTCCCAGGCTTTATTTCTGGCCCTTGTTTCACCCAGCTGTTGTCCATGTAAGTCCCATAACTTCTCCCCCCCCCCCCCCAGCATAGGCTTTTTGGTGGCTAAAGAGGACCTTTGTCCTCCCCTTTTCGCCAGCAGAAAAGCTAGTTGGATCCATCCCTAACTTAAAATACCGGTTACTTGATGTACAAATGCTTTTAAAAATGCAGATTTTTACTGCGGGGGGGGGGGGGGGGACACTGTTGAAAGAAACAGAAAATTGGCATAAAAATGAGGAATCCCAACTTTTATTTGCAGAAGGGAAATGAGGATTGGGGGGACCCAAACAGCCACGACAAGACATTTTAAACAATCCCACTCCCAGACCTTCTACAGGCAACCTCTCCTTGTGATGTTTACCTCTTTGGAAGTGACAGTTTATTCCTTTGACAAAACCACAGTGGACAGACAGACAGAAAAAAGAAAGAGGGGGAGGGGGAGAGACAGAGAAGGAAAAGAGCTCGCAGACCCCAGCAGCTTACCCCAGCAGTTTACTCAGCAGCAACCTTGCACGCAAGCCCTTCAGTAGAAAGAGCTTAGTCCCTCCTTAATCTCTGGGCAGGGCTCTCTTGCTTGCTCAGCTCTTAAAGGGGAAATTTCCCTTTTAAGAAGTTCAAGAGGCCAGGGCAGGCTCCGAGGTTCCCCTGCTGGCAGCCATTTTGTCCCCCCGGTGGCCAATTTTGGAAAAGCGGGGGGAAGCTTTAAAAATCGGTGTTTCCCCCGCTCTACCGGGGGACTTGGCAGCCCTATTTCTCAGTGGGTGGCAGCCCGCCACTTCTCTTGGCAGTGTCGATTTCCATTTGCATCTAAAACGGGAACGGTCTGAAATTTAAGGGAAAGGCCTCAGTCCTTGAGGACCTGATCCAGCAGCAAGCACCTCTTCTGAGGCAGATGGGAGGCACGGAAGCCAGCTGTGCGGTGCGCCCTCAATGAGAGAAGCCCTGGAACATTTTTCCTGGTTCTTTTTTCCTCTTCCAGGCTCTGAAGACGGCAGGAGGCATCAAATAGTAAGTGAAAAGAATAGGACCTCCCCTCCCCTTTCTGCACTGCTGGCAAAATTCACATCAAAAACACTCGCTTTAATTCACCCTGTCGTATATAATCACACTAATAAGGCACCAGTGATGTGCAGTCAGCATCATAAAATATCAAGTGCCAGCTATTTTTTTTAATAGACAAGAAAGAACCCTCCAAGCCTCACGACGTTTTCCTGACAGGTGGCGGCCGGATTGTGTTTGCAAACACACACATGACTCTGTCCATTCAGGGCCACACTGTTAGCAAGGAGAAGGCCAAAAAGTCCCCCCTACCCTCAATGCCTCTGCAGGGACCGTTGGATGCATTTTGTTTCAGAAGCAAGTTTCTAGTCCTTTGGAGCCCCTATGGGCAATTGTGGGTCAGAATTCTGAATGCAAGTTTGGGAGGGGGGAAACACCTCTGTATATAACTCCCCCCCATCTCATGGTTAAAAGATACCTATTTTTGTATGCTTGGGGGCCAAACTAGACAGTGGGAGATCCCTGCCTGGCAAGATTGTAAATAATGATTTAACCAGGTAGATTGTAAATAATGAGTGATTGAACTAGTGGATAAATAAATGGTCATGGTAAATAATGGTTATGGTTGGCCCTGATCCTGATTGGTGTAGTGGTTAAGTGTGCAGACTCTAATCTAGGAGAATCAGGTTTGATTCCCCACTCCTCCACTTGCACCTGCTGGATGACCTTGGGCAAGCCATAGCTCTGTCCGAGCTGTTCTTGAAAGAGCAGTTTCTGTCAGAGCTCTCTCAGCCCCACCTACCTCACAGGGTGTCTGTCGTGGGGAGGGGAAGGGAAAGGAGTTTTGTAAGCTGCTCTGAGACACCTTTGGGTAGTGAAGGATGGGGTATAAATCCAATCTCTTCTTCTTCTTCTTCTTCTTCTTCCTGGGATTGTTGGGGAGGCTTAATTCTTTCCCCTGCCCTGTCTTCTGGGCCTCAAGTATATTTATTTATATGTATTGTATTCATTTAGTAAATTTATATCCTAATACATAATTTATAAATTTATAGTAAATTTATACCCTAAATCTGCATTACAAAAACACACACACTGTTTCTCCAACTGTTTCTCCACAGGAAGACATCACATCAGTTTACTTATTTATTGCATTTTTATCCTGCCCTTCCTCCACAGTTTTCAGGGAGATGCACATGGCTTGTCCCCTCCACCTTTTTTAACTATACAACAACCCTGCACGGCAGATCAGGCTGAGAGAGAATGACTGGCTAGGGTTGCCAACCTCCAGGTGGAACCTGGAAATCGCCTGCTATTACAGTTGATCTCTGGATGACCAAGATCAGTTTCCTTCGAGAAAATGGCTGCTTCAGAGGGTGGACTGTACAGCATTATACTCTGCTGAGGTCCCTCTCCTAGCTCCCCCACTCCCCAGGCTCAACACCCCAAATCTCCAGGTATTTCCCAACCCAGAGCTGGCAACCCTATGACTGGCCCAGAGTCACCCAGTGATCTTCCGTGGCAGACTGAGGATTCAAATGCGCATCTCCCAGATTTTAGTTCAGCACACTAATGACTCCCCAGGATTGGCTCCTGACAAACCTCTGTTTCTTCATCATGCAGATGAGCATGGCTTGCACACTCCCTCCCTTCTCACTGGGACCCAGAGCATCACGGAAAGTTTCCTCTAGACTTCAGGCTTATTTTTTGCAAACATCTCTGAAAAAGTGAGTGGTGACTCATGAAAGGTCATAGTGAAACCAATCTTCTCAGTCTCCAAGGCTCCACTGGATGTTTGTTGTATTTTTCAAACAACAGCCTCCATCTCTCCTTCTGTCTCTCCATAGCAAATTCTTTTTGAATGGAGGGAAATTTCAAAAACTGTTTGAGATAAATAGGGTTGTCAGGTCCCTCCTGGCCACTGATGGGGAATATGGGGGAGAAGGTTGCCGGATCCAGGTTGAGAAACTCCTGGAGATTTGAGGATGGAGCCTGGGAAGGATGGGGACCTCAGTGGGGTACAATTCCACAGAGTCCACCCTCCAAAGTAGCCATTTTCCTCTGAGGAACTGATCTCTCTAGTCTGGAGAGGAGCTGTGAATCCAGAGGAGATTTGGGAAACCCATATTTCAACCCCCTTTTTGCTATGGAAGCTCTCTAGATAGGGTTGCCAACCTCCTGATGAGGGCCTGGAGATCTATGGGAATTACAGCTGATCTACTGCCTATGTAGATCAATTCACCTAGACTGGGGGGGGCAAATGGCGGCCCGGGGGCCACATGCAGCCCGCCACAGAGTTTTTTGCGGCCCGCCAAGACAGTTGGCCACTGTCAGCACTTGAGGAGCTGCAGCTTGAACTTATTGACATGCAGTCAGATCACACTGTGAAAGAAATGTTTAATGCTGTGACATTAGTTGACTTTTACAAATCTTTGCCTGCTGAAAAATTTCCATGTATGAAGAAATTTGCTGGGAAAATGTTCTCTATATTTGGGTCTACATATATTTGTGAGCAAAGTTTTTCTTGCATGAAGATCAACAAGAGTAAATATAGATATTAACAGACATTTGACAGACACTAACTTGCAGGCTGTGATGAGAATCTCAACAAGCAATCTCACTCCTGATTTCAAAAAAACTGTAGAAAAGTGTGATAGGGTACATTTGTCTCATTAAACTGATTCTAAAATTAAATGTGCTTGCAGCTATAGATGATATGAAATTAGCACAATAAATAAATTGAATAAAACTACCACTATTTTATTTAATTTATATTTATGGATTTTTATGATACAATTTGTACCTTTTCTGAAATGCAAAGTTAACTAATGAATGAAATAAAAATGAATCATTTTAAAAGGCCCTCTGCTAACCTCCGCTCCCACGAAGTGGCCCCCGAGCCAAAACAATTGCCCACCCCTGACCTAGACAGTGGAGTACCTAGAGTATTTGACTCCCGGAGTGGATCACTTTTTAACATTCCTCTCCTCTATACAACAAAATTGACTGGCGGAGCCTTGGCTGTGGGCCCAGCTGTCTAAAGCTCCACCCACCCACCCCAGGATGCTTCAGGAAAAGGTCCAAGAAAGATCCACAGAGCTTGCCCTCTTCCCAGCAAGGAAGGAAACTGGGCTGGCCACCACCCACCCCTTCTGGACTGGTGTCAGTCCAGAAGGAGGAGTGAATGACGCCTTTTTCTCCCTTCCTGCACCCCGATGGTAATACTGCCTCTGAGCGCAGCAATATCTAATATGCCAGGGGTGGGCAATTGTTTTGGCTCAGGGGCCACTTTGTGGGAGCAGAGGTTAGCAGAGGGCCGCACTTTTAAAATGATTGCATTCATTAGTTAACTTTGCATTTCAGAAAAGGTATAAATTGTATCATAAAAATCAATAAATATAAATTAAATAAAATAGTGGTAGTTTTATTCAATTTATTTATTGTGCTAATTTCATATCATCTATAGCTGCAAGCACATTTAATTTTAGAATCAGTTTAAGGAGACAAATGTACCCTATCACACTTTCCTACAATTTTTTTGAAATCAGGAGTGAGATTACTTGTTGAGATTCTCATCACAGCCTGCAAGTTAATGTCTGTCAAAGAGCATCTATATTTACTCTTGTTGATCTTCATGTCTTGGCGGGCCGCAAAAAATTCTGTGGCGGGCCGCATGTGGCCCGCGGGCCGCAATTTGCCCACCCCTGTTATGCTAAGCTTATTTCTCTTCTATCAAGAGTTTGTCCTCTTAAAACCAAATTTTATGCGGATAGCAAGCTCCCTACTAAAGGATAAGGCTTTGGCTGGAATTGGTACATGTACCTATAGGACAACTGGAAAACAAGGTTTGCTATGGAAGGGAGGGTACCAATTCCTCAGCCTTCTGTTGTACTAAAGGGCCTTACACGGAAACAAAATGATGGCACTACAGGTTGAGTTTTTCAGAATCGCAGTTTCTTTTCTACACGACTCAATCCCAGCATGAATTGCAACCCCACGCAGGAACCTAAGCACCCTTTAAAATATGTTAGAGGTCCATGACTTTGATGGCTACCAGCATTCCAGCACAATCCAAAACAGGGACATAATTAGGGTTACCAACTTTTACATGGCTCCTCCAGCTGTCACTTTAATATCAGCTGGGTCTGCAGCAAATACCAGGTGATGTTACTTAACTTTAGAACAAAGTTTGAGTCCAGTGGCACCTTTAAGACCAACAAGGTTTAACACCCCGAATTAAAATTTATTAAACTGTATTGGTCTTAAAGGTGCCACTGGACTCAAACTTTGTTCTGTTGCTTCAGACCAGCACAGCTACCCACCTGAAATTATTTAACTTAACACCATGAGAGGCTTCCACTGTCCATTGTCATTAATTAAACCTCTGTTAAAGGGACAGGACATTCTTTTCCCCTGGCCAGCCCCTTCACTCTCAGACATATAACCAAGACAAAACAAAAGCACTCTAAACTCCCACTGACTACAGCAAATAGGAAGATAGTGGCTGAACTCTGCGGACGGGTCAGTCAGAAGGAGGCTGCAATGGAAGAACTCTTTCCTGGGAGTCAGCACCCATTGAATAAAATGGGACTTACTGCCCCGCAGACCTCCGAGGGTTATTTGGGAACGCAGCCTCTCTTTACCCGCGCTGTAGCATGGCTGCATGGATGGCTGATCTTTATGTCCCCTTATAAGAAAGGCAACTAGGATAGCAGCTGGGAGGAGATGAGCAGAGAGCGCGCAACCCTTGGCGCCGCCACTAAGGCTGCCTCCCAGGCCCCTGCTGGGCTGTGTGTGTCGCAGAACTCCTTCCCCAAGGCCAGGAAGGCCAGTCACTCGGGGCTTGCTGGAACGGGCCCGTTTGAACGCCAGTCTGGCACAACAGCTAGCGCGACGCCAACCCAGCAGCAGCCCAGCCTCTGCAAAGCCCCCCCCCCCCCCCCGCCGTCCCAGCCGGAGAAGGGGAGGAATCGCTTCGCGGGAGCGGCCTGCAAGCCCTGGGCCTCGGTGCGCTTTGTGCAGCGCATTGCGCCCTTTGGCGGTGGGAACCCCCCTGGGGTGCCTGTTCTGACAACGTCTGGCCTGCCCCCTCCCCCGGTGTCCCTTCCACTCTGCCGCCTCCTCCTCCGTTTGCAGCGTGGGGCCTTCCCTCGTTCTGCCCCTTTCCTCCCGCCCCGCCCTATAAAAGCCTGTGCGAAGGAAACTTCTTCCAGCACTGGAGTCCCAGGAGCCAGCTAGGGCGGCCCAGAGGGCTAGGGAGAGGTCCGCCCTGTTTCGGGGGGGGTGTGTGGGGGGGGGGGGGGGTGCACTGCGGTGGTGAACGGGCCTTCCAGCGGCTGAAGGCCAGCTGCGGATGGAAGGGAAAGGGGGGGGGGGGGAGGCTGAGCTTTTTCGGGTGGATTCGCCCTTGCCTCAGCTCCTCTTAGGGATGCCAGCCTCCAGGCGGGACCTGGGGACCCCCGAAATTATAGCTGCTTTCCAGACTGTAGAGATCAGTGCCCCTGGAGAAAGTGGATGCTCTGGAGGGTGGGCTCTACGGCACTGTACCCCACGGAGGTCCCTGTCCTTCCCAGGCTCCACCCCCAAATATCCAGAAGTTTCCCAACCAGGATCTGGCTTGCACCCCCTTATCGCCCAGGTAGATTGCCCCTACTGCCCAGCTCTTGGTACACCATGGCTGCTAGAGAAAAGGGGAGCTTTGAGGGGGGAATCCATGCCATACGGTATTCCTGCTGATGTCTCTCTCCTCCCCAAATCCTGCCTCCCCAGGCTTCACGTGGAAATCTTCAGGCATTGCCTACCTGGAGCTGGCAGCCCTGCCTTCAGCCAGCCATCCACATAAGGGGGCAGGAGTGGTCCTCTTGAAAGAACAGAACTGGGTGGGTGGGGTGTGGTAGTTTATAATACTACCACATATGTAACGGACAGGACATTCATTGCCACAGGTTTTTAAGAACCAGAACTGGTTAGGGTGTCAGGCTGGGATTTGGGAGACCCGGGTTCAAATTCTGCCTCTGCCATGGAACCTTGCTAGATGTCTTCAAGCCAGTCACACACACACACACTCGGTCTAGCCTACCTCACAGGATTGTTGTAAGGATACAGAGGAGAACAATGTAGGCTGCTTTGGGTCCCCATTGGGGTGAAAAGTGGGGTATAAATAAAGTAAACCTAGAGATGATTGTTCTACTAGTTCTAGAACCCAGAAGCATTTTTGCAGGGCTGAGAAGAACTACCTCTACAGAAAGCCTCTATTCTACTGAACTCTTTTATTTTCAGAAACTCTGTCCTCTTTGGAATTTGGGCATTCTACATCACAATCCTGTGTAAAGTTCCTCCAGTCTAAGCCCTTTTGGGGGGCAGGGACAACTAGAACTGTACCAAACATCCTGCAGGCAGCTGCCCCATAGGTCTGTACAAGGGCATTCCAGTACTGGCCGTTTTATTTTTTCACTCCATAGAACAGATAAAAGGAAGTACTTCTTCACCCAAAGATGGATTAACACATGGAATGCACTGCCACAGGAGGTGGTGGTGGCTACAAACATGGACGGCTTCAAGAGGGAATTAGATAAACATATGGAGCAGAGATCCATCAGTGGCTATTAGCCACAAAGCATAGATAGGAACTCTCAGTCTGGGGCAAGTGATGCTCTGGATTCTTGGTGCTTGAGGGGGGGCAACAGTGGGAGGGCTTCGAGTGTCCTGGCCCCACTGGTGGACTTCCTGAGGGCACCTGGTGTTTTTGGCCACTGTGTGACAGGGTGTTGGACTGGATGGGCCGTTGGCCTGATCCAACATTGGCTTCTCTTATGTTCTCTTATGTCCCCAGTCTAGAGCGTTTTCCCCGCTGCCCCATGCTGAGCTGACATTTTCATGTACGATGCTATCCTTCCTACCCTTCTCTCCATCATCCTGCCATCTCTGTCATGCAGGGAGCAGGGCAGAGATACACAACTAGGGTTGCTGACTTCCAGGTGGACCCTGGAGATCTCCTAGAATGACACTGGATCTCCAGAGATCAGTCCCCCTGGAGAAAATGCCTGCTTTGGAGGGTGGATTCTAGGGCACTAAACCTGAATGAGATTCCTGCTCGGGCTCCGCCCCCAAATCTCCAGGCATTTCTTAACCTGGGGTTGGTATCCCTGTATACAACCCTCGATCTCCCCTTTGAATGCTTTGAAAGAGCTGTGCAATGTGGGGCTTCTTATTCTAGCAATGATGTACTGAACAGCAGAGGCCTTGTGCTTTTCCAGCCTTCTTTGCACTCTGCCACCTCCGTTTAAAAAAACCAAACAAACAACAGATGCAATTTACAATTGTTTGCAAACTAACTGCAACTATTAGCCACAGAGACACCAAGGTATGGACGTCACCATTTAGGCCAAAGTCTGTCGCCCTGGTCAAGAACTTGAGTTCACCCGTTTAAGCGAGTTCCAGTGCAATCCTAAACACAGTGACGCCCTTCTAAACCCACTGAGGTCAACGGATTTTAGAAGGCTGTAAATCTTCTTAGGACTGCATGGTTCGGAAGTCATTCTCATAAAGGCTTTCTTATATGGTCAGCTGACCTCTTCAGTAATATAATACAGTCATTACAAACATCTGGTACATGGAATTTTTGTTTTTCAACATCCAAGATCTAGTCTCAAAGCCTCCTTTAAAAAAATCTTTCAGTAGTATATATGTTTTCCCCAGCAAGGAAAAGGGTAACAAACCCAGCTGTTGAACAGCCTGTTACAGCAGCTGAGAAGGCCAAAATTCCATCAAAATCAATGAGATTCAAGTGACTGGTAAGTAACTTGGCCCATTCCTTTTTAGCGGGGCAGACTCCTCTGCCGTTTCTCAGCAGCAAGACTTTCTGCCTCCATGAAAAGCAAAGCAAGAGGCCAGATACTGCAAGCAAGCCATATCCTTTCCTGGGGCAGCTTGACTGCACTGGTGTTCCTTGAGGCAGCAGCTCCTCACAGTGGCGTAACGAACAAGCGCCATGCAGAGAAGAGCAGCGTCTTGAAACGAGGAAAAGCGTGCATGGATTTTATTTTTCAAAAAACCTATTTAATCACAATGCTTTATTTTGGCATAAGCATATTCAGAGCCCCAGTACCTGTTTTTCAGTGCTGATTGTTGAGGGTATACAGTAACCTCTTGAGGCTGATCCAGAGCTCGACTGCCTGTGGTTATTGCAAAATAGAGGATTTAGAGATTCTGAATGCAGTAGGGAAGGCCATAAATATAACAAAAACATGCCAGCTTATTGGTAAACAAGCTGGTGTCAGAATAAATTCATTATGAAAGAAAACTGCCTACTTTGCTAGTGGTAAAGCCTTGAAGTGAGTCTTTCAATCCTAAACAAACCTCGGAAAATTGGGGGAAGGGGCGGTTTTCATTGGAAGTACCTTGAAGAGAATCTTTTAACACTGTCCTTAGCCGGTGAGGCAATAATTGGTGCTTTCTTTGGAGCATGTGCCAAGTGCCTTTTCCTTCACCCCTGACTGGCCACAACTAATCCCATTCACCTGGCAATGCATCTTCTAGGCAAGACAGGGCTCTTCTGTTTTTAGAAAGGTAAGCCCTGGCCACTTGCCAACAGATTCACAAGAGAAGAAAAGAAAAAGGGGGGTGGGGCGGGGGGGGGGGGGGAAGCTCCAGAGAATTTGTTTGCTGATGATCAGGTAAACAGACTGGGTGTCTTGAATGTTCCGAGAATAGAAATTAGTTTGCTGCAGTTAATTATCACTGGTGTCTTTTCACCCCCGGTAATTAAGGGATTTGGATGCCAACACATTCATTACCTTGGTATTGCCATCTCAGTTCTGGAGGGCCTAGAGAGGCACAATCCCAGCACACGCTGCAGTCTCTAAAGAGGAACTTTAGGATTTGCAGCCACCTTCAAAAACTACCAACTGGTAGCCCGTTGGCCAGACGTGGCCCCTAATCCCAGTTTATCTGCCCATCAATGGGTGTATTTTAACTGGGGTTTCAGAAAACGTGTTCTCTACACTTTTGCTTATGCAGAAAGGAATACTCAGCATAAATAACTGGCTTAATACTTGGGACATACTGGTTAGGTGTAACCAAGCACAAGTCCTGCATAGATGGCCGAAGCTCATTGCTCGGGGGAGCCAACTTTGCCCTTGTCCTCCTGGACCACCTGTTAGGTGTAGAAAAGAGCAAGAGTCCAGCAGTGCCTTAAAGACTAAACAAAATGCGTGGCCGGGGATAAGCTTTCGTGAGTCACTGCTCACTTCTTCAGAAAATTCATGCCCTGCCACAAATCTTGTCAGTCTTTAAGGTGCTACTGGACTCTTTTCTACGGCTACAGACAAGACTAACATGGCTACCCATCTTGACCTATCTCCATGGAAGGCACCTGTTACGTGATCAGCTCGTGTGGCAGAAAAAAAATGTAGAAAAACGGGTGCAAGGTGAAAAAAAAAGTCTATTTAGTTCTTGTGGATCCCTACGCATTTCGCAGTTCGCTTCATAAGGGGAATGTTTCCGAAGTTACTCTCTTTCCACCTTGAGCAACTGCCCATGGTGGAAACTGAATGACTTTGGAAACGATCCCCTGGTGAAGTGAATAGCGAAACTCATAGGGATTCCACAAGAACTAAATAAACATTTTTTTTTCACCTTGCACCCATTTTTCTACATTTTTTCTGCCTGCTGATGCAGCCGTTCTTGTTTTCTCCAGCTTGTGTGGCATGATGCTCTTCCAACCTAGATCCATTGCTGAGAGCATGGACCTATCCCTGGCCACCTGCCAATCGTATGTTTATCCTGACCTTCCTCCATGGAGCTCAATGTGTTGAGTGGGTTGCCCTCATCACCCAGCTGGGGAGCCCGTATGTGCACTGGAAGACACGTGCAACTGCTTTATGCTGAGTCAGACCCTTGGTCCATCAAGGCCTGTATTTTCTACTCAGACTGGCAGCGGCTCTCCAGAGTCTCAGGCAGAGGTCTTTCATGTCAGCAACTGTCTGGTCCTTTTGATCAGAGATGCCAAGGATGGAATCTGTGACCTTCTGCATGCCAAGCAGATGCTCTACCACTGAGCCGCAGCCCCACGCCAACATGCAGGGGGAATATGAGAGAGGTTCACAGATGGATTTAAGTGGGGAGTTAGATAGATTCATGGGTCTATCCATGGCCACTAGCCACGATGACTGAAGGGAACTTCCACTTCCAGAAGTAGTTAACCTCTGAATAACAGTGCCACGAGGCGACATCAACCTCTTGTGTCTGGTTTAGAGGCCTCTCGAGACATCTAGTTGGCCACCATGTGAAACAGAACGTTGGGCTAGAAGATGGATCACTGATTTGATCCAACAGGACATCCCTGATGCCCTCATGAGGAAAGGGTGTGAATGGGCCCATTTTTCCACATCCAAGACCATGTAACTACCTAAGCCTAAGCACCCACGACTGGTGTGGTAGACCCACAGCCACCTTTGTCATCTCCCTTGTGCCCAGTTTCCAGCTCTGAGCTCTTCTGGGAAGGGACTTGCTATCAATGGTGAAGTAACGCCAACAGTAACCAGGGGACAGGCACTCATGGTCATGGGTGGGCAAGTGCAATTGGCTGTTTGTTTGTTTTTCAGGAGGAAAGATCTTGCAGAGTGGATCGATGGATGTATGGCCATGCAAATGTAATGCCTAGGTCACACAGGACTTAGTACATGCCATGAGGGAGAGCATGGGTGTCCGCTATCTCTGCAGCTGCGCTGGCGTTCTCTCCGGGCAAGCCAGCCTCTGGAAAATGCCTTCTTCAGTCTACTCTGTGTCTTAATATTCAGGGCTACCATTAAGGGTGGGCCAGTCAACACCAGCAGATAGAAAAGTAAAGAGTTCTGTGCCATAAAGTTTGCAGGGAAAGGAAAGCAAGGGAATTTTGCCTCTAATTTGTTACAGACACCGAACCTTCTAAGGAGGGGAAACAGTCCTCCTCCAAGGATAAAATGGAAATACCCTGTACGGGTGATAGCGTTGTCTCCAGGGCATGGCTTCATTTTCATTAGACTATTGCAGAGTTCTCACTCTGAGCACAGAAATTCACAGTGTGGCAGTTATTCCAGAAGTGCTGGCAAAGAACGCAATTAAGCAAACCTGAGCTCACGTTGCCAAAAAGACCAGACTGGAGACGGTACACATGCATTTGTTTAGACATTTCTTTCCTGCATTCTTAACCTTTACAGTTTCCTGAGCTGTCAAATGAAAAGGAAAAAAAACCCCAACAAATAAATAAATAAAATAAAGAAGCCCATCAGTAAATGAATCTCTTGGCTAGAAACCTGGGTGAATAGGAACTTGTAGCCTGGTGCTTAAAACTAGCAAGATGAGGCACCTAGTGAGCCAGTGTGATGTAGTGGGCAGAGTGATGGACTAGGATCTGGGAGACTCAGGTTCAAATTCCCACTCTGCCACAGAAACTTGCTGGGTGACCTCAGGCCAGTCATCCTCTCTCAGCCTAACCTGCCTCCCAGGGTTGTTGTGAGGATAAAATGGAAGAGAGGAGAATAACCAAGATAAAATGGAGGAGAGGGGACCCAAAGGTGGACTGGGGAGGAAGGTGGGGCATAAAGGAAGTAAATAATAATCAATAACCTCCAGTGGGATGGAGTTCCATAAGCAGGGCTATCAGGGGGGAAAGCCTGCACAGAGGGGGAACATAAAAAAGGGCCAATGTCTGGAAGATCTTACCGGCTGGGCAAGAACATACGGGAAGAGGTGATGCTTTAGACATCTGAAGAACAGGTGAGAAGTCTCTATACCACGGATGTTGCAGTCATTTGTTATGAGGGCCAGATCTGATGTAAATGAGATCTTGTTGGGCTGGGCCACGTGTGTCATAAAATGTAATGCCAGGTAGCAGAGATATAAACTTTTATAAAGGACACAAACACAAAGTTTTCTTTCTACTTAAAATAAAAACATGCTTAAAACATTGGCACTCTTGCAATATTTTGTTTATTTAACAGTCTCTGATAACTGACACCTCTCGCTCTGAATTATTGCATCAAAATGTCAGTGCTGTTGCAATCTTGAGTATGCTGTTCAGGTGTGTATCTGTAAGCTGCAAACCTACTTTTGATGTATTGACATTCACCACAGAAATCTCATGCTCAAGAGTTCTGAGCCTGGGACCCAGGGGAAAACATGAAATGGCTGAGCAACTGAGAGAGTCTGGCAAAGCAAGCTATGATGCAGCAGCAACAGAATTGGAAGCAGGAGGTGGCCAGTTCAAGTACACACCTGATAGAAGCTCCCTGGGGGCCTGATCCAGCCCCTGGGCCGCATGTTTGACACCCCTGCTCTACACAATTCTGGGTGAATTGAGGACCTTGAACCAGTCGCTTATGATATTTGGTTTGCACACTGGATATTTGGTTTCAGGAAGGGATGTGGCTCAGTGGTAGAGCCTCTGCTTGCCATGCCGAAGGTCCCCAGTTCCATCTCCAGTATCTCCTGTTAAAAGGATCAGGCAGTATGGGTTGGGAAAGACCTCCGCCTGAGACCCTGGAGAGCCACTGCTCATCTGAGTAGACAATACTGACCTCGATGGGCCAATAGTCTGACTCAGTATAAAGCTGCTTCACATGTCTACAGTGGTCCAGCGAATCATAGCAGTCCCAGTTTACAGGCTGGGAAAACTACTTTTTGAACACTGACCCAAGTAAAAAAGAAGAAATTCCTGGCACATCAGGGACAGAAAAAACAGCTCAGCCTTCTCTCTGCTACACTCATTTTCTACTTCTGTGGAGTTCCTTTTTATGTTCCGGAGTATTTACAAACGTGACCCCAGCCAAAAAAAAAAAGCAAAAAGCCTAAAGTATATAATCACTCTGCAACTCCAGGATTCTTGTCCTTGCTGCCTGTGTAAAGTAGAGGGTAGCCTCGGTTTTCCACCTGCCTAATGTGGATAAAAGTGAGCTACCCTTCTTGCATATTTAGAGAAATGACACACGATACAAGCTCATAACCATTCCATGAATCAGAGGGTGCCAAATAAGCAATTAAAAACAACCTGCTGCTCAAATAGTACAGTGGTTAGAAACAGGAGCAACCTAATCCAGCCAGTTTGGCCCCAGCAGAGCAGGGCTTGGGAGCCAAGCAGGGAGGGGTGCCAACTCTGGGCTGGGAAAGACCTGGAGGTGTTGTGGGTGGACCCTAAGGAGGGCAGGGTTTGGGGAGGGGAGGGGCTTCAGTGGGGTATAACGCCATACAGTCCGCCTTCCAAAGTGGCCATTTTCTCCAGGCGAATTGATCTTTATCGCCTGGAGATCTCTAACCCCAGGAGATCTCCAGCCACCACCTGGAGGCTGGCAACCCTATAAGCAGGATTGGCCCTGATTAGTACTTGAATGAGAGACCACCAAGGAAGACTGAGGTTGCTGTGCACAGGCAGACAATGGCAAACACTCCTGCTCATCTCACACTTGGACCCCTTCATGGAAGGGGTCTCTGTGAGTCGGTTGCCGCTCAGCAGCATGCTCCTCCTCCTCCTCCTCCTCTTCTTCTCATGAGTTTTAAAAGTCCTTGTTCCTCTTTTTTTTTAAAGTCACATATGATTCCACCCTACAATCAAAGAGTCACAGAGTTGGAAGGGGTCATCCAGGCCATCTAGTCCAACCCTTTGTCCGATGCAGGATCAGCCGAGAGCATCCCTGACAAGGGTTTGTCCAGCCGCTGCTTGAGGACTGCCGGTGAGGGGGAGCTCACCACCTCCCTAGGCAGCTGATTCCACTGTTGCACAACTCTGACTGTCAAAAAGTTTTTCCTAAGATCCCGCCCTTAATTTAAACCCATTATGGCGAGTCCTCTCCTCTGCTGCCAAGAGGAACAGCCCCCTGCCCTCCTCTAAGTGACAGCCCTTCAGATTCTGAAAGAAAGCAATCTTGTCCCACCTCAGCCTCCTCTTCTCCAGACTAAACATGCCCAAGTCCCTTAGCCTTTTCTTATAGGGCTTTGTCTCCAGGCCCCTGATTATCTTCAACACTCTCTGCACCTGCTCCATTCTGTCCACATCCTTTTTGAAGTGAGGCCTCCAGAACTGCATACAATACTCCCAGTACGGCCTGACCAGTGCTGTGTACAGCAGGACCATGACATCTTGTGATTTAGATCCCATCCCTCTGTTGCTGCACCTCAAGACTGTATTAGCCTTTTTTGTCACTGCATTACACTGGCTACTCATATTCAACTTGTGGTCCACCTGTACCCCAAGATCTTGTTCACACACCCTGCTACATGCACCACATCCTTCTTCCAAAGAGGAGACATCATCCTCAAAGCAAACCTGTGGAAGAAATTAGACAAAGAAAGCCCTCTCCCAGCACCCAAGAGCACCATGGCTAACCAGTCTTTTAAAATCAGGTCTTTGCAGGCCAATATGATTCATTGCAACTGTCCTTTTTGAGCAGATTGATCCTATTTTCTGATACCAGCCTCTGCTATAAGAGCATCAGTTTGCCCTTCATTGGTGCCAGAGATCTGGGTTTGAATCCCCCCGCTGCCAAGGAAACTCTTTGGGCCTTTTGTCTTTTGGGGAGTTTCCTGTGGACCAGCACATCTGCCTTGAATCATTGCACAAGTCCAAAATAAAACAAGAGTCCACTGACACATAGGGTTGCCAAACTACAGGTGAGGACTGGAGATCTCTTGGAATTACAAGTGATCTCCACACTACAGAAATCAGTTCTGCTAGAGAAAATGCAGCTTTATTGGGCAGACTGTATGGCCAAACTGCGGCTCGGGAGCCACATGCGGCTCTTGCACACATATTGTGTGGCTCCTGGCAGGGTGGCTGGGGAAGTGAAGGGGAGGCATGCCTCCCCAATTCATCTTTCCTTCCCCAGCCAGTGTTCCCCTCCCTGGGTAGGTTTGAGGTGGGGGCGGGGAGCAGAGAAAGAAAACAACTTTAAATGCATCCTCAACGCCCCCCCCCCCCAGCTGGCTTGGAGAAGGCATTTGTCTCTTTAAATCCCTTCTCCAAGCCAAGCCAGCTGGTATGGGGGCAGGGGTGGAGGACACATTTAAAGTTAAAGTTGCTTTCTTTCCACCTCTCCCTCCCCCATCTATTTGCTTTCTCTGTTTCTCTCTCTCTTTTCCCCTCCCTCCCCCATCAATTTGCTTTTCCACATTTCTTCTCTTTTTCTCTTTCTCCCTTTTCCACTTCCTTCCCTTTTCTCTCTCTCTTCCTTTCTTCCCCTTCCCATCTATTTGCTTTCTTTGTTTATCTCTCTCTCTTTCTGTCTTCCTTTCCACCTCTTTCATTCTCTCTCTCTCTCTCTCTCTCTTAGACAAATAAATATCATTAGAAAACAAATAAATATCATTGGACAAATAAATATCATCAATATGTTTTTACCCCTTTTTATTTTTGGCAGTCTCAGTTAAAGTTAATAAAAAGCAAATTTGCATATTTCCCAATAAAAACGTGTGTGTAATATTTGTCCCTGTCTTGCAGCTCTCAAACATCTGACATTTATTCCATGTTTTGGCCACCCCTGCCATATAGATGAAATCCCTTCCCCAATCTCCCCCCCCCCCCCCGCTCCCAAATCTCCAGAAATTCACTAGGTCAGTAGGCTAGCTCTGGCCTTCAAAAGCTGATGCTGGGATACCTTTTAAGAACATAAGAGAAGCCAATGTTGGATCAGGCCAGTGGCCCATCCAGTCCAACACTCTGTCACACAGCGGCCAAAAACACCAGGTGTTTTTTTGTTAGTCTCTACAGTGCCACTGGACTCTTGTTGCCTTTTGCTGCCACCATGCAAAACCAACATAGAATCTTAAAATCACAGAGTTGGAAGGCATTCCCAGGGTCATCTAGTCCAACCCCCTGCACAATGCAGGAAATTCACAAATCTTTCCCCCAGGATCCCTGGCCACACTGGCCTGGAGAAAAATTGTTTCCTGACCCCAAAGTGATGACCCAGGAGAACTAAGCATCGAGGTAACCTTTCCTGCCCTCCCTTCTCACGATCTACCTAAGTTCACAAACTCAGCATTGCTGTCAGATGGCCATCTAGTCTCTGTTTAAAAAAAAAAAAACCAAAAGAAGGAGAGCCCACCACTTCCCGAGGAAGCCTCCTGACTATCTGTCTGCAATTATCTGGATGAATCCAGGTATGGGGGAATGAGCTCCTTTGCATTAACTGAGATACTTAACTCAGGTAACACTGAAACAAAAGCCCTGAGTCAAATCAAAAGAAAACACTTGAGGAACAAGGGGTGCTTACAGCTTTAATAGTACAGATTGCCCCATTTGATAAGGGCTTGCATTTAAATAAGCCCCAAGGAGCTTTGAAAATTGAATGGCGGGGAGGGGAAGAGCCGACACTTCTGCTGAGATGACTATTGTTTGAGTGGAGACAGTTTTTCTGCTAGACTGGTTTAACAAGGTAACAGTCCATTGACTCCCAAGGCGGGAAGGCCCTCGACAAAAGGAGGGGGTGGGAGGCTGACTCTGGGAGCCAACATTCCAACCCGCCCCCCCCTTCCCATCCCAACACCTTCTGTCCGGGGCCCAAATTTCCAGAACTGCATTTCACTGGCAAGGAAAGCCTCTCATTTCTGTCTCCCGCTTTTCACTCTTGAAAATTTGCTTTTATCTGCTAAGATCTAAGCCCCAGTTTCTGGACCTGCCCATAGGCTTCCTCTCTCGGCACCTCGGATAAGTGCTCATTCATCCACTTATTTCTTTACTACATTTATATCCCACCATTTTCCTCTACGGGAACCCAAAGTGGCTTTCATAGTTCTCTTCTTGAGATCCAGTTTGGTGTAGTGGTTAGGCGCACAGACTCTAATCTGGGAGAACGGAGTTTGAGTCCCCCACTCCTTCACATGAAGCTGCGGGTGTGACCTTATGACCTCAGTCATAAGTTCTTTCAGAGCTGTTCTCTGATAAGCAGTTCTTGAAAGAGCTCTCTCAGCCCCTCCTACCTCACAGGGTGTCTATTGTGGGAAGGGGAAGGGAAAGGAGTTCGTAAATTGCTCTGAGACTCCTTGGGGGAGTGAAGGATGGGGGTATAAATCCAATCTCCTCCTCCTCCTCCTCCTCTTCTTCTATTTTATCCTCACAACAACCCTGTGAGGTAGGCTAGGTTGAGAGCGTATGACTGGCCCAAGGCCACCCAGTGAGCTTCTATGGCAGAGTCAGGATTTGAACCTAGGTTTCCCACATCCGAGTCCAACCCTCTAATCTCTACACCACACTGGCTGTCTAATATTGGAGAATCTTTGGTAAGCTGCACTCCAGTCCTTTGTGACTTTTTTCAAAATTGTTACATCTTTCGGACACCAGCTTTGAAAATAATTCCAAGCAGGTAGCTACATAGGTCTGCAGCAGATGAGCAAGTTTTGAGACCAAGAGCCCCTTAAAGACCAAGAAGGTCTGCAGAATATAAGCTTTTTCGAAAGTCCAGGCTCCCTGCATCAGTTATGAAGGCAGCTTCGATTCTCAAAATTTTATACCATGAAAGTCTTGTTAGCCTTTAAGGTGCTACCCGACTTGAAACCAGCTTTTAAAAATCACCTTTCCATCCCACCCTTCCTCCAAGGCGTTTAGCATGGTACACTATGTCTCACCTCCCTGCTTTCATCTTTGCAACTAGGGTTGCTAATCTCCAGATGTGACCTGGAGACGACCCCCCCCCCCCCCCCGAATTACAACTGATCGCCAGACTACAGAGATCAGTTGCCATGTAGTAAAGGGCAGCTTCAGAGGGCAGACATAATGGTATACCAGAGATTCACATTGAAATTCCTCCCCAGATTTCCCCCTCTTCAGGCATCATCTCCAAACCTCCAGGAAATTCCCTGGCCAGAGTTGGAAGTCCTAACAACATCCCTATGAGGTAGGTTAAGCAGAGTGATGGGCCCGAGTTCATTACTAAGCAGAGATTTGAATCTCCATCTCCCTAGTCCTAGATGAAGATGGGCAGCAGTAGAAAAGAGCAAGAGTCCAGTAGCACCTTAAAGACAAACAAAATTTGTGGCAGGGGATGAGTTTCCGTGAGTCATCTGAAGAAGTGATCAGTGACTCAGGAAAGCTCTTGCCCTGCCACAAACTTTGTTAGTCTTGAAGGTGCTCCTGGACTCTGGCTGTTCCTTACTCCTAGTCTGACACTCTTAACACTATGCCACAGTGGTATTTGTCACAGTCCTCAAGATATGGCCCATTATTATCTACTCTTTTTAAAATGCCCAAGAATACTACAGACAGATCCCAAAGAATGCTATATGCAAATATCTGTGCCAAAACCAAAAAGATTGCTAGTTCCCCTCCCCCACCCCTGCACCTTTCACAGCATCCCAGCAGGTGGAAATTTTAGCAGATAAAAGTTTCTCTTGAGATGAGAGATAGGAAAACTTCACCTGCGGAAGTGTTCAGACAGGGAAATCTCTGCTGCAAGCTTCTGACAAAATCCCAGGAGCATGCAGGGCGGGGGTGGGGTGGGGTGGGGTGGACGGGACACGAGCCACCTTTTTATGAATCAGATATTGAGAGGCAGCTTTCACATGATTTTATTGGGATCTTATCAGCGCAAAGGGAAATTTCTTGGTAACGAAAGGGAGGGAGGGAGGGAGGGAGGGAGGGAGGGAGGGAGGGAGGGAGAGAAAGAAAGAAAGAAAGAAAGAAAGAAAGAAAAAGAAAGAAAGAAAGAAAGAAAGAAAGGGAGGGAGGGAGGGAGGGAGGGAGGGAAGGGGGAAGGAAGGAAAGGAATAGGAAGGAAGGAAGGAAGGTAGGTAGGTAGGTGGGGGAGAGAGAGAAGAAAAGAAAGGAAGGAAGGAACAGGAAGGTAGGTGGGGGAGAGAGAAAGAAAGGGAGGGAGGGAGGGGGAAGGAAAGGAACAGGAAGGTAGGTAGGTAGGTGGGGGGGGAGAGAGAGAGAGAGAAAGGAAGGGAGGGAGGGAGGGAGGGAGGGAGGGAAAGGGGAAGGAAGGAAAGGAACAGGAAGGAAGGTAGGTAGGTGGGGGAGAGAGATTGAGAAGAAAAGGAAGGAAGGAAGGAACAGGAAGGTAGGTAGGTAGGTGGGGGAGAGAGAGAGAAGAAAGAAAGAAAGAAAGAAAGAAAGAAAGAAAGAAAGAAAGAAAGAAAGAAAGAAAGAAAGAAAGAAAGAAAGAAAGAAAGAAAGAAAGAAAGAAAGAGACAGACAGACAAGGTGCTTCTCTCCCCCCCCCCCCCCCCCGGTGTTTCCCTCCCTTCCCCCCCTCTTGCCTGGGCACTGGGGCCCAGCTTTTCCCTCCCTCACTCCCACACCCCTCCCGCCCAGGAATGGTGAGCAGGGAGGGATGGGGGCTTCTCCCCGGACCGGCAGCCTGCTGTGGCCCGGGAAGGGTGAGCGGGGGGGGGGGGGGGAGGCTTTCCTCTGGCTCCGTGCCGAAGCGCGGGCCGGGGAGAGCGAGCTGCAGGGGCGGGGCTTGGTTATGTGCCCGCCCCCGGCCTTTTCTCTCCCGGAGCAGTGCCCCGGCTCCCCCCCCCCCCCCGGCCCCAATGGAGCTCTGAGACAGGCAATATGATAGGTCAAAAGCTAAGGAAACTTAGAACTATGAAGGCTTGATGCTCATTATATCACACTGTGAAGCTTGCTCAGCTATTTGTAACTCTGTATGAATACTCTGTGTATGATGCTAGTATGAAAAATTGATATTGATGGATTAGTCTGATCTTAAAGGATTGTTCTCTTGGATGTTGTTTTGTTAAGTCATACATGAAGTCACATGATGGGCCTCGCCTGATGAAGATTGCCAGAAACGAATATACTTACTGGATGCTACGCTGATTTGCTCTTGGACCTTTGTTTATTGACTACTGTATTAAATTGATATTTTTGCATTGCTTTTTTCATATGGTTTATTGGTTCAGTGTACATTTCAGCTATAAGTTCCCTTAGCTTTTGGCATATACAAGATAAGCAGAGGGACCGTTAAGAGCCTGGCTGTAAACAGTTAATATTGGCCACTGGTTTGCCATCTCCTGGTTGGGAAATTCCTGGGGAATGCAGTGGGGTGGAACCTGGGGAAGGTGGTGTTTCAGGAGGGGTGAACTTCAGCTGGGTATAATGCCACACATTCCATCCTCCAAAGCAGGCCGTTTCTCCGAGCGAACTGATCTCTGCAGTCTGGAGGCCAGTTGTAACTCCGGGAGATCTTCAGGCTCCACCTGGAGGTTGGCAACCTACTGGTAATGCCTGTTCAGGTCTCAGGCAGAGAAACACCTTCTTCAGCACCTGCTTCATGAAATCCTTCAGCTGGAGTATCCTGGGTTTGGACCTCACCCTTTCCCATTGAGCCCCAATCCCTCCCCAAACCTTATCCGCCCTCCAGATCTTAAGAGGAAAATAGCAGTTCTCCAGTTCTTTGCTTTTTCCCAGACATCCCATAATTAAAGTCAGCAGATTCCAAAGGTTGCCATGCCAGCTCCTCTTTACAGTAGTCTTCTGCATTCTCCATGAATAATCGCATTAGTTTGTGGTCCAGCATGCATTTTAGTGAGCTCAGGTTCCATTGTTTTCCATGGGACTTGAATTGCTTAGCTGTGTCATAGATTTGCAGCTGCACTCAAAGGGGTTTTCAGAGAAATGGAATGGGCTCTTATTAAAACACCCATTCAAATAGTTAATTCCCCAACGTGCATGTTTGTTTGTTTTAAAGGTAGTCACAGATTGACCCTGGAGTTTGGATTGATGAAACTCAATTTTTAAATCGGGGCACCTACATTCAAGAAATCTACTGCTGAATCTTGATAGGTCAAGATGGGTAGCTGTGTTAGCTTGTCTTCAGCTGAAGAAAAGAGCAAACGTCCGGGAGCACCTTCAAGAGTAACAAAATTTGTTGCAGGGGATGTGCTTTCGTGAGTCACTGCTCATGAAACTGATGAAGTTAGCAGTGATTCACGAAAGCTCATCAGCTGCCACAAATGTTGTTAGTCTTTAAGGTGCTCCTGGACTCTTGCTCTTTTCTACGGCTGGACCTTGAAATTTCTTCGGGTATGAAGTCCTGCAAAATATTTTCAGGAAGCACCGAACCCCTAAGTACCAGTGTATTTAATGAGAACAGAACAGAAAATAAATTCTGGCAACTCAGATTGCATTTTTTCAAAAAAAGAGATGATGTCATCAACTATTTGCATTGCAAATGTTGGCATTTCCACTTTCCACCCCACCCTTTCCCCCATATTCTTACAAAAGGCAAGCCAGTGTTAGGGAAGTTTTATCAATCATGTTAACTGTTTAAATATCAAATATTGGGCAACTGTGCTAAGTGTTTTGCGGATGAATGCCACAGCAGAGAGATCAACAGTGGGGTCCTTCGGTTGAACTGGTCCATTGGCAGTCAATGGTCTCCTAGGGTGTAACTCTGTTTAGAATTCCAGAGAGTCAGATTAGTTTTCCCAGCAATCCCAGGAGCTCTCCCAAGGACTCCCAGGAGCTCTCCCAAGGACTCTCCCAAGGAAACATTCCAGCCTTTGAGATGGATGTCCACTTGTTGGTAAGAACTATGCATGCGATCAGTTCATCCTGTGGGAATGATCCCAAGGAGTGGACTCTGGTCTTTGATGAGAACTCTGATCTATGGCACTGAACCCACTGAGGTCCCTGTCTCTCCCGCCCCCCCGCCCACTCCAGCCCCAAATCTTCCAACCTGGATCTGGCAACCCCCACCCCCTCCATCCCCCTGCTGGTGGCCAGGGGGGACTGGGCAGCCCTCATCTCCATGCTGGGGGAAGGTGTGTATTATGCTGGCTTCTGCTTGTCAAGGAACAGGAGGCCTAGTGGTGGTGGGAATGGCTGTCAAGTCACAGGCAGTTTATGGCAACCCCTGAGGGTTTTCAACCCAGGAGGCATTCAAAGATACTTTGCATCTCCTCCGTTTGGTCTCCCATCCAAGTACTGACCAGAGCTTTCCCACGCCTCCACATGCAGCTGCTGGTGTGACCTTGGGTCAGTCACAAGTTCTTTCAGGGGCTGTTCTCTCATGAGCAGTTCTTGGTAGAGCTCTCTGAGCCCCACCTGCCTCACATTGGTACCTGTTGTGGGGAGGGAAAGGGAAAGGAGACTGTAAGCCACTCTGAGACTCCTTCGGGTAGTGAAGGGCGGGGTATAAGTCCAATCTCCCTCTTCCTCTCCTTCTCCTCCTTCCGAAGCAGCCATCTTCTCCAGATGAACTGATCTCTGTTGCCTGGAGATCAGTTGGCAAACCCCAGGAGATCCCCAGCCACCCCCTGGAGACCATGCGAGCAATGAAGAACAACAACTATAGATCTAAGCACATGAATTAGATATGCTAAAGATTGATATGCTAAAGATTTTAATACAAAATATTTGGTCTAATTCTATTTAACAATAAATGGTCCAAATAAATAACAACGAAGTGTCCGGTGGTCATTTTCGTTTCTAGAAGTCTTTGTCAGGCTGGGGACCATCATGCAAACTGCACAATATTCACACGGAAAATGTACATTCCCAAAAGGTCAAGTTAGTCCAATGGGAGCAAAACTTTTTGCCGGAATACTCCTAGTATCATTCTAAAGAACCCTTAAGGAGAGCATATAGTACAATATCCAGCTGGCTTCTACTGTGGCTCTCCTTAAGAGTTCTTTAGAATGATACCAGGAATATTCCTGTGAAAATTTTGCTAGGGACCCTCCTCGTCATTCCCTTTGCCTCCCTTGTATGCCATTCTCTATTACTGTGTTATCCTCCCTTATGAGGAATGTTAGGCTCAGAGACCGTGACTCACAGAATGCCACTCAGCAAGAAGAAGAAGAAGAGATTGGATTTATACCCCGCCCTTCACTCACTTGGAGTCTCAGAGCGGCTTACAAACTCCTTTTCCCTTCCCCTCCCCACAACAGACACCCTGTGAGGTAGGTGGGGCTGAGAGAACTCTTTCCCAAGCTGTCCTTGAGGGAACAGCTAGTACAGAGCTATGGCTTGCCCAAGGTCATCCAGCCATGGCAGAGTGGAGATTGGAAAACTGGGGTCTCCCAGATCCTCTTCTGAGACTAGCCCAATCCCATCAGATCTTGGAAGCTAAGCAAGGTCGGCCCTGCCCAGTATTTGGAAGGGCAGCCTCCAAGGAATACCAGGGTCATGACACAGAGGTAGACAATGGCAAATCACTTCTGAAACCTCTCTTGCCTTAAAAACAAATCTAGCTTGCCACCTAGTGGTGCACTACAGGGCTAGAACTTCTGACCGCCAGGCAATCTTAGGATCTCCTGGCTATACTATGCCCACTGCCGTATGATAATTAATTAATTAGTCGCCACAATACCACACTGGCTCCGGTTCTTCTGGACGTCAGCTCTCTGCTTTAGAATGGAGCATGCATATCACTCTCATTCTACAGTCACCCCACCGGCTGCCCATCAGTTACTGAACTCAGTGTAAAGTCTTGGCTATCACATACAAGGCCCTTCATGGCTTTGGACCCGCCTACCTGCAAGACCGTCTCTCCCCCCCTTCCACCACAACAGCTTTGCTCATCCGAGCAAGGCCTTCTGCAGGTGCCAGCCTGCAAATGGGCAAAGTCAACAACTGCCCACAGATGTGCCTTCTCCATTGTGCCCCCCACCCCTGGAATGGCCTGCCTGAGAAGACCGGAAAGACTCCCCCTCTCCTGGCTTTCCTTAAAGGATGCAAAACTGAAGGATTCAAGAGGGCATTTCTGCCCAAGGCAATAGGGTAGCCCTGCTACAAAGGCTTCTCAAAGTTACTTGGATAAACTACTGGGGACTGTGGTCTATACTACTGCATATAGTTTGCTGGGGGTCGGATCCCATTATCTCACTTTCCATTTGATGCGTCAAGTTAACAATTATACTGTGCTTCAGTAGAAAAGAGCACAAGTCCAGCAACACCTTAAAGACTCACAAAATGTGTGGCTTTCGCGAGTCACCACTCTCCTCTTCACCTCTGAAGTGCTCACTTCTGAAGATGTGAGCAGTGACTCCTGAAAGCTCATACCCTGCCACACAGTTCCATGGAGATTGATTGAGATGGGTAGCCATGTTAGCCTGTCTGTAGCAGCAGAAAAGAGCAAGAGTCCGGGAGCACCTTCAAGACTCAGAAAAGGCGAAAGATTTATGTGATCCGAAGAGAAACCGGAGATATAGTTTACTGCATCCTGCACTTGGTGGTTTTTTTCTTTTTTAAAATTTTTTATTTCTTTCAATGACATCAGTTAACAATGTTAAAAATACAACCCGAGATCATAAAAACAGCATTAAGCAGCCACTGAGCTGCTGAAAAATATCCAGTCCTCAGTCTAGAAGCAAGAACTAAAGAGAGCTAAAAAGATAAAACCTTTTAGTTAAAAACATAGTTAAAAGGAAAGCTTTTGGCCTGGCCCTTGAAAGAGAGTAATGATAACTTCGACAGCATTTTAAAAGCATTTGATTTTTTCAAAAACTGCACTTAGTGTCTGGTTGTCACTGTGTCTGTGAAATTCAGTCAAGTTTTTTTTGTTTCATCCAGCTGTCTCTTTGTTTCATTAGCCTGGATATCACGAGCAATTTCAAATAGTTACGACGGCTGCACTGCAAGAGCCTTTGTTGATGTGTTTAAGTGCCTATTTTTTATGTTTCTCCACCTGCTGCCAACAAACTGTATATTTTTGTGAGCCTTTTTTGATATTGGTGGTATTGTGCTTTGAGAAGACATTAAATAAAATCTATTTAAAAAAAACAACTCACAAAAGCTCCTACGCAGCCATAAATTTTGTTGGTGCCACTGGATTCTTTTCTGCTGCTACAGACAGACTAACAGGGCTACCCACTTGGCTTCAGTTCTCCCTCTTTAGACTTCTGGTTGGCTCTACCACCCGAATCCTATTTCATCGTTTAGTTGATGTCCCATCTCCTTGACTGTAACGACCTGCTCTGCATAATCCGCCTTGAGTCTCAGTCAGAAAGGCGGATTATGAATAATGCCAGAGTGGTTCAAAGGTGGAATCAGCTGAGGAGGGAGGTGGTGAGCTCCCCTTCACTGGCAGCTTTCAAGAATAGGCTGGATGAATATCTGTCAGAGAGGCCTGGTCCTGCATTACGCTGGGGATTGGACTAGATCACTGGTTCTCAAAGTGGGCAATGTCGCCCCCTGGGGGGCACTGGAATGATCCAGGTGGGTGGTAGGAGCCTTGGGTGCAATTGGGGGGCGTTGAATAAAAATAAGGGCGTGGGGGAAGCAGAAAGAAAGAAGAGTCCAGAACCTATCTAAGGCAGCTTTTTCCTGCCTTCTCCTGGTCTTCCCTGGGACCAGGGAAGGAGAGGGAGGTGAAGAGGCGACCCTATGGCCAATCACAGCCATGCATTTGCAAATTGCAAGTGCATGTGCACCCTTGCAAGGCTGGGGTTGCTGGTGAGCTCTTGTGTGGTGGCTGCTGCTGGCCTCTGGCTTCAGGCCTCCAGCTGCTGCTGCTCTGTGCCTGCCTTGGCCTGCCTGGCTGCGTGTATCACGGTGGACTCTACCTGCATCTTTTGGTCCATTTCTTGAAGGTAGATTTCCAGGGGGGCGCTGAGTAATTTTTTTCCTGAAAAGGGTGGTAGGCCAAATAAGTTTGGGAACCTGTGGACTAGATGGTCTGCATGGCCCCTTCCAGCTCTATGATTCTATGATTCTATAAATAAAATTTGTGCTGGAGGCCGATCTGAATGGCTGCTGGCATCCTACCCAAAGGCCCCCTGTGTCTTGGTCCAAGAAAGTCGGTAGCCTGTGGTACAGCCTGAGACTTACCATAGCCTGTATTCAGTTTCACAAGGGTTACTGTTATGTATTGGGATTGAATCATCCCTGACTGAATCACCTTGACTGAATCATCCCTGATTGAATCACCCTAGAGACTGGCTGAGCTTGGAGCACAAGAACAATAGCTGACCAGGATTCTGGAGTAAACCAATCAAGTAGTAATGTTTTGTAAATAACCTATCGCGGGGAGTGTGTGTGTGTGGGGTAGAGTGTTTTGCATGCATATAAGCAGGGCTTCGGCCCTGCTAGGGTTGTCTTGTTCTGCCTTAACCCACTTAATAAACTATGAGCTGATCACTCTACGCATCTGAACCCAGTATATTTCAGTTACAGATGATGTAACTTTTCTCTCATGCTTCAAAACATCTCTTCTTTTTTCACTCCGACACACTTTTAAAAAATGTATTGCTGATCCAACCTGAAGAAAAGTCCTGGGTACCTTGAAAACTCCATCTCTGGTTAAGAACCAGCCTGATGTAGTGGTTGGAGTCTTGGATAAGGACCCGGTGACCCGGCTTCACATCCCCATTCTGTCACTGAAGCTCGTTGGAAGACCTTAGGTCTGTCACTGGCTCTGTCAGCATACGGTACCTCAGAGGGTGGTCATTGCCGGGGTTAAATGGAGGCTGGGAAAATGGTTCTGCAAGCCAAGGACACACCAAGCTGCCTTATACTGAACCTGACCTTGGTCCATCAAGGTCAATATTGGCTACTCAGACTGGCTGTGGCTCTCCAGGGTCTGGTCCTTTCAACTGGAGATGCCAGGGATAGAACCTGGGACCTTCTGCATGCAAAGCAGATGCTCTACCACTGAGCCACAGTCCCTTCCCCACTGGTGAGAAAGCAGGCTATCAATATTGAAACGAATAAATCTATTTCAATATGTCAGTTAGTCCTACTAAAATATATTACACAACCTTAAGCGTTTTGGTTTGTTTGTTTCACTTTCTTGTAATGGACCAAGACAGCAACTGGCATTTTTCCCCGTCCCCTAACAGCCTCGGAGCAGAGCCAAGCAAAAGAGTAGCAACCTTCCTGACAGGTGCAGAATTTCTCAGCCTGGCAGCCAGAGCAGCTGTACCAGTCCCCTTTTGCAGCTGGCAGATCTCAGGTCTTGTGATAAAATCTCACCGGCTCTGGCAGTTAGAGCACTCGGTGTTCACCGCGCCCGTCCGTGAAGTGCTACAACACCACAAGCCCAGGAATGAGCCTCCTCTGAGGCCAGTGTCTCACCTTAAGAACCTGTTTTCAAGGCCCGGGACGTGTCCTAGGATCTGATGCCTTTGCCAAGTCCTCCCTGGGAGACAGGGACTGACTAATGTGCCACCACAGTGTCATGTGGTTATGGTTGTGGTCTAGGATCCGGGACACCCAGGTCTGAACTCCCACTGCCTTGGAAGCTTGCTGGATGACCTTGGGCCACCCAGTCTAATGTATCTTGCAGGGATACTATGAGGGGAAACGGAGAAGGGAAGATCTACATAAGTCACTTTGGATCCCCGTTAGGGTTGCCAACCTCTGGGTGAGGGCTGGAGATCTCCAGGGATCACAACTGAACTCCAGATGGCTAAGATCAGTTCCCCTGGAGAAAATGGCTGCTTTAGAGGGTGGACTCTGTGGCATTATACCCAGCTGAGGTAGGATTGCCAGGTCCCCGTGCCACACCAGCTGGGGGATTTGGGGGGTGTTCCGGAATGTCCCCAACATGATGACATCACCCAGAAGCAACATCACCATGTCAGGGATGTGACGTGGGGATACTCTGGTTTTGTGCAAAACTCTATGGTAAACCAGCTTCAAACCATAGAATTTTACCCTCAGTCCAGAGTGTCACCATGCAATGTCCCTGGCATGATGACGTCACTTCTGGCTGATGTCATTGCATCGGGGATGATGTGTGATGTCTCTGTTTAGAGGTGGGGTTCTGGCAGGCAGAAGCCCTGAAAATCAGGGCAACCCCTGCCGAGACCTGGGGACTGGCAGCCCTATGCTGAGGTCCTTCCTTTCTCTGAACCCCACCTTCCCCAAAGGTCCAGGTATTTACAAAGTGGGAGCTGGCAACCCTACTTCCCACGGGGGAGAAAAGGGGGGTATGAATGAAGAAAACAGATTGTGACTGACTAGAGCTTTGCATCAGGCCTTGCAATGCTTCTGACCAGCCAAGCTAATGGCAGGTCTCCCAGCCAGGCCCTGTGGCCTGCCAGGTGCTTGACACTCCGCTCTCTTTGTGCATTCCCCCCCACCCCCACGTAGCCAAAGTACTGGGCAGCACACCTTTCCTGAACTCCAAACAGCGATTTTGCCGCTTGGAGATCAGGTGGAGGCAGCCCCTACTAGAAAAACAAGCGGGGGCTGCCTGCACTTTAACTGATCAGCTGGAGGGCCCTTTAAATCTTGGTGGAGGGAAGGAAGAGGGGCAGCGGCAAGATTTAAAGGGCCCTCCAGCTGATGGGCAGGCCACGTCCTCCTGCTGATCAGCTGGAGGGTCCTTTTAATGTCACAGGAGGGGAGGGAGGGGGAGAGGTGGGAGGGGCAGCAGGTGTGGTGGGGCGTGCCTCACATTTGAGGGGGCGGAGCCCCAAAATGCCCCATTGTAGCTATGGGCATGCCACGCCTACCCAGTCTCCAGGAATTTTCCAGCCCTGACCTGGCAGCCCTAACTGGTAGAAATCAAGGGCATAGACTTTCCAGTTTCTGGTGGGGGGGGGGGGGCTGGGGCTGGGCATTACAGGCCATTGTCTCCAGGGGAGGCTCAGCATGTCCTGGAAAATTTTTTTGGGGGGGGTCCAGCTAGGGTTGCCAGCCTCCAGGTGGGGCCTGGGGATCTCCCACTTTTACAATTGATCTCCAGCTGACAGAGATCAGCTCCCCTGGAGAAAATGGCTGCTTTGAAGGGTGGACTCTATGGCCTTGTACCATGCTGAGGCCCCTCCCCTCCCCAAACCCCACCTTCTCCTGGCTCCCCCCCCAAAGTCCCCAGGTATTTTCCAACCCGGACTTGGCAACCCTAGGTCCAGCTTCCCTGCCCCCCCTGAAGTTGACACCTATGGTAGAAATTAGGAGGCGGGGACAAGGCTCCTCTGCATTGTGTCAGTACATGACATCTGTTCTGAAGTGCTCCTCCAGGATTTGCCCAAAATTCTACTTTGTTGTGACCCCAGCAAGACCTGACCCCCGTTTCAACCTTTGCCAACCTGGGATGCAGCAGTGGGGAATGGGCAGAGGGGGCAATGCTGGCAGCCCCCCATTACCCAATTTATCAATCCCCTTCTTGGCTACCATACTGGGCCAGTGGAGAGTCTCAAGTTATGCAGCTGTATATAGCAGCAGTGCAGTGGCAATTTAAAGCTGAGCAAGAGGTATGCCAGCATAAGCGAGCTCACTTCATAAGATGCACTGGAGTGCACATCCATTAGAGGATATAATGACAATCACAAAGGAAAGTTGGGCGGGGACACAGTACAGAGAGTTTAAAAAAAGATCTGCCAGTTTAAAAAAAGATCTGATAAGAAAAGTAATCAGTTCACTCAGAATAGGCAAGGCAGGGCCATCTCCAACTGTTGTTATATAGGATAAGTAGGAAAGTCAAGTTCAAGATAAGTAGACACAACAGGAAGTTACAGAAAGCGATCGACATGCTAGCACTTAGAATAAGTGAGGAATACCACCTCCTCCCTTATAAAAAAGGTGATCTTCATTCAGAGTTAGTCAAGAGGCCTGTTTTTAGGGATGCCAGCCTCCAGGTGGGACCTGGGAATCCTCCAGAATTCCAGCTCATTTCCAGACTACAGAGATCAGTTCCCTTGGAGAAAATGTATGCTTTGGAGGATGCACTGCATTACAATCGGTACTGCATAGCATTACAATCAGTACTGCAATAGACTATTCCAAAAGAGCAATACATTAAAGTAAAGAAGATGTGTAGCCCTTCTTGGTGAGAATGCATACGTAAGTAGTGGATGAGTTTAGCATATGCAGTGAGATAAGAAACCAATATCCTTAAGTTCTGGGGGGGGCGTTGTTCTCAGCATTGTAATATTGGAATGCATTTCTCTGATCTGGTGAGAGAGAAGACATACACGGCCCAACCATTCACCCCACCTCAAAGATAAGTATGCTGTTATTTACCTGCATGCTGTAACAACATGGTATTCTTAGCACGCTACAATTAAGAAGGATACTTTTACACATCTGTCTCCTATTTTGACATATTTTATTTGCTCTGATGTGTTTCCCCGTAATTAAACCCAAACAAATGGTGACTATATAAACTTAACTTGTTATTCCTATTCAGTTTTTGCATCAGTTAAAACAACTTCATTATTCTGTATGCTGATTTGCTGTTCACCCTCTACTTATATGAATGAACTGTTACCTTCCATTTCAATGTATCTGAATAAAACTTTGTTGGTCTTAAAAGGTGCCACTGGACTCAAACTTTGTTCTATTGCTTCAGACCAACACAGCTGCCCACCTGGATCCATTTTTAAGGCATCCCTGGAGTTTTGTTTTATTCTTCTTTAAACAGACCAAGTTGCTGAGCAAGGGTGTAACTGCTGGAAATCATCTACAAGCTGACCTGCACCAATTTAGCAGAGGAAAAGTGGAACAATTAGGAAAACAGGATTACATTTAGGTGAAGGCGGAGTGAAAAATTGATGGAAGGAGGCATTAACAATTTGGGAAATGCATATGACACCACATTACTGGCAGACAATAGTGAAGATTTGAAAAGACTACTGATGAAGGTTAAAGCAGAAAGGGCCAAAGCAGGATTACAGCTGAACATCAAGACAACAAAAGTAATGACAACTGGGGAATCACACAACTTTAAGGATGACAGTGAAGACCTTGAAACTGTTTAAGATTTCCTATACTATGGCTCCATTGTCAACCAAAAGGGAGACAGCAACCAAGAAATCAGAAGGAGACTGAGGCTTGGGCTGTAGCCGCACGGCCCTTTAAATCCGTGAGCCCTCCTGCACTTAAAGGGGCCATGTTTTTTTAGTTCGGGTTGGGATGTCAGCGGCAACTGGTGGAGGAAGAGGAGGCGGTGGGCAGCGTGGGCAAGTGTAGGAGTCTCAGAGGAGGCAACAGCAGAAGTGTGTGGCGGTGGCGTGCAGCGGTGTGCGGCAGCAGTGGAGGTGGCTGGCGGCAGCTTTTTGCAGAGGCGGCTGGCGGTGTTGGTGGCGCCCCGGGGAGGCACCCTTCCCTGAGCCCCTCCGGCCGCATGGTATGTTTGGGATGGGTTTTTTGTCCCCTTTTGCACTTGGGCGCTTGAGTGCCCAAGCGCCCAAGTGCAAAAGGAGGAGGGGAAATGGAGGTGGGATGATCTAGACAGCTCTCTCTCGCAATGATTGTGAGAGAGGGATGTCCAGATCGGCCCAGCATGGGTTCAAAGCGCGATTCCCGGGAAAACAGTTGATTTTCCCAGGGTCGGAAAAAGCACTTTGAACCCGCGCTGGAGCCCACTTTGGCGCGGGACTAGCCATGGCCGGTGTGATCTGGCCCTTTAAATGCGGGAGGAAACAGCACTTCCTCCGCATTAAAGGGCCGTGTGACCGCGGCCTGAGTCTGGGAACGGCAGTCACAAAGAAGCTAGGAAAGATTCTTAAGTGTAAGGATATGTTGCTGGTGATGAAGATCAAGTTAATTCATGCTTCGTTATTCCCCATCACTATGAATGGGCATGGAAGTTGGACAGTGAAGAAAACTGATTCCCTTGGAATGCAGGGTTGTGGGAGTGTTTTATCAATACTGTGGACCACCCCAAAACACAAACAAGTGGGTTCTAGGTCAAATCAAGCCTGAACTCTCTCTAGAAGCTAAAATGACTAAACTGAGGCTATCATACTTTGGTCACATTATGAGAAGACAAAGAGTCACCGGAAAAGACAATAATGCTAGGAAAAGTTGGAGGCAGCAGGAAAAGAGGATGACCCTACATGAGATGTATGGACTCAGTCAAGGAAGCCATGGCCCTCCATTCGCAAGACCCGAGCAAGGCTGTTAAGGAGAGGACTTTTTGGAGAACATTAATTCACAGGGTTGCCATGAGTCAGAAGAGACTTGATGGCACTTCACACACACAATTACCCCCCCCCCACACACACACACACACAGCTTTTCTCTGCAATGGGGACTCCAAGTAGCTCACAACATTCTTCTTCCCTTCTCCACTTCATCCTTATAACACCAGCCTTGTGAGGTAGGTTAAGCAGAGGGTATGTGACTGGCCCAAAGTCACCAAGTAAGCTTCCATGGCATGAGTGGGGATTCGAACCTGGGCCTCCCAGATTCTGTCATATCTGGGATCACTGCTTGGATGCCCTCTCCCCTGACACCTTGCTAAGGGCTTCTTCTCTGACTGCTGCTCGGTATCAATGATGGAGTGGTTTATATTTTAAAAACTTTCCCAATGAGAATGTGTGTGTGTGTGTGTGTACATGTATGTGTGCATACGTGCCTAGAAGTTATGGTGACTTCTGGCGACCCCTAGTGGAGCATGGATGTTTCAGAGGGGTGGCTTGATATTATCTGCCTCTGCGTCTCAGCCTTGGTATTCCTTGGAAGTCTCCCTTCCAAGTCCTTGCCAGGGTTGGCCCTGCTTAGCTTCCGAAGAGATCAAGCTTGCCTGGTAGGATGTTTATTCTCACAATGAATCTAGAGTGGGCAGTATTAACTCTTTATAGCCGGGCTGTTAATGGTCCCTGTGCTTATCTTGAATGTTTTGCATGAAAATGTCTCAGATCTCTTGCATTTTATGGTCTTTTAACCATTCACAATGCCTGCCCATCTTATGTTGATGTAGAGTTGTGTAATGAGGTATCACTATCACGCATCTGACAAGGGATTCTAAGCCATGAACATTCATGCTGAGGTAAAGCTGTTCAGCTTTTGAGATGGGCTGGAGAAAGTAGACAGGAGAATTCCACCCCCGTAATGCTAGAACTGGGGAGGCGGGGGCTAAGGAGAGGAAAATTATATGTGTCTTTGGGAGAAAGGTGGGGCATAAATGAAAGCAATAAAAGGTGCAAGAGCGGGGAGGAGTCTCATTTGAATTCCAAAAAGGCTCTTTTGAATTCCAAAAGAGCCAGTTTGATATAGTGGTTAAGAGCGTGGACTCTGATCTGGGAGAACTGGGTTTAATTCCCCAAGCCTCCACATGCAGCTGCTGGCATGACCTTGGGTCAGTCACAGTTCTCTCTGAGCTGTTCTGGAAAGAGTTCTCTCAGCCTCACCGACCTCACAGGGTGTCTGTGGTGGGGAGGGGAAGGGAAGGGAAAGGAGATGGTAAGCCGCTCTGAGACTCCTTCGGGTAGTGAAAGGCTGGATATGAATCCAATCTCTTCTTCTACACCAGGGATTGTGGGGGTTACCAACTCTAGCCTGGGCAATTCCTGGAGATTTGGGGGCAGTGCTTATGGAGGGGAGAGTTTGGGGAGAGATCTCACTTAGAGTTTGTGATAATACCATCGCTTTCACCCTCCAAAGCTGCCGTTCCCTCCATGGGAATTGGAACTGACCTCTGCAGTCCGGAAATCAGTCATAATTCCAGGAGATCACCAGACCCCACTTGGAGGCTGGCAATCCCAACTCCAGGCGCCACAGGGAGGTGGGGGACTCATGTGTACATAAAGCCCTGCAGGACAGGAGTGCAGAGGCCCAACCGCCTGGCATCAGGGTCTGGTTTAAACTGGGTTGCAGCCTGTGTAAAGTAGCTACGTATGCTCTGGTAGATGTTGTGCTAACCAAGCACGGATTAATTCATTCATTCACAGTCTGCTTTTCTCACTGGAACTCAAGGCGGATTGCACAGGGCGAATCCATACAATCAACGAGATAGGACATTCCATAAACAATGAAAATTGGATTTGGGTTGTAGAACCAACCAGAAGTCTAAAAAAGACACTGAGCCGGAGCAAAGCTTGTTTATTGTCCATTTAATTTTATTTTATACCCTGCTTTTTGACCCAATGGGGTCCCAAAGCAGCGTACAACATTGCTCTTCCCCCCCACTCCATTCGGTCCGCACAGCAACAGCCTTGTGAAATACGTGAGGCAGAGACATGGTGATGTCTGGCCCAAGGTCACCCAGTGAGCTTCCATGGCAAAGCAGGGATTTTTTTTTTTTTGCAGTAGAATTTTTATTTTTTTCCATTATTCTCAAATGCAATTAGCTTTTATACATATTCCATTCTCTATAAAATTGCATAGTTAGCTAAAAAGATATAATCATTAGATGACTTCCCACCCCACCTGCACCTTCATATATATCAACTGGTAAACATATATTTTAAAAGTATTTGCCTCCTAAGGTAACATTTTGAGCTATTATAACTTTTATACATTTAAAAATTATATTGGTTAAAAAAGAAAAAAGGTTTAGTTTCGCGGCCAACTAAAAATTCATTTTTTGTGTTATAATTCTGTCCCTCATTTCAGTAGTTAGAAAGTGTAAAAATATTGTCTTTCATATTCCACTCTCGCTCCATATATTCCTTCAAATCTTTCCAATCTTCTGAGAACTTCGCTGAGTCTTGATTATTTAGTTTTCTTGTCCATTTGTCCATTTCTGCCATAAATAACAATTTTCTCAACCATTCCCATAGTTCTGGAGTTTTCTCCGATTTCCAACTTTGTGCGTAAACCATTCTTGCTGTCGTAACCATATACCAAATCAATGTTCTTTTACTTATGTTTACATCCTCTAACTTTAGACCAAGCAACAACATTTCGGGCAATTTTTTAAACTTGCATTACAAAATTTTCTCCATTTCAGCATGTATCATACACCAAAAACTTTTTGCTTTATCGCAAGTCCACCACATATGATATAACGATCCTTCTTTTTGTTTACATTTCCAACACTTATTAGACATATTTTGACCAATACTTGCAATTTTGCAAAGCAGGGATTTTAACCCGGGACTCGGAGATCCAGCCTCCTAAACAATACACAATACTGGAATGGGAGAGCTCTTTGACCCCCCACCCCACCCCCCCCGGTCACCTTTTAATCAAGTCCAGGAAGAGGGCAATTGTACTAGAACTTCCTTTCGGATCCAAGGATAGGTACCTAAGGGGCTCAGATATAATTCGGGTTGCCTGCTCTGGGTTGGGAAATTCCTGGAGATTTGGGGGGTGGAGGCTGGGGAGGGGGGTTGGGGAGAGGAGCGACCTCAGCAGGGTGTAAAGCCCACTCTCCAAAGCTGCCATTTTTTCCAGGGAAACTGATCTTTGTTGTCTGGACTGGAGGTCAGTTGTAACTCCAGGAGATCTTCAGGTCCTACCCTGACACTGGCAAACCTAATGATCTTACTGTGCTCAGCACAGAGTATAAATGGGCAGAGAGTGAGTACAACAACTGGGCAGTTTTTACAGTAGAAGGGGGTAAGCAGTGGAGTACCGCAGGGTTCAGTGCTTTTTAACTCGTTCATTAATGATTCGGAGTTGGGAGTAAGCAGTGAAGTGGCTAAATTTGTGAATAACACTTTAAGTTGTTCAGGGCAATGAGAACCAGGGACGACTGTGAGGCACTCCAGAGGGATCTGTCGAGGCTGGATGAGTGGGTGTCAGTGTAGCAAATGCGGCTCAACGTAGGCAAGTGCCAAAGTGATGCACATTGGAGCCAGAAATCCCAATTATAAATATATGTTGATGGGGTCCAAGCTGGCAGTAACTGACCAGGAGAGAGACCTTGGAGTTGTGATGGATAACTCACTGAAGATGCCGACTCAGTGTGCGACTGCAATAAAAAAAGGCAAATGCTGTGCTGGGGGTTATTAGGAAGGGGATTGAAAACAAACCTGCCAGCTCATAATGCCCCTGTATAAATTGATGGTGCAGCCTCATTTGGAATACTGGGTACAGGTCTGGTTACACCTCGAAAAAGATGATATAGTATTGGAAAAGGTGCAGAAAAGAGCAACTAAAATGATTGAGGAGATGGACCATCTTCCCTGTGGAGAAAGATTAAAGAAGTTAGGGCTTTTTATTTTGGAGAAAGGAGGACATAATAGAGGTTTACAAAATAAAGATAAAGAAGGTAGAGAAAGAAGCACTTCTTTCCCTTTCTCACAATACAAGAGCTCTTGGGCACTCAATGGGATTAACAAGCAGTAGGCTCACAACAGATAAAAGGAAGTACTTCTTCACCCAAAGAATAATTAACATGTGGAATTCACTGCCACAGGAAGTGGTGGTGGCTATAAGCATAATAGACAGCTTCAAGAAGGGACTGGATAAGCATATGGAACAGAGGTCTTTCAATAGCTATTAGCCACATGGTATAGAAGGACACTCTCTCTGAGGCAGTGGTGCCTGGTCATCAACAATGGGAGAGCTTGTGAAGTTCTGGCCCCGCTGGTGGACATCCTGATGGCACCTGTATTTTGGCCACTGTGTGGGAAATAGTGTTGGACTGGATGGACCATTGGCCTGATCCAACACGGCTTCTCTTATATTGTTATGTTCTTAGCACAGCAGCAAAGCACTGAGTGCTGAGACAAGGAGTAGGCTAGATTTCATCAGTGAGGATGGTTGTTTGATGGTATTTTGTTTGTTTCCACATTACTGCAGTCTTGCTACTGCCAAGTTGTCCCTTTAAGATCCAGGGTGACTAAACTGCAGGGCGATTTGTATAACCCAGTCACACCCACAGGCCAGTCAATTCGCCAGTCTCAAACTTTGCCTGTGAACCCAATGGTCCATTCGCAAGTAGTTAACATTTAGCAACAGATTGCAGATAAACTCGGCCAATGGGCTCCTGCACCTCCAAGGATGATAGGGTGCTGCTGGTGACTAAGGCACTAAATCTGTTTTGTGCCGTTTTTAAAAGAAGATAATTCCATTCCACTAACCAAAGTCAAAGCTGGAAGAAGACAGTGTGATCAAAGGGCCTGAAGAGGGTGAAACTCTCACCTGTGAGAATCCTTTCGGATCGCTCACACTTGCGGGTTTCGGTCTTGTTCCCTCAGGGACAAACTGGGCCTTTTGTATGTATCGGTTATACTGTACTTCAAATGTATTAAAAGATTTAGCCAAGTGGTTCTCACCCTTTTACCCTGCACAGGCAAGATTAATGTCAAATGCCTTCCAAACCAAAAGTAGAAAAAGATCAGGGCATTAAAAAGGAGTAACTAGGGCTTGTTTTTTGAGGGGGGAACGTGCTGGAATGGAGTTCCGGAACCTCTCCGACAAAATTATTTTTAAAAAGACACTGACTGAAAACTTCATTTCCTTCTTGGGAGTTCCAGCACCAATTTATATAAGCATTTTATGATATATGCATATAATACACAGGCAATTCATCTATTCAATGAAACCTTTGTGCTGGGTAGCTATCAGCTAACCCTTAACGTTAGGTTTGATCCTGGTTTGCCGCTTATTGAAGGGGCTGGGGGAGAAATCCGGGATCTTGGATTTTATCTGCTGTATACAACCGTTCTCCTCTGCTGCCTTCTTCTTGCAAGCAGGGATTTGCATAAACCCCCCAAGTAGCAAATGCCCCCCCCATACTTCTGAATCTCCCTGCAAGATTTAAGTCATTGCTACAGGAACTCAGCTATCAAGGCAAGATAATTCCTATCTGGGGAACAGCACTTATCAAAAGGAGAAAGTAGTCCTCATTCACCCTGACCTGGATGGCCCAGGCTAGCCTGATTTTGTCCGATCTCGGAAGCTGAGCAGGGCCCTGATCAGTATTTCAATGGGAGACCTCCAAGAAATACCAGGGCTGTGACGTGGAGGCAGGCAATGGCAAACCCCCTCTAAACATCTCTTGCCTTGAAAACCCTGTGGGGCTGCCATACGTCAGCTATGACTTGACAGCACTTTTCACACACGCCCCGTCACCATTCAGCGACGCTTGCCACAGCTGTTGACACAAATGAGTCATCCCACTATTCTGTAAGGAGAGACCTCTGGTTTTAATCTTCCCCCTTTCACTGTCTATGTATTAATATATTGTGCTTATATTAATATATTGCCTTTTAAAATTTGGGACACGCACTCACAATCCTTAGGGCTGTAAATTCTTTTTTTTAAAAAATCTAAACATGGTGATGGGCCCTGAACGGGGGCAATTTCGGAACTCTGGGCCAAGGAGGATTTAATTTTCTTTCTCAGCACCACTGATAGGATTGCAGACCTCTAGGTGGGACCTGGGGATCTCCTGGAAATTCGGCTGGTCTCCAAACAACAGAGATCAGTTCCCCCAGGAGGAATTGGCAGCTTTGGAAGGTGGACTTTCTGGCACTGCCATGGTGGGTGAGTTGTGCTTTATCAACGTCAACCTCTCCCTGCTGGGCTTCCCCTCTCCAGACCTTGGGGAGGCAACATCCAGGACCTCTGTCTCCCCCAAACCATGGCAGCTCTCTCCCCGAAAAGGCTTCCTCCCAGGGCGGCTCTCAACTTTAATGGGGTTTTCCCCTCCAGCCTCCCACAGCTGTCCCCCCATCCCTCTGCTACAGCCAGACAGAGGGGCTCAGCTACTGGGTTCCTTGGCTGAGGACACACCCTCCTGCCCACTCAACACCCCTCTGTGCCATGAGGGTGGGAATGGGGGCCAAGGGTGCTCGTTGAGGAGGAAAGAAGTCTTTTGCCCAATATGGCCTTTGGGATGGACTGAGAGGCAGAAGAGCTATAGAGCCAACAGGGACCTCCACTCAGCCATGCAGAGAGTATGAGTCATGTGGTACTGGGTTGCTCACCAGAGGACCTGTACCCCCCCCCCCTCCTTGGGATAGTTTAAGTCCTGGGCCACCAGCAGCCCCCTGCTACAGCCAAGCAGAGTGTCTCAAGCCTACCCACCTCCTTGGGATACTCTGACTCCTTTCCACCTGTCCTGCTGCCACAGTAGCCACCATGCGGTGTCTCAGCCAGCACAGGTGCCGGGTTCCTTAGATGAGAAGCTGCACCCCCCTCAAAGGGATATTTCAACACCAGTCTCCACCTGTCCTCCTGCTACAGCCAAGCAGAGTGTCTCAGCCAGCACAGGTGCTGGGTTCCTCAGCTGAGGAACCGCACCACCCTCCAAGGGATTTTTAACACACACACCCCTCCTCAAGAGTTGTGTTCCCAAGAATCATTGCTTCCAGCCACCCCCAGTCTGTGTCTGCTTCCTCATGTTTTTTGTCCCTCATCTACCTCCTAGCGCATCACCCACCTCATGACCCCAGGTCTACCTCATAGCACAACACCTGCCTCATGGACTGACCTATGCAAACCTCTACTTCATCAAACATCCACCCGTACAAGTGAGCCTGTTTGGCTGCACCCAAGGTTTCTCCGGGCAGCAACAATGTCCCCAGTGAGCAGGCAGGCGGGTGACCAACTCCCAGGCATGATGGGAAGGGTTGGCCACCCTCAGAATCCATCTTCACCATTGGTTGACTGCTTCCCAGGCACAAGTGGGAGTGTGGCGAGCCACCTCCTAAACCCCAGTCACCAGGGGGAGGTGGATGGGTGACCACCTCCTGGGCCAGAGGGGAAGGGGTTGGCCATCCCCCAAATCCATCTTCACAACAGGGTGACTGCCTCCTGGGCAAGAGGGGGAATGTGGTGGGCAACCCCTCAAACCCCAGTCATCAGGGGGAGGTGGACAGGTGACCAGCTCCCAGGCCAGAGGAGAAGGGCTAGCTGTGATTTCCCCAGAGAGCCCTTTCCTGGGTGGGAGTGCTATTCACCCCACACACACACAGCCAATCCTCACCAAACTTGGAGGACAGGAAGAAGGGCAGCTCGGGGAGAAGTGCTGTGAGCTTGATGCCTCTAGCTGGCAGGGAGTCCATTCAACACACTCCTGAACCTGCACTTTCCTGAGTCACCTGCTTTGAGTGGCTGTAACTTAGCCCCCCCCCCAATCCAATCCTATCCTCACTAAGCTTAGAAGGCAGGTAAAGGAGAGTCAGCTGAAGACTTTCTGTGAGTGTGTCATCTCTAGACCATGGGAAGGGGGTATTCTATGGCACCCTGAACTCAAGAACCAAACAAACCATGAACCGGTTCAGTAAACTGAAAAGTTTGTGGAGGTTTGTGGTTTGTGAGGTCTGATGAGCCACAAACCACCATTTCCCCAGTTCATGCCCACCCCTTGTCCTGACTGAGCTCTAGGAGCCATTAATACCCCAGAGCAGCAAGAACATCTGGAGGAGTTAAGATTCTGAATAACATCTTCCCTACCCGATCTAAGCCACTGTTTATTTGCATTGGGAAAGAGCAGAGCCAGAAAGCAAGGCAGAGGGACTTCCCCAGGGCTCAAATTTAGTGGAGATGCATTTTTAGAAGAACCTCTATCCCGTTAGGGTTGCCAGCCCCCAGGTGGGGGCTGGAGATCTTTCAGAATTACAAGTGATCTCCAGACTACATGAATTGTTCATTCATTCATTCATTCATACATCTCCCCACTTCTCCTGGAGAAAATGGCTGCTTTGGAAGGTGGACTGCATGGCATTCTACCCTACTGAGGTGAGGTCCCTCCCCTCCCTAAACCCCACTCTTCCAGGCTCCATCCTCAAATCTCCATGTATTTCCAGAGCTGGTAACCCTGTCCCAGCTACTGTTTTAAGAGTGCTACAGACAGGGCAAGATTTGGCATTCCTAGCTTTGTTCAAGGATGGTCATCAGGGGTATGGCTTGCAGGCTTCATTAAGGGCACTTTAACCTCACCCCATCTAATTTAAGTATTTCCCTCCACATGGGTTCATTTTCACCATTGATGGCACCTGTACACAAAAGGCGGATAAATTACAATGGATGTGCATCTCATTTGCCCCTGAAATCCTCTCAGACTGACAGGATAACAACATCCAGAAATGGCTGCATCCAGTGAATTGGGCTGTGGGTCACAGAGGTTTATACCATTTTTTTTAAAAAAAATCTGTCAGTCTATCTTCTTCAACGCTGTCATTGTTGGAACAATATGACATATCAACTGATCTAATTGTCATGAACTGTTTTGAGAACCACTGGGAAGCTGCAGGCTCGTAGCCAGGATTTGTGGCTTGTGGGGCAAATTTTTTTCTGGTGGAGCTGAAGTTCTCAGTGCAGAAAGAAAAGCCGTTTAGCCAATAGAAAGATGTTACCAGGAAAGATCTCTAAATTGCAAGCTGCCAACCACTTTAGATGACAGTTCTCAGCTGCTGCAAGTTAATTACTTCTGCCAGCCTGTGCAACAATTCCGATAACAAGTCGGCAGGTGGGGGTGATGACTTCTATAGTCAAGAAAGCTAACAGGCAGAAAAACTCCCTTAAAGGAGACCCGTTTCTTGACAAAGAGTTAAAAGGGATCCTAGAGGACACCTACTCCAACCCTCTTTTTCAATGCAGGAATTAGTCAATGGCAGCACCCCACTTTGCTTAAAAGAGTGCATGCCTTTAAAAAAATGTTTTTAAATGACTGGAAAAAGCATTTACAGGAGAAATTGTTATGGGGCTGTGCCTTTACGAAAGAGGGCAGAGCCTCCAAAAGCCTCGCCATAGTTATGGGCCTGGAAAGCTGTATACAAACTCTGTGCAGCACCATGCACATTTTCTCGATGCATACACAGAATGTCAACCAGAGACAGGGCCTTTTCAGCAGCAGCCCCGCGTTTATGGAACCCCCTTGAAGCTTGCCTGGTGCCTACATTGCTTTCTTTTAGGTGCCTGGCCAAAAAGTGTATCTTCACCCAGGCTTTTAATTAAGGGGTTGATATTTTTAAACGTGATTTTATAGTGTGCTTTTCGTTTGAAAGCTGTTATTTTTAAGCTACTCAGTTATCCACTTTCCCCCCTCTGGCTGGGTCTGTTGAGTCTGGATTTTAATTAACAACTTTCAATGTTTTATGTTTTATTATGTTTTATTTTGTAAGCTGCCCTGAGCAGGTTCCCTGAAGAGGTGCTACAAAAGCATTCTAAATAAATATCAGTATGCACTCCATTTCTAATATTATCATTTTCCCTCCATCAGTACCTCTATGAACACACTGTGGCCATTTTATTTAAGAAGCATCTCACAGATTTTTGATCATCCATATGTATCCCATTTTTATCCCGCCCTTCCTCCAAAGAAGGCAGTATGTTCAGCTCTTCCCACCTCTGTTTTTTCCCCTCACAACACTGTGAAGTAGGTTTAACTGAAAGAATTTGACTGGGCCAAGACTCGGGTGAGTTTCATGGCTGAGAGAGGACTCGAACCCAGGACTTCCCTGCCCTAATCCGATATCAACCACACCACCACATTGTATGTTTATTCCAGTTTTTTAAATTTATGTTATAGTCCACTTTTCTCGAAGGGATGCGAGGTAAATGACACATAGTGAGTCAGTATAATCAATCAACAGTACATTTAATCACCAATGCAGTAGGGTTTTGGAAATGTGGACCCACCAGAAAGAACTGAAGCATGGCACAAGTATTCACACGACACATGAAGAGGTACAGAAATTACATAAATAAGATCCCACTTACCATGAGCTAAATTCCGCAGCATAGACTAGGTAAAGGTAAAGGTTCCCCTTGCTTGAAAGCCAGTCAAATACGACTCTAGGGATGCGGTGCTCATCTCCGTTTCCAAGCCGAAGAGCCAGCGCTGTCTGAAGATGTCTCCGTGGTCATGGGGCTGGCATGACTAGACGCCGAGGTGCACGGAATGCCGTTACCTTCCCACCGAAGCGGTACCTATTGATCGGCTTGCAGTTTCTTGCTTTCGAAGTGCTAGGTTGGCAGGAGCTGGGACCAGAGACGGGAGCTCACTCCATCACGTGGCACTCGGGTTTCGAACTGCCGAACTACCAACCTTCCGGTCTGCAGCTCAGCATCTTAACCACTTGAGCCACTGCAACCCCAGTATAGAGTACAGTTCCTAATAATTTATCCAAGCACGTTTGTATGACCATTTTATACAGTGCAAACTCTCTTTTTCTGCTGTCAAGTCATAGTCGACTTATGGCGACCTCGTATGGTTTCCAAGGCAAGAGACGTTCAGAGGTGGTTTGCCATTGCCTGCCTCTGCATCATGACCCTGGTATTCCTTGGAGGTCTTCCATCCAAACACGAGCCAGGGTTGTCCCTGCTTGGCTTCCGAGATCTGATGAGATTGAGCTTGCCTGTTCTATCCAGGTCAGGTTATTTTCACACATTAAACCTCTGTTAAAAGGACAGGACATATTTCTCCAGGCCGGTTGGCAACTCTACAAGGTTTGGACTATTGTTCTAGCCCTGAGCTGCAGCTCTGCTTCCTAAGGCACCCCCAAAGGTGAAGGGGCCATTAGCCACCCATCCCTAGTTGGCTTTAGCAGCAACAGGTCAGACACCTGGAGTTGCACAGGTGTGCACAGCGCTCAGCAGAACTGACCAGGTAAACGTACAAACCATCCTTGGTGGAAAGTGCTGTTAAGTCACAGTTGACTTATGGCGATCCCATAGGGTTTTCAAGGCAAGAGACATTCAGTGGTGGCTTGCCATTGCCCATCTCGGCATCGTGGCCCTGGCATTCCTCAGTGGTCTTCCATTCAAAGACTAGCTAGGGCAGACAAAATAAGGCTAGCCTGGGCTATCCAGGTCAGGGCACCTTTTGTCTTAGGAAGTGCTTCATCCAAGAAGCTTATTGACTTCTAGGTGAGAATCTCCTTGTTCTTCACATAGGCCAGGCATGTCTGCATTATTCTTTTCAGTGTTGCGGGATTTTATTTTTTATTTTATTTTATTTTTTTTAAAAAAGACTTCGAAAACCTGCAACTTGACATTTTATATCAGATTTTAAAATTTGCATGCATTTATTCTAAATATTTCTTTCCCGCAAGGTCTCAACCAACTGGTTTGCGAGGCAGCTTGCAAGAGATCTACAACACGTTATAATTAAAAACACAACAAATACTTATAAAACAGTTATTAAAAAAATCCTAAAACCGTGAACACCGACGAGAGCAGATAAACAGTAAAAACGTTATCTTAAAATCAGGTGAGTTAGCAGTGTCATTAAGGACAAAAGACAGGTAACATAAAATCAAATTACATGACATCCAATATAAGAATACATACACCCCACAAAAACCACACACCTAGCAATCAACACGATGCCTGGGAAAACAGGTATGTCTATTATTTTATACAGCGTGTGTGTGAAGTTTCTTGGGGTTGTGGAAACCTTGTGGAAATTTCCTTCCACTACCAAGGACAAATAGGTCACCAATTTACTCCGGAGCCAGACAGGAGATTTAATGACGCCACCAGAAGCTGTTGGGTGGAGGGCTCCAGAGCCCTTGGTGGGCCTTTCAAATGCAAATGCAGCTGTGTCTTTGTTTTTAAAAAAGAGAAATGACACAAAGCACCCATCCAGGGTCGTTGAAATTTATTGTCAAATATTTTATGTTGTTAATTAGGGAATGATGATGGAAGGGGAGAACATTTCCTGGGTGTTAAGTAAAAACCTCCTGGCCTTTGAGGATTGGTCGCTGAGAAATTATTTCTTTCAAAAGAAAAAGCAGTTGAGTTAAAGAAAAGATTCCCCTGCTAATATTACCTCTTAAGGTGTTGAGCCTTGGCTACAACAGACAGTACAGCACACAGAAAGGAAAGCCAAAAACCACAGAAAACAACTGTGAGCGGAATATCCCGCAAAGATATACAAAAGGAGACTTCAGTACAGTGAACAATATATCTAATCTGAAATAACTCTATACATAATCCATCATGGGAGAATACAGAAATCAACAAAATCCATGTTGGTCCTGGTACATAGAAGCAGCCTTTCGAGGCGCTGATTTAAGTTCATGAGACCTTGTCCAATATGAAAGAAACTGAATAATATTAGCCTATCAGGAAATGGAATGAGACTTCCTATTAGGGTTGCCAACCTCCAGGTGGGGCCTGGGGATCCCCTGCTTTTACAACTGATCTCCAGCTGACAGAGATCAGCTCCCCTGGAGAAAATGGCTGCTTTGAAGGGTGGTCTCTATGGCATTGTACCATGCTGAGGCCCCTCCCCTCCCCAAACCCCGCCCTCTCCTGGCTCCACCCCCAAAGTCCCCAGGTATTTTCCAACTTGGACTTGGCAACCCGACTTCCTATAGCTGTTTTATATATATAGCTAACACTGAATACTACCTGGGGAAAGTGTTGGATATTTATTTTGTATATTTATACTTTTGGAGTCTATATTTTATGGGTTTTGTTGACTTCTGTATTCTCCTATGATGGATTATGTATAGAGTTATTTCAGATTAGATATATTGTTCTCTGTACTGAAGTCTCCTTTTGTATATCTTTGCAGGATATTCCGCTCACAGTTGTTTCCTGCGGTTTTGGAACCTCGGTATAGTCGCAAAATCAGTTCTTTTGGAGAAGCTAGATTCTGGTGGGTAACCCTGCTGATCTGAAGCGGCAGAACGAAGTTTGAGTCCAGTGGCACCTTTGAGGCCAACAAAGTTTTATTCAAGGTATGAGCTTTCGTGTGCATACCTGAAGAAGTGTACAAGCACGCGGAAGCTTATACCGTGAATAAAACTTTGTTGGTCTTCAAGGCGCCACTGGACTCAAACTTTGTTTTGAAAAAGCAGGACATTGTGGCTTGTTCTAAAATATACGCCCTTATGGGTATCGGAAGAAGTGTGCCAGCACACAAAAGCTTCTACCCAGAATCAAACTTTGTTGGCCTTAAAGGTGCCCCTGGACGCCGACTTGGTTCTCTTCTGAGACCGCAGCTAGCGCGTTCAGTGAAGCAGGGCGTGGCAGTCCACCCCACAGAACTGCACTGCACAGTGCCTGATCCACTGATGCCAGACCCCCTAGACATTTTTTAAGGAAAGAACAGCAATCTTAGCAATCTACCTGAGAATGCAATAGTGCTATAAAATGCCAACGGTTCTCGAGGGAGGGTGGGGTGGCTCTTGGCCTCCTCACCTGGTGAGGAGGTGGTAGGGAGAGAAATTCCAAAATGTGTGTGCCTGGAGGGAAACCCCCCCCCCAACCATTCGGTGACATCTTAAAGACTAAGGCCTGGATCTAGGGTTGGCAGCCTCCAGGTGGGGGCTGGAGAATGCCTGGAATTAAAACTGATCTCCAGACTACAGACCTCGCGTAGTTATTATTTTATTGATTTGAAGCATTTATTCTACCACTCCTCCTGGAGGAAATGGCCTCTTTGGAAGGTGGAGTGCAATGGCCTTATACCCTACCAAGGTCCCTCCCCCTCACCCAACCCCACTCTTCCAGGCTCCACCCTGGGATTTCTGAACCCAGAGCTGACAACTCTGTCTGGATTCCATATGAGAAAGAAGTACCCTCTTCAGCCCACCATACTCCCCCAAATTCTACCCCAAGGGGTCAGCGGAAGTCTTGGAATGTTGTGGGTCACAAAGTGGGGATCTTCAGTGGGAGATGAGAAGTTGGTTAAGTGTAGGCTTGTCAACCTCCAGGTGGGAACTGGAGATCTCCTGGAATTACAACTGATCTCCAGTACACAGGGATTAGTTCCCCCAGAGAAAATGGCTGCTCGGGAGGGTGGGGTCTATGGCGTTCTAGCTCACTGAGACTCTCCTCTTCCCCAAACCCCATCATTCCTAGGCTCCGCCCTCAAATCTCCAGGAATTTCTGAATCCAGAGCAGGGTCTAAAATACAACAGAAGTCCCATATGGCACCTTAACAACTAACAACCTCCTTTATTTCAAGATGTCATTAGCCTTTAAGGTTTCCCTGGACTTTTAACTGCGTTACAATAGACTCACGCAGCTACTCCGCTGCTATTCTCAGTTAGCATATTTTTAAAAATTCTGTCATACACGCTTGTGCCCTTTGGAGTGCGGCCTAGTCCAGGAAAGCCTGTGTTAGAATAAAATGTTGTCAGTCGTAAGACTGTTGTAGGTGTGGAAAAGAGGTGTGGAAAGGAGTCCAGCAGCACCTTAAAGACTGACAAAATTTGTGGCAGGGTAAGGTCTTTCGTGAGTCAGCCCTTCAGGACTCAGGAGGAGCCGGGAGAAGTCCAGGAATTACAACTGATATCCACATGACAGAGATCAGTTCCCCTGTGGAAAATGGCTGCTTGGGGGGGTGGGATGGGGGACTCTGTGGTGTGATGCTTTGCTGAGGTCTTTCCCCGACCCCTCCGCAGATCCGGCCCTCCTTTATCGTCCACCCATAATTTTTCAGGAATTTCCTAATTCGAACCTGGCAACCCTAGCAAGGAGAGACAGAAGTGATGAAGGTGTATGGGGGAAAATTTAGGGTTGCCAGCTCTGGGTTGGGAAATACTTGGAGATTCTGGGGGTGGAGCCTGGGAAGGGCAGGGTTTAGGAAGGGGAGGGACCTCAGCGGGGTACAATGCCATAGAGTCCACTCTCCAAAGCAGCCATTTTCTCCATGGCAACTGATCTTGTTCATCCGGAGAGCGGTTGTAATAGTGGGAGATCTCCAGGTGCCACCTGGGGGTTGGTGACCCTGTGGATATTGCAGCTCTCTCATTTTCCATGAAAGCCAGCTGAAAACATATTTACAGGCTAGGCAGTGGTAACACAAATGTAAGGCAGAGCCACTGCAGAGATTATGATTTGGATGATACTGGATGATGGTTATTCACCTCCTGGTCCGGGGGGCTAGGGCTAGGGTGAACCCCTCTCAGATTTTTGAAACAGCGCCATTGTAAAACAACTTCTTCCATCTGAAAAAATGGAATGCTGTTAGTTTGTTACTTGTTTCATTTATACCCCACATTTCTCAATGAGGCCCTAAAGCGGCTTACGTTGTTCTCTTCTCCTCGACCTTATCCCCACAACAGCCTTAAGAGGTAGGCTAGGAGGAGGAGGAGACTGGATTTATACCCTACCCTTCACTTGGAGTCTCAGAGTGGCTTACAATCTCCTTCCCTTCCTCTCCCCACAACAGACACTCTGTGAGGCAGGCAGGGCTGAGAGAGCTCTGACAGAAACTGCCCTCAAGAGAACAGCTCTGAGAGAACTGTGACTCACCCAAGGTCACACCAGCTGGCTGCATGTGGAGGAGTGGGGAATCAAACCCGGTTCTCCCAGATTAGAGTCCACCACTCTTAACCGCTATACCAAACTGGTGTGTGTGACTGATACAAGGTCCCCCAAACACCTTCCATGTAGCTTTAGACTGGAGGCCCAGCAGGAGGAGGTTGCATGGCATGCAGAAGGGGAGGCGAAACTCTCCCCAGACTCTGCCAGTCACAGTGGGGCTAATGGAGTCATTAACCCTTTTCTGACAAACTCTCAGTGGTGTTATGTATGCGGTACTTTGAAGCCTGAATATTCTAGAACTGTGGCAATTTCACATAGCTCCTGAACATGATAAATAGAGAAGGTTTCTGGGGTCAATGAGCTCAGTTTCTTTTAACCTGACACATGAGTATCTGAACGTGAAGCTGCAACCCTCTGCTTTACTGACCCACTCTTTTAGCCATATGTGGCTCCAGCAGGTGCTTTATGGTGGTTACCAGGTGATCCAGTATTTATCAAACTATTCCTCATGAGGGAAAATGACTAAGGCTGCATATGGAGGAGTGGGGAATCAAACCCGGTTCTCAGATTAGAGTCCACCACTCTTAACCACTGCACCAAACTGGCTTAAAAGGACAGGGTTTAGAAGCACACACCAATTTTCATCTTTCCTGATCTTAAAGTAATTTTATAAATTTACGGCTGATAAAAAAAACACCATCTGGAGCTCAGTCCCCCAAACAAAAGACAGAAAGAGCCAAGGAGCAGGCCAAGCAAGGGGTGTGTGTGTGCGTGCCAGAAGGTATCCTCGCCTAGTGTGCAAATAAAAACCCTGGGGCCGGCCCTGCATGGGGTCCCACTGGACTGTTATCGTCGCATCAGTGTAGGGTTGCCAAGTCTGTTTTGCTTACCGGCGGGTGGAAGTCCTCTGCCGGCCGGGAGCTTCACTGGCGCGCGCGCAAAGTGATGTCAGCACGTTGGGGGCACTGCCAGGGCGACACTCTGGCAATCGCCCCAAAACTCTATGGTATCATAGAGTTTTGGGGCGATTGCCAGAGCGTCGCCCTGGCAACGCCTGCAACGTGATGGCGTCACTTCCGGGTGATGCCATTGCATGAGGGAAGTCGTCCAGGCTGGATGACTTCGGGGGCGGGGTTTCCCCCGCTGGCCGAATGCTGGCCGGCAGATCGGGAACCCCTGTAGCGGGGGATCCCCCGCCCCCCGGGCTGACTTAGCAGCCCTACATCAGTGGGACACCATTTCTGACGTGAACCAGGAATGATGTCATTGTGCCAGCATGATGCCCTTGGATTCACCAAAAATCTATTGGGTAACTCCTAGAATGGTGTGCCAACATGAAGAAGCTGCTTCCAGTTCATGCCAGAAGGAAGTAACATCATGGCATCAATGCAATGCTGAATCCCCCCCATTCCTCCCCCACACCATGCTGTAGAGTAGCTGCAGGGAACAGAGGAGGAGGAGGACATTGGATTTATACCCCACACTTCACTTGGCTTACAAACTCCTTTCCCTTCGCCTTCCCACAACAGACACCTTGTGAGGTAGGTGTCTGCGCTTTTAACTACTATACCAAACTGCTTTCCAAGGAAGGAGTCGTAGTTCCCAATGCAGGGCTGGGAAATGGCAGTCTTAATGAGTAGGCCATTTAGCTTATAGTATCCAGGGTTGGATCCAACCTGTTTCCATTGGGGGAAAGGGAGGGAGGCATCCCCTTTGACTGTCATGAGACCTGCATGGATAAAAGCTGTATGAAACAGGCTGTCATGAAGAGGAGGAGAACAGGGTGAAATTGAAGGACAAAGTTGTCTGGATCCAGCCCAGGGTTTCTGCGGACAGAAATATGTCAGCAAGAAAAAAAAGGGGGATTTGGTTTTTGTGGATTCCTCCCTCCGGCTGCAGTCCTCCTTCACATTCCCTGCTGTTCCTAGATGTTCACTGGACCCCGAGCATGAAGGGAGAGGACACAGCAGGCAGCAGTAGAAGGGGAAGGGGGGGAGAGGGAATTTTGCTTTTTCTCTGAAACCTGTTCATCTGGGGTCTGAAACACCAAGGAAGGAAGGTAGGTAACTATCGTGCCTCCCCCCCCCCCACATAGTTTTATGTAAATAACATCCTTCTCCAATAGGATTTGGGGCTCTGGGTTGGGAAATACCTGGAGATTTGGGGAGGGAAGCTAGAGAAGTGTGGGGTTTGGGGAGGGGAGGGACTCCAGTGGGGCATAATGCCATAGAGTCTGCCTTCCAAAGCAGCCATTTTCTCCAGGTGAGCTCTGTCAACTGGTGACCGGTTGTAATCCCAGGAGATCTTCAGCCACCCCCTGGAGATTGACAACCCTGTTTTCAGAAGATGCTTGATACTCTGTCTGTCTGGGACCTCAGAATAATGGAATCATTAACCACAAAATGGTATTTTTAAGGGGGGGGATGTGGCATTTTCCTCCCCCCCCCCCCCGGAATCACCTTGCAGGTGAATTTGTTTGATGAGCCAGTAAAATCTGCCTCGAATTTCTTCAATCGCCCCATGTTGTTAGGTCTGTTTTGATATTTGGTGAAACATCTACAATAAATGCACCCAGTGCTTTAGTGCCAGTGCTCCGACAGAAGGTCATGCTGATATCCACCATTTCCCTTCTCCATCTATGGATCTCCATGAGGCTTTTCCCAAGGATCCGTTCTCTGTTTCTCTGGCTGAGTGGGGCAGGCCTGTTCATGAGGGTCAGGACTTGGGAGAGGACCCCCCCAAAAAAACAAGTGCTGGAACTCAGTACTACTGAGTACCATCATAAAAAATATGAAACTGAACATACGCACAAGGAATTCCTAATGAAATAACTCATCAAAGACAAAGGGATAGGGATAGGGCAGCTGTAAAATCAAGAGACTTTGGGTACTTTTAACAGATCTGAAGACAAATTCAGCAGGTAAAACTTTCCTCATGGCCATGCATCTGCTGATAGGGGGGGAAATAAGAATATAAGAAGAGCCCTGCTGGATCAGACCAATGGTTCATCTAGTCCAGCATCCTGCCTCACACAGTGGCCAAGCAGTTCCTCTGGAGGGCCAACAACAGGATATAGAGGCTGAGGCCTTCCCCTGATGTTGCGTCCTGGCTCTGGGATTCAGAGGTTCAGTGCCTCTGAATGTGGAGGTTCCACTCAGTCACCATGGCTAGTAGCCATTGACAGACATCCTCCACAAATCTGTCTGATCCCCTTTTAAAGCTGTTTATTTTTGTGGCCATCACTACATCCTCTGGCAGCAAATACCACATTTTAAGCACTCTCTGTATATTTCCTTTTGTCCATCCTGAACCTACTGCCCATCAGCTTCACTGAATGCCCTCGAGTTCTAGTGTTTTGGGGAGAGGGAGAAAAGTTTCCCTTTGCCAACTCTCTCCACCCCCATGTATAATTTTATAAACCTGTATCATGTCCCCCCCTTAGTTGTCTCTTTTCTACACTAAAAAATCCTATTGAGCTAAATAACAAATGCCAGTGTATTATAATAGGGATTTAAAAAAAACTGTACCTACAGATGGCTGCTCCGCTGCTGAACTCTTCCAGGGAGAGAGGCCTCAGGCCCTTGAGAGATGGTCCCACTTACACGGAGAGAATTCAGTGGTGTGGTTAGCGTGCAGAGAGCTAATAAGGTGCCCCATTATCAGATGAAATTAAAATGCTATGCAGGTAGCAGGAAGGGACAATTGTGTTTTATCCCTATTATAATACGCTGGCATTTGTTATTTAGCTCAGTAGGTCGCTAGCTGGCTATTAGCCACAGTCGCTAATTAGAACTTCCATCTTTAGAGGCAGCATACCTCTGAGAATCAGTTTCTGTGGCCTGGTTAGCCCATGCCGTGGAATGAAGGAGCCAAACAGACTGTACCATTTCGGGGGGGACGGGACGATGCACACATGCTTAATGCCCTCCACAGGTTAAAACTCCCTGCAGTTTGGTGTGGTGGTTAAAAGTGGCAGGTTTGATTTCCCACTCCACCATAGGCTGCCAGCTGGGTGACCTTGGGTCAGTCACAGTTCTCTCAGAGCTGTTCTCTCAAGATAAGTTCTCTCAGAGCTCTCTCAGTGCCACCTACCTCACAGGGTGTCTGTTGTGGGGAGAGGAAGGGAAGGTGATTGTAAGTTGCTCTGAGGCTCTGAGTGAAGGGTGGGGTATAAATCCAATCCCTTCTTCTTCTTTTCTCATATGAGCAAATTAGCTCATCAGGATCTGGCCTCAGCAACATAGGCACAGAAGTTTTGCTCCAGTTTGGCATCCTAACCATCTCTCTCTCTCTCTCTCTTTAAGACCATCCACATGACTCCATCTCTTAATCCTTCGCGTTCGGGTTTTCCTTTGCTTTGCTGTGATCTTTCCAAACCAGTTGTGTGTGATACCATCTTTTTGGAGAAACTGCAGTCAAAGCATTTTTGTACACTTTGTGAATGAGAAGGTGTATATTTTTGCACATCCTGACCACATCACCACCATTTTCCTGACCTCAAGTGGCTGCTGTTTTCCCTCACCACCAGAGGGCTTCTTTGGTTTGTTGGTTTGTTTTAAAAAAATTACCAGTGGCTATAGTGATATAGCGTTATAATGTTGTAATGATCTGTCCACTAGCTTCTATGAAAGCACAGCTTTTTAGCTGTTCTTGTTGCACTGGCATGCTTTCTCTTTTATCTCCACAAGGAAAGAGGCTAGAGACTTGCTTTCTGTTTTTGTAAATGAAAGCTGGGAATTCAGAGGAGCTCATAGACAGATCATTGTAACGTTCTATCGCCCTGACCTGGATGGCTCAGGCTAGCCTGATCTTGGAAGCTAAGCAGGGAGAGTATTCGGATGGGAGGGGTGGTGTGGAAAGTGCCGTCCAATCACAACCTACTTAGGGTGACCCTGTGGGGTTTTCAAGGCAAGAGGCATTCAGAGGTGTTTTGCTATTGCCTTCCTCTGCATTGAATTCCCTGGTGGTCTCCCATCCAAATATTAACCAGGGCTGACCCTGCTTAGCTTCTGAGTACTGATGAGATGGGTTGATCGTGGGCTATCCAAGTTGGGGTGGGAGACCATCAAGAAATACCAGGGTCACTGTGCAGAGGCAGGCAATGGCAAACCACCTCTGGACCCCTCTGGCCTTGAAAACCCTACAGGATTGTCATAAGTTGCAAATTGATGGCACTTTTCACCGCCAGCATTATATCACTATAGCAATATGCCGAATGCAGCTTTTTTTAAAAAAGGTCTTCTGCTGCTGTCACACACACTGAATAATTCACTTTCAATCCACTTTGGTGTAGTAGATAGTTAGGAGCAATGCTCCCTGTAAGCTGTGGAGTCTTGTGAGCAAAAATTCTACTTGGTGAGCTCCTGGCATTAAAGTTGTGAGTGAGCAATTTGGCTCCTGCATAAATTAGTTTACTCTGGAGCCATCCAACCTGAGCTAAGACAAAAATGTGTGAGCTGGAGGCTAAAGAACTGTGAGCTAGCTCACACGAACTCAGCTTAGAGGGAACACTGGTTAGGAGTGCGGACTCTAATTTGGGAGAACTGGGTTTGATTCCCCACTCCTCCACTTGCACCTGCTGGATTACCTTGAGCAAGCAATAGTTCTGTCAGAGCTGTTCTCTCAAGGACAGCTCTGGAAAGAGCTCTCTCAGTCCCACCTACCTCACAGGGTGTCTGTTGTGGGGAAAGGAGACTGTCAGCCGCTCTGAGACTCTGAGTGAAGGGCAGGGTATAAATTCAATCTCCTCCTCCTCCTCCTCCTCCTCCAATGCACTTTCCAACTGGATTTTGCCAGTCCACACACAGTAAAATCCAGTTGGAAAGTGTACTGAAAGTGCATTGGAAGTGGATTCTTTAGTGTGTGTGACCGCAGCCTTCTAATGGACAGCCACAATGGGCTAAGGAAAGGGAAGTGGGGTGCAAGGAATGTGCGGCGCAAGCTGCCATGCGGCTGCTCCATTTCCACTGCAAACACCTCTGCTGCCTTCCTAGTGGCAGTGAAAGCTAGATGGAGAATCGTTGCCATGTGGAAGCAACCCAAGCCTTTTGCCAGCTGTCCTGGTTCTCCACTTGCAGGGAATTATGCATGCCGGCAAAAGTTTGCAAAATGTAATCTGGAAGGCTGGAGTGGCAAAGTCTGTTCTGCCACCTTGGCTCTCAGCCACCTTGTTTCACTGCATGTCTGGACAAGGTCCTCAGACAAGCAATATGGGGAAAGCATCACCCGCATGTCTGGCTTGCAGTCTTCACAAGGAGCTTCAGTCTAATCCAACCGGGCCATTTCGGTGCGCCCATGTTCTGCTATTCCGCCTCGACCTCAACTAGATGGCATGGAGCAGGGCTACTGTCACAATGACGAAGCTTTCGACTTGCAATGAGGGTCCGAGGTCCAGTCTGTGAACTTGTCACTGAGAAAAGAATTCCCCCCTTTCCCCCTCCCCAGATTCTTTCCACATATCGTCTGAATTTTTTACTGTCACTGTAGCAAGCATCTCACCAGCTGTACATTTTATGATGGGGCTGTTTGGGAAGAAATATTACAGGAATGTGATCGCTGCGAGATCTGCCATTTGGGGGTTTTTTTGGGGCAAAGGTAACATTCTGGGGAAAAGGTAAGGGCTTTGTTGTCAGTAAGGACTTGGATGCTTGTCATTGCGCAGGTCATGTGACAGTGTGCATCCTGTGGAACAGAGGGAGGATTCTTAGCCTCACAGCAGGCACAAGAGAAGAGGAGAAGAGATTGGATATATATACCCCACCCTTCACTATCCAAGGGAGTCTCAGAGCGGCTTACAATCTCCTTTCCCTTCCCCTCCCCACAACAGACACCCTGTGAGGTAGGTGGGGCTGAGAGAGCTCTGACAGAAACTGCTCTTTTTCCAGAACAGCTGTGCCAGAACTACGGCTTGCCCAAGGTCATCCAGCAGGTGCAAGTGGAGGAGTGGGGAATCAAACCCGGTTCTCCCAGATTAGAGTCTGCACACTTAACCACTACACCAAGCTGGCTCCCAGGTTTCCTGGTTTCTTGCAATGACTATTTTGCCACGAGTATATTGGCATCGCCCTGACCAATGCTCCCTCCAAGCTGTGCAATCTTGTGAGCAAAACTTCTGCTTTGTAGGCGACTGGCATTAAAGTTGTGAGCGAGCGATTTGGCTCCTGCATAAATCAGTTTGCTCTGGAGCCATCCTTCCCGAGCTAAGACAAAAATCTGTGAGCCTAGCTCGGCTTCAAGGGAACACTGCTTTGCCCTTTAAAGAAGATCAAAGAAAAACCTTTCACCAGGTTCAAAGGGGGAACTGTCAGGTAACAGCAAACAGAGGCCCCTACAGGGAGAAGAGGTGGCGCTGGTATTTTTCAAAAAGGTGCAGAACAGGTTGCTGCTGCTCAGTACCAAGTGAGGGGACCCGGGGTGTGTGTGTGTGTGTGTCTTTCTAGGCTTTGCAGGTGCGGCCAAGTCTAGTAATCAGCCAGGGTGGTGTGCTTTTTTCCTCAACCAGGGTTATGCAGGTCATCTGAATGCAACCTTTGCTGTGAGAAACACCAGTCCCCATGGAACCAGTTCCCGTTTCTCAACTCAGTGTCCTCAGGTGGGGTGGGTGGCATAGGCGTAGACTATGGGGGGGCTCGAGCCACCCCAAAATTTCCCGGGGGAGACTGAGCCCCCCCCGGGGGAAACATAGTGCCTGTCGCCACACTTGTCCGCTGTGCCTCCCCGGGCCCTTCCAAGGCCCGGCAGCCACTGCTGCCGGTGCCTCTCTCTCTCTTCCCCCCCCCGGGCCTGGCCACTCCTCCATCCTTCCCTCTCCCTCTCTCTTTTCCAGGCGAAATGCCCAGTGTGGTGGCGTCACCCGGAAGGGACGCCACCATGCTGGGCATTTCACCCAGAAAAGAGGGAGGGAGAGGGAAAGAGTGGCCAGGGCGGGGGGGGGGGGAGAGGCACCGGCAGCAGTGGCTGGCGGGCCTCGGAAGGGCCCGGGGAGGTGCAGCAGTTTCCAGGGGGGGAGACATCACCCCAGTGAGCAAGCGCGCAAAGCGCGTGCGCTAAAGAGCCCCCCCCCTGGAATTTACAAAACTCTACGCCCCTGGTGGATGGGTATTCTTGTGAAGGCAAAATGGGATGAGCCTCTACGTGCTGTCTGTAATGCCAGAAGAGGGCCAGACATCATAGTTGTTTCCAGGGGTCCTTTCATAGAAAAAGAGGTGCAGGAGCTCATTAGCATAACTCATTAGCATAACTTATTTGCATATGCTACACCACCTGACATCACTGGAAGTATATCAGAAGGCAAGAAAGAAAAGAGGGAGGGAGGGAGGGAGGGAAGAGAAAGAAAGAAAGAGAGAGAGAGAGAGAGAGAGAGAGAGAGAGAGAGAGAGAGAGAGAGAGAAAGAAAGAAAGAAAGAAAGAAAGAAAGAAAGAAAGAAAGAAAGAAAGAAAGAAAGAAAGAAGCTGGCAGAGAGGGGACAGCTACTGATCCAAGCCTCAGAAATACCACTCTTCTCAGAAAGCCTTTCTGAGAGGTATTTTTATTAGTCAGCATGCTTGGAAAACAAAACAAAAAAAGCAAAAATATCAGAACTTATGTGATCAGATAAAAAGAGAGCAAGAAAATATGAAGATAGATAATAAATATGAATCAAGTAGAATGAAATTAAAAATGTTGCAACACAGAATGAACATGTTGTTAACACAATAGCAAAAAAAATAGAATATGCTAAACAATATAGATTTGAAAACGCAAATAAACCCACTAGATGGTTATCTTATAGATTAAAGAAAGAACAAGAGAAAAAAATAATTTTAGCTTTAAATGAGAAGGGCAAAGAATACTGTTTAATTCAAGATTTAAAAAGGATTGCTGAAAACTACTATCGGGAATTATATAAACAGGACACGGAAAATGAGACTCAAATTAATCTTTATTTGAGGAATAAGGATAAGATGAGGTTCACACAAGCAAAAAAACGGATGCTAAACAAATCAATATCTATGTATGAAATAATAGAAGCAATAAAAAAACAAAAAAATAAGAAATCTCCTGGTACAGATGGTATTCCAGCAGAAATCTATAAGATGTTTGAAGATCAGATAAGTTTACCATTTAAAACTTTAGTGGATGAAATAGGAGATAAAGGGAAGGTTCCGGACACCTGGAACCAAGCAACTATAACATTAATACCAAAACCAGACAGTGATCAGAAAAATATAAGCTCTTATAGACCAATATCGCTATTAAATGTTGACTATAAGATATTCGCATCTATCTTAGCGGAAAGATTAAAAAAGGCCTTAGTAGATAGTATACATTCAGACCAGGCAGGCTTTCTTCCAAACAGGCATATGAGAGATAATATAAGAACTCTTATTGACGCCTTGGAATATTACGAGGCGTACCCAGATAAACAAGTAGCAATGGTTTTTTTAGACGCTGAGAAGGCGTTCGATAACATCTCGTGGAAATTTCTTTTATGTAAACTGGAACAGTCAGACGCAGGTACACTATTCCAAACTCTAATTAAAGCAATCTACACAAAACAACAAGCTAAAATTGTAGTAAATGGAGATTTAACGGAAAGCATTGAGATTCAAAAAGGTACCAGACAGGGTTGTCCCTTGTCCCCTCTTTTGTTTATTTTTGCCTTAGAGACCTTAAATGAACAGATTAGGGAGAACATCAATATAAAAGGCCTTGAAGTTAAAGGCTATGAATATAAATTACGAGCGTTCGCTGATGACCTAGTTTACATGATAGAGGATCCACTTATATCACTTCCACAACTCCTGACATCAATTGAAGAATATGGACTGTTGGCAGGATTTCGTATTAACTATAGAAAAACAAAATTATTGACAAAAAATTGTACAAAGGAATTAAATTGGAGAATACAAGAACTTACAAAATTAGAAGTGGTCAAGAAAGTACGCTACTTAGGAATATGGGTAACCAATAAAAATACAGCCCTTATAGAAAATAATTACCACAAACTCCTAGAAGAAATAAAAAAAGATATCGAAAGATGGAAAGGCTTACAACTTTCTTTGATGGGTAAAATCGCAGTAGTCAAAATGAATATCCTACCTAGATTTTTATTCTTGGCTCAGAATATTCCGATTCTCAAAAATTCAGACTTCTTAAAAAAATTAGATGCAATAATAAGGCCCTTTATTTGGCACCCTTCGAAATCAAGAATAAAATGGAAATTATTAAAATACAGAAAGGATAGAGGAGGATTTGATATGCCGGACTGGAAATTGTATTATCAAGCAGCATCCATGGTGTGGATCAAGGACTGGATTAACTTAGAAAATATGAGGTGTTTAGCACTGGAAGGTCATGATCTATACATGGGATGGCATGCTTACATATGGTATCAAAAAGATAAGGTTCACTCCAACTTCCACCAACATATTCTTAGAGGTGCCTTAATAAAAATCTGGTCACATATCAAAGAAATATATTATCTAAAAACTCCAAAATGGGTATCCCCACTTGAAGCATTTGTAAAACCTACATTAATTAGTTCCCATAATAAAATTAGTTACGAAATTCTCCTAAATAAGGATAATAAGTTAAAAGATGAAATAACTTTGAAAATCTTGGATAAAATAGAACTCTCATGGTGGGAAAAGATTCAGTTACATTCAGTTTATGAACAAGATAGGAAAATTGGATTTCTAGAGAAGAAAAATGATCAATTAGATAAGGTGTGGCTATCTACACATATGAAAAATATTAAAAAAATATATGGGCTTCTTTTAGTGGAAGAGATGCATGAAGAAACGGTTAAACACGTAATGGTAGCCTGGATGAAGGACCTTGGTCATACTATAGATCTGGACGAATGGCTAAAAATGTGGAAAACATTGAAATATACTAGTGCTGTTCCATATAAAGAAAACTTATATAAGATGTTTTACAGATGGCACTGGACTCCGGACAGGTTGGCCAAATGTTATGCAAATGCATCAAACACTTGTTGGAAGTGTGAAAAAAACAAAGGAACGTTTTTTCATATGTGGTGGAAATGCCCAAGAGTCCAAGAATATTGGAAAAATATATCAATAATGATACAGGAAATTTTAGGGTTAGAATTATCTTTAATACCTGAAAGCTTTCTATTAAATATGCTCCCGGAACATCTAGATAAAGCGGAAAATTTTTTCATAATCTACATTACAACAGCTGCCCGTATTATATGGGCTAAAAATTGGAAACTTAAAAATAGCCCCTTAATAGAGGAAGTAATATTTAAACTTATGGACCTAGCTGAAGCGGAAAAATTAAGCCAGATATTAAAAATGAAAAAGACTGAAATGTTGAAGGAAAAATGGTCAAAATTTTATGATTGGTATAAAAATAAAACAACGACTCAAAAGAAAAGACTTTAAAATATAATTTATATACATATACACATAAAACATATTTTTGAGATATTTAAATAAATATGAGACAAGTAGACAAATAGATAGTTGTAGTAGGGATATCTGTATAGTTTCAATATATTGGTACATTTATGTATTATTTTCTGCCTTTGTATAGGAAACATGAAGTATATGTACAATGATTAAGGACATATTGTATAACTATTTAATTTGTTTCCTATTTTCTCTTTGTTAACCAAATGGACTTATATTCTATATGTAAAATAAAATAAAAATTTTCTCAAAAAAAAAAAAAAAGAAATACCACTCTTCTGGGAGGATAGCTTCAGTGGTGGCTGAAGCCTTCAGAAGGCTGGTTGGAGGAACAAGGACCTTTCCAGGGGACAGGGTCATTTTGCTGCAGCCATGACACAAGCAGGCATTCCCCTGTGTGGGGGGGGGCTGGAACCAACTCCTGGAGCTGCGCTCCCCCGAGCTCCTGCTCGAAATGACTCCTGGTTGTTTCAGAGGGTGCTCATGCTGGTCTGCAGTAAAAGAGTGAAGTTGGAGTGCAGCAGCACCTTAGACCAACACGATTTTGGGGTTATGAGCTTTTGTGAGTTAGAGCTTCCTTCATCAGATACAATGGTGGTAGTGGTGGTGGACTGCTAGTATAAACAGCACAAAGGTGGTGGGAGGTGTGGCTCAGTGGCAGAGCACCTGCTTTGTATGCGGAAGGTCCCAGGTTCAATCCCCACCATCTCCAGTTGAAAGAAGGCTCAGGTAGCAGGCAGTCAAGCCCCTGCTCCTGACGCAAGGCCAGAGCCCTCTGCTGAGACATGAGCCAGCCAAGGCTTCCAGGCAGCATCAAATTCTGGATCCTCTTCTCGCTGAGCTACTCGCAGCCTCTAGAGAAGCACCCAGCGGAATTCAGACAAAAAGCAAAACTCCAGAGGGAACGAAAAAAAAACGGCTTCAAGCGGGTACTTTTAAAAAGCGATTCTGCCCTGTCTCTACATGAAAGACGAGAATAAGTAACAAGTACAAGGACTCTAATCCTCTCCAATCCCTTACACTGTAGAGTTTTGAGAGCATTTGCTGTTTTGAGATTATGCGCTTCTAAGTGTTAGTTTAGCTGCTTAGTGAAAGATGCCAAATGAATTTTGGCATCCTGAACAAAACAATGATGGGTTGATTCATACAGGAACTCTTTCTTTCTTTCTTTCTTTCTTTCTTTCTTTCTTTCTTTCTTTCTTTCTTTCTTTCTTTCTTTCTTTCTTTCTTTCTTTCTTTCTTTCTTTCCCTCCCCTCCCCTCCCCTCCCCTCCCTCCCTCCCTCCCTCCCTTCCTTCCTTCCTTCCTCCCCTTTCAGGGCTGCAGAGAGCCTCTGGAAAGGCAGCACAGCACAGTGGCTCAGTCATTTAATTAGGGCTTGAAAGGCCCAGATTCAAATCCTCACACTGTCATGCAACTGGCTTGTTTGGGCCAGTCACTCCCTCCCAGTCTAACATACCTCGCAGGGCTGTTTTGAGTATGAAACGAAGGAAAGGATTGGGCTAACTTGAACTCATTGTGGGGGGGGGGGGAGGGAGGCTGTAAATTTGGATAGGGCATTCCTGGGACATGCATACTCTTCCACAGACACCTTTGTACATATCTTGTGTAAGCTGCCCTGAGCCTGCGGGGTATAAATAGTAAAATAAATAAATAATTTAAAAAACCCAGTGTACTTCTGGAAACAAGCAACGGGGGGGGGGGGGGGCATGTGCTTGTAACTCCGTGCTAATGGAAGCAGGGGAGGGACTGTGGCTCAGGAGTACAGCATCTGCTCAGTAGATGCAGACTTTTCCCTCAGGTTCAGTCCCTGAGATCTCCAGTTTCAAAGGACCAGCACTCAGGCAGATCAGGAGAAGGAAGGGCAGGAAGGGCTGCCTCAGTGCTTAGTTCTCGTGGCCCTTTCTTACACACCCAGGAAAATGCTGATCGCCACTTTGGGGCCAGGAAGCCGTTTTCCTCCAGGCCGGTTTGGCCAGGGAGCCTGGAGGTTTTTTGGTCATCTTCTGGGCATGGAACAGGGGTCACTGGGGGTGTGTTGGGGGGGAGATATTTGTGAATTCCCTGCATTGTGTAAGAGGTTGGTCTACTCTAGATGACCCTGGAGGTCCCTTCCAGCTCCGTGATTCTGTGAGTCTAGGTAATGGGTGATGTGAAAGACCCTGGTGAGCGGCTGCGAGTCAAGGCAGACCATGCTGACCCTGATGGACCCATGATCTGATTCAGTAGAAGGCAGCTCCCGTATACGTTCAGCAAAGGGCTGGAGCCTCAGAGAGCAAACCTGAGCAGGTCTACTTAGAAGCAGTGTTCCCTCTAAGCTGAGTTAGTGTGAGCTAGCTCACAGTTTTTTAGCCTCCGGCTCACACATTTTTTGTCTTTGCTCAGGAAGGATGGCTCCAAAGCCAACTAATGTATGCAGTAGCCAAACTGCTCGCTCACAACTTTAATGCCAGTAGCTCACAAAGTAGAATTCTTTCTCACAAGGCGCCACAGCTTAGAGGGACCATTGCTTAGAAGTAAGCCCAACTTTATTCAGTAAATCCTACTCCGGGGACTGCAGCCTAAACCACGCTCCACTCACTCAACACCCATGGCTTTTGCAGAATTTCTGCCCTTTTCTCTCTCCTGTGCCAGACCCCCATGTTATACCCCATACTGGTCAGAAGGTCTACTGACTCCCCCCCCCCCCAGCTCCTTTTTGGGGACAATTGCATACCGTACTCTGGGTTGCCAGCCTCCAGGTGAGGCCTGGGGGATCTCCTGGAATTATAGCTGATCACCACTGACTACGGAGATCAATTCCCCTGGAGGAAATGGCAGCTTTGGAGGGCAAACTCTATGGTATATCACGGATTCCAGGAGAAGCCCCTTCCCAGATTCCCTTCTCCACAGGTACTGCCCCCAAATCTCCAGGAATTTCCCAGGCCAATGTTGGCAACCCTAAGGAAGAATGAGAAGGTAAGAAGGTTCGATGTCATGACCGCAGTTCTACTGAAGGCGCCGAGGACCCAAAAGCAGAGATATAAGAACATAAGAGAAGCCAATGTTGGATCAGGCCAGTGGCCCATTCAGTCCAACACTCTGTGTCACACAGTGGCCAAAAATACCAGGTGCCCTCAGGAGGTCCAGCAGTGGGGCCAGGAGGACATTAGAAGCCCTCCCAGAACTGCAACATCTCCATGTGTCAAATAGGGTTGCCAGGTCTCCCCTGGCCGCTGGCGAGGAAGTGGGGGGGGGAGATAGGGTTGCCAGATCCAGGATGGGAAACTCCTGGAGATTTCGGGATGTAGCCTGGGAAGGACAAGGGCTTCAGTGGGGTACAATACCATACAGTCCACCCTCCAAAGCATCCCTTTTCTCCAGGCGGACTGATCTCAGTAGTCTGGAGATAAGCTGTCATTCCAAGGGATCCCCAGGTCCCGCCTGGAGGCTGGCATCCCTAGTGCCAAGCCTGAAATGACATTTTTTTAAATTAATTGAACGTACAGTTCTGCCTTGAGGTCTGTGTGGTTAGGGTTGGGTCGTGGCCTTTCTGATTTCCAGACCATCAAAGAAGCAATTGCCATCGCCGGTGAGGGGAGAAGGGAATATTTACAGATTAGGAACGGCGACCGATTGGACCTCAAGGTTGGGGTCACTGGAGTCTCATCGCCAGCTCCCCCCCCCCCCCCCAGGACAAAATGGGTTTCGCTGCTTGTCACCTTTTCACGCTCCTCTTGAAAAGGAGCCGGGTAATTACTTGGGGGGGGGGGGGGGAGAGAACCCTTCCTGAGAGATCTCTCGGTGGAGATTCCAACACAAGCGGGAAGTATTGTTATTGCATTTCCCCTCAATTTGGTGGCGCCCTTAATGAACATTTAATGAATGCTGTGACGTTTTAAATTGTCTGGCGCATCCCTGTGTGAGCAAGATAACAGGGGCAGAGCCAACTCCTCGGCTGCTTCTCTGTGGTCTTTAATTAGTGCTGGCTTTTTTAATTTGTTTAATTTGTACTCTCCGTTTAAATGACTTCTTTCTTTGGCACGGCTTGAAAAGGAACACTTCCCTCTCTCCCTCCCTCCCTCTCTCTCTCTCTCTCTCTTTCCACTTGGGAATTTGGGCACAACCTCCTCATCAGGAGAGTCTTGGCAGTTTGCCGAGTCACCGAAAAGTCCCGGGTCAAAAAGTGCAGGGCAGGATCCAGATGATTCAGGACAGGACAGCACCGAGGAGCATCTTTCGCTGCACGCCTTCTTACGCAACGAGCACATCAGATGTGGGTTCAGTGGTGAGCAGGGCGCACGGTGCAAAGCTGTTGTGGTTGGTGACTACGATGGGAAAAACTCCCTGCAGCCCCAAATTCCAATTATAACTGGGGACAGCCCTGTGACTCACTGGCGGGACATGCTTCTTGCAAGTAGAAAGTCACAAGTTGAACACCTGGCTTCTCCAGGAAGAAAGACTGGGAAAGGACCTTCCCCACTGGAGACCCTGGGGGAGATGCTGCCTGTCAGAGCAGACACTTCTGAGTGGGTCGGACCATGGATAAAACCATGTGCAACCACAATGATAAGCCGTGGCTTGGATACAAGCCTGCAGAGCATGACATCCCTCCCGCGGCAGCCCAAAATGCTCCCCCAAATCCTTTCCTTGGGGAACAGGATTTTCAGGTGCACTGGGGGCAGCTGTGGGGAGGGTGAAGGTCACGCTCTGCCGGTGGAAGGCCTTCTGCCTGTGGATCAGGGATGCCAGCCTCTAGGTAGGACCTGGGGATGGGATCCTTCACCATTACAGCTCATCTGCAGACTACAGAGATCAGTTCCCCTGGAGAAAAGGGATGCTTTGGAGAGTGGACTCTCTTGCATTGTGCCCCACTGAGGTCCCTGTCCTCCCCAGGCTCCATCCCCAAATGTCCAGGAGTTCCCCAACCTGGAGCTGGCAACCCTATCCTCACATCCCTCGACGATGGCTGGGGGGGGACCTGGGAACCCCACAGCAGACACGTTAGTCCGGATCCAGCCCACCATCTGCCAATGCTTTCTTGAAAAGACTGTGTTACATGAAGAGTTCTAAGTTTGTTCTGTGCGGTATTTTTTGGCGCACTGCCTTGAGAATTTTAATGCAAAGAAAGGCAGTAGCCATGCACATCTCTCCTGTACATTATGCCCCCCCCCAAGGGTTGCATGTCTGCACAAACACCAGATGAACCAGCCTTGATCTTCCCATAGAGGAAGAAGAGGAAGGGTAACCATTCCAGAGAGTGGTGCCATCAGAGCCAGGATCCAGGGTCCCAGCTCTCAGGCTCAGCAAGGGAGTCCCAAAGGCTGGCTGTAACAAGTAAGCCCTGTGGAGTACACTAGGACTTACTCATCAGCAGGGGTCATTTCAAGCAGGAGCTCGGGGGAGCGCAGCTCCGGGAGTTGGTGCCAGCCCCCCCACCCCACACGGGGGAATGCCTGCTTGTGTCATGGCTGCAGCAAAATGACCCCATCCCCTGGAAAGGTCCTTGTTCCTCCGACCAGCCTTCTGAAGGCTTCGGCCACCACTGAAGCTATCCTCCCAGAACAGTGGTATTTCTGAGGCTTGGATTAGTAGCTGTCCCCTCTCTGCCAGCCCTCCTTCCCTCCCTCCCTCCCTCCCTCTCTCTCTCTCTCTCTCTTCTTTCTTTCTTGCCTTCTGACATACTTCCGGTGATGTCAGGTGGTGTAGCATATGCAAATAAGTCATGCTAATGAGTTATGCTAATAAGCTCCTGCACCTCTTTTTCTACAAAATGACCCCTGCTCATCAGTAAATATGCATAGGATCAGGTTACTTCCTGGAGGCTTATAGGTGAAGACAGAGAGAAGGATTGAGATTGCTATACTGAATGTTCATTATGGGCTTTACAAATGCAGTATATGTTAACCATAATTCCCTTGTCATAAGCCCATTCAGAGTTTGAAATTGGCTCCAGTCTTTAACGGGATCACCCAAGATAGCCCGGTCTCATCAGATCTTGGAATCTAAGCAGGGTTGGCCCAGGCTAGTATTTGGAAGGGAGACCACCAAGGATTACCAGGGCCATGAAGTGGAGGCAGGCAAGGGTAACCCGCCTCTGAGTCTCTCTTGCCTTGTAAACCCCAAAAGGTCTTGGAAAGTTGGCTAAAAACTGACAGGAGTTTTGACCACCACCCCCATGTTGGGAAAGCGCCCTGACCTGGAGACCCCAAGCTATCCCAATCTTGTGAGATCTTGGAAACGAAGCAGCATTGGCCCTGGTTAGTATTTGGTTGGGAGCCCACCAAGGAAAGGCCAGGGCTGCGACACAGAGGCAGGCAAAGCCAAACCGCCTCCCTTCATCTCCTGCCTCAAAACCCTAGAGGGTCGCCATAAGTCAGCTGCAGCTTGATGGCAAAAAGAAAAAAAGTAGAGCAAAAGAGGAGGTGGAGCAAATCCAGCCCTGCTCATGGAAGGGAGGTCCCCAAACTCCCTCATCTTGCCTCAGCCTTCACCAACTCTCAACTTCTGTTCCTGGGGGTCAGTTCCCCTCCCCGAACAAGCACAGCAGTAGGGATGTCAGCCAGGAGCATTTGGGGGCACAAAGACTGTGGGAAATGACATTGAGTCGTGCTGTGACATCATTTCTAGTTGACGTCACAGCATCACACAGTGCTCTAGGCATTCTTAAAGTACTGCTTAATGCTGTTCCCCCCTCCCACTAGTACTCCCACCCTGGAAGTGATGTCATCACGCCAGGCGATTCTCTAGCATGTTGACCCGAACTCTATGGTAACCATAGAGTTTGGGTCAAAACACTAGAGCGTCACCATGAGACATGCCTAGCGTGATGATGTCACTTCCAGGTGATGTCATCATTTATGACAGAGCTCTCTCAGCCCCACCTACCTCACAGGGTGTCTGTTGTGGGGAGGGGAAGGGAAAGGAGTTTGTAAGCTGCTCTGAGGCTCCCTTGGGTAGTGAAGGGCGGTGTATAAATCCAATCTCTGTCTATCTGTCTGTCTGTCTATCTGTCTGTCTGTCTGTCTTAGGGCTGCCAAGTCCAACTTGGGAAATATCTGGGGACTTTGGGGGTGGAGCCAGGAGACTTTGGAGGTGGAGCCAGGAGAAAGGAAGTGACATCATTTTGTGATGTCACATCCTGTGATGTTGCTTCCACATGCTGACACATGAACTCATGAAGTTTCCTAATACTGAATCAGGCCATTGGTCCATCAAGGTCAGTATTGACTACTCAGACTGGTAGTGGCTCTCCAGGGTCTCAGGCTGAGATCTTGAATGTCACCTATTACCTGATCCTTTTTTAGCTGAAGAAGCTGATACCTCCTGCATGTCAAGCAGATGCTCTATCACTGAGCAACAGCCCTACTGAATCCTTCCTCATCTCGGCAGAATATGAAGCACTAAGTGCTACACAAGTGCTAAATATGATTTTCATATCATAAGAACAGGAGAGAAGCCACAGTGGATCGGCCCATCCAGTACAGCCCATCCAGTACAACACTCTGTGTCACAACAGTGGCCAAAAATACCAGGTGCCCTCAGGAGGTCCAGCAGCGGGGCCAGAACTCCAGAAGCCCTCCCACTGTTGCCCCCCAAGCACCAAGAATTCAGAGCCTCACTGCCCCAGACAAAGGGTTCCATTTAGACCTTGTGGCTAATAATAGCCACTGATAGACCTCTGCTGGATGGGGACAGAGAGAGAGAGACAGACAGACAGACAGAAAAAAAAAGAGGGAGAGGGAAGGAAAAGAGCTGGAAGAGAAACTTACTACAGCAACGTTGCCAGCCACATGCAAAAGCAGCTCCTTCAGTCCCTCCTTAATCTCTGGGCGGACCTCTCTTGCTGTGGAAGCTCTCTTGCTGACTTCTTAAAGGGGAAATGTCTGGTGAGGCTTTTTACTGCAGGGTGAGTATTTAAAAACTTTGAAAAAGCGGGGGTGAGTATTTAAAATCGGTGTTTCCCCCGCCCTACTGGGGGACTTGGCAGCCCTAGTCTGTCTATCTATCTATTAGTTTTAGATCCCACCCTCCCGGCCTCTCAGCAGGCTCAGGGTGACTTCTTCTTCTCCTTCTAAGCTTGGGGTCTTCAGGTTTCCTAGGCTGGACATCTACTGAACATGGGTCTGATGGAGCTGCAGGCACTGAAAGGAGGTCACATGGCATTTTAGTCACATGACAGGAAAAGGGGGAACCAAAGATATGACCTCAGGGGCATCAAGGCCAGGTCTGTGGACCAAGAAAGGAACTCAGGACAGGAAGCACAAGCCAGCACCAGAAGATCTACCATGCTGCTTCCACCCATGTGGAATGATGCACTTTCAATGCACTTTCCTATGCACTTTAGCAACCATTGGCAACTGTGAAAAATCTAGTTGCAAACGTTTGCTGAAGTGCATCAAAAATACATCATCCAACGAGTGCGGAAGCGGGGTCCAAACCACCGAAGAGCCCTCTCCACCCCTGAGTGACCTCGCCTTGCTGACCTGCTGCTCTTCTCCGCGCACATGCAACGAGCACAGAACAGACGGGGCTTTGGCTCTCTAGGGATCAGATCCTTCCAAAAGACAGCAAAACAAAATGAAGCTCCTTTCTAGGGGCTCCTGACCAAGTGAGACTCCGAAAGTCACCTGAGGATCCCAACTTACAGGCTGCAAGCCACTGATCCAAGCCAATGTAATGGATTACATTTACCAGCAGGCACACACCGACAGCGCGACTTGCGTTGACTGCCATAACAGAGCCAGTGCTGTGTAACAATTAAAGTGGTGGCAGACCAGCGGTGGAGAGAACCGGGTTCAAATCTCCATTCTGTCATGAGGCTCACTTGGTGTCCTTGGGCCAACGCGAGGGATGCCAGCCTCCAGGGGATCCCCTGGCATCACAGCTCCTCTCCAGACTACAGAGATGAAGTTCCCCTGGAGGGAATGGATGCTTTGGAGGGTGGGCTTCTTGGCACTCTACCCCACTGAGGTCCCTCTCTCCCCCAGGCTCCATCCCCAAATCGCCAGGAGTTTCCCAACCTGAATCTGGCAACCCTAACACCCCCCCCCCCCATTCATCACCAGTGACCAGGGGGCCTATTCATAAACTTTCTCACAGGGATATAATGAGGAGAAAATAGGGGTGTGGAGAACCAAGCACTTTGGAGGAAGGGTCAGGTGGAATTTTTAAAAAGGCACAGAAAATGTTGCAATGCAGCTGGCTCTGATGGCTTTAATGGAGGACTAAACAGATCCATGGAGGACAGGTCTATTAATGGGTATTAGAAGACCTCCATGTTCAGTAGCAGTGTACCAGTGAACACCAGTTGCTGGGAAGCAGCAACAGCCGTCTCGCTCTGCTTTGACACTTCCCAGGCCCGCTTACTTGTCCCTTACCAAGAGGAGGATGCTGGACTAGGCTGACCTTAGATCTGACCCAGAACGGTTGCGGCAGCTCAGAGGGACAGTCACACCAGCAGCCCTGTCAGTCAGCTAAGACCAATTCCACAGTCTCTTCCCCATTGTCCAGACCACAGCACGACACCTCCTTCCCTTTTGGCACCACTTGGGAGAGAAACCTCCAAAGGTCAGTGGAACATGTTGGTAAAACCTTGCAGCTACAGGATTTCAGTGGTTCCCTGCCTTCTTTGAAGTGACGTTGCCATCTAACCAGCAAAAAAACCTGCCCAGCCTGCTCCTCTGCTGTGAAGGGAAGCATAATCTGAAGGCATCGGGCACCTGCTGTCAGTAGATCAGGACACTGTTAAAAACACAGGGCAGTGACCCCCCCCCCCCGCCCTAATAGCCATCAAGCCAATGTTGAACTAGTATCTGGGAGGTAAAGGTAAAGGTTTCCTTTGCTCGAAAGCCAGTTTGGTGTAGTGGTTAAGTGCGCGGACTCTAACCTGGGAGAACCGGGTTTGATTCCCCACTCCTCCACTTGCACCTGCTGGATGACCTTGGGCAAGCCATAGCTCTGTACCAGCTGTTCTCTCAAGGACAGCTTGGGAAAGAGCTCTCTCAGCCCCACCTACCTCACAGGGTGTTTGTTGTGGGGAGGGGAAGGGAAAAGGAGTTTGTAAGCCGCTCTGAGACTCCGAGTGAGTGAAGGGCAAGGTATAAATCCAATCTCTTCTCTTCTTCTTCTCAAAAGCCAGTCGAATCTGACTCTAGGGGGCGGTGCTCATCTCTGTTTCCAAGCCAAAAAGCTAGCGTTGTCTGAAGACTTCTCTGTGGTCATGTGGCCAGCATGACTAAACTCTGAGGCACACAGAATGCTGTTACCTTCCCACCGAAGTGGTGCCTATTTATCTACCTGCAATTTCTTGCTTTCAAACTGCTAGGTTGGCAAGAGCTGGGGCCAGAGATGGGAGCTCACTCCATCACGCAGCACTTGGGTCTTGAACTGCCTTGCGGTCTACAGCTCAGCATCTTAACCTCTGAGCTACCACAGCTCCAGTATCTGGGAGACCCAGGTTCAAATCCCCACTTGTGCTGTTGGAAGCTCGCTGGGTGGCCTTGGGCCAATCACGCTCCCTCAGCCTATCCTACCTCACAGGAATGTTGTGAGCATAAAATGGAGGAGAGGAGAATGATGTAAGCTGCTTTGGGGGCCCACTGGGGAGAAAGGTGGGGTACAAATTAAGTAAACAAATGAATTAGAAAAACCATTGGCCAAGATGCACTCGGCTTCTCATTAGAAGTGGTGCTACCATTCTGCTCAGTTTGGTATAGTGGTTAAGTGCGTGGACTCTAATCTGGGAGAACTGGGTTTGATTCCCCACGCCTCCACTTGCAGCTGCTGGATGACCTTCGGCAAGCCATAGTTCTGACAAGAGCTGTCCTTGAAAGGGCAGTTCTGGAAAGAGCTCTCTCAGCCCCACCTACCTCACTGGGTGTCTGTTGTGGGGAGGGGAAGGGAAAGGAGTTTGTAAGCCGCTCTGAGACTCCGAGTGAAGGGCGGGGTATAAATCCAATCTCTTTTCTTCTTCTTCTGCTCATTAGTCCATTTTAGCAATGGAGCTCAATTTGATTTACCGTATCTGATTGGGAAAATATCTGTTGCCTTCCCTGCCCCAACTGTAAATATTAAGAAAACAGAAGACCCCCTACCTGACAAGGCGTGCCTGTTGAAATTGCTTTGCCCCTTACTGTGATGAAAGGGAACAGGGACTGTGGCTTTCTTTACATCTCCAGAAGGACAAAAGAAGAGCCCCACTGGATCAGACCAAGGGGCCAGCATCCTATTTCCCCCAGGAGAAGCACGTATCTTGTGCCATGGGGAGTTTGAGGAAGAAGAGGCTCACTCCAGGGCTGGAGACTATCTAGCCCATGTGGAACTCTTTCACAGGATCCAAAGCAGAATGTTTAGATTTCAAATTGTAAACTCCTGCGTAAAGATGTGAAGGCCCGGGAAAAAAACTGGAAAAATTCAGAAAAAAACTGGTTCCCCCCCCCCCCCCCCCGTTTTTTTCCTGAAGCCTTCTTTGTTTTTTCCCAAAAAATTGGAAAAATTGAAAAAAGAAAAGAAATTGATTATGGAAAATTTTATTTTAACATGATGAATAAAATATTTTAAGACAAGGTGTTCAAATATTTTCCAGATCATTTCTAAAAACTATGTATGGTATCAGATTAATCTAATTTCTGTTTCAATCCAGGCAAACCTTCAGTTTTTAGAGGTCCATAATAACTGTGATAATGGCAGACACAACAGAGTAGCTGCAGAAGCAGAGACTGAAACTGATAATTATAGCTCAGAAAATTATTCTGATTAAATTTCATGCCCATTCATTGAAACTTAGTCCCACACTCCCTTCTATACACTTCCCCCCTCTTCAATTCTTTTTATGAGAATGGGTTTTTTATTTTTATTTAATACTGTGGAGAGGATATATAAATAATTGTTACTTTGGGGTTTTTAAAAATTGTTTTGTGTAGGGTTTTTTGTCTGTTCCACATAAACTAGTAAACAGTTCAGGAGATTGTTGCTCCATTTGTTACAATTACAAATAAATATTATTTAAAAAGTAAATTCTGTTTGTAATAATTGTTTGGATACACTATATTTTTAATACGCTAGTTGTGATCATTTCATGCCAAGTAAAATTGTCCATAGTCATATTTTATGTCCCTAAAGTAACAGAATGACTTTCAGTCTGGAAAAGAAAAAAGGAAGGGCTAATGGAGCCTTTTTTTCAATTTTTCCAAAAATTTCCGTTTTCCCCCTGAAAAAAAAATGAAAAAAAACAGAGGGTTTTTTTCCAAGCTTCAAAATTTCCGGAAATTTTACATCTCTACTCCTGCTGGCACTTGTATAACAGAAGGCAGGAGATCTGTCTTTCCTATAATAGTACTGCCTCAGAACATAAAAAGCTCTACTTCGCCATAGCGACTAGAGTAATGGACCTCCAGGTGAGGCCTGGAGTTCTCCTGGAATTACATCTGATCTCCATACTGTAAAATCTGGGAGAAATGGAAGTCCTCGAGCAGCTACAGAGAAGGGATGCTCCAGGGACTTCCCTTTCTCCTGTGACGCCTACAGAGCCATTGTCAGCGCAGCCGACTGTACAAACAAACAGCAGGCAAATCGATCAGCCAGCCAGTGACCGTGCATTAAAGCTATTTTTTTAGAATACGGGAGCCTGGTGGCATCTTAACTGTGAATACCATTTATGAGCCCAAATGTGAGCACAACATGATTGCTCAAGTGTATGGCGAGAGCAGCTAGTCTGTATCATGCAGGGTTGGGAAATACCTGGAGATTTTGAGAGTGGAGCCTGGGCAGGGCAGTCCAGCCTCCAAAGCAGCCGTTTTCTTCAGGGAAACTGATATTGGTCACCTGGAGATGACTTGTAATAGCAGGAGGTCACCAGGTGCCACCTGGAGGTTGGCAAGCCTAGTTTTATGTGATCTTCCGCACTATTTTAATTTTCACATTTTTAGAAGTCCGAATCACTGGGGGTGCGTGGGTCTGTTTAATTCTGGCAACTTCATCAATGTGCTGCTAGTGCCACCATGAGGACACAACTAGTAACTGCAGTTCATCCACTCGAGGTCAACAGGTGGCTGGATTTTCGTTTCATTTTCATTTCATTCTTCACAGGTGTTGCAGTGCCCCAGTATTGCCCAGAGCTACAATGGACATGGGCAAGCTTATTTGCTCGAATTTTCCAGAGGAAACACTTCCTTCGAAATCTCTAATTTGTATCTGTATGTGTCCCTCAAATATAAAAAATCTGAATAAAGATGAAGATTTGGAAAATTCTCTCTCTTCAGAATGGCTAGTGTAAACCCCCAAAACGATTAAGGGTTGGAGCAGCTTTTCTGTAAGGAAAGCCTAAAGAGTCTGAAGCTTTTCAGATTGTAGGCCGCTTTGAGACTCCTTAAGGTAGAGAAAAGCAAGGTACAAAAACTCTTCTTCATCTTCTTCTTAGATCCTAACAAGATTTTCATCAGCTGCCCTTCCTCAGATACTCAAATTTTGCTCTTCTACGACAGGCCAACATAGCTACCCAACTGAAACCATATTTTGTGTCCTTTCGGTTAGCCCTAAGTACTGGCATCACATGGCTCCCCCCCCCCCCCTTCTGGGTTTCTTGTGAGGCCATGAGACTGCTTACAACTTCTTTTTTTACCCAGCCCAGTATTTTCCAAAAACGTTGACTTTTTCCCCAGTTACCTCGTGGGGAGGATTACAGCTAAGTAGGATGCCTGAAGGAGTACATCAACAGAGATGGTTTCCACAGCAATTAGACCAGCTAGATTTTTCAGTTCTTGGTTAGCGAATGGCAGCTGTGAGGTCCCTATCATGGGTGGCGTCGCCTGTTCTGCGATACTCTAATTCACCTTGATTCTGATCACTGCCAGAGGCCTGTTTACACTGGAGAAAGTGCTGGTAAATTTGGCTTCCTCCCCCACTCCCCTTTCCTGCTTCCTCCTGCACATTTGAAGGATGCAAATGGGGAAAAGGTATCATCACCTTCAGAAGAACCTGCGAGTCAGCGTGAATCTGAAGTTCCACCGCGTTTTCTTTTCAGATCTGTAGGTGAACAATGAAACCTTTCACACCCACGTCGTTCCATGTGGCACTGTGAGAACTCATAACAGCGAGAAGCACTTATCAGATTTTGACTTGTGGAGGGATATTAAAAGATAATTATCCCCTTTCTTTCAATTACACCAAGCATTGGAGAGTTTCTCGCTATGGAGAAAGATGACAGTCATCATGGAAGTTAAGGTTTCTCAGCAGGTGCTGACTTGGTTTCGAGCTTTATTTAAAAGATGAAGAATGTTCATTTTCCAGACAGGCAGATGGAGAGCCTTTGCTCACGGCAAAATAATATTTCTTGCTCTGATTCTCCATATGAGATAATTACTAATAGGCAGGCACAAACTCCCTGCATAGAAATAAATCGCAGTGATCAGGTTGGCTTCCCAGGCACCCTGCTGCATGCCCCAGCTTTTATTTTTTAGGGAGCCATATTCATACCAAAATTGTTTCAAAATAAATGCTGTAGGAAGAGAAGACCGTGTCTCCTGAAGTCTTGGGGGCTGCTGGAATGTCAGGATCTGTCACATTTTCATCAAAGCCGGCATGGGGTAGGGGCCAAGAGTGTCAGCCCACTGTTGGTGGAGCTGTCCCAAGATTCTCGAATTTTGGAATGAGGTGAGACCCCAAATAAAGGAGATTACCTCACAGGCAATCTCTTGCAAACCTGAAGTCCTGAACTCTTGCAAACCTGAACTAATGAGCAGATGGGATAATTCAATAAACGATACAGCCAAAGAACTCACCTCGATGCTGCTACCAACTGCCAAAATAACAATAGTAGCATCATGGAAATCTCCTAGCCCACCAACTCCTACTGCGTGGCACGGCAAACTGTTCCCACAGTTTGTGATGGCAAAAATAGCCAACCTGAACCAAGGATCACAACCACCAAGCACAAAGACGCACCCCAAATTCATACGGACATGGGCACCTTTGATAAACTATATGACAAGACATGAAGTAATCCGATCAAATCCTCAGTACCACAAATGGTTATTCCTGTGAGGAAAATAAAACTATATGAAGTGCCTCTGATCAACAGTCTACAAAGACAAACCTAACCTATATAGTGACAAACAAACACATATAGTTCAGTCTAAAAAAAAAGTCATAAACCCGTAAGCCTCATACGGTTAAGTATCAAGGCAGGCAAAAAAATGGCAAGGAATAGGTATTGATATGGTATATTTATTTATTAATACATTAGTAATCATACAGATTCACGTTATTGTAAGTATATATCACTTTGTTATATATATTAAAAAGAATGAAAATTATTATTATTAAAAAAGAAAAGAAATAAAGTGTGTCAGCCTAGGACCCAGGAAACACCAGCAGGAATCCCCAGCACTGCCAAGGAGGCCTACTGGGTGACCTTGGGCCAGTTTTGTGCTCTCAGCCGAACCTACCTCAGAGGGTTGTTGTCAGGATAATGTGTGGAAAGGTGGAGCAGGTTTCAATTTTATCACTTCCTTGCATTTCGCTGTGATCTAATGTTAAGACAGACCTCAAGGCCTGGCTAGGGTTGCCAACTCCAGGTTAGACAATTCCTGGCAATTTGGGCGCAGAGTCTGGGGTGAGCAGGGATCTTGGTGGGGTAGAGTGCCATAGGGTCCACCATCCAAAGCGGTCATTTTCTCCAGGAGAACTGATCCATGTCACTTGGAGATCGGTTGTAATTCCGGGGAATCTCCAGGTTACAACTGAAGGCTGGCAACCCCAGGGTCACACTTAAATCTTGTTTGAGGTTGCAGCGTCCTGTGCAGACTGTTAAAGTTCTCCATTTGCAAGTGTTCTCTCCCAATCGAAAGCAATAGAAGGGATGTGGAAGCCACAGTTGTAAGTTGCTTTGTGCCTTCTTTTAAGGAAAGAAGGGGGTGTAAGCCTCTTTGGGGGGAGTTTGTTCAAACAAGGCAACAGCTGTACTTGCATGGCTAACAGAGAGGCAAACATTCTTCCAGCACTCTTGAGCACTATCCTGGTGCTTTTGTAAGACTAAGGTCCTTGAGGGAGGAAGAACCTCGGCTCAAACTAGTTACCTGTGGGCTTTTAAAGAAAGGCCAGCCAATTTGTATCTCTCTCCCTATGTGCACGAGCACACTTTTAATACTGCAAACCCAACCAATTCATTAGTGCTCCTGTGCTCTTAACAGCTCTTTGAAAGCAGCAGCTCAAAGACACATTGGCTCTCCAGAAGCAGGCTATCGTGGGCATAATTAAAATGGTGGTTCTGACCTACAGAACTGAAAGTAGCGTATTTGTGTGTGTGTGTGTTAAGTGCCATCAAGTTGCTTCTAACTTATGGCAGCCCTAATGACTTAACAGCCCCCCAAACATGCAATCATGAATAGCCTCACTCAGGTCTTGCAAAGTGAGGGCCGAGGATTCCTTGACAGAGTCCATCCATCTCATCTTGGCTCTTCCTCTTTTCCTGCTGCCTTCAACTTTTCCTCGCCTGATTGTCTTTTCCAGTGGCTCTTGGCTTCTCATAATATGACCGAAGTACAACAGCCTCAGTTTAGTCATTTTAGCTTCTAGGGAGAGCTCAGGCTTGATTTGATCTAGAACCCATTTATTTGTCTTATTTAGAGGTCCACAGTATCCATAAAACTCTTCTCCGACACCACATTTCAAATGAGAAAGTAGCATAGTTTTTATGTGACCCTTAGGCTGCCTCTAGGTTGCTGGGCAACCTGAATTTGTGGCATGCCAGCATTGCCAACTGATGATTTGCAGCTTCTCTGACCCCTCTTGCAGCTCTTTATCTTAAATTAAATTTCTTTGAAAGCAACTCACACCTGTACAGCCGAGTGAGCAAGCCAAGTCATATATTAAAAGTGCACTGTCAGTCCTATCATCTGGCTAAGGATCTAACATTAATGAAGCGTCTTGCCACTCTGGAGAAGTTTTTCAGTCTCTCTGGAGCCTCCGTGGCATGCAGCAAGCCTAGAGCCGGGCACGACATTCTTTCACGACATCTTCTCAACTGGTCTGCTAGGGCTGAAACAAATGGGTTGGATCCAACAAGGTTTTCCCCTGGTGAGAAAGGGAGGAGAGAGTCCCCTTCGACTGCCCATGAAGCCATGCTAGGGATCATGGGGCCAGCATAAACAAAAATCATTTGGGGAGGGGGAACCTGCCCGTGTCCCCTCTAAGCTGAGTTAGTGTGAGCCAGCTCACAGTTTTTTAGCCTCCGGCTCACACATTTTTGTCTTAGCTCAGGAAGGATGGCTCCAGAGCTAACTAGTTAATGCTGTAGCCAAATCGCTCACTCACAACTTTAATGCCAGTGGCTCCCAAAGTAGATTTTTTGCTCACAAGACTCCACAGCTAAGAGGGAGTGTTGATGGGGGTGTAGTTATGAGGGGAAATGGGTGAAACTGAGCACTTAAAAAGGCAGGCTGGACTCAATATTTGTACATTTCAAACACCGGCACATTTTCCAGATTGAGAAATTTTGGAGTGAGTTTTGAATTTGTGTTTTCAATGGGAATATTTTTTAAAAAGTCAGAATTCTTTTAAGTTTCCACCAACTGGAATATTATAGAATATATTAATAGGGTGCAGAGGGGAAACGTTCATCTATGAACAAGATACCGAGAGTTTCAAAGGACAATGACAAAGGATAAACCTGAATTCATTCACAGACCCAGTTGTATTTCTGGAATTGGACAAACATTCAAATATTACAGTTTCATTCCACCCTCCCTCGAAGGAGCTTAAGGCAACATACAGGGTTTTCTGATTTTTTTTCCATTTTTCTCCTCACAACCACCCTGTGAAGCAGGTTAGGCTGAGAGAGCGACTGGCCCAGGCTTCATGACTGAGGCAGAATTTGAATCTGGTCTCCCCAGTCCTAGCTGAATACTCTAACTACAACACCATACTGGCTTGTGACTTCTTTCTCACACACTACATAGTAGCGAGGTTGCTGATGTCTCGAATGATCTGCGCAAGGAACTCCAGTTTGTCCCCCATCTCCATGAGGAATGAGGCAGTGAGACCTGGGTTGATTAGTGGAAGGGGGTTGTGGAAAAGAGAAAGTAGTGGGGCCTCCAGCCCCTGGCCTTCCACTGCTCCTAACCGGGGTGGGGGTTACCAGTAGGCAAATCACAGCTGCCATACCAAGCAATTAAAAGACAAACCCATAGGCCCTGTAATAACCCTTCTACCCTTCACAAACAAAACTTTAAATACAAACAGGGTTTATTCAACAAAGAAGGGGCTGGGAGTCAAAGCAGAAAAACTGATCTCCAGACAACAGAGATTGGTTCACCTGGAGAAAATGGCTGGTTTAGAAGGTGGACTGTTTGGTAGTATACCCCACTGAAGTTCATCCCATACCCAAAGCCCACCCTCTTCAGGCTCCCCCCCCCCCAAAAAAAATCTCCAGGTATTTCCCACCCCAGAGCTGGCAACCCCAATAAACACTCAAATTTAGGCAATAGAATTAAGGAGAAACTCCTCTAGAAGTGACAGTCTTTCTCTCTTTCTCTCTCTCTCAGGCCTCCTGGAAGTCTTCAGTCTTTCTGAAAGGTCGATTGGGCTTTCTGTGTTGTTGCTGTGGATTTCTAAATGCTACAGCTCTCTTTGGACAGGAAACAAGTCCTTCTCCTCAGATGGCTTTCCCCGCCTTCCTTTCTCTTCAGAAATCTTACACCACCAACAAAAAAGCCTTTCCCACACAAACACATAGGGTTGTCAGATCCCCCCAGCCACAGGCTGGAGATGAGGACTAAGGTTGCCAGATCCAGGTTGGGAAACGCCTGGAGATTTGGGGATGGAGCCTGGGGAGGACAGGGACCTCAGTGGGGTAGAGTGCCAGAAAGCCCACTCTCCAAAGCTCTCCATTTTCTCTAGGGGAACTGATCTCTGTGGTCTAGAGATGAGCTGTAATTCTTGGGGGATCCCTAGGTCCCATCTGGAGGCTGGCATCCCAGCAAAACCCATCAGGTCACATCTGTTTTGGTATACAAATGTGTCCAGCTTCATCCACTCCTCCTGGATGTCCTTCTTTGGCTTAGAGTGGGAGATTAGGGTTTTGTACAAATGGTTATCACGGCGTCACCTGGTACAGGGGTGCCAATAGGATGGGAGAGAGGCAGTCGCCTTTATGTTGAGGCTTAATGGGTGGAAATGGGCTGCTGAAGCTTTTCATGGCGTGGATGCTTAAAAATGTATAAATGGCAAGGAAGGTTTTTTTAAAAATCACCTAGTAATAGGGTTGCTAACTTCATGTTGGAAAATTCCTGGAGATATGGGGGTACAGCCTGAGGAGGGTAAAGTGTGGGGAAGGGAGGGACCTCCAAAGGGTATAATATAGGGTTGCCAAGTCCCCCATAGAGTCCACCCTCCAAAGAAGCCATTTCCCTAGTGGACTTGATCTACGTAGTATGGGGTCAGTTGTAATTCTGGGATGTCTCCAGGCCCCATCTGGAGGTTGGGAACACTGCCTGGTCAATACAATCCCATTAAAGGGGCTGGACCTTTTTTTCTCCCATCATTTGTCAACCCTATGTCACCTCGTGCCCCAAACCAGCGGCTTTTTGTGGGCACATAACACAGAAGCTCTGTAACATTAACCCCTTCCTCTCAATTAAGCTCTTCTGAACTGATGTTAACTGTGTCAACAGACTACCCAATTAAGCATCTTCTCTAGCTGGGCCAGTATTCATGTTTCTTGCAAGCATTTCATATGGTGGATCACCCCCATTCAGATCCAAATGCCTCTCTTATTCTCAAGTCAATTGGAGGATAAGAACAAAAGAGCCCTGCTGGATCAGACCAGAGGTCCCTCTAGCCCAGCATCCTGTCTCACACAGTGGCCAACCGGTTCCTCTGGAGGGGCAACAACAGGACATAGAGGCCAAGACCTTCCCTGATGTTGCCTCCTGGCACTGGGATTCAGAGGCTGACTGCCTCTGTACATGGAGGTTCTCCTCAGTCACCAGGGCTAGTAACCTCTATGAAACTAATCCTCCTTTAAAGCTGCCTGTGCCTGTGGTCATCATCACAACATCCTCGGACAGCGAATTCCACATTTAATCTCTCTCTGTAAAGGAGTATATCCTTTTGTTCGTCCTGAATTTACCACCCATCAGCTTCGTTGGAGGGAGAGCCAGTTTGGTGTAGTGGTTAAGTGCGCGGACTCTAATCTGGGAGAATTGGGTTTGATTCCCCACTCCTCCACTTGCACCTGGCTGGATGACCTTGGGCAAGCCATAGCTCTGGCACAGCTGTTCCCTCAAGGACAGCTTGGGAAAGAGCTCTCTCAGCCCCACCTACCTCACAGGGTGTCTGTTGTGGGGAGGGGAAGGGAAAGGAGTTTGTAAGCCGCTCTGAGACTCTTAAGTGAGTGAAGGGTGGGATATAAATCCAATCTCTTCTTCTCTTCTTCTTCTTCTTCTTCTTCTTCTCTGTTAGAGCTGGCATTGTAAGATGGATTCAGAAGGACCCAAACTACACCTTTGAGGTACAAGGCAATAACGCGATAGGAGCAAAGGCATCCTAAAGGTGCATGTGCCAACAGTTATGACCTGGGAGGGAACTTGAAAGATGCCTGCCTCTGCCTCATTCTCCCTCTCTCTGTCAGGCCAAGGTGGTTCTTTACTTAAGGGCTTTCTGGGGATGCCCTAAATGGTCTTAATCTGCAGTTTAGTGCTGTGCAATTCATCCCGCCAATGCATCCGACCATTCAACTCAGCCACCTTCCAGCCTAAGGAGTCTTCTTCCACCTTAAGTAGCAGTTCCTCCAGCGGAAGGGACACTTAAGTTGAAGGAAGGCGCTTGAGGCTGGTGGAAGGCTTCAGAGTTCGGAGAAAGGAGCACTAGGATCCATTCCATTGATTTAGTAGCTGGCTTGGAAATGGGCATCAAAAAGTGGGCTCTTTGAATAAACTCTTGGGAAACACTTAGTGGTGGAATGTGTCGGGAAGTCACGACTAAGCTATGAAGACTAGGGATGGGCACGAACCAGAAAAAGGCAGTTCTTGTCAGTTTATGGTTTGTGGCTGAACCACAAATCGAACCACAAACCAGAAGGTTTGTTTGTGAATCAAACCTCATTGAAACCCCACAAACCCCATTGAAAAGGACTCCAGTTCCTTTAAATAGGGTTTGCAGAAAGCCTGAAAAACAGCTGAGCGGTAGGGTGCAGGCTGCCCTCCCATCACTCAGCTGTTTCAGCCTTTCTTGTGCAGTCCCTTTAAACAAGAAATCCCCAAATAGCTGAGCAGCAGGCAGGGAGCAGACTGCTTCCTGCTGCTCAGCTATATTTGTGGCTTTTGCAGGGAACAGAAAGCAGGGGTTTAAAGGGACTCAGAATCCCTTTAAACCCCTGCTTTCTGATCAATCCACAGATTGCCACAAACCATGAACAGGGCAAAATTCAGGACGAATTTTGCTTTGCGGTTCGGTTCATGCCCATCCCTAAAGATCCCATAGGGTTTTCAAGGCAAGAGATGAACAGAGGTGGTTTGCCACTGCTTGCCTCTGCATGACAACACTGGACTTCCTTGTTGGTCTCCCACCCAAGCACTAATCACGGCCAACTTTGCTTTGTGTTCACGATCTGATGAGGTTGGGCTAGCCTGGGCTATCCAGATCAGAGTGGAAAACACATGACTTTCCCCCCCAAACACTCACCCAGGCAGTGGAGATGCTATTGAGCCAGTTCAGAAGGGAAGTAAGAGATGCCCATTCTTTCACCGGTACACTTAGTACCCTTTAGAGGTCCGTTACTATGACGGTATGTTCACTGCTCCAACACTAATAACTTTTTCTACTAATAACTTTTTTTTGTTCATTTTGTTCCCATGGTCTGCCAGGCTTCATATACCTGAGGGAGGGTGATAATTGCTTACAAAAGTTTCTCCTGTCAGAAAGTACCAGAGCACTCCGGTTGGATCCCCAGAGCTTTTAAGGGTTAGATGACCTAAACACCTCTTTCGTCCAAAGTTAGGGGAAATTTCTTCAGCTGCTGGTCAGAACAGTGGATCAAGATTACCAGGAAGAGCTGACATAATGTGGTGGTTATTCATCAGAGTGTTGGACTAGGCCCACGGAGACCCAGGTTCGAATCCCTACCCAACCACAAAGCCCACTGGGTGACCTTGGGCCAGTCATTTTGTTCTCTCAGCCTAACCTAACGCACAAGGTTGTTTTGAAGACTCGGCGGAGGAAGGGAGAGCCACCTACCCCACCCTGCGCTCCTTGCAGGAAAGGTGGCACAAAAAAATGTACTAAACAAACAAATTACCAGAAAGTCTTTCTCTCTCACTCCCTCTTCCTGTTGGTCGGCATCTGAACTGCCAACAGGCTCCCGACAGGGGGCCAGATTTGACCCCAGGGCTGGCAGATGCCGATCAGGAACCCTAACCTCATTCCAACGGATGGCGCCCAGAACCCTTGAGCGAGACAGGACTGCAGGGAGCTTGAGAACCGGCAGAGTTTGCTCTCCTGTTAGGATATGAGCCACATTTAATAAGTCAGGAGGTAATAAGCATTTTTAACTACAATATCCCTAGGACAGGGATGCTCTCTGGAACGAGAGAGAAAAAAATTAAGAGATGTTGTCAAAACACAACCAGACTATGAATTTAGACTGTCGTAGTGCAGCTCATCCATTGGGAAGTTCATTGCCTTGGTGCCTTACGAAAAAGTGGGATCGTTGTGGGGAGGGAAGAAGAAGAGGGAAAACCCCCACGATAAATCAAAAATGTCAGGCGTTGATTTGTAAATAGAAAAAATATGGTGGAATGATTCCTCGGGGCACAGCAGACACTTGCAATGTTTTGATCTGGGGGGGGGATTCTTGAAGAAGACAAAGAGATTCTCATAGGTTAACATTTTGGAAGACGAGAAAGATTATGCAAATACCGTGACAAAAACCAAAGTGTGGAAAATACAACTAATTATGCTTAGGGAAAAAATGGCAAAACTGTTCCAGCTGTTAATAACCTGCGCCCACGTATCAGAAAAATCACCCAAGTGTAAACACGATAATCTGAATTTCTAATCAACACTTTGCAATTGCATCCGAGGACACTTTTCAAAATAAATTAAGCCTAATTTATCACCCCCCCCCACCTACAAGGAGGTAGCTGAGCAACACCATGCTGAGCGCTTGAAGAACTTGCACTCAAAACATGTCTGATCCGGGTTAGCGTCAACAAGAACAAATCAAAACACGTAATTTTAAATTAGGCCTTGTGGATAATGGCAAGCACTGCCGTTCAGGTCTTTTATCAAGTGGTCAAAGCATGACAACTTCTGGAGTGAGATTCTTTAGTGCCAGTATGAAGCCAGTTAGTGGCTGGTTATTTCGATTCGCTGCTGGAATCCGAACCCTGGGTCACAAAATTCTGTGACGGCACCCCAGTTCCTACAATTGATCATAAATGGCCAACTGATGGCTTGCAGAATGGATCCAGGGATCTGAAAAAAAACATTGCTGCCTTTCCCCCTTGCCAGGAGATCTCTGCCCCCTTGCCAGCCTCCAGGTGGGGACTGGAGATCTCCTGGAATTACAACCAATCTCCAGACTACATGATTCATTCATACATTTATTTAGAATATTTATTCTACTTCTCAAAGGGAAAATGGCTGCTTTGGAAGGTGGACTCCATGGCATTAACCCCTACTGAGGTCCCTCACTGCCCTAGACCCCACCCTCCCATCCTCAAATCTCCACGTATTTCCAAACCTGGAGTTGGCCACCCTACTTTAACCTTTTAGTTTCAGGCTTTTGAGGGGGTTCCATCTTTTTAGCTGGTTTTATGATTTGTGTGGTGTGGTGTTTTGCTATGTAAATATTCTTTGTTTGTTTTTTAATTTTCTGTGATTTAATGTGGGTTTTTATATGTATGCTGCTGTGGTTCAGGGCCCTTCTACACAACTCAGGAACCCGCCGAAGGAAATGGCATGACCCAGTCCATAACTTTAGAAACAATGTTGGTCTCTCAGTGTCACTGAGAGCCAGTGTGGTGTAGTGGTTAAGAGTGGTGGACTCTAATCTGGAGAACCGGGATTGATTCCCCACTCCTCCACATGAAGCCTGCTGGGTGACCTTGGGTCAGTCACAGTTCTCTCAGGGCTGTTCAGGAAAGAGCAGTTCTCTCAGAGCTCTCTCAGCCCCACCTACCTCACAGGGTGTCTGTAGTGGGGAGAGGAAGGGAAGGAGATTGTAAACTGCTCTGAGACTCCGAGTGAAGGGTGGGGTATAAATCCAATCTCTTCTTCCCTTTCTTCTCCTTTTATTCCTCCCGATACATTGTCACTCCTGTTGAGGTTGAATTCCTCTGTCTTACAAACATTAGAAGACCAAATTTGGCCTCTGCTCTTAATCTGGATGCAATAGAAAATCTGCTCAGTTCTAGTCATCAGCTTGTACACATACTAACGTTTCCACGGGCACAAGGATTTCTGCCCACAGAGCACAATTTTCTGACCTACCCTCTGGTGGCAGCCCAAAATCTTCTTCCTTGGGGACGCCCCCCCCCCCAGTAACAGGCTATGGGGCTTTTGGGAGAAGGCAGGAATATTGTGCTGGGGTGGTGGTGGAAGCCCTTGCGCACAGGGAAATGTTAGTCTGGATGTAACCCAGGAGGAGGAAGAGGAAGAAGGGTTGAATTTATATCCCACCCTTCACTCCGAGTCTCAGGGCAGCTTACAATCTCCTTCCCTTCCTCTCCCCACAACAGACACCCTGTAAGGCAGGTGGGGCTGAGAGAGCACTGAGAGAACTGTGACTGACCCAAGATCACCCAGCTGGCTCTACGTGGAGGTTCTCCAGATCAGAGTCGGCCGCTCTCAACCACTACATCAAACTGAAGAAGAAATGCTTCTCAAAAGTTGCAAGACGATCTGCATTTTAATGTGACAATCCTTTGGGGCTTGCTTGAGCTCCATAACTAGATCCCATCCACCTACGAAGCTGCCTTCTGTCTACTGAGTCAGACCATCAAGGCTGGTATTGTCTACTCAGACTGGCAGCAGCTCCCCAGGGTTTCAGGGTCTTTCAGATCACTTACTGCCTGGTCCTTTTAACTGGAGATGCCAGGGATTGAACCTGGGACCTTCTGCATGCAAAGCAGAATCTCTCCCGCTGAGCCACAGGCCTCTCCAGGGGGCAGGGTTAGTTTGTGTAACTATTCCATACCCACACATAAAGCTGCCTTATCTTGAGTCAGACCCCTTGGTCTATCAGAGTCAGTATTGTCTACTCAGACTGGCAGCAGCTCTCCAGGGTCTCAGGCAGGAGTCTTTCGCATCACCTGCTGGCAGCTTCTTTAACTGGAGATGCCAGGGACTGAACCTGGGGCCTTCTGCTCGCCAAGCAGATGTTCTGCCACTGAGCAAGCCATGGCCCTTTCCCACTGTGTGCAGCAAGTCACCAATGGCTGCAACTGTCCTCGTTCACAGCCATTCAAATGGAAACTGTGTATACCATGGGGAAATGGGTAGAGGTGAGAGGTTCTTGCAATAACCCCGATTTCATACAGTATCTGCGTATGTGTGAAGGCAGAGGTCAAGACCAGCTTTGACATCGTTTCATAAGATCTCAAGCAAAGTAATTGACACCTCCAGCCAAAGATTGCTGGAAGGTTAAAATATTGAGCACTGCACTACAGACTTTGCCTTTGTTTAGCCCATTGGGTGAGACAACCTTAAGCTCCTTTGCACATCTGCCAGGGGCCCGATGGCTCTCCAGCTGTCAGTGTCCGGCCAAGAGAGCAGAGGGCAAGGAGAACAGTGGCTGAAGAGGGTGGGAAGGGCCGGTGAGTGAACCTGCTCTTTCCTTTTTTTAGGCCATTTCTCAAAATGTGGGTGGGGTATCCCCAAGAGTTGCAGCTTTCTTCTTAGTAGAGTGTGAGGCCAGGAACGTGGAGGTGGAAGAGGATGAGCCAGGAGAGGGGATCCTGAAAGGCTTGAAGGCAAACCTGGGTTTGCTTCTGCACATAAAGTGCAAAACGGCCAGGAAATTTACTGACTTCATTTAAGGCACCCTCTGCCTTTCTCCCCAGCGGAGACCCTCAATGGCATCATTCTCCTCACCTCCATCTTATCCTCCATAGGCAGAGAGGTTGTGACTGGCCCAAGGAGCTTCCTCGGCAAGTGGGTGTTGAAAAGCAGAGTCAGTTTAGAGGCAGGGTCCAGTTCAAACCGTTTGAAAATCACTTATTTCTGCCCCATCCTCCTTGAGAGCCAGTTTGGTGTAGTGGTTACGTGCACGGACTCTAATCTGGGAGAACTGGGTTTGATTCCCCACTCCTCCACTTGCAGCTGCTGGAGTAACCTTGGGCAAGCCATAGTTCTGGCACAGCTGTTCTTGAAAAAGAGCAGTTTCTCTCAGAGCTCTCTCAGCCCCACCTACCTCACAGGGTGTCTGTTGTGGGGAGGGGAAGGGACAGGAGTTTGTAAGCCGCCCTGAGACTCCAAGTGAAAGGTGGGGTATAAATCCAATCTCCTCCTCCTCCTCTTTCTTCGAAACCCAAGCTGACTTCCCTTGTTTTATCTGCATGACAACCCTGTGGAGTATGTCACATTGAGAGATAGTGGTTAGACCATCACCACCCCAGAGTGGATTTCATGGTTGAGCAGGGGTTTGAATCCAGGCCTGTCTTTGTTAAAACCCAAGATGAAACCCCTACAGCTGGCAACAAGCGTGCATGGGAGACTTTGCCTTTGCCCAAATGGCTGGGAGGGACAGCACCTCAGGCCCTGACCTGGACGGCCCAGGCTAGCCTGATCTCGTCAGATCTCAGAAGCTAAGCAGGGTCGGCCCCGGTTAGTACTTGGATGGGAGACTGCGAGGGATGTCCAAGGTTGCTATGCAGAGGAAGGCGATGGCAAACCACCTCTGATTGTCTCTTGCCTTGAAAACCCTACGGGGTTGCCGTGAATCAGATGTGACTTGATGGCACTTTCCACCACCGCGGCACCAATCACGCTGCATCTCTCCCCTGCAACTGACAACACTCCAGTCCTGCATGCCAGGAACAGAGAGAGAACGGCATAGAAAACAATGGCTGAAGAGGGCGGGAAGGGCCAGTGATTTGAGACTGGGTTGGAGACACACAGCAAAGTGGGATGTGGTCCATGGGGGGAGGGTGAGCAGGGACTGGAGAGGGTTCAAAAAGATGCCTTGCAAAAGCACGCAGTTACTTCATTCAGCGTGGGACAGCCTGATCTCTTCAGCTCTCGGAGGCAAAGCAGGGCTGATAAGTGGGTGGGGGACCACCAAGGAAGGCTCTGCAGAAGAAGGTGAGGGCAAGCCACCTCTGCTTCTCACCGGCCATGGAAGCCCCCGTCGGGGTAGCCGTAAGTCGGTTGCAACCGGACAGCGCTTATGCACCTCAGCATGATGCACCAGATATGGAAAGTCAGCATGAGATACGCAGGGAAATGAACAAGCAGGTGCAGGCAGCGCAAATGGAAACGGCACAGAGAAGAATCCCTGCAGCAACGATGTACCACTGGCCTTCCGAAAATCAATTACGCACACCACAGTTTAGGAAAACACAGGGTATTACACAATGTTTTATTTGTAAGGAGAAAGATTCCAGGAAGTCGCAAAAGACAGGGAGAAGAATGGAAATGGAATCTTCAGTAGCACTCCACACCTGAAAAACTGGGAGGAGATGTACCTGTCACTAGTGGAACAGCCAGTACAGACCCTGCCGTGCTGCTTATCACCTGGCTACGAAACAGCCCACATCCCGGGAACACTGGATTACTACCGATGGGGGAAAGTAGGGCTCACTAAAGTCATCTTCTCGAACGGAAAGGGGCTAGTCCAATGTCCTGTTCATTGGAACCTTCTCAGATTGCATCTTGCCCCATCTGCACCAAGCCTGAAGAAAAACTGGGCCAAGAAGGGTATCTGTATGATGCTGGACCCCTGCCTCACTTGTCTGGGTCTCCAGCCTACAATTTCCTACCCAAATAGGGCTGATAACAAAGACGGCTGGCTTGACACGATGTTGGGTGGTGGTTACACAACTTAGCTGCTGGAGTCCTGTCTTCTGTTTCTGTACTCAAATGATACATGTGTCCCAATTATGAAAATGAAGCAGGAAGGATAAAAATTGAATAAATACATCAGTTGTGAGAAAGGGTTAACAGGCAATGATCTTATTGACGGTACTTCAAATCACCTCTTCTGCCACAAGCAAAGCCAATCTGAATAATGGTTTTATTTTGTTCTTATCTACTTCATCTACTTTTGAATTTACTGATCCCTGGGCAAGCTGCATGAAACCACATTACAAAGACCTTCCTTTTCAGAGGTAAAGCAGGACTCGCCAGGAACCGTGCACTCGGCTTGCTTCAGAAATAGTAAGCGGTGTGAGTAATCCAGTTGGAAGACTGCTCCTTGGAGCGTTTGGCAGAGCTGTGGGAAGTAAAAATAGACTTGTATGCTTCTGATTTCTCCTCCTTGCTTGTAGCAGGTCGCTTGAGGGGCCCGGATGCATTTTTGCTGTCTTTTCCAGATGCAGGCAATGTGCTTTCCTCGACTGCTGCAGGAAAAAAAAAACAACTCAAAAAAAGCAAATGTGAATCAGTGGCCAAACTGCATCCTTAAAACTGCGTGCACGTGTAGAGAGATGAGAAAGATAGGACTACATTTTAGGGCTGACTTTGACAGTCGCTGAGATAGTTTTGCATTGCAAAGGTTGTTGCCATCTGAGCATAAGTAATAACAGAAGTTTTAAAATAAAAGAAACACAAAGATCATACATAATTTAAACATACAGGAACCAAACAAGACACCCAAACTGAACTAAGATGGAGCTTTTGACATTTCATCTTTTGTGCATATTAAGCATGGACATGACCCAACAACAGAGATAACCATTGTGGAAATCCAAACGGTTTCTGGAACAAGGGAGCTACAGGGTTTGTGAGCGATAAGGAAGCTTTCCAGGTCAGCTGACCAGCTTCAAACTCTTGCTTAAAAACGGGACCCTGCTTATCTCTGCTTAGTGTCGGTGACCGTGATGGGCTGGTGTCGTCATGGTTAAAGCCAGCAGGAGATGCTTAAGAGGGGAGAGGGTGGCAGCCGTAATCCCACAGCTCATTCTGATCCTTTAAACTTGGCTGAGGAATGTGGTGTGCTCTGGACTGGATCCAATCAGCTTCTCTCTTGCCAAAAAAGGAGGCTGGGGTCCTCTTCTGACCATCAAAAAGTGAGAAAAGATGACTATGAATAAAGTAAATAAATAATAGTCCACATGAAGAGACATCTAATAAGCACAGCGTGGGCCGATACGCTCAATATAAAGGAGCATCAAATGAGCAGTGTGCTAGGACCTGCTACAGGGACAAAAGCCATGTGAGACAGGGGCCGCAGCGAGGAGGAGAACTGGTGAGATGAAGCCAAAAGGGCAGGCTGGCTGCAACCCTCGGCCTGTACTAGCTCCAACAAATATTCGGTGGTTGACAAAGGATTGCTCACAACGGTGATACAGCATCGCAAAGGACATACCAACCTGTGCCCTTGCAGAAGGCAATATTCCTCTTTTCTCCAGAATTAACGTTTGTGGCGTCCTTTCCTGTATTTGCTTTCGAAGGACCAGGTAAATCTTTTTTTAAAAAGGAAAAAAGAAAGGTAAGGACAGAAGAGGCATGTGGCAGGAGATTGAAAGATAAAGCTGCAAGCTGCGTCCTAGTCAAATCAACGGCAAGGCTCGTGTATTTCTCTCGTTCACACACACACCCTATCATTACTGAAATGTATGTCTTGCTTTTCTGCCTTAGGCACTTAAAGCAGCTTTTAAAATAATCAGTGGTACAGGCACGGGGACGGAGAGTAAAGTCACCAAATGTGGTGAAACCACAGTAGTAGTAATTAATCATTATCATATGGCACTGTGTGTAGAATAGCACAGTTTGAAGGATCAAGCCAACTTAAAGATATCCATTATCAAAGATGCATTTTTATTTATGGAGGCCAGGTCTACACACAGAAGCCTCTGGCAGGTAGACGTGTTCTCTAGAGCCCAGGTATACCTTCCTCCTTTTTTGTCCTCCCATATAGCCAGGAGATCCTAAGATTGTCTGGCACCCAGAAGTTCTAGCTCTTTTAGCATTATGCACCACTAGATGGCGAGCTAGACTTTTTCTTTTTAAGGCAAGAGACGTCTCAGCGGTGGTTTGCCATTGCCTGCCTCTGCAGACAATTCTGGTATTCCTTGGAGGTCACCTTCCAAATACTACTCAAGCCTGACCCTGCTCAGCTTCTGAGATCTGACGAGATCAGGCTAGCCTGGGCTATGTAGGTCAGGGTGAAACCACGGAGACTAGGCAACAGGTTCCTATCACCTCTGCACAGCCGCAAACTAGTTGTGCTAGCCTGAGGAAAGGAATCACGTTTTTAAAAAAGCAGTGGAATACTGGCGACTGTTTGCAGGGGATGTGAACTTTCCCTACAACAGAGGCACAGCTTGGAGGACTGGTGCTTGGATCCCCTTCAACTAAACTGAAGCGCAGTTCAGCAGCTACGGCACTGAAAGGAATAAAGTTGGCTCCTCCCAGCTTTTGTGCTGGTGAGAGAGAGAGAGAGTGAGAAGGGAACTGGCCCTCTTTTGATCACCCAAAGGCTGTGCTCGGGATTGTGGGACTCACGTGGACAAAAGCAAAGTAAGGCAAAAGCTGCAGGGAGGAAGGGAACTGGGAAAGATTGGGTGGTGTAAGCTGCGAGGATACAAACCGGCAACTAGAAAAGATTACAATGCGAGATTGCCAGACTTTAGTTCATTCACAAATTTAGACCGGACCCCAACAGGGCTGAATAGGGACATAGGATTCTTATCTCAACACAGATGCTAATTTTCTGCCCATAAGCTTTTATTCTCTGCTCTAACCAAGCTGATTACATTTCACATTGCCCTTCTACATCCTGATTTGTTTCTTTGCAGTGCTCCTCCCACCTTCAGATTCAGATACACGGACTCAAGGATCTCTGTTCCCACTTGTGTCTGATGAAGGGAGCTTTGACTCTTGCCAGCTCATACTCCGAAAATCTTGCTGGTCTCTAAGGTGCAACTGGACTCAAATCTAGCTCTTCTACTGAAGACCGGCATGGCTACCCTCTGAAACAGCACTGAGAAAGAGGCTCTTTGTTGCTGCTCCACATGACAATCACCTTACCTTCGATAACATCAGATTTCACAATGGTCTCTGCTGCTTTTGGTTTCTTGGATTTCTGAAACAACAGAGGCCAACACGAGGCCATCAGTGACAACATCTTGGCATACACTTGATGATTAGAAAAATCTTACCTCTTGCTATGCTTTATATAAAGGATTTTGTTCCATATACCTACTTTATGCTTTTCATACTACACTGGATATCTGCTTAGCTAAAATGAGGCACGTCAGCCACTTTACACTGCTGGGTACATGCTGACTGCTCCCTGGAAGTGGACCTATGAGATACAGGGAAGAGGAAGACCCATCCCTTAAGAACAAAGGGTGCACCTACTCCCTCTAAGTATCCTGTGTTATTTTAGGGCAGGGGTGGCCAAACACGTTCAGTATAAGAGCCACACAGAATAAACGTCATATGTTAGAGAGCCGCAAGACACGAAAAAAATATCACACATGCATTTTTATTGGAAAATATGTAAATTTCCCTTTTATTAACATTAAATGAGATTGCAAACAATAAGCACAAAAGGGGTAAAAACAGATACTGATATTTATTTGTCCAATGATATTTGTTTGTTGGCTAATGATATTTATTCATCTAAGAGAGAGAGAAATAGAGAGGTGAAAAGGAAGGGAGGGAGGGAGGGAGGGAGGGAGGGAGGAAGGAAGGAAAAAGCACGCCTCCCCTTCACTTCCCCAGCTGCCCTGCTGAGAGCCACACAATTGGCCACAGTTTGGCCTCCCCTGTTTTAGGGGCTTGTGAAAAGATTGAGGATTATCTCCCAAGGTCCTTCCTGGCAACTGGCCGGGGTGCGGGGAGACTTACCAGGAGTGGGACGGAGGCCTCGGCCATGTTGCTGGCAACATGGTGATGTCACTTCTAGTGTGGACTGGAAATGACGCCACCGTGTCGCCAGTATCACGGCAACACTCCAGCATTTGGACAAAAACTCTATGGTAAAAATGGCTTCTACCACCCAGTTTCCCCCCAAATACCCGAGCGTGGCTGCAATGCCATGACATCATGTCCGGTGCATCTTTTTGTGTCGTGAAAGGGAAGTGTTGGTGTGAATCACTCCGGGGGAAGAGGAGAGGAACAGGAATTACTTCGGCTTCCCCTTCTGCCCCCCCAGGCTTCCTCCTCTGCAACAGCAGCGTGTAATCCAGTGCAGTTATTTGTTAACACTGCCTTGCTGACCACTCCCCAACCCACGCCACAACTAAAATCAGCTCGGTCACTGCTGCTGGAAGGTGTGGCAGGGTGGGTGGGGAGCTGAGAAAGCACCTGGCCGTCACAACTGGCTAGCTCCGCTGGGGTGGCAGTGTTGAACCTATGCCACTGGGCTGTGAAGTGGCGGCTGCTGTAATTACTATCTGTATATTGCTGATGGTCACTAACCAGAATGCCTGCCTTTGGCCGGTCTAATGAGCTATAATTTTTTTTACAGCAACTATAAAACCAGAACTCTGCCTCCAAACATGGTGATTAAATTAGTTTTCATTAGACAGAAGAGTCTATGGTGCTCTTTGGCTATTGAAGCAGATTGCTGCCTGTCAAAATAAACGCTACGATGAAGTTTTTCATGTCCTCCCCAGACCTTTCCATGGGTGTGCGTGCGCGTGTGTGTAACAGAATAATTCAAATGTCTGCCTGATATAATGGAGTGCCTTAGCTCCTCTATCGCCTCCGTACTTTTGGCCCCAAGATTTACACAGCAAAGAGGTGCCCAACTATTGGGCGAATATTCCCAAACTGGGCGAACATTCCAAAGGATGAGATAGCGAACCCAAGCTACACATGTGGGGTTGTATCTGGCCAAGACTTGAAACGACTACTGATGAAGGTTAAGGCAGAAAGTGCCAAAGCAGGATTACAGCTGAACATCAAAAAGACAAAAGTAATGACTCCTGGGGAATTACACAACTTTAAGGTTGACAGTGAAGAAGCTGAAATGGTTCAATATTTTCTCTTCCTTGGTTTCATCATCAACCAGAGGGGAGACTATAACCCAGAAATCAGAAGCAGATTGAGACTGGGAAGGGCGGCCACAAAGGAGCTAGAAAAGATTCCTAAGTGTAGGGATCTGTTGCTGGTGACCAAGATCAAGGTAATTCATACCGTAGTATTCCCCATTACTATGCATAGGTGTGAAAGTTACGCAGTAAAGAGAGCTGACAGGAAGCAAGTTGATCCATTTGAAATGTGGGGTTGGAGCAAGGTTTTACAGATATCACGGACCACCAAAAAGATAAATAAGTGGATTCTAGCCTGAACTTTCCATAGAAGCTAAAATGACTAAACTGGCTGTACAATGTACTGGTTGTACATTGGTCACATTATGAAAAGACAAGAGTCACTGGAAAAGTCGAAGGCAGCAGGAAAAGAAGAAGACCCAACATGAGATGGATGGACTCAGTCAAGGAAGCCGCGGCCCTCAATCTGCAAGACCTGAGCGAGGCTGCTGACATTAGGACATTTTGGAGATCGTTCATTCACAGGGTCCCCATAGTTTGGAAGTGACTTGACAGCACTTAACACACACATCTGGCCAACCGCCCTGAAAAGGGCCTACTGGGTATGGATTTGCCCCACTTCCTCCCCCCAGTTCTTCCTTCAGACCCTCAAAAAGATAATGTCTAGTAGCTTGGGACCCTGAAACCACCCACCTCCCTTTTCTGCAGGAGGAAATCCACAAGCAAAGGGGAACGAGGGGGCAATTTCCCCCAACTGTCTCCCCACTGCAGCCCTCTGAGCGGCATGGCTTTTTGTCTATGTAGATCCTTTGACTCGCAAGAATCGTCTTTCCAGAGTTGAAAAGGGACCACTAGGAGAAGAGGAACATGGGAGGATGGGGGGGGGGGAGATGCACATTGTGCTGGCAACTGGCTGGGTACAACTACATTCAGTTGTTGATTGTATCCCTGGTTCTCTAACGATGGGTCATGACCCACTCACTTGCAGGTGGGGCTGCAGCAACACATGCAAGGAGGCCCACGAACCAACCTCAGTGAAGCTGACTGGGATGCTGTCTTCCAAACGATGGTGTTGTGGTTGCCCTGACGATCACAGTGTACTGGCAAGGTTCACTGGGAAGCCTGGATGTCATCTTGCAAGAGGTCCTCCTGGGAGCTATCAGGGCTTCCCCAGTGGATCCTGCCTGTGGTCAGCACCATAACTACTGTCAAAGACTTTTAGGTGCGCTAATCTCTTGACAACCACAGTGCCTTGGCCTGACCTGCGAGCCATGGGACAAATATCTCCCAATAGGAAGGGACAGCCTTCCTAGGTCACATTGAGATGCAAAGTCACCGTGGTAACTGCAGCAGCCCCAGCCCTTTCTCTGAGTGGCCCAGGTGCCTTGTGGGAGGCATCCTCCTTCCCATGAATTTAACCAAGATACTGGCCCAGTATCTGCAGCAACTCAGTTTGATATGTGAGTCCATCACTTCCTTAGATCGAGGGTTACTAATGGTGCCAAGGAGCCAGAAGATGGCAGCTTTGGGTCTGGGGGACAGGACTGATCTCTGAACCCAAAGAACATGATTAGAGCCCTGCGGGATCAGACCTGTGGTCCATCTAGTCCAGCATCCTGTCTCACACAATAGCCAACCAGTTCCTCTAGAGGGCCAACAATAGATCATAGAGGCCTGATGTAGCCTCCTGGCTCTGGGATTCAGAGGTATACTGTCCCTGAACATGGAAGTTCCCCTCAGTCACCATGGCTAGTGACCACTGATAGATCTAGAGAGAGGGAAGAAGGGTCCCTGTGTCTCGCAGCTGCTGTGAAGAGCAGTAGGTCCTCAAGCATATGGCTTGCTGTTGAAAGAAGAGAAAGGCAGAGAGAAAGCTGGTGTCCCCCCTTGTGAACAGGGCTTGCTGGCTTCCAGGTAGGGCTCGGAGCCCCCCTGGAATTACAACTGATCTCCAGACTACAGAGATTCCTTTGCCTGGAGAAAATGGCAGCTTCAGAAGATGGACTGTACGGCATCCACAAGTCTGCTGAGCTCCATCTCTTCCCCAAACTCCACCCTCCTCACACTCTGCACTCAAATCTCCAGGAACTGCACAAGCTGGAGTTGGCAACCATAACTGTGAATGAGGAGGGAGGAGAAATACATGCAGGGACAGAGAGGCAGGGAGCCATGTGTCTGGGGAACGTTCGTCACGCTCTTAAACATGTAGCAATGTTTACTCTTTTTTTGGGGGGGGGGCTGTCAAGTCGCAGCTGACTTATGGCAACCCTGTGGGTTTTTCAAGGCGAGAGACATCCAGAAGTGGTTTGCCCTTGCTTGCCTCTGCATAGAGACCCTGGACTTCTCTGGTGGCCTCCCATCCGCCTTCTAACCAGGGCCGACCTGGCTTAGCTTCTGAGATCTGACAAGTTCGGGCTAGCCTGAGCTATCCAGGTTGGGCACATGTTTACTATACATTTACAATTATTAAATGTGAAAGAATATATAAACTCCTTCAGCATTAACTTTTTATTTTTAATTTTTTTATTTTACAAGAGGATACTAAAGGCAGAAGGGGTCCCGCTTTCAAAAGAATGAGGCCTCCTGGATCACACATGCCTCAAAGATGCTGTGTAATGTCATTGATAAGGCAGGGTGGCCTGTATCCTACGAATACAACCATCAACGGCCTGATGAAGTGTATCTGATGAAGTGTGCGCGTACACGAAAGCTTATGCCCAGAATTAAACTTTGTTGGTCTTCAAGGTGCCACTGGACTCAAGCTTTGATCATCAAAGATGTTATTCTTCCACCAGTTTAAGGAGCCCTCCTTTAACCTGTGGGCCTTTCTTCTCTTTGAAGAGCCAGGGAAGTCAGAGGAACATTCCTGGAGCAAGGCATTAAACTGTGATGAGCGGAAGGGTAAGACACAGGCCAAACACAACCGAAATGTTTGTCTGTGTGTCCTCCAGCAGATGGCAGCAGAGGACTGAGAAGACTAGCTAATAAGGGTGGGGAAGACAGCTCTCTACTCCTTGTCTTCTCATCAGGAAAATGACTGACACCGAGAAGGACATTATGTACTTACTGCAAATTGGACAGGTCTACTGCTTCTCGGAATTAGATAGCTAATTCTGATGTTACACCGCTTTCCCTGCATTCTGAAAGCACTTGCTGGGAAACAGAAAATGGTCCAAGGTGCACGCATCTTTGCAAGGGCTGGAAGGACTCAAGTGCAAAATGGGAGGATCCGCATGCGCTTAACGAACTTCTTCGATCTCGCCCTCAATACAGGACTCATTCTTTGGACTTCTGCAGCTACCTTCCGGCCCACTCCCTTAAGAACGAGTTTTGCAAGCACAAAGAGGGGAACAGTATCACCAGACACAGCTGACGGACCACAAAGAAAAAGAATGCAGGTGGAAGACAACGGAGTCACAGAACTGAAAGGGCAGCAGTCAGTATTACAGCGGATAAAAGTCAAACATGTGCTTTGGGTCTAAAAAGGTTCACTCCAAAAGGTTAAGGGGAGAGGCTGTGCCTCAATGGCAGAGCACCTGTCCGGCATGCAGAAGATCCCTGGTTCAATCCCCGGCATGTCCAGAAGAATCAGGGAGTAGGTGGCGTGAAAGACCTTCGCCCTGACATGATGGAAAGCTGCTGCAAGTCTGAGTAGGCAATACTGACCTTGACGGGCCAACAGTCTGAATCAGTACAGGGCAGCTTCTGTTTGGTGTAGTGGTTAGGAGTATGGACTTTAATCTGGGAGAACCAGGTTTGATTCCTCACTTTTCCACATGCAGCTGCTGGTGTGACCTTGGATCAGTTGCAAGTTCTGTCAGAGCTGTTCTCTCAAGGGCAGTGCTGGAAAGAGCTCTCTCAGCCTCAGCTACCTCACAGGGTGTCTGTTGTGGGGAGGGGAAGGGAAAGGAGATGGTAAGCCGCTCCGAGACTCCTTCAGGTAGTGAAGGGCAGGGTATAAATCCAATCCCCTTCCCCTTCTCCTTCTCCATTTAGGAAAAGCTGTGCTGGATCAGACCAGTGGTCCACCTAGTCCAGCAGCCCGTTCCAGGATCAGAGGGCCTGCCCAGCTTTTGACCCTCCAAGCTGAAGGTACGGTCCTGCCATCCACGCTTTGCTGCTCAATGGGGGCAGGCAACAAACCTCTCCCCTCTTTGTGTGGACCCCGAAAAGCAGCAAACCCAGGAAATGCATTCAGCCTGGATAGACTGGTGCCTTGTTACCTCCAGGACAGGCGAGTGGTGCTGCCAGTTCATCCCCATTTCCAGGGAGAGGAAGAAGAAGAAGAGATTGGATTTACCCTATGAAGGAGTCTCAAGAGCGGCTTACCATCTCCTTTCCCTTCCCCTCCCCACCACAGACACCCTGTGAGGTGGGTGGGGCTGAGAGAGCTCTCTCGAGAACTGCCCATGAGAGAACAGCTCTGACAGAACTTGTAACTGACCCAAGGTCACACCAGCAGCTGCATGTGGAGGGGGGAGGGAATCAAACCCGGTTCTCCCAGATTAGATGCACCCAAGTCTTCTTGGAGGGTAGCAAGAGACGTTGCCTCTCCCCAAGGGGCTTTTTCCCCCAAAGACTCATAGGACAGGGGTGGGCAATTGTTTTGGCTCGGGGGCCACTTTGTGGGAGCGGAGTTAGCGGAGGGCCGCACCTTTTCAAATGATTGCATTCATTAGTTAACTTTGCATTTCAGAAAAGGTATAAATTGTATCATAAAAATCAATAAGTATAAATTAAATAAAATAGTGGTAGTTTTATTCAATTTATTTATTGTGCTAATTTCATATCATCTATAGCTGCAAGCATATTTAATTTTAGAATCAGTTTAATGAGACAAATGTACCCTATCTCACCACGTGGCTGACTGTCTTGGCGGGCCGCAAAAAACTCTGTGGCGGGCCGCATGTGGCCCCCGGGCCACTATTTGCCCACCCGTCATAGGAGAAGATGCAACCTGTGCAGTGGAAAAAGGCACCTAGCAGCAGAGTACGCCTGGGCGGCACCTGGCCACCCGCGTGGAAACTTTCTTTACTTGACTACCGAGCGATGAATGCTGCCACCGGAAACCCACGCTTGTCTGGTGCTTCGGTTCCTGAGCGAGGTGTCAAACAGGAAGCCAAATTCAAATCTGAAAGAGGACCTTTATAGGAGAAAACTCACACTTCACAGGCTTTTTCAAAAAACTAAGACGAAGCAAGAACGTGTGACAGTAACTGTAAAACCGCAAGGGTTATCGTCACTAAGAGCCTGCCTCGATGAAATGGGTTAGGGACATGAGCCGGAGGAGAGAGATGGTTTCTGTTCCTCTGGAAGAGCTGCAAGTTCTTCCGTCAGACCAGAACGTAGTTGCTGGGCTTAAGCTGAATGGCTTGAGACCATGGCGAGGTGAGGCTGGGATCCAGGGAAAGAGAGACACAGACACACCTGGCTTCAGACACATCTGGCAGGCCCCCGCAGAGTAGAGTGCTGGACTAAATAGCCTGGGGGCCGATCCCGCAGATCAGTACTTCAGTTCTTTAAAAAGGGGGGGAGGGGGCTGGGATCATGGGCCTGTAGTGATGTACCTGGCTGGGACTGCAGAAAGGCCAGCAGCATCCCTGGTGCAACTTGTTCCTCCTGCCCCAAGCTATTGTACAGCTTGGACCACTTCGCATTTCTGTTAATACATTTTTATATTATTATGTATTTATTCCAATTTATATCCCTCCTTGCCCTTACTTGTCTTGGCCCCTAGGAACAGCTGGAAACAGCAGGAGGCAGCCTTTCCTGGCTTGACGGTGGAAAGAAAACTGGGGGTGGGGGGGTGGGGGTCAGCAATGTGCTGGCCAGAGCTGGCTACATCCGAGGCACGGTGGCAGTGGCAGAGACAGCCGCTGCTCTTCAGAGGCAGTGGCACTGTGGCAACGCCCCCCCCCCCTCTGTTAACATCGGCACCAACTACACACACCAAGCCCTCCGTGGCCTTGGCCCCTCAGATCTCCAGGACCGCTTCTGTCCTACACTCTGCCACAACAACTTTGTTCCTCTGAGCATGGCCTTCTACAGGTGCCAACCTGCAAATGGGCGAATCAGCGACTGCCCCTACAAGCACCTTCTCCGCCGTGGCCCCTCACCTTACGGAATGGCCTGCCTGGGGAGGTCAGGGAAGCTCCCACCCTCTTGGCTTTCTGCAAACTATGCAAAATGGAATTATTTAAGAAGGTTTTTCTACCCAGGCAACAGGGCAGCCCTGAACTAAATGTTTCACAAAGTTCCTTGAAGACATGATTGGGGACTGTGGTCTAGACTACTGTATAGAGCGTGCTGAAAACAGGATCCCGCTATGTAGCTTTTTTCATCATTTAATGTGTTGCGTTCATATTTATGCTTTGCTTCAGTTCTTTAGACTTCTGGTTGGTTCTGCAGCCCCAATGCCTGTTGCACTGTTCACTGAATGTCTCAGCCTGTCGACTGTATTGTCGCACTCTGTTGTAATCCGCCTTGATGGGACTATACATAATTTAAATAAATAAAAATGAAAGCTAATGCGTTGGAGTTGCTAGCACTTATCAGGTCCAGAAGGAGCTGTTGTTGATGTTACTGGTCCCCTCGACCCGGGTGCTTTTTCGTCTACGGGTGTGATTTTGAGGGAAATCAAAAAACAGCAGAAGCTACCTGTGGTTAAGAAGAAAGCACCGGGGAAATATTACTCATGGCTGTGTTGAAAGGTCTTGTTTTAGCTTGAGAGTGGGAGTGGGGAAGCGAAATGTCCCTGGTTCAAGGCTCAGGATAGCCACCAATTCATGAAGCAGTTTCCTGCAGCGAGAGAACTTTTCGCAGGGAAGGCACCGCTGGGTCAACTGGACCTGACTGAGCAGTCTCAGCTACAAGCAAGAGACGTGCCCGGCGGGATCAGACTAAGCACAGACTAAGCTGCAGGGATTTCAGCATAAGAAATATCCCGAAAACTGGCCAGTGGCCCACTTCTGGTTGACGCTGTGCTTATCTGCCACTTTCCCCACCACAAACTGCGATGACAGCACTGGCCTAGCATACAGGGCTGCTGTATGGATGACTGAGATACTGTGTGCACTTGAAACACGCTATGCACAACTGCAATTACGCACATAAGGGCTGTCAAGTCACAACCGACTTATGGCGACCCCAGCAAGGGGCTTTCATGGCAAGCGAGAAGCAGAGTGGGCTTGCCACGGCCTTCCGCTGCAGAGCCTTCCTTGGTGGTCTCCCATCCCCGTTAATTAGCACTACTCTTATTCTTCTGCAAAGAGTATCCGAAGCTCTATAACGCAACCTCTAACTTAGATGCATCCACTATTGGATGTATATAACCCAGTGGGTGGGGGGAGAATGGCTACGCTTTATCATGGGTGAGGGGGGCTGCCCAGGATGAAAGAGCTAATTACCATAATAAGGTTCATTTAAATTATTTCAGAAGCGTGTTGTCTGTGTGTGTTCCTCGGCCCATAATTCTTCTGTTTCATCTACTCATCAATATAGTTTATTCTGAGCCCTGGGAGAGGAGCAGCTTCTGAGATTCTTTAGCTGGATTTAAGAGTGAAGTAACTCAGGGCCTCCATTTGTTTAAAGTTGGTTTCCCAACTAAGAAGAAGAAGAAGAAGAAGAGATTGGATTTATACCCCGCCCTCCACTCTCCAAGGGAGTCTCAGAGCGGCTTACAAACTCCTTTTCCCTTCCCCTCCCCACAACAGACACCCTGTGAGGTAGGTGGGGCTGAGAGAGCTCTTTCCCAAGCTGTCCTTGAGGGAACAGCTGGTACAGAGCTATGGCTTGCCCAAGGTCATCCAGCCAGGTGCAAGTGGAGGAGTGGGGAATCAAACCCGGTTCTCCCAGATTAGAGTCCGCGCACTTAACCACTACACCAAACTGGCTCTCTAATGAACTAATATTCAAAGTGAACTGGCTCTCTAATGAACTAATATTCAAATATTTGAACTAATATTCAAAGTGTCTTACACTAATACTGATAAATGTTATATCCCATTAAAGCTGTGTTCCCCCATTAGAGGAGTGTTTGTACATGTGACAAAATACCTTGCAACAAATGGTGACTGCACGCGTTGATGCCCTGGGCAACATACCTTCCCCAATTTGCTCTTCAGCCTTCTGTCTTCCATTCTTTTCTTCAGCACTTCTACATCCTCTTTTGTACCATTGAGCACAATCACATCATCTTCTTGAAAAGGGACAGCGCACTGCAGTAAGAATAACGGTAAACAAACGGTGACCATGTTTGCATGACCTCAGACAATGACATACTTTAAAAAAAAGGGTATGCATTCAGATCACTGCTTCTAACAGAAAGCCGTCTGCCCGTGTGTGGATGATCCCCCCACAGACAAACTGGGCACTTCGACACACTCGGTTGGACTTATCGGCTAAGCAGACGCTTTGAAATGTAAACAAATGAATAAATACTAATTATCTGGCCTGATGAGGACTAAATATGCTCCAAAAAAGATGGAATGTTGAGATCTGCTGAGGGTCAGTTGAAGGATGAAAAGAAAGGAGGACAAATCAACTTGGTCACACCTTGGAGCATTTAGAGAACCCTGGAGGAGAAATCCTGGGGGGGGGGGGGGAGTTCCAAGCTGACCCTTCCCCCATGATTCCTTGCAGGCTCTCCCAACTTGTCACCCATTTAATCCAATAAACCGCAACCCATTGATTCATTAAATTACTCATTTTTTCACAGTTGCTGGTACTCAGGTTATTTACAAGTAGTACATTCCATACACAATAGGACTCAAGTCACATCGAAAAGAATGGAAGAGGGGGCTAGTCACAACTAACTTTTTCTACTGAATACAGCCTGCAGCCTACTTAGCGCCACAAGAACTTTTTGGGAAGTCTAGAATTATTGTTTGAAGCCACCAAATAGAAAAGTGAGCAAACTAAATATTATACTTAGTCCAGTTAAAAAGACCCCCTTGCCCTTGGCTTATTTTATCTCTTTCTGGCAGTCAGCGATAAGAAGAAGAGATTGGATTTATATCCTGCCCTTCACTCACTTGGAGTCTCAGAGTGCCTTACAAACTCCTTTCCCTTCCCCTCCCCACAACAGACACCCTGTGAGGTGGGTGGGGCTAAGAGAGCTCTGAGACAACTGTCCTTGAGAGAACAGCTGGTACAGAGCTATGGCTTACCCAAGGTCATCCAGCCAGGTGCAAGTGGAGGAGTAGGGAATCAAACCCGGTTCTCCCAGATTAGAGGCCACGCACTTAACCACTACACCAAACTGGCTTTTAAAAGATTCCTGTCCTGAACAACTCTATTTTCAGCATTTGATGGAATGATAATAGTGCGTAAGCCTGCCTATGAGGATTCCTAGGATATTCTGATCTATGATCATAATAAATTTCTGAATCTGAGGATTCCTAGGATTTTGGGAAATTGGTATTTGGATTTCAGAGTCCTGTAAAGCCACCTAAAAAGCAGAAACATAATTTTGCAAGACACATACATATAATTTTTCTAAATCTGTATAATGTGAATAATGTATATACACTGCAGAGATTTTTTCCCGTTTGCCCATTATTTCGTCTTTCTGATCAGAGTTGTCACAGTCATGAGGGAAACTAGCAGGAAGGGCAAGGGGCGATTTTCAAAGCCTGTTCCTTTCCCCATTAACCGGTATCTTTAATTGTGGACCTGTTTTAGGGATTACTCTGTGATTGGCCCCATGTAAACGTTACTGCTTCTTTACATTAACTCTTTATTAACAGGTCTGTTAAGCTAGACTCCCGCTAAGATGAACCAGCTCTGAATAAGCACATTTATTTGGGGAACCATGCTGTTCAAACTCCCAGCTATCCACGCTGAAGTCTTTGGGTTAATTAACTTTACTGAAAGTGCGGAACTCTTTTCAAGATTCAAGAAATCAACAGATAGGCGAATGTGACAATTCGGCCAACAAAACTAGTGACAAAAGATAATACAAAGAAAACATCAGCTAATGGTTTATAACATTATCTACCTCCTAAACAAGTTCAGAAATCCCTTTAACAAACAAGTACGGCTAAATAGTCAATCTCTTTTGTACTGATCAATATCCAGGGAGCGATCAATCCCCATTCAACAAGAGTCGTTTATGAAAGGCTGGTCCTGAGATCCATTTCATAAGGTTCTGATCAAAATGCCCCAATCAGGTTTATTTTAAAAGGAGTTTTCAGAAAGAAACAAAGGATGAACTCATATCATCGGTACTTAGAGATGGGATGTTCTTATTGTTGTTGCTTACAGCCAGTCAAACCAAAGCCAGGCAGAAATTCCCAGGTTTGATCCCTGGCATCTCCAGTTTAAAAAAATCAGGTAGGAGGTGATGGGAAAGACCTCTGCCTGAGACCCTGGAGAGTCGCTACCAGTCAGACTAGACAATATTGACTTTGATCGAGCAAAGGTCTGATTCAGTATAAGGCCGCTTCGTGAGTGTTCAAGTAGTTATGACTGGCGGCAGGCACAATAAACCAGTTAATGTATTCATTCCCACAGCTGGGGTTATCAAAGCTACGTTAACCTTATCTATCCTTACTAATGGGGCCATAAAACTTAACGAGAGGAAAGGCTTGAGTTCAGCCAGAGACTGCGTTCAGAGGCTGTATTAATTTCATTTTACAAAATTTATGCCCTGCCTTTCTGCCCTTCTGAGAACCACCAAGGGGGGCTAACAAACCACGCATGATAAAATCGCGTCTTAAAAACCATTATAACCAACAAAAATTAAAACCAGAGCTAAAATACATACGAAGACATTAAATCAACCATTAAAACATTGGGCAGGAAGGAGGGATCACTGAGGGAACGCCAAACAAAACAAACACATCTTCCACCTGCTGGTGGGACAGGGCAACAGAAGGGGACAGACAAGTCTCCCTGGGGAGAGAGCTGGTGCCACAACCAAGAAGGCCCTCTCCTGGGTTGCAGTTTGCCTAGCCTTAGAAGGCAAGGCACCCGAACCAGATCCTTGGAAGATGACCACAGTGGTTAGGTGGGTTCATAATACTGTACCTAAGACCAGTAAAACTATACAGAAGAATACATGAAATACTAGAATTAACATGCCTTGAACTGATTACACAGCAAAATCACACAACACCTCTAACCCCCGCTAGATTGGTGAGTACTATAACTGAGTTGAGGTGGTAACGGAGGGGAACAAGGCAAAGCTGACTCACTGCAGATCTGACAGCTCTGTGAACCCTGCTGGCCTGCCCAACTGAACAACTTGGATCACTGCCCCTAAAATCAGAGGGGATTCTCTAATCTGACCTGAACTCCTCTGAGTTCAGCCCCTATTACCTCCATTTTAAGAAAATACCCTCATTTGTAAGGCTGCCAACTCCTGCTTGGGAAATACCTGGAGGTTTGGGGGATGGAGCCTAGGAAGGGCAGGGTTTGGGATATAATGGCACAGAGTTCACATTCCAAAGCAGACATTTTCTCCAGGGGAACTGATCTCTATCTTCTGACCATTAGTTGTAATCCTGGGAGACAGCTCTACCTCACTTGGCAACGGAAAACTGAGCTGTGCCTGTGGAGAACTGGCCAGTTGGCAACCCTGCCTGGGGTGAAAAGGACAAGAATAGAGGAAGGGAAAATAAAGCTTTAAAAAAAAAATCTTTATCCAGCATGGTGTAACAGAGTGTCAGACTAGAATCTGGGTGACCCAGGTTCGAATCCCCACTCTGCCACGGAAGCTTGTTGGGTGACCTTGGGCCAGTCACCCCCTCTCAGCCTAACCCACCTCACAGGGATGTTGTGAGGATAAAATGAAAAAGAGAGCAATGTAAGCCACTTTGGATCCGCATTGGGGAGAAAGGTGGGAACTACGTGAAGCAAAAATCAATAAATCTTAGAACAGAGAGGCCTGTGCTTGCCGTGGCAGCCAGAGGAAAGGCAGCACTAGAACCAGTGAGGCAAAACCCTGCAGTGCCTACCCCCTGCCCACAGGAGGCAAAGCTTGCGACATCCTGGTGGGTACAGATGTACTAGGGAAGTAGCATTTCAGAACGTGTGAATATATGTGTAACATATATCCACTGAATCCAATTAATTTATCTGACTTTGTCTTCCCAAAATGCATTTCGCATCACTGCAATGACCCACTCAGAAACAGCCTCCCACCCCAAACCAAACCAAAAATGCTGTTTCTTTGACTCTGGAGATGGGAATACCCTCTCCCCTCGCTCTGAAATGCTTGTCCACTGTGTATCGACTGTCTCCTCCTGAACTCTGGAATCAAGATGCCAACCTCCCTCCCCCGCAACTTCCCCAAAGATCTGCATATGAGTGGGAGAACTTGGGGGGGGGATCACAATGAGTTGATGGGCAACAGATGCAGGATGGACAAAATGAGGTCCTTCTTGACTCGATAAGGTAATTACAGAATTCAGTGCCCGTGGGGTGCAGTGGTGGCTGCTAGCCCAGATGGCTTTAAAAGGGGGTCAGACAGATTCATTGAGGAGAGATTCAGAGGCAACTGCTAAGCCGTATCACTGAATCCCAGCACTAGGAGGCAGTATCAGAGGAATGCCTTGTTTGTTGGATGCTGCACAAAACAGGATGCTTAACTAAGTAGATCATTGGTCCTGATCCAGCAGGATGCCTCTTATGTTTTATGGGAACTGAGATGAAGGAACTAATCTCAGGAACTCAGAAATCCCTGGCACTTTTGCCTGTGGAGCCACCCAGTGACGGTCTGGAAGGACAGACCCATGCATGCATGAAGGGGCTCCAGATAAGTGAATGAAATTGCTACAGGGAAAAAAAACCAAGATCAATTCTGTTTGGATGCTTCTCTTTGCTGCTTGCTTCTCATCTGTGTCCTCCACCTCCGAGCCCCTTCCCATCAGCTCATTCACAGCACTGGGGATCTCTTGAGAATGTAAGAAGAGCCCTGCTGGATCAGACCAATAGTCCATCTAGTCCAGCGCCCTGTCTCACACCGGTACCTTTCAATATTTTTTTATAAATGATCTGGATTAGTGTGTAGAGGGGCTACTCATTAAATTTGCAGATGACACCAAATTGGGAGGAGCAGCGAACACACCAGAAGATAGAGACAGAATTCAATGAGATCTGGACAGTGGGCAGATGAGAACCAGATGCAATTTGACAAGGATAAGTGCCGAGTTCTACATCTGGGTAACAAAAAGGAGGAACATGCATACTGGATGGGGGATGCACTTCTGGGTAGCAGGGTGTGTCTGAACAAGATCTTGGGGGTACAGGGGGGCTGTAAGTTAAATATGAGCAGCCAGCGTGAGGCAGCAACAGAAAAGGCTAATGTGATCTGGGGGTGTTATCAACAGAGGCACAAAGTCCAAATCACAACATGTCATAGTCCTGCTATACACTGCATTGGTCAGGCCTCACCTGGAGTATTGTGTGCAGTTCTGGAGGCCTTACATCAAAAAGGAGGTGGACAGAATGGAACGGGTGCAGAAGAGAGTGACAAGGATGATCAGGGGCCTGGAGACCAAGCCCTACGAGGAAAGGCTGAGGGACCTGGAAATGGTTAGTCTGGAGAAGAAGAGGTAGAGGCGGGACATGACTGCTCTCTCTCTAGAGAGCCAGTTTGGTGTAGTGGTTAAGTGCGCGGACTCTAATCTGGGAGAACCGGGTTTGATTCCCCACTCCTCCACTTGCACCTGGCTGGATGACCTTGGGCAAGCCATAGCTCTGTACCAGCTGTTCCCTCAAGGACAGCTTGGGAAAGAGCCCTCTCAGCCCCACCTACCTCACAGGGTGACTGTTGTGGGGAAGGGAAAGGAGATTGTAAGCCGCTCTGAGACTCCCTTGGAGAGTGGAGGGCGGGGTATAAATCCAATCTCTTCTTCTTCTTCTTCTTTATTTATGTTCCTGTTAAGTAACTAAGGACTTATTATGTTGCCAAGGGGTAACAACGGCTGCTCTCTCTCCCCCTCCCTCTGCATCAACACTTCCACTGCTAGAGTGGGGCCAGTGATTTATCACACCTTTCCCCCTTTTTCCCCTCACACAAACAGGAGGGAGAGATAACAGGAAGCTAGAGTGCATGGTGTCCTGGTAAGACACTGGGAATCTCTCTCTCTCTCTCTGCTCTTCCACTGAAGCCATCTGCCATCTTTGCATATCTCCTCAAGCCAGAGCCTCCCAAATGTACCTCCTCAAACTCCAGCTCTGGACCAGCAGACAGAGGAGGAGGAGGAGATGAACTTCCACACACTTGAGGTTCATAGTGGGGGCAGCTGCACCCTTTGTGTGATGTCTGTTGGTTTCTCAAAAACACCTAGTCGGGCACTGTAGAAAATGATATACTGGAATAACAGATGGGTGCCAAGGTCATAGTTTGCTATGGCCCCGAAAACCTTGAGCCAGCCCTGGATGGGTCTCTGTATGAATTTGGATTTATGAGTCACCATACCAAAAGGTTTGGGAACCACTGCACTAAAGACATCTCCTATATTTGCATGCTTGTGATGTGTGAGAAGCAGCAAGAGCTCACCTGCTGTCTGAAGTGACACCTTCCTAGAAAGGACTGTATCAGGTTTTCCTGTATTAAAAGGGGATTAGATAGATTCATGGAGGATGGATCTACCAATGGCTACTGGCCATGGTGACTGAGGCACTAAACCTCTGAATCCCAGAGGCAGGAGGCAACATCAGGGGAAGGCCTCCCCCAGCCTCTATGCCCTGTTGTTGGCCCTCCAGAGGAACTGCTTGGCCACTGTGTGAGACAGGGTACTGGATGAGATGGACCATTGGTCTGATCCAGCAGGGCTCTTCTTATGTTCTTAAGCTCCTCCACTTGCACCTGCTGGATGACCTTGGGCAAGCCATAGCTCTGTACCAGCTGTTCTCTCAAGGACAGTTGTCTCAGAGCTCTCTCAGCCCCACCTACCTCACAGGGTGTCTGTTGTGGGGAGGGGAAGGGAAAGGATTTGTAAGCCACTCTGAGACTCCAAGTGAAGGGTGGGGTATAAATCCAAACTCTTCTTCTTCTTCTAAACTGACCGTTAGAGTTCTCTTGAAGTGCCTTTAAGAGCTTTCTAATCCTTTCAACTACACATATCCCAGACTTAGGAGAATTCCTTTGATTCCAACTATCTCCACAGGAGCACTTTAGACTTGTTCATACAGAAGCTCTCAAACGGAAAGTGTTTTCATACAAATGATCTCTCATGTTATTGCCAAGAGGAACATATTTTCCACAACTGCCTTAAAGGGAATTTTCCCCAAGGCATTCTCATAAAGTAGACGGAGATGTGGGCAGAGATAGCTTCCCCATCAAAGTGCAGCCCTGTGAGACTCTGTAGAAAAGGGAACATTAAAAATTAATGCCCAGTTCTGGTTTTGTTTTTGTTGTTCACTGCTCTAATTGTTATGGAAAGGTTTGCTGGAGGTAGCAAGGAGGGTCGCTGTCTGTGGTGGTGAAAAGGGCAGTCAAGCTGCAGCTGATGTATGGGGATTTTAAGGCAAGAGATGAGCAGAGGTCGTTTGCCATTGCCTGCCTCTGTGTAACAACCCTGGATTTCCTTGGTGGCCTTCACATGCAAATACCAACCAGGGCTGACCCCGCTTAGCTTCCGAGTTCTGAGACGACTGAGCCACCCTGGGCCATCCTTGAGGGTCTACCCATCCCAAGTACTAATCAGCAAAGACCATGCTTAGATTCCGAGATCTGACAAGACTGAGCCACCCTGGGCCATCCTTGAGGGTCTACCATCCCAAGTACTAATCAGCAAAGACCATGCTTAGATTCCGAGATCTGACAAGACTGAGCCACCCTGGGCCATCCTTGAGGGTCTACCATCCCAAGTACTAATCAGCAAAGACCATGCTTAGATTCCGAGATCTGACAAGACTGAGCCACCCTGGGCCATCCTTGATGGCCTCCCATCCAAGTACTAACCAGAGATGACCCTGCTTCGCTCCTGAGATCCGACAAGACTGGGCTAGCCTGAGCCATCCAGGTCAGGGATGTATTGTACCAGCTTTTAAACATGCACAGAAGGATGTTCTTCTTCAAAGGGCCTTCTGCTGCCCAATATCTTAATCTGCTCATTGCACTGACTCAAAGTGGTTTGCATCGTTCTCTTCTCCTCCACTACATCTTCACAACCACCTTGAGAGGCAGGTTAGACTGACAGGGTGCGACTGGTCCAAAATACCTCAGCAGGCTTCCATGGCAGAGTGGGGATTTGAACTTGGGTTTCCCAGAGCACAGTCCATCACTCTAATGCCTATACCTCACTGACTCTTTCAGCTCGATTGAATTGTTGGCTACTTGTTGGATTGTCTCAATGAAGGCTTTAATACGGAACTGTCCGCTTACCAGTACGCCTGTCAGCCTAGTGGTTTGTGAGCGGCTTAGATTCTCTTTCGGGAAAGTCAGAAAATGAATTCTGAATATCTTGCAGCAGCCATTTGCCAAGAATCGTCTACTTTGCATTCTCCCATGTCTAGCCCCGTGCTCACCAATATTTGCATGAATTACAAATGAAAGCAACATTATCTCGCCATGACAGAGCTGATGACTCCTGTGACCTCGGAGGCAAGCTAGTGAGAAAATCAGAGGCAGCATCACTTAAATGGTGCTGGTATTCAGGTTTATGGCTTTAATTTTGCAGTTTCCGCAATTACTTTCCACTTCATTGGACTGAGGCAACAAAGCTGTTACGATACACCCAGGAGGCATAAAGGTGCTGAAAGCACTCTTAAGTCATTTGCATAAAGGTGCTGAAAGCACACTTAAGTCATTTGCATGTTTCCACTATCAACTTCAGCTTTTAGGCAAGACCTAACCTGGCACTCCACTTCTTTCAGTCTACACTTTGGGGTAAACGTCCCCTGTTCTCACTCTCCAGAGAACACGCGCAACATAACATGCTGCCGGGACGGAATGGTCTGCAACCGTCAGGGACTTATGGATGCCTTGTGTGTGAGACAGCGTTTTGGTCGCATGGTCCACCCGCCTCGAGAGAGAGAGGCTGCTAATGTGCGTGCTTTGAGGGGTCCAGCCATGCCATTCTGGTAGAGTGATGCAACAGGTCCATAAGATGCACATGTTCTTCTGGGGAAGGAGAGCAGGACATTTGAAGTGTATTGGTCACAGGTAAGCAGCCTGGTGCAGTGGTTAAGTGCGTGGACTCTAATCTGGGAGAACCGGGTTTGATTCCCCACTTCTCCACATGCAGCCAGCTGGGTGACCTTGGGTCCGTCACAAGTTCTCTCAGAGCTGTTCTCTCAAGAGCAGTCCTTGAAATAGCTCTCTCAGCCCCACCTACTTCACAGGGTGTCTGTTGTGGGGAGGGGAAGGTGACTGTAAGCCACTCTGAGACTCCTTCGGGTAGTGAAGGGTGGAGTATAAATCCAATCTCCTCTCCCCTCCCTCATCTCTACAGAAACATTAATGGGAGGACAGAAAGCTCACCTACCTGGCTGGGAGCTGCTGAGACCAGGAGAACATGGAATTGAACACTGCCCTGGCGAAGGCAATACTGAGTCCAGCTAGACACCTCAGAAATAATGCTTCATGAAAACAGACATCTGAGACTAGGTTGCTGCTCTATTCAAGTCTAGAAGGGCAGAAATTCTGCTGAAGATTGTAGATGCAGCAACTGTCATTACAGAGACAGCTCAAACAGTGACTGGGCACGGATGACAAGCTTGCAGAGAAGAGGGCTTGTCACGCTTTTAAATCATGAAGGTCGGAGAACACATATAGAATGCATCAAGAAAGTTGACCCTTTTGTTTCCCCATCTCACCCCTAATTCTGAGGACCTAACGAAGGCTAATAACAGCTGTTAGTCTATAGTTCAAGAACTGTGGGGGCACCCAGCTGCCTTTGAGCACCCAGCCATAGCAAAGGATTTCTAATTCCTTTTGGAAAGGAATGGTCCGATTTTTATAGGGAAGCCCCAAAGGGAGTGTTTTAGTGGCATCAGGTGGGTCCTTTGGTGAAGGGGAGAAACCTGCAGAAGAAACTGAAATGTGGGCCTCTGAAGCCGACTCAGCCAGATCAGATCATGTGGCTTAGCGATGGAGCAGTGAAGAACAGTTCAGAATTATCTATTGGGGATGAAGGTGTTGACGGGTCTAGGGTGCAACAATGATGACCATCCTTCTTTGGGATGGTAAAATAACAGGAATAGACACTCTTGGATAATGAGAGGGAGAAACCACTGGTGGATCTCTTGATGGCACCTGATTTTTGGCCACTGTGTGACACAGAGTGTTGGACTAGATGGGCCATTGGCCTGATCCAGCATGGCTTATCTTATGCTCTTAACCAGTTCTGTGGCATCCTTCTCCAAGAGGGCTAAAATCTCTGAGAAAAAGACTGGATGTGGAGGATGGAGAAGAAAAGGCAACGTTTACTCAGTCGTATAGCCCAGATGGATGATAGTGAAACCCTAGCTTCCTGGGTTTAATGGTTTCAGCCCAGGCAGTAATGATGTAGATGAGGGGTAAACAAGGGGGGAATCGACAGCTACACATAGAGGAAATTGATTCTTAGGAGTACAGAAATTTGAAACTGGGCTCTCGGGGCAGAGGATCAGACATCTAAAGAATGAACTACAAAAGTATTGCTTCTGAGGGCAGGCAACATGGGGAGTAAACCCCACAGAGTAAACTTGGGTTTATATGCCTTTGGTTTATATGCCTGCTCCAGAGTTTATCTGTCTTGGTGCTGAATATGTCCAGAACATCAAAAGCGGTCCTCTAACCTGGTCTTCATTTGAAGTGAGAACAGTAGAACAGATCTAGGCATGTCTACAAAGGATGACAGAACCAAGAAGTGGCCTCAAAGCAACCAGCCTGGAACTGTACCGGAACTTATTTTTATCTATCACTTTTTGAGTAGAGGAAAGCTCTTTTTTAACATAGAAAATACTGGTAGGCCATAGGGGCTTGATAGCTGGCAGTGCAGAGAGTGCAAGAATTCAATTGTGAAAGAATTCAATTTACACCTCACAAAGCTGCCCTCTTTATCTTGCCCTCTTTTCCCATTAGGACAGAATGGAACTTTTGCTTCCTTTTCCCTTGGAAACTGATAGAATTAGGGGTGAGGTGGGGAAACAGAAGGATCAACTTCCTTGATGCATTCTGTATGTGTTCTCCAACCTTCTTGATTTAAGATGCGTGACGAGCCCTCTTCTCTGCAAGCTCTAAAGAAGAGCAAAAGGGTATGGGTATCTGAATCCACTAACGAAAAATCTGGATCCATAGCAGGTGGCAGTAGTTTTCCAGTGTCCAGACACACTGAGGTGGGCATCCAGAGAACAGTCTGAATCTTCAGCAGGGTGTGTGGTTTCTGGTTACTTACTAAGGGATTCGGGAAAGAATCTGATGCTCTGTCAGAAGATTTGGACTCAGAAGAGTCATCTTCCTCTTCCCTAGAGAAGTAAGAGGAAGGAAGTTTCCAATAATGCAGTTTCTGCCTCAGTCAATGAAGAACTGAGCATGAAGATGTTTCTGGTTCTCAAACCATACATATTAGCACCCGTTCCCTTGTTTCAGACAGGGCCACCCGCAAAATGAAATTGAAAGTGGAATTTTATTGTATTTTAGAGTATTAATTTATTGTTGTACTGTTTTAATGTTGTGAGCCGCCTAGAGCCACTATGTTGGTTAGGCGGGATATAAATTTAAATAAATAAATAATAATAAATAAATAAAATGCTTCCAGTTTCGCTCTAGAAGGTTCTGAACAGCACTCTGTTCAGGCATGGAGTCCCATTCGTGTGCCTCCAATCAAGACCACAAAAAATGGGTTGCAAACTCTTCTCACAACTGCAGGTAAGAAATTTTGTACGCGTAATGTTAACAGATTTGCAGTGTGCTGCAGGAAGAAGAGGAGATTGGATTTATACCCCGTCCTTCATTCAGAGCAGCATCTCCTTCCCTTCCTCTCCCCACAACAGACACCCTGTGAGGTAGGTGGGGCTGAGAGAACTCTAAGAGAACAGCTCTCAGAAAACTCTGATTGACCCAAGGTCTTCCAGCAGCTGCATGTGGAGGAGCGGGGAATCAAACCTGGTTCTCCAGATCAAAGTCCACTGCTCTTAACCACTACCCCAAACTGGGAAGAAAGAAAGAAGATCCAAAGTGCACCAGGACAGTTACATTATGCATTTATATAGGGATTTAAATTTGTTCCAGGGTTGATCACACAGACATCCCATTTGATAACTCCACGGACAGTGGGAGATGCTTTCGTTGGAAAATGTCAGTTGAAGCAATACAAAAAATTTGCCTCTGAAATTTGCCTTTAATTTCCATTTTACTTTTTTTTTTTTTTTTAATTTAATATTTTTATTCGTTTTTACAAATACTGTTCATTTCATCCTACTTTAACCAAACAATCAAAGAAAAAAGGGTGTTACCGAGATTACATTCATCATCCATTCTAGATTATCCATCATTATCTATATACTTATTATCGTACCAACAATAAAACTTTTTCCATACTTTACCAAAAGTCTCCTGCTTATTTTTTAATCTTAAATTCAAATTATCCGTTTCAACTATATCTAACAGTTTTTTTGTCATTTCCTCCTCCTCTGGTATCTTTTCAGTTTTCCAGTGTTTCGCATACAATAGTCTTGCAGCTGTTACAACATGTATTATTAATATTTTATCATAATAACCTAATCCCGTTGGAAGAAGATTAAGCAAACACAGTTCTGGTGACCAGGGTAACTCGAATTGTAATATCTCCTGCAGTATTTTCTTTATGTATCTCCAAAAATTTTTTGCTTTTTGGCACGTCCACCACATATGATAATAGCTACCTATACCACTCTTACATTTCCAACATATTTTATTAGATACCTTTGAAAATTTGGCTAGCTTGTCTGGTGAATAGTGCCAAAAATAAAACATTTTATAAAAGTTTTCTTTAAAAGAAGTTGCTTTTGTCAGTTTTATATTCTTTTTCCAAACTTTTTCCCAGTCTTCCAAATTTATATTGTGACCAATACAACGTGCCCACGATATCATATTTGGCTTGATCCATTCATCTTGCATCTTAAATTCTAAAAGCATTCTATAAATTTTTTGTATATTTTTTTCCTCTGAAATTATCCAACATTTGTCAAATTCCGTATTTTCCGTATAGAAACCATTCTTCTTATCCGTATTATACCTTGTTTTCAGTTGTATCTGCTCCCACCAAGTTAAATCTATACCTTGTTCCTTTAATAATTCCAAACTTTTCAATTCTTGATCTTTTTCTAGCAAGTTTTCATAATTACATATCTTTTGTTTTGATAATAATGTTGGTCTAATAAAAGCCTCTAGGGGTGAGACCCAATTGGGGATCTTATGGTAAAATTCATTTTTGACTTTAAGCCAGACCTTATAGAGTGGGCCCCTAATTGCATGATCTTTAAATACAGTATTCTTCTGGTTATACCAGACCACTGCATGCCAGCCAATCAGAAGATCATGGCCCTCCAATTTCAGTGTTCTTCTATCTTTGAGATTGGCCCAATCTTTTATCCACATCATAGCTGCTGCTATATAATAAAGATACCAGTCTGGCAAACCTAGTCCTCCTCTTTCTGTTCTTTCCTGTAGATACTTTAATTTTATCCTTGGTTTTTTGGTTAACCATACGTATTTTTTAATTATTTTGTCTAATTCTTTAAAGAACATTTGATTTTTCAATATCGGCAGGGTTTGAAAAAGAAACATGAGTCGCGGTAGGGTGTTCATTTTCAAAAGCGCAATGCGCCCCATAAAGGAAATTTGTAGTTTACTCCAGCTTTCTAGATCTTTTTTAATCTCCAGTAAAACTTTCAAATAATTGTCTTTATAGAGAGATGAACATCTATTTGACATTAATACCCCTAAATATTTAACTTTTTTTGTAATTTTAAAACCCGTCATTCTGTGTAGTAAATTTTCAACTTTTTCTGAGCAATTTTTTGTTATGATTTTTGTTTTCTCTTGATTTATCTTAAAGCCTGCCACTTGGCCATATTCTTCAAGGATATTTAACAAAGTCTTAAAGGAGCTTTGAGGATCTTGTAGAATAAAAACCATATCATCTGCATAGGCCAATAGCTTGTACGTTTCTTCTCTTATCTTTAGTCCTTCTATTTCTGTCTCCTCCCTTACAACATTACATAACGTTTCCAAAACAAAGATGAATAAAAGCGGAGAAAGAGGGCACCCTTGCCTCACACCTTTTTGAATCAAAAAACTTGCTGTGCTATCTCCATTGAATATTACTTTTGCTTCCTGTATTTGATATATTGCTTTAACCATTTTAAAAAAATTTTCACCACATTCCCATTTTTTAAGTTGTAATAACATAAATTCCCATGAAAGCTTATCAAATGCTTTTTCCGCATCTACAAAACATAACGCAAGTTGCTTATCGGAGTGAATTTCATAATATTCTAAAACGTTCAAAATTATACGAATATTATGGCGTATTTGTCTACGTGGAAGAAAGCCAGCTTGATCATGATCGATTATCTGGGATAAAATTTTTTTAAATCTATTTGCTAAGATAGCAGTATATATTTTATAATCAACATTCAACAATGCTATAGGTCGATAATTTTTTATTTCCTCCAAATTCGACTCTTGTTTTGGGATCAAACTAATTAGCGTTTCTTTCCAGGAAGTAGGTATCTCACCATTTTCATAGATATTTTGTATTACTTTTTTTAAGCACATGCTAATGTTTTCCTCAAAGATTTTATAAAACTCTGCTCCTATCCCATCTACACCAGGTGATTTATTAGGTTTTTGTTTTTTTATAGCCTCTGTTACTTCCATTATAGTGATGGGGTTATTTAAAAAATTTTTCTGTACCTCCGAAAATTTTTTCTTGACATGTTTATCCAAATATTCTTCTATTTCTTTTATATTTATATCCTCTTGTTTATATAATTGTTTATAAAAAATCTCAATAATTTTTTTTAATTCCCCCATTGATGAGCTTTCCTTACCATTTTCGTTCTTCAGCTTTTTTATGTATCTTTCTGCTCTATCTTTTTTAATCTTATGTGCTAGCCATCTATTTGGCTTATTTGCGCTTTCAAAAGTATATTGTTTCACAAATCTGAGTTTTTTTTTCTAGTTCTTCTACTAGATCGCAATTTAAGAGATGTTGAAGTTTTCGTAATCTATCCCTGGAGTTTTTTGAGTTTATACCCCTTTTCAACTTAGTCTCTTCCTGTGCTATTTGTATTGCTAATTCCTGATATTTTGTTCTTCTCTGTCTTCCCAGCCAGATTTCCTGTGATATCATTTGACCCCTCACAAAAGCCTTGAAGGCGTCCCAAACTGTGGTTAACTTCACATCTGGTGTTATATTTCTTGTAAAAAAGTCGTCAAATTCTTTTTTACATTTACTAACAAATTTTTGATCTTGTAACATTTGTCCTTTCATTCGCCACCTATTACTTTTGGGTGCGTCATTGATCGTCAATATTATCGGATTATGGTCGGCAAAGGTCGCTGGTAATATCTGCACCTCCATTATATCTGATAACATAGTTACCGATGTCCAAACCATATCAATACGTGACCAAGACTTGTGGCGATGTGAGTAAAAGGTATAATCCTTTTGGTTGCCATTCTTGACTCTCCAAGTATCTATTATCAGAAATTCCTTTGCTAACTCAAAAAAAATCTTTGGTAATTCATTTCCTTTTGTTAGTTTATTCGAGTCTGTTTTCCTATCTATTAATCTATCAGTGACTGCATTGAGATCTCCTAATATACATAAGTCATCAAATTCAAATTTACTTAATAAATCATATAGTTTAGAAAAAAATTTATTTTGTTGGTGGTTGGGAGCATATACATTGACCACCAATACAGATCTTGAGTACATAAACACTCTGACTAACAGAATCCTTCCATCGTCACTTTCGTATACCAATTCAGGACGGAGAGATTGTTTAACGTATGTCACCAACCCATTTTTTTTCTTATGCTTATTTGCAGCTACAAACTTAATTCCTAATTTTTTTGCTTCTAGTAAGTGTTTGTCTTTTTGTATAATATGTGTTTCCTGAAGGCATACAATGTCTGCCCTCAGTTTTTGTATTTGATGGAAAAATTTTTTCCTCTTATGAGGTATATTCAAGCCGTTAACATTAATTGATAGAATCCTGTTTGTCCTGTTGTGAGCCATTTTTATCTTTTCCATCTACTTTTTTTGCTTGTAATCTTGTGGTTATATTTGAGACCGTTAATCTTCTCAATCTCTTTTCTCTACCCTGTTTAAGCTCTTTCCCTTTTTCTGAAGTGTATTGCATCTCTTCCTCTGATTCACTGAATTCCTCCTCCTGAACTCCCAGTTCTTTTCCATATTTCTTTATAAAGTCCTCCATCTTAAAAATTGATGAAAGATTGTATTTGGAACCTTTATAATAGAGAGAGATTCCCTCTGGGGACAACCACTTATAGTTTATTTCATTTAGTCTTAAGACTGAGGCTAAGTTTAAATATGCCTTTCTTTTTTGTCTCACTCTCCATGGGAGATCTCTTAAAATTGTAACTTCCTTCCCTGCAATTTTCAGAGGGCTTGATCTGGCCTTTTCAAGAATTTTGTCTCTAAAGGATCTTCTATAAAATTTTAAATGAACCTCTTTCGGAAATTTATTTCTCTTAGCAAAAGCAGTACTCCTTCTATACATGGCCTCAATATCGTTACTCAAATCAGTAGTTGTTTCTAAGTCTAACCATTCACTTATTCCTTCAATTAATGTTTCTTTCAAATTCTCCTCTTTTGACTCTGGAACATTTTGTAGCCGTAGTGTTAGCATTGATTTCTCCAGCTCTAATTGCATAAGAGACATTTCCAGTGCATCATATTTTTCACTTAACTCTGTAAATTGCTGTTCCACCACCTCCACCTTTTCACCCACTTCTTTCTGTATATTATTAAGGTTTATTATGTCCTTTCTGTTTTCTGTTATCTGTGTTTTAAACTCCGTCATCTGTGTTGTTATTTGTTGATTAAGCAGATCAAATTTTTTCTGTAGTGGTTCTATTGCATTTGCAATCATATTTGGAAGTGTGTTTTGTACTATTTGGTTCATAGCCTCAGACACACCGTCTATAACCTGAGCATTTATGTCTTTAATACTCGCTTGGCCCAAGCCCAAGCCTGGTACCCCTGATATTGAGCCTTTTCTCCCTCCACTTGCCATTCTTTATAATTCTGTCCTGTTCTTTTTTTTTTTTTAATATAATCTAAGTATATCAATTTCACGCCCTTGAAATCCTAAACTATGTTACTATTCTTATCTATACAACTATATCTAATACCGCTTATCTATATGTACTATATATACTATACTACTATCTGCTATTTTTTTTTTTTCCCCTTTTTCTTCACCCTATTTCTATACTATCTCTATTCTATTTCTATCACTACTCAACTAAATCTTATTATGCTACTATACTGCCTTCGCTATCTAAGGCTTTCCCTGGCTTACTCTAGAAAACAAAGAGGAAGGGAAAAATTTTTTTTGTTAATTTAAACATAACATAACATACAGTACATGCAACGTTCTTAATTGTCAGGTCTTTAAATAAATCTCTGTGGGTTTCTTCCGTCTGCTTGTCTTCTTTCCGCTTATCCTTTCTCTATCTTCCTCCTCTCTGCTTCAAACTGTCATGTAGTTCATTAAATGAAACGTTCCCAGGGACTTACAACCGCCCTTGTAGCTAGACTCACAAGCCGTCCTCTCACTGAAGGGAAGAAAACGCTGTTTTTTTTTCTTTTCTTTTACACAAGCCTCTTACTGCTGCTTCCCCGTCAATTGATTTCACCGAGGCTCCTAGCGACGCTTGAGGCAGCCCAGCCCAGACCGCAGTAGTAGCCCACCGATCAACCGATCTCTCCTTCTCTCTTCTCTTCACGCAACACGTTTCTTTCCCTTTCCCGTCCTCTCCTCTCCCGTTCTTCAAACGCTCCAAATACTTCTCACGAAGCTCTCTCACTCTCACTCTCACACTCTCACAGTCCGCCGGCCCTCTTCAACCCTGGAAAAACGACCTCAAATTTCAAGTTTCTCGCCTCCCACGAGTCAAACTCTTCTCGCCGCCGCTCTTACTCTCTGGCATCGACTCAGTGGGTCTTTCTCCGGTCGAAGTCCAGGCATTAACAAATTAAACGTGCCGATAAGGTAAGAGGAGAAAGGAAACCTAAACTAATATATTTTAAAGTTCTTATATTTGGAATTGTCTCTTACTCGGTTCCACTCTTCGGCTTCTAAGGCGTCTCTGTCTCCGTTCTTAAGAGTTCTTGTCCCTCTTCTCGCTTCTCGCTTCACTTCATGCTGCAGTCATGAACTCAGTGGCTTCTGTGAACTGACTGGCAGGGCTTCTCTCATGGAGCCCTGGCACTCAGTGCAATTCCTTTAGTGAAGACCTGTCAATTAAAAAAAATGGTTCAGGTTTTCAGTGCAGGTACAGCACTAGGCTACCTGGACAGACACATTCCAGAGCAGAGCCTGAGAAGTGAAGGGGGTTGCAGTGACAGAGACCTGCCTGGCTTTGGGGGAATGTTCTTTCCTAACCTCTATTGTGGTGACCACCTGGACAAGGGATATTCACTTTGACTTAGAATCATTTGCACAGTCTAGGACCCTGGTGCAAAATCTTGAGAACAACAACTTTAACTTAAACTATCCACATTTGCAAAGAGAATGTCCAGTACATTGTACACAAATTGTCTGTGTGGTTTGGTGCCAAACACCAAGACTTGAGTTAGATACAAGCTGTGGAAGTGAGCCCCACCTGCACTTTTTCTCTCACAAAACTGGCACGATTCCCAGATACCCTATTTTGCACTTTAACATGAGCCAGGAAGTGTGGTGCAATACAGTGTGTCTGGATGGCGAGTGGGTCAGAGCGATATCGACTCATTCCTGTTGTGCACCATGCCCAGTGCTAAGTTGCACACATTTCAGGGACCCCAAGCACGGGAGCTGAGTGACTTGAATGGATCAGGTGCATTTCATGAAAACATGCAATCCTCCAGGATGTATACTCCAAACCTACCATAGAGATTCCCTGAACATTTTCAAAGCCCTTGAAACGCGAGTTTAAAAATAAGATGCTCAAAGCAGAGAAAACTGTAATGGTGGCTTGTAAAGCTGATAAACTTGAAAGGTTATTAGCTTAACTGCTGAAGACTAATCCTTATAGTACCCGGGAGGGGGGAGGGAACACAACACTATGCAGCTACAAACAAGAACGCTGAAAACTGCTCTGAGAAAACGAACAGGAGCAGAGGTCCATCTGTGGCTATTAGCCACAAGCTATAGAGGGAACACTATGTCTGGGACAGTGTTGCTCTGTATTCTTGGTGATAGGGGAGGGGCAACAGAGGGACGCCTTCTGGAGTTCTGGCCCTGCTGCTGGACCTCCTGATGGCACCTGCTATTTTTGGCCACTGTATGACAGGGTGTTGGACTGGATGGGCCATTGGCCTGATCCAACATTGGCTTCTCTTATGTTCTGATGTTTAACACAGTTCAAAAGTATTCTGAACAAAAAACAGGGTACACAATTCCATCAGAACCATGAGAACTTTAAACAATTTGGAAGGAAAAGAGAGAAAGCCCAACAACTCTACTTGAGCGTAGCTAAAATAGTTATTGGCTTCTAGAGGAGAGAAAAATCCATATTCCTCCCATTTTTAAAGGGCGTTACAAGATCTGAGATACAGCAATAATGTCCAAGAAAATTTAATTTATCCAGCAAAGAGAACGGCAGATTGGCAGAGATCAGTTTTTACTTATTTCTTAGCTTTCTGGAACGAACAGTTTCAGAACAATATCAGACTACACACTCCCCTCCGTGATTCCATCCATGAGAGCTATAATGAGACTCTGGGTTTTGTAATCAATTTATATAATCTGATTAACTAACGTTAATAGTGCTTGCACATGGCGATATATGTGCATCTGCATGGTGTCTTGTATCCTATGCAGCTTGAGTGGATTGTTATCTGATTCGGAGATGGTACATTTTGTACATCATGGCATTAATAGGGTGAGTTTCAATGTTCTACTAATTTTGTTATGTGGAATTTAGCCCAGTGTTATTCATTAATTTTAAGCTAATGACTGTTGATTATGTCAGACGGCTACATTTCTCCTTCCTTATTCATTAAAAATGGGTGGCTGAAAAGGACTCTACTACAATCAGTTAAATTCTAAGTTTCAGTATGTGAGAATTACCAACTCATTCCAGAATTATTGGGGAGAACAGATGCAGGGGTGGGTCGCTGTGTTGGTCTGAAGCAGCAGAACAAAGTTTGAGTCCAGTGGCACCTTTAGGACCAACAGAGTTTTTATTCAAGGTGTAAGCTTGCGTGGGGAGGCACACTACTTCAGATACAATGACATGGAAGTTACCAGTCCATACATATAGGTAGAGGGTGAGCAGTAAATTAACATACAACATAATGAAGATGTTTAACAGATTCAAGGACCAAACAGGAATAACAAGCTTACTTGATAGGGTTACCATTTATTTGGGTTTAATTCCCAGGGGAAACATAGTGAAGGAAATAAATGTCAAAATTGGAGACTGACGGGCAGATGTATCCTTAATAGTGGAGTGCTGAGAGTAATTAACTGAGACCCTGCCATTACGCTCCATCCATCTCCTCTCAGACATGGAGGTGACCTAACTCTGCATCTTCTTCTTTGAAGTGGGGTGACTGGCTGTGTGGAGTTACCTCCCCTGTTCCCAGACCAGAGAAATACATTCCAGTATAAGGACTGAATGAGGTTCCTTTGCACAGCAGCTTCAGGAACAGACTAGAAAGGGAAGTCGCTGAGTTGCAAGTTATCACAACACTCAGAACAATGGAACCCCCAGAACTTGACAGAGATATTGGTTTCTTACTACAAATGCTAACCTCATTCAGTCCTTACATCAGTGTTCTCACCAATCCCCCAGAAGGGACATAGGTAAAGGTTTCCCTTGCTCGAAAGCCAGTCAAATCCGACTCCAGAGGGCGGTGCTCATCTCCATTTCCAAGCCGAAGAGCCAACACTGTCCAAAGACTTTTTCCGTCATTGTGTGGCCGGCATGACTAAACGTCAAGGTGCACGGAACGCTGTTACCTTCCCACCGAAGCGGCACCTATTTATCTACTTGCAATTCCTTGCTTTCGAACTGCTAGGTTGGCAGGAGCTGGGGCCAGAGACGGGAGCTCACTCTGTCAGTGGCACTCGGGTCTCAAACTGCCAAGCTACCGACCTACTGGTCTGCAGCTCAGCATCTTAACCTCTGAACCATCGCAGCCCCCTAGAAGGGACATACATCCTCTTTATTTCTTATTTGGAACAGTAGATTGTAATGTAATGTAATGAATAGGAGAATGTAATGCAAGTTGGAATGGTATTTTGGAAAGTATTTCTCTGGTCTGGGAACAGGGGAGATAACTCCACACAGCCAATCACCCCACTTCGAAGAAGAAGATGCTGTGTAAGGTCACCTCCTGTTTGGCCCTTGAATCTGTTAAACACCTTCATTATGTTGTACGTTAATTTACTGCTTACCCTCTACCTATACGTATGGACTGGTAACTTCCATTCCAATGTATCTGAAGAAGTGTGCATCCACACAAAAGCTTGTACCTTGAGTAAAACTCTGTTGGTCTTTAAAAGGACCAACTGGACTCAAACTTGGTTCTGTTGGGCATAATGTACTTCTTTATCCCCTGTGGTGCGAGATAGCTATCGTTGTGCTTTTTCAGAGCCACTCACCACACTGCAGGCAGGAAAGACATACGGAGCAGGGTCTCTAAAGAAGACCAAAGTTGTTGGGCGGTTTCGTAAGGCAGCAAGCAAGTAGTTTTTTTGGACCGTTTCTGGACCATTTAAGGTTTTAAAAGCGCTTTGATATGTGCAGGAAGAAAACAGGAAGCTAACACAATCAGTCTCATGGAAATCAGAGAGAGGTACATTTCTGAGCATTAAGCCCATTAGTAAGCTTGCCCTTTTAGGGGCAAAGGAAGCACAGTTATCAATTCGGCTGTGCAGAGGATGTTGGCACCAGCTGCGTGAGTCTCTGATTGCTGACTGGGCTTCCCTAAAAGTATGAATATCTTAGTTGTTTTCCTAGGTTCTGCTGAACAGCCTGCCACAGAACAGAGATTCCTATTCGCACAGGCTGGCACTTGGCCAACAGAGGATGTATCTAAACTTCCAGCGGCTTTTGGTCAAGATGAGTAACTTACACATCGGTTTAGAAGAAAGTGGATACTGTCACCATTTCCAGCATTAGTCATCAGAAACGTTCTCTCAAGGACCTACGCTATTTCCGCAGTCTGTGACGGCAACAGAAGCATTTAAGCTTAGTTGGGTTGCGGGGAAAGGGATGTTGGGGGGGTCCCCAGACAAAGACTCCCTCTGGGCCCTGCCTCCTACCACCCAGTCCGAACTCAAACATCACTTGAGTGTTAACTGCTGTCAACTGCTGCTTTTGACTCATGGCGACCCTATTAATTCATGTCCTGCAAAACATCCTATGGTTAACAGCCTTGCTCGGGTCTTGCAAACTGACGGCCGTGGCTTCCTTGATTCCCTTCCTCTCATGTGGGGTCTTCCTCATTTCCTGCTGCCTTCAACCTTTCCTAGCATTGTTGTCTTCTCTGTTGACTGCTGTCTTCTCATAATGTGACCAAATATCTTCAGCTTGATCATTTTAGTTATCTAGGGAGAGTTCAGGCTTGATCTAGAACCTACCTGTTTTGTCTTTTTTGGCAGTCCATGCTATTCGTAATACTCTCCTCCAACAACACATTACAAAAGAACCAACTTTGTTCCAGTCAGCTTTCTTTATTGATGAACTTTCATACCTATACATAGTAATGGAGAGTACTATAGCATAAATTATCTTGACCTTGGTCACCAGCGATATATCCTTATATTTAAGGAGCTTCCTTGCTCCTTCGCGGCTGCCTTTCCCATTCTAAGTCTCTTTCTGATTTCTTGGTCCCTTTTGGTCAATGATGGAGCCAAGGAACAGAAAATCTTTAACAATTTTAATTTCTTCATCGTCAACCTCAAAATTGAGCTATTTCTCAGGGACCATTATTTTTGTCTACTTGATGTTCGGCTGTAATCATGCTTTGGCACTTTCTGCTTTAACCTTTAGCAGCAGTCATTTCAAGTCTTCACTATTTTCTGCCAGTAATGTGGTGTGTCATCTGCATATCTGAAAGTTATCATGTTCCTTCCTCCAATTTTCACTCCACCATCATCTAAATCTAATCCACCTTCCCTTAAATTCTGCATACAGATTGAAGAAATACGGAGACAAAATACATCCTTGTCTGACACCTTTGCCAACTGGAAACTATTCTGTTTCTCCATATTGTGCCCTAACAGTTGCCTCTTGTCTGGAGTCCAGGTTGCGCATCAGTGCAATCAGATGATGTGGCACACTCATTTCTTTTAAAACTAACCATAGCTTTTCATGATCCCCACAGTCAAAAGCTTTAATGTTATCTATGAAACACAAGCTGATTTTCTTCTGAAATCCTCTTGTATGAGCCAGTTGGTGTAGTGGTTAAGTGCGTGGACTCTCATCTGGGAGAACCGGGTTTGATTCCCCACTCCTCCACTTGCACCTGGTTGGATGACCTTGGGCAAGCCATAGCTCTGTACCAGCTGTTCCTTCAAGGACAGCTTGGGAAAGAGCTCTCTCAGCCCCACCTACCTCACAGGGTGTCTGATGTGGGGAGGGGAAGGGAAAAGGAGTTTGTAAGCCGCTCTGAGACTCCCTTGGGGAGTGGAGGGCGGGGTATAAATCCAATCTCTTCTTCTTCTTCTTCTTGTATACTCTAGTAACCAACGTAAATTTGTAATATGATCTCTGGTGCCTCTTCCTTTTCTGAATCCAGCCTAAACATCTGGCATCTCTCATTCCACATATAGTACAAGCCTTTGAAAGATTTTGAGCATCACTTTACTTATATGATAAATTAATGCTACAGTCCAATACTTGCTGCACTCTTTGACATCTCATTTTCCGGAATTGGAATGTAGACTGAGTGTTTCCAGTCTGTGGGCCATTGTTTTGTTTTCTATATTTGTTGGCACCTTCTTGTTAAGATTTTGATGGGCTCAGTTTCTGTGGCTTGAAATAGCTCTATTGATACCCCATCTACTCCTGGTGATTTGTTTCTCCCAGCTGCTTTCAGAGCAGCTTTCGCTTCACTTTCTAAAACTGCAGGTTCTTCTTCAAAAGATTCTTCTTCAAAGGAATCTGTCTTCCTTTCATATTTTCTGTATATATCTTCACTGTATCATTCCCATCTTTTATTTTGTCCTGTTCAGTTACTGTATTTCCAAACATCATATGAAAATAAAATCACAGGACCTGCTGTTAGTGTGAACTGGTTCTCTTTAGGTGCCCCATATACTTTTCTCATTGCATTTCTCTCTACTTTCCACCACCTTTTCCACCTAGGAGCTCAGGTACAAGACCTATATGCCTTTGGGAAGGTGCTGTGGCTCAGTGGTAGAGCATCTGCTTTGCACACAGAAGGTCCCAGGTTCAATCCTTGGTGTCTCTGGTTAAAGGTAATAGGTGATGTGAAAAACCTCAACCTGAGAACCTGGAGAGCCCCTGCCAGTTTGAGTAGACAATACTGACCTTGATGGGTCGATCTGATTCGGTATAGGGCAGCGTCATATGACCCACCCACACCTTATGTCATCCTCATGACACCTCTGTGTAGTTGGCAAGGCTTAAAGAGAATGACTGGCCACAGGTCACAAATGTCCCTTCCTGCAATAAAGGGGTCAGTGAATTTACAGGCACATACTAATGGCACCCAGAACTTTGGGGCTGTAGTCTCCCATCCCGCCAGCAGCTGTGAGAGGAATAATCAGAACCAAAGATGTGAATGAACTAGCATGGTAAGAGCAACAGACTTGGTTTTAAAAAATAAAGCGTTTTAAAATTCTCTCACACACACAAATAAAAAAAAATCTATGCCACTGTTTAGGCAAAATGTAGCTTAAATACTCCTTCACTCCATTTTCTTACTCACCAAGGAGATGTCTGAAAGAAGGGAGGAATATCAAACTCCGTCTCAATGTTATACGCTTCCTTAACACTTTACCACAAGTCTCATAACATTCAGAGTTTCTGCTTGGGCTATTCCCATAATAGGGAACGTGAGACCTTGCCAGCTATCATATGAGGGACTCTGGTATGACACCACAAAAGGGCCAGGTTTGCTGAAAACGGTGAAGGTGCTGTGGCACTGGGCAGCCTTGCTGAAGTTATACTACATATTCTAGTATTTTCTCCCCATCACCACCACATTATGAGCCCAATGGAATCAGCCATTCTCTGTTGCAGACGTTGCCCTTTAACTACAAATGTCAATTTGCGCAAACCTGAAGTATTTAATGAATGTAAGAGTTTTAATGCTGACAGCCAGCTGTAATGCATTACACAGCATCTGTGATATCTTGCACTAAGTTTAGCCATGATAGCTATGCATTCGTTTCCTGGGCAAACTTGGGACCAGTCTGTACCACACCTCACGTGATGGCCCCCTATGTGACTCCGTGCGTGCCCTGCCACCGCCCAGTGTTTCATGACAGACATGGACAGACACCATAACAAAAATTCAACAAGAAGAAGATCTACTTCCAAGCAGCAGGAGGCTTTCTAAAGTGACACACTGGAGTCTTCCTCTTTATGAGTAGATGCCACAGCAGAGAAGGGAGGCCAGCCCTTCATCCGTAGTGGTTCCAACTGAAAGGAATGGCTACCACCTGCCGCCTCCCCAGCAGTTCTATTTGGTATGAATGGAAGCACTGAAACCCCTCCTTGCTACTCAGGTGTTAATATCTCTGTGATGCAATTTACTCAGCAGTAATTTCTGTATTCATGGAGGGAGAAGTAACAAAGGCGGCTGCCAGACTAACAAGGAACAAACCCAATTTTTTCTCTGCCTGGGACAGGGGAGAAATATTGGCTAGTGCAAACATAGGACTGGTGCAAATATTGGCTGTTGTTAAACACAGCAAACACTGGCTCAGCCATGGGTTTATTAAAATGCTCTTGATAGCCAGCTCTACATTTCCTTATCTAAGTCTCCAGAAGTGTTTGCGCTGGCTCTGAATCAGTCTTTGAGGCTGTGGTTAAAAGTAGAAGAAGCTGAATCCAGACAAGACAAAATGTAAGGTTGGTCAAGAAGGCTTGGATTCGCTGATGGCATTTGCAGAGCAGGTTAAGAACCTGGGGGTGCTCATGGACCCAGCTTCTCCAAAAAACAGGTTGGTGAGGTGGCCTAGAATGCCTTCTACCACCTGCCTCTGGTTCAGCAGGCCTCTTCCTTCCCTGGACGCAACTGATCTGGCCACGCCAATCCATGCATTTGTAACATTGTGGTTGGACTATCATAATATGTGCTACATTGGGCTGACCTTCAAAACCACCCAGAAATTGAAGCTGTTCAGAATGCAGCAACCCAACCATTATCAGAGGCAGGCAGTTGGGAACACATCTTACGAACGTTTCCTCAGCTGTTAGTTTATCTGTGAGTTCAATTCAAGGTGCAAGGTGTGATCTTTAAAGCCCTGCACAGCCCTTCATGGCCTGAGAGCCACATATCTAAATGACTGCCTCTCCCCATGTGCCCCTGTGGGCCAGCTACAGCCTTTGGGCAGCCACTTTCTCGGCTGCTCCCTCACAAAGGTGGCCTGCCCAGCCTCAAATGGGCTACCCTTGAGGAAGTGAGAGAGGTGCAGTCCCTGGAAACTTTTAGAAGGTACTGTAAGAATGTCTTATTTACCAGAACTTTTAGTGGAATGCATGTTGCAGGCATTATATTAGTCGGGGTGGGAGGAGGGAACTGGAGTTCTATTGTTATTCAGTGTCTTTGTGTATTTTAAGTTGCCACAGAGGAAGGCAGGCTATAAATGTTTTAGTAAATATTATAAATAAAATTACAGAGTTGAGCCATAACATGCAGCCATCTTGACTTCAGCGCAGAACTTTCACCTTGCCCATGATCTACTTATATCACAGAGAGTTTATTTAGAGTATTTCTATGCCACTTCTCCAGAGTCCTGCTCTTCAGAGTTAAAAACCACAGTATAAATAAAAAACAAGTCATTAGACATAAGCAGCATTTAAAAAAAACATAAAACAGAAGCAAGACCCATAAAAACTATTTATTTGAGTATTTCAAGTTGGATCCCGCGGAAGTACAAACAGAAAGCACTGATGGGGGAAGACTCCCGCCCCCCCCCCCCCACCCACACACACACATCTTTTCCTTGCCACAGCAGCCCTCTGCAACAGCCCTCCAGCAAAGGCACTGTGAGTGAGAAGTCATGGGACTCCCCCTATGGTCAAAATGCAATCAGGCACAGAGGGCGGTAGGGAGGAGAGGGAACTGGGCAAAATATATCTCCCCACTGGTTATATGCTTAAAAAAAACAACCCTCTTCTACTTCTTTTCCACTACTGCGAAAGAAAGTCAGGGATATTTTAACCAAATTCCTCCCTCCTTACTGCTGCACCCTGAGGCCAGAGCTTTTTGTGAGCAAGGGGTCCAGTGACCCTGACAGCAATGCCTTCTGAGGGGGAGGTCCCAAAAGGCTGTTTTGGGATGGGGAAAAGGAGGAGAAAGATCCACTGCCACAGCTGCCTTACATTTATTTATGCAACCTCAGGATTCCGCTCAGCACACCTAAACAGAAAAAGCCCACTCATTTGACTCAGCAAGTGATGAACAACTGCCAGGTTAGGACATTTTCACTTACCTGGGCATTCCATTCTTTAAAACTCTGCAGTATTGATGATTTGGTAGACATGCCCTTTCCCCCCTAACATTATTTTTTTTGCCACAAACAACTTTAGACTATTTATTTTGATGCTGATGTTTTAAAATGTTCTCGCTTTTTTTTTGTTTGTCAGCTGCCTAACCCCGTATGTTTATCTGGGGCCATTGTTTTATATTTGTACCTGCTTCAGAGGCCTGATAACACAGCTTCTTTATACTGCACTATAGAGCACCACACACATTTTAGTGTACACTTTAATCTGTATGCTACCTTGAGCACTCTTGCTATGAGGCGGTATGAAAAGAACTGCCAGTTAACAAAATGTGCAAATCAGACTGCGGTCTGTAGCGACAGACAACGGCAAGAGAGGATTAACTTGTTTGTTACAGCAGCAGCCTTTATGGAAACGGAGAGAATTGACTGTTGCAGAATCTATAATTTTAGCAAGAGCTGGTTGTTGTAGGATTTGTGTGTAAGGTTGCCATCCTCCAGGTGGGGCCTGGGGACCCCCCACTTTTAAAACTGATCTCCAGCTGTGAGAGATCAGCTCCCCTGGAGAAAATAGCTACTTTGAAGGATGGACTCTATGGCTTTGTACCCTACTGAGGCTTTTCTCCTCCCCAAACCCCGCCCTCTCCAGGATCCTCCCAAAGTCTCCAGATATTTTCCAACCCAGACATGGCAACCCTATGTGTGTGTGTGTATTTTAGTCTACCTCCAAGCAGCTCAGGGTGGTTTACCTGGGACTCGGCTCCTCAAATACTTCCTCTCAACTACCCTCTGAAGCAGGTGAGGCCAAAAGAGAATTACTAACCCAGGGTGGCCAGTAAGTTTGAAGCCTGAGCAGGGAGTTGGATGTGGGTCTCCCTTGGCCTAGATTCTTCTGAAAAAAAGGGGGGGCTAATTCTCTACAATGTTCTTTACGTAACATGGATGCAAGAACATATCTAGTTCCACAAGCATACTGCCCATAGCTGGACCAAGGCTTTTCACATTTACCATCTTCCGTTAAAAAAACAGCAATATAATATACAGTTTTGATATTCTGCATATTCGCTGTTTTGAATTTTTCCTGCACACACAGTTCTAGTCCAATGGCAGATCTCATACCCAAAGGTTTATTTGTTTTTTGCATTTCTACCCTGTGTTTCTCCCAGCGTGGTGTAGTGGTTAAGAGCGGCAGGACTCTAGAACTGGGTTCGATTCGCTACTCCTTCTCCACATGAAGCCAGCTGAGTGACCTTGGGTCAGTTCCCTCAGAACTCTCTCAGCCCCGCCTATGTTACAAGCAACGCACCCTCTAAGCTGTGGAGTCCCGTGAGCAAAAATTCTACTTTGTGAGCTACTGGCATTAAAGCTGTGAGGAAGCAGTTTGGCTACTGCATAAATTAGTTTGCTCTGGAGCCATCCTTCCTGAGCTAAGACAAATATGTGTGAGCTGGAGGCTAAAAAAACTGTGAGCTAACTCACACTAACTCAGCGTAGAGGGAACACTGCCCACAAGGTGCCTATTGTGGGGAGAGTAAGGCGTCTGTAAGCCACTTTGAGACTTCTTAAGGCAGAGAAAAGTGGGGAACAAAAACGACTCTTCTTCTCCCCAAAGCAGCTTACATCATTCTTCTCTCCTCCTGTCCTCTACCTCAGCCTGAGGTGGGAAAGGCTGAACATGTGTGACTGGCCAAAAGTCACTCAGAGAACTTCCGCAGCAGAGCAGAGATTTGAACCTGGGCCTTCCAGATTCCTCGTCTGGCACTCTAAACCATTACAGCAGACAGGCTCATTTCATCATATAAACCTCTAAAGCCAACTATTTCACTGAAATAAAAATAACTCCAGGCACAAAAACTATAAAAGGTAAAGTGAAATGATTTAGATTAGGACGAAGGCCGAGACACAAAATTCCCTTGAATGTTCCATAATTTCTACAGTATCCCTGAAGGGATTCTTACAACTGATCTCATTTGCCTGTCATGATGTGGAAAGTTTCAGCAACTAGAGAGTTAAACTAGAGAGTTTCTCTCTTCTCCCCCCCCCCCCAATTGTTCCCTGAATGCTGCTGGCAGCCTAGAGGTTAAAGCCACACCAAGACTATTTATAATCAACAGCGATGCCATATCTACAGATCTCACTGCCTTAAAAGGCTTCCCGAACAAGGACAGGGGAAGAAAATTCCAAAAAAACCCACCCCACACTATTTTTAATTATGCTATCTGGAATATCACTGCTGCTTAGCTCTAGGACTATGGACTTCAGCAGCTCCGGTTATATATATATATATATATATATATATATATATATATATATATATATATATATATATATATATATATATATATATATATATATATATATATATTAAAAAATGTTAATTAATTTTATAAGATAGGAGATGTCAGCATTAGAAACAGAAGGACTGTATAATGAGCCTGAAGGGCTAATGGACTGCAATTCCCTCATTTCTTAACTTTTGTCTCTCAACCTCTGCCTTTCCCATTATGCATTCTGAACTTTACATGTATCCTTAAAAGCTATAACCTGCTCTAAAATTACTGAAATTTAAACAAAATGACACAGGTCTAGTGACCAGCTCTCATGCAAACTGTTTTGGGTGAGGAGTCTTATTGTAAAAGCTGATAGAAGAGAACAAGTTTTGCTTCATTTTATAGGCAAAGCCCTTGAGACCACCAGCCTGTTTTCTTCTTGAACTGCCCAAGTCTATAAGCGTCTCTATTTCAGCAAGTTAGAGGCTTTGGAACATAGCCTGCAACCATTTACTCATGCACACGATTTTGAGACATTACGAACAGAGCAGCTGGTTAACTTCTCACTCAGGATTAACAATGACTTTGACTGCAATCGAAAAACATGGCATTGCTGCAGGCACAGGTATTCCCTCCCCCACCTTGAAATTTTTGCTACTGATAGTGTAGTGTACTGCGGTGCCAGATTGATATACTAAAGTTAATGCCTTGCTTCCAAACCATGGCATGAAAACAAGCTCTAAAACGGGTTTGCAGATAAATGTTTAGAAGCAAAGCAGTAACAAAGGTACGCCAATTCAGATATCAGGAAAAGAAAAACCAGGAGAAGGAGAAGGGAACTGGTATGTGAGAGTGGAAGAGGAGGAAGCACCGCACCACAAACCATCACCAAGCACCGCACCACAAACAGGAATTGCCTCTGAATTGAGCCACTAGATGGAGCAGAGGTCCATCCGTAACTATTAGCCATAACGTATAGATGGAACACTATGTCTGGGGCAAATTCAGAGTCCAGGGGCACCTTTAAGACCAACAAAGGTTTATTCAAGGTATGAGTTTTCATGTGCAAGCGCACTTTATCAAATACATTAGAACGGCAGAGAAACTTATAGCCAGAGAACGAACAGCAAGTTAACATAGATATGTGCTTGGCACACGAAAGCTCGTACTTTGAATAAACCTTTGTTGGTCTTAAAGGTGCCACTGGATTCTAAATTTGTTCCTACAGCAAATTGACATGTAACAACAATGCTCTGTATTCCTGGAGCTTGAGGGGGGGGGCAGTAGTGGGAGGGCTTGTGGAGTTCTGGCCCTGCTGATGGCACCTGGGTTTTGGCCACTGTGTGACACAGAGCGCTGGACTGGATGGGCCGCTGGCCTGATCCAACATGGCTTCTCTTATATTATGTTCTTATATATGCACACCAGCATGGATTTCATGCAAATTTCCCACATGAAAGAGATTTCAATGTAGTAAAATCAGAATGCCCGAGCTGGCGCTTAGATTCATCAGGTGCTTGAAAGGACATAAACAGAAAGTCTGGATATCAGGTTCGATCCAAGCAGGTTTTCTGCGGGTGGAAAAGGGGAGGAGGGTTTTTTCCCCGAACCTCCAAAAAGGCTACTGCTGTGGATCATGGAACCTGCATGGATATAAGCAATGTGAGAAAGTCAGCTGCTATTGGGAAAGACTGGTTTAAAAAGCTGACTAGAACCAGCCCATGGTGAAAAGTGATAATTTAATTTATATGAACATATTATGCTCCCTTACACTGAACCAGACTGCTGGTAAATTTAGTCCAATGTTGTCAATTACCCTGTGTATTTCACTCCACTCCAGGACCCCTCCAATGCTCCCATGTGGTACCTTTGCAGTACAAACTGACACCAGATAACCTTTCTATGTAGGCAGCATGCAGAACAGAGGCAGTGGCCATGATTGCGACTGTAATACATGAACATCCAGCCTGAAAATTCCTCTAAGTGGCTACCAAGGATACCAAAGCATTACGCGAATGCCGTCCATCAAACGTTGCAGGGAACAACAGAAAGATGCTGTTTTCATGTTGCGAAGGCTCCCAAGTTCAATCCTTACCCACCTTGGAGTGGGAGAACCAGGGGCAGGGAAAATGGCCGAAGCTTGCCAAAGTTTGAATGAAATAATGACCGGCAAGTAGCAGCATAGCTTGCTTGTGCCGGTGGCATTCCATGAGTGGAGATTTCTAGCAAACCTCAGTGAGGTGGCACCTCATGTCCTGCCATGATCTGACCTTGGACTGCAGTTCTCGCTGGCTCTCTTCCCAAGCCCCTCCCTTTTCCCCCTTCCTCTCTGAGTGGCTTACAGCACATAGCAAAGGCACACTGTTATTTCTCACGACCATTTCTGAAATGCTGCTTTGAAGTTCCCAAAGGGACAATGCTGATTTGATGTAGAGGAGGCTGCTTGAGTTGGACCCCTGAAGAAATAACAACAACAACAACAACAAAACACACAGAGTGATCTCCATTGCTGGGCTAGCATCTGTTGTTCACGATTCCCAAAACTGTTAACCAGGGAAACGGCAAGCTAGCTGGTCAAGTCTCAAGCAAACACACTGGTAACAAACGAAAAGTGATTTCCATCACCTTAAGACGGTCTGTCTCCCTTCAGCGGGCCAGAGGAATGTTAAAAGCAGCAGCAACAGCTTTTCTGCAACGTTTCTGTACTGAAAGCAGCAGACCCGCTAATGAACACTTGTATTTGTTACCCCTCGACACGCCCTCGTGCTCTTCCAGTGACAGCATTCTTACGACATCAATGCTGCAGGAGAGGGACAGGTTGTATTCTTCCCTTTTTAATTACCCTTTGCGACACGGCACTCCTGACTCTGTGCGACATGGCCCTTGCTCGCCCTGCTGTAGTCAGCCGTCTCCCCCACCCCCCTAACTCTTAACCCTCACTACAGGCACATAATGTCCATTATGCTAATCTATTCTTGGCTCCATTAGTCCCTTGGCAGCAGCCTGTGATCTCCTGAGCTAGCATGTTTCTGTGTGCGTCTTTACAAAGCTTCCTCCTCCCTCCTCGCCTTCCTTCCTTCCTTCCTTCCTCTAAAAGGCTGATGTGATGCAAGAACGGAGCATTTTGCAGATTCAAAGCAGGCGCTTGGGGCTCGTGTTGAGAAGACGTATGTTTACACAGTAAGCCTATCCCTTATGAGCTTCTAAGAAAGTGGTTATCCTATTGGGACTGGCTCTCCTGCTGTTTTTCTTAAGCCCGCACAGACAGGCCCCGTGCAGTGACGAGATGACTAATGCAGAGATAGGAGTCGGTGGCAAAATGGATGCATCTTCCAGCTAGTGTTCAAAGAGAAGGATTTCGACACCATGAAGTGGGGGAAAGGGCAGTCTCCTTCGCGGAAGCCCAGGACGTGCCAGTAAGAACAGATCAGATTTTACTTTTTATTTCATTTACCTCATTGATAAATTCTCAGGAGAGCCAAGGTAGGTTTATAACATGATGCATTCTAAAATGTATGTGTGGTTTTTTGTTTTCCCGTTTTTTACTTCCGCACACCGTGTTCTAAAAAGCAGTTAGCAATCTGGGGAAATCAAACTGGTTTTAAGCATAGATATTGAGCTTAAAAAAAGAAATCTATAGAGGAAAACATAGCTATATAGCTAAATGGAAGTTTCTAAGGTTATCAAACAATTCAGTCATCCCAGTTGCTAAAAATACAGCAATCCTATGAAGTTTCTCATTTTACGGACCAACACTGTTTAAGCTAAAGAATGCTTTCAAGCATGTGTTGAGGCAAGGGGGGGGGATCAATACTAGTAAATTAACACCAGAAAACTGTTAGGAATTTGCACAGCTTTTCAGATTTGTCCTTCTGCTACGTTTTCTCTTCTAGTGCCAGATATATCCAGCACCTAAGAGTTCAAGGATGGAGACTTTACTGCTTTCTGAGCTCTAAGAGCACATACCGCCACACTGAGAGTCACAGGATGGTTCAACAAAGCCAAGTCTGTGTAAGAATATGTGCAGAAAGGTAAAAGCATGCAGCTGTAAACAAGGGGTTTTTGGTGTGTGTTTTTTGTGTGCTAAAATGGGACTGGAAACATTAACCAGAAATAGCACCACAAGGCACAGCTAAGTTGCTAGGGTCAAAATTTTCCTGTTTCTCAGGAAAAATCTGAAATACTTTAAAAAGACTATTAAAAAAAAATTATATCATGCTTTCCAAAGCACTCTCCTTGGTGCTAATTGAACAAAAATAAGAGGCAGAAAATTGAGAGGGAGACGGTGTCTTAATGCGGTTTTCATTACAACAGAGGCACAGATGAGAAACGGCAGTGAATGCACGCTAACCTGCCATCTCTTGCCGAGCAACAACTAACCCCACTCTGCCCTTGCTGGGGGGAGAAGCTAGCCGAGGCCAACTTAAAAGTACTTGATCAAATACGGTATACAAACATATTGTTTTTAAAAGGAACTAAGATCCGAAGCCAAAGAATTGTGCAACTAGTTCCACATACCACAGCTTTGCATTTGGGCTTATCAAACAACACTGCAAAGATATGCCTCCCCGCCTCCCCAATACGGCTCTGCCGATTCAGGGAAGCTTGACAGCAACTTGTAATAGAACAAGGCGGGGGGGGGGGGAGAATAATTTTTTAAAAGGAAGCATCAAGCATTTTTGCATGTTATAAATAACTCTTTGGATACCAGCCTTTAAAAAAGATAAACACCGTAACCTCCCCCCCCCCCCCCAAATACTCCTGTGGGAGGGGGAATGAGACTCTGAAAAGAAAGTACTCATAATAAGCAGCAGTGTTAACTGAATTGACATGGGAATGTAAACAGAGACTCAAACTGGGTAAAATGAGGTTAGAAATTTAACACTGAGCTATAAAATGGTAAGGCAAGAAAAGAACAGCCAGTTCTTAAATGCAGAGTTAGGCATGTTTTTCTCAATACCTGCATTCATGGAAATACCCTGCATACTAAGTTCGGTAGACACACAGACTTCATCTCCAACCAGATACTTCACTGGGGGGGGGGGGCACTCCCCCAATGAAGGAGTAGGCGTGGTCTGTCCCTTACACACAGTGGACACCCGCCTTTGTTCAAACACTGATTTCTCTTCCCATCCCTCCCCAGGTAGACACGTCCCCCTGAACTATGGTTAAAAGAAAACTTCTGGACCACGGAAAATGAACCAACTTGAGGCAGTCAAATCTGGGTTTTTATTATGCATCGCAGGTTGCCTCTTCATCTTTGCCTTCATCTACATCAGGAATACATTCCCCAGGGAAGCCAATGAGCAAAAACGTTCTCTGGAATTAGCACAGTGCGGCTTCTACCCAGATGAGCTTTGCTCGGCTCTCTTTGAGGGCAAAGATGCTGCTCCTCAAATAGGCCACCTGTGCCAGCAGGTTCTTCGTGGCCAAGAGATGTCTACCTGCGTACGGACTCCTTGCAACTGTTCAACGGTCCACAACCGACTCCATTTCATTACCAGGCCGCTATCGGAAGAAGAAGGGAACTTCTCGTTGGCGTACATCATCACCATTCACAAAGAGCTGGACATGTTTATCAAGTTACTCAGAGCCATTTATATGCCTCAGAATATTTATTGCATACACATTGATGAAAAATCACCAAAAGATTACAAGGTAGCTGTGCAAACCCTGGTCAACTGCTTTGGAAATGTTTTTATCGCTTCCAAAAGAGAGACCGTCGTCTATGCGGGCTTTTCTAGATTGCAAGCGGACATCAACTGCATGCACGACTTGATTCATTCCAAGACTCAATGGAATTATGTCATTAACCTATGCGGGCAGGATTTTCCCATCAAAACTAACAAGGACCTGGTGCAATACATCAAAAGCAAATGGAATGGCAAGAACATGACTCCGGGAATTGTTCAGCCGCCTCAAATGAAATATCGAACGCACATAAGTTACAGTGAATACGTACACGCGGGAAAATCTTATGTGTATCCAACAAAGAAGGTAAAAAGCGAGCCGCCCCACAATTTGACTATATATTTTGGGAGCGCCTACTACGTACTCACAAGGAAATTTGTAGCGTTTGCACTGACTGATGAACGCGCAAAGGATCTGCTTGAATGGTCAAGGGACGCCTTCAGTCCTGATGAACACTTCTGGGTCACTCTGAACAGGCTGCCAGGTAAGCAGGATTTTTTTATACTACAGAGTATTCCCAGGCCCTTAATGCTCAAGCCCATGAGAATCAATTGGGAACCAGAAGCTAGTGTGCCAAGACAACTTTCTCCTTTGGCCCTGCAGCGTCCATAAAACAGCAGACCCACAACATTCAGCGCCAAAAGGCTGGTACCACCTCCTAGATATTACATTTGAGAAATCCCTACCTACACAACCTGTTAGTTTCTAATACAGGGTTCTCCCTAGGCCCCATCCCAAAGTGTCAATTACATGCATAAAATTCTGAAGGGAGGGGAACCAGACTATCTTTAAACAGAAAAACTTCTGGAACGCACAAGAATATAGACGTTCAATACACACATTTGGATACACTTGCATTCCTAACCTATAAGCTACCCATAAAATATCATGCTTTTCTTTATTCAAGAAGACCCTTAATAAACCCTTATGAAATTGACAATTTCTCTACCCACCCAACGCTGAAAGCCCAAAGTACCCCTACAATGCTTCTCCCGGGGAGAAAGGGGAGCCCCAGGAAAAGCACGAGAGAGGAGTTGGGAGACTTGCCACTGGGCGAGGGAATCAGACGCATGGAAATGATCCGCAGAACAAAACCCATGATATCCCTGTCTCGCCATATTTCGCCATTATTTCAGGCTAAGACCAATACTTCAAATATGCCAGTCTCAGGTGATTCACATCTGTAGCCCGCTTGGTCCTCCTGAAATAAGAGACTGGGAACGGAAGGGACTTTTCGCCTTCATGCCTTGAGATGTCCAAACTGAGCCTGGTAGCTGCCTGCCTGGGGATGAAGGGGTTTGTCCCAAGTGAGAGCCAGCCACCCGGGACTGAGGAAACAGCATGAGATTGCCGGGTTGGAGTCAAAGATCCCTCCCCTCCCACCCAAGGTCTCCTGGGAGCACCACCCATCCTGCCTTCTCCCCTTTCACTGTCAGTAATGGCAGAGCCAGCCAATGCTCCCTCTGACCTGTGGAGTCTTGTGAGCAAAAATTCTACTTTTGTGAGTTACTCACATTAAAGTTGTGAGCGAGCGGTTTGGCTGCTGCATCGATTAGTTTGCTTTGGAGCCATCCTTCCTGAGCTGAGACAAAAACATGTTAGCTGGAGGCTAAAAAACCTGTGAGCCAGCTCACACTAACTCAGCTTAGAGGGAACGCTGGAGCCAGCAGTGCGGCTCCCTGCTGCCTTTGCCTCCTCCCCTTAGGCTGCTCCTGCCAAGCGACTCCTTGCAAGCAAGGGGTGCTGTAAAGAAGGCCACACCCCTGCACTGTAGCACCCCCCCCCCCCCAAAAAAAATCAGGCATGATGGGCCCTAGGCCGGGTGGCTCTCTTGCAACTGGGCAGAGCCTTCACTATTTTCTTCTGATATCGAGGCTCACACCTCCTCCTTGACCGGGTGCCAGGGGGACCTCCTATTCCTTCACAAGTGTCCTTTGCTTTGAAGTATTTTAAGACATTCTGAGCCACCCTTCCCTAGTTCCCAACCAACCCTCAGAAATAGAAACTTTTTTTTTTTTCTTGAAGAGAACTAGGGATCACAAGACGAAGCAGTACTGAAATTGCAGGAAGACCTTAATATGGCATGTTAGGGGGGCAGGGGAGTCGAGAGACTCAGCATTTTAAATAATCAACCCCTGGGTAATGCCGCTTTCTAATGTGACCGTTAGATGCCCCAGGCGCCACGCCGGATGCAGAGTGGGATGGAAACATACGAGCCATCAAGTGGAGCGATCAAGAAGGGAAATCACACAACGGCTGCAAAGGTAACACAGAAACCCAGCACGGTGCAAGCTCGCTTCAAGATGCACTGGGCGCTCGATCTATACACCACGTCCTGATGAGACACCACAGCTTCATTCATTTGGTCACAGCTTGAGCAACTGAGCTGACAAAAACCCCAATCAAACAAATGGAAGCTGTGCAGCATCAGAGCAGGGGAGATGGCTATTGTCAATCTATCACCTGTTTCCATGGGACAGGAGTCGCTTAACAGCTTTCTGATTCTTATCCACAACATACATCTTAATATTCATAAAGCGTGGGAAATCCCACCAGGTAGCAATGGATCAAACTAACTGAGATGCTGCCAGCAATTGTCATACTGCGATTATTTATACATACTCTACTTAATAAGATGATTTAGATTAATTGTGAAGACGATTTGCAAGTACACCACTGTGGTATAGTGGTTGGAGGGTCCTGGGAGACCCAGGTATGAATCCCCACTCCACCACAGGAGCCTCGTGCATGATCTGGGTCCAATCACACACCTTTAACCTAATCTGCCTCATAGGGTTGTCGTGAGGAGGAGAGAAGAGCGAACTAAGCTGCCTTGGGGTCCCAATGGGAGAAAAGCGGAATATAAATGGTCAATAAATAAAATATCTTTTGTACTATGATGATGAGGCAGCCGGACAACTCCCTACTTAGATTTCGCTTCCCCTTCTCTGAGGTTTCAGAGACAGCCGCAATTGATGGGGGGGGAAGCTAGATGCCTGGAGCTAGACTCAACTCCAGAAGGACTTTAGAAACGCACACGGTTTTTGTTCTCTAAGGCTGGTCTCTAAAGTACTACTGGAGTCTAGGTCCTCTACTGCAGACCAACATGGCGAGCTTCCTGAAACTATCTTTTTAAAAAATATGTGTGTGTATGTGTGAGTGTGTATGCACCTGGGAGTCATGGTGACCTCTGGTGACTGACCCCCACTAGGGGGCCTGAAGGATATTCAGAGAGGTGGCTCTGGTATTTCAAGGAGGCCTCTGGTATTTCAAGGAGGTCTCCCAACCAAGTACTTGCCCGAGTTGACCCTGCTTAGCTTCTGAGATCGGGCTTGCCTGGGCTTTCCAGATCAGGGCCTGAAACTATCTTCATGGGTAACTGGAGTGATGCAGAATAATTTCTGTGCTGGGAAAAGGTTTGGTTGGTAGCATCGGTATACCTGTCAGTACAATATGGTTCTTGCCCCCCAGGATACAAACGTGTTGTAGAAGTGACTCAGAAGCAACTGACTAATGCTGTTACTGGAAATGTGAATGAAAAAGGGGGAAGCAGTACCCAGAGCCCTAAATAAATATTCCGGAAGGCTTGGGTTTCGATGATGTAAACAGCGGTGGCCTGTTTCAAACACAGTGAGATGCTGTCCTTTTGCAAGGACTGAATGAAGGCCCTGTTACATTATTTAGTGAGAATTCTATCGTTATACTCTTGGCCTTGTGATTCCAGAGGCAAAGGCGGTAAAATGACCTCCCAATTACACGTGCATCCTTCCTCCCACCCCACCTGAAGCCATTCCTTGACTGCTTTTGCACAGAAGAAAAGACGCTTACCCCTGCAGAACCTAGTGAGACTTTTCTTGCTCCTCCAAATACAGCCACTGTATATTGTACTAGATCCTTTTATGTCAGAACTCTCCCCCTGACTCACAACAGCTGGAGGACCCAGGCTCTTGATCCCAAGGGCTACACAAAGATACAGAGACCATTTGGTGGGCTGGGCCAGGGTGGGCCCCATTTTACAAAACCTGGGCTGAGAAATGGGGTGGAGCGCTGCAAGAGGTGGGACTGGAACGCGTAAACTCTTAAGCAAATCCAACCCCACCTCTTCATGTCAGCTTTCAGCACATGTCAAAAGCCCCGGCCAAGGAGCCAGAATTCAATGGGCTATATTTTCAATTTATAATCTGTGTAGAATAGGGGACCTTCTTGTATTTCACGGAAAAACTTCAGTGCCTATGCTGGCGGGGCCCAACCAAAGAACACGCACACACTTTTACATCTCACATGCTCAAACCATGTACAGCTTCACATATGAGTATTCCTTCTCTTATTTGCACGTGTACCTTTCTACTCAAATACAGCACCCTCATGTTTGAAACTCAAGCAGTGAATGCCAAGTTAAAGCATGGGGGGGGGGGGAATCATCTTTGTTTTCCATACTGCTTCTATTCCGATCTCCTCCAGGGAATCCCACTGAATCTGCCCCAACATGTGCCTTTAAGATGCCTTGCCCTAGTCAACATTGCCCAAGGAGATGGTACTTACAAGTGAAAATTTTGGGTCAATAAAAGTGAAAAATTTGGGTCAATAAAACAATCGAAGAGGAACGACAAGGGGACAGAGGGAGACTTGGCATGAGCCACAGAACGGCCAGTTCCCATCCCTAACCTATAATGCCCACCCCAGATTCTAGATTGCACCAAGTCCTGGATTGGCAATTTACTATTTTTATTTTTTGCAGGTCATTATGTCAGAAACATTTGCGTGTACGGACTTGGGGATGTAAAGTGGCTCATTGAATCGCCTCATTTGTTCGCCAACAAATTTGAGCCAGAGACCTACCCGCTGGTCATAGAATGTCTAGAGAGGCATTATCGGCTCAAAGTACTCCAGCAGGCTGAAGTACCATTGGAGAAACACTGGGCTTTACAGGAACATACTTATTTTAATATGAAGCCAAACATCTGAATCCACTATGGCCAACATCAGGACAAAATGACAGGAACAAAAGAATGTGTACATTACAGATACAAAATCTGTCCGATGCAGCACCCAAACTCTGTATCTATGGACCACCACCAACATTACATGGGGGGGAGGGGGAACTATTCACAGAATAGTGATATATACTGTGACATCCGCTATCTTTAGCAATGTGGCATTGAGGGCCTTTGGGTGGAAAGGCGGCACAAAAATATGATAGATAAATTCTCCAAACACATTAATTAGGGCTGCAGCATTTAGTCAATTGATCAGTCTACTAAAAACCTTTTAAGATTTGAGGAACAAAGGTTTCTCAGATTTATCTGACAGCAGATGTTATAGAATGCTTGACAGTATTTTCTTAATAAAAGTATCACATAAGTGATGGGCATTGCTTTGGAAGAGGCATTTGAGTGCTCTCATTTAAAATGATGGAATGCCTCTAAGATGTGTGCATACACTGCAAACATCATCATTTTAAGAACATGCATGATTTCCCCCCTTTCTATTGGTTTTTGTCCATGCGCAAATTTAGGTGTATTTAATCAATTAAGTCAACCAAGTGACTAAAGTGTCTTTGATTGGATGACAAGAATTCTTTAAAAAAAATTCAGGTTGCCTATACAGGCAGTTATATACAGTGTACATACAAAGAATCTATGAACCTCAAGATGAAATTTGGTGTTCCATATGCCGCTGTTTAGACAAAAGGAAAAATCAGGAAATTTACTAGAAGGAAAACAACAATCACGGACTAAATGAGCGTGAACATGAACAAAGATCCAGCACTGGAGCTCTTGTATAAGAGAAACACAAGAAACAGACTATGATAAACTTGAGATAAGTCAAAATTATTGTTTCCACACTTGAGTTTCTGCTTGCATAAGATGTTGTGCCACCAATTTCTGAGTGCTATAAAGATATAGGGAGGAGAGGACTAGCTATTGCCCAAGATCTTGCACAAGCAGAACTAAGGGAAATCTATTTAGGTTTCTGCTTGCGCATCACTGGATCCAAGCGGTTGTACAGGAATTCTACAGATCTCAGTGGAATGACAAAACATGGAGCGCAAAGTTTACAAGGCAGCTTAAAAGGAGAACAGACTCATGCAACAAGATGTTTTATGTCACTGACTACTCACTGTCACCTAAGTTACTGAAAATGTGAGATTATATGTAAACATGAATATGAAGACATGATAAAAAGGGGGAAGAACCATGTATACACGGATCATTCCCTTTTTGTGCGCTCATGGTTTCTGAAGTTGTGATCAGTGTGTATGTCTTGATGTGGTTTATTCTTTAAAAGTTAACTGAAATCATTTCAGATTAGGAATGGCCAACAAGAGAGACCATAAAACAATTTTATATTATTAACAAAATATACTGTCCTGTAGTTTTGATTAGAAGAGAAAGGAAAATTGGGTTTCAGACCTTTTGAGAAGCGGATGAGACCCACAGATGTTTCAGAGTTTGATAGATCACATTCCCATCATGTTGGATGCCCATGCTCCACAATTGTGGAAATATTCCGGAAGGTGGCAAAAGTTTGTCATCCCTCTTTTAGAACACTTTTTAAAAAAGTGTCATTCACTGGTTTTTCAACATACGGTGGCAGATGAAAGCTACATAAACTGCACAAATAAAGAAGCAGAGTAGATTGTACTCCTTCAGACCACAGGTGTGGGACACTATAGCTTGATCTAACTGGGATTTCTGCAGGATAGAAAGGATTTATCTCCATGGAGTGGGGCCCAGGTATTCCATCAACTAGGTTCGGGTGCATATATTCAGACAGAGGGCAGGATGCCACAAACCTTTTCTGCTAGAATTACTGCTTCCCTCTACTGCAAGAAGTCTTCCCCGACATAAGAGGTTCTCCTGGAACTGTCTCTCGTATTGAGGAAGGCTCCTTGCCCCAGAGGAAACAGCCACTTCGACAGGATCCAAACCAGAAAATGGAGTGTTTCGACACAAGACTGAAAGATATGAGCTTTAACTATGACAATTCAGGGAAAGAAAAATCTGTGGTTGTTAAGGGGGGGGGGGTTTGTAGACATGGCCTTAATTTTATATATCAATCAAGTAAGCTGTTCTCTCAAGAGCAGTTCTCGAAGGAGCTCTCTCAGCCCCACCTACCTCACAGGGTGCCTGTTGTGGGGCGGGGAAGGGAAAGGAGATTGTAAGCCGCTCTGAGACTCCGAGTGAAGGGTGGGGTATGAATCCAACCACCACTACCACCGCCATCACCTCCTCCTCCTCCTTTGATCCCTTGTCTTTTTTGCCACTGCAAAAGAACCACCCCCAAGCTGTTTGTATCCCAGCTGGGGGGGGGGGGGGTGCCGATACCTGTAAATTTTCCCCAGTGGAATTAAAAATAGCTGGAGTCAGGGTAGCTTTTTTGATAGAAAAAGGGGGAGAAAATAATTGGGGGGGGGACCCCTGGACTACAACTGCGGTGTTCTACCCTTAGGGAAAAGTGCGGCTGCACTTGGAAAAGAACAATAGCTTTCAAGACATAATGTGTAGCCTGAGCTGCAGGAGAAATGCAGTCTTAGGTGGACAGTGTGATAGAACCCAGACGCGAGATGGAAATCAGATCTTTCCAAATAATCTGGCATATGATTATTCAAGGAATGAATCTCTGAAATAATGTTGTAACACAGAAAAAGACCTTGCCTCTGCTCTCTGAACGGGTAAACCTTCTAGAAAATGGAGGGAAACAACTACAGGAAGGTAGCTCTCCCACCCAGCAGCTACACACAAATCACCAAATGCTCTGTTTGAAGTTTGGACTTCTAGTGTTAACCTGGGGGTGGGGAGGGGGACCAGATATGAAGCCATTAATACGCAATGCATACTTAATAGCAGATTCCCAGTGTGGTTCACTCATCGTCATGGAAATGCAACATCTCCCATCTGCTTCTGTTAAGACAAAGAGGAGCTCTATGCACTTGACTGACGTTCACCTTTAGATTTTGGTTTTGCTGTCTAGGACTCCACTGCTGGTCCTAAGATGCAAGCAAGTCCTTTATCTCGAGCAGAAAAGGCTCCTTCTCCTATTGCTTCTCATCAGACTGGCAGACTCAGGGCAGGAGGCTCAGCAATGAGTCACACAGGGTCCTACCTTCTCAATCCATTCAGTAAAGTTCAAAGCCTTCCTTCAGTCTAAGGAGACTACTTCAGATGGAAGAGCAAGATTTCAAGCCCAGTAGCACCTTAAAGACCAGCAAGATTTCCAGGATATAAGTTTTCGAGAGCCAAAGCTCCCTAAGGATCTTTGATTCTCGGAAGCTGGACATCTTGTTGGTCTTTAAGGCGCTACTGGGCTTGGATCTTGCTCTTCTACGGCAGACCAACATGGCTACCCACCTGAAAATTCTTCAGATGGCTCTTCCCTCTGAACAGATTGGTAGGACACAAGTTACCATGCTGGATCCTGTCAAAAAGACCCATGCATGAAGTGCAACTCCATCCCTGCCCCAGCCTTACAGGTGTGGATCATTCCGATGGGATCCAACCCACAGTTCTTGAGCATGCCTCATGATCCTACAAGCAACACACGTGACACTTGCTGGAGGGATCAGCATTCCTACTGATTTTCTCACCTCTGGCTGAATCACTTAATAGGGGGGTGGGCAAACTTGCTCGGCATAAGAGCCACCTAGAACAGGGGTGGCCAAACTTGCTTAATGTAAGAGCCGCATAGAATAAACATCAGATGTTTGAGAGCCACAAGACATGAACAAATATTACCTGCTTTTATTGGAAAATAAGCAAATTTGCTTTTTATTAACATTAAATGAGACTGCCAAAAATAATAACAAAAGGGGTAGAAGCAGATATTGATAATGATATTAATTTGTCCAATGAAATTTGTTTGCTAATGATATTTAGCTTCCCCAGCCGCCCTGCCAGGAGCCACATAATACATGTGAAAGAGCCGCATGCGGCTCCCGAGCCACAGTTTGCCCACCCCTGACTTAATACATTCAGTATGCCAATTATGGACTTTTCACTCACACACATGGACACGATCCATGTCAGTGACCTCAACCACTGCTGTGACCGAGAAGACTATGCAATCTCAACACTTTCACAGCCAAGCGAATCAAAAGAACATGCTTCTAGCAAAAAAAAAAAAGAGAGAGAGAGAAAGAGAGCTTTAAGAGCTCCCTCTGAACAATATAACCCTGTTGAAAATGGGGACAGAAAAATCCCTTTTTAGTAGACTTCCCAGATACAGAAGCAACATACCTTTGTACTTCAACAAAGCCTCCCCCTTGCTGAACACGGAAGAATTTGGCAATCATTAATGATTTCTTTGCTGCATTCAGTGATGAAGCACACTCCACCTTTCTGGAAGTTGAAATCGTGAGCCAGAGAACAGGAGAGACAGCACTGAATGTGTTATGCTCAAGGGGATTTCCTTCTGTGGCTTTGAAGAGGTGTTTGCATTATCAGTGAGACCGAAGAGGATAATATCAGACCTCCTCTACAATACCTGGATTGAGGCTGAGAATGCGACCATCTTCAAATGCTCTCTTATCTGTGGCTTAACTAGAAGGTCACCAGAGCAAATCATTAAACATTTGCCCCCAGCTGTGACAGAAACCTTTGGCAGTCAAGCTCATTTTCAATAACCTCTACTCAGCACTGGTCATCTGCTCATTATTTCCAACCCCTCGTGTTCAGAGCCAGTTTGGTGTAGTGGTTAGGAGTGCGGACTCTAATCTGGGAGAACCGGGTTTGATCCCCACTTCTCCACATGCAGCTGCTGGTGCGACCTTGGGTCAGTTTCAAGTTCTCTCAGAGCCTTTCTCTCAAGTGCAGTTCTTGAGAGCTCTCTCTCAGCCCCACCCACCTCACAGGGTGTCTCTGTTGTGGGGAGGGGGAGGGAAAGGAGATTGTAAGCCGCTCTGAGACTCTTTCGGGTAGTGAAGGGCAGGGTATAAATCCAATCTCGTCTCTTCTTCTTCAAACATCTTTTAAAAGAATTTTTCGGAGGAAAAAAAAGTTCAGCATACAGAACGTATGCATTCCACGTTGTGAAGCTGGTGCGGGCCAAAGATCACTTGGGAGTGACCAATCATTTACCAAGCAATTAACAGTAGCTTTCTACCTCTCCTCCTCTGTTGCTACTGTCTATCTTATCTTTCCATAAAAGATACTGCAGCAGTATCTCTCTTTCGTGCAGAGGAGGCAGCCTGCAGATGCTCTCCATCAGGAAATGACATCACCAGAACCCCTGCTCATTTCCCTCCTCTTCTCCTCCAGGCGCGCATATATACTCTCTTGTTTGGAACAGAAAGGACACTTTCCTGTCTTGAGCCACAGCTCCTATTTGAGTCTTCCAGGGAAAAAAAAAACAGAGGTCTATTTGTTTATCCTGCAGATCAAGTTGCAATTTGGGGTGACAATGATTTGCTTGGGGAAAATAGCAAAGGAAGTTCCCCCCACCCACCCCAAAACACTGCAGACCTATTCAGATGTGTAGTGATTTTTGTACAAGCTGCTCTTGGGTAGCTTCCGGGGGGTGGGGGGGGAGGCAGCATGATAGAGGGCGATTCTGTAATGGCTTTTCCCTCTGTTGTTTTACCAGACTCACTTTGGAAATTCCCCTCTGCATTGCATGCCACTTTCACTTTCATTGCTCGCCTGCATAGATTTATGGCCTTTCAGGGGTGACTTCTCAGTCAGTACGGTTTTTGAGACATACCTTGGATCAGGGCTCCATTGGGGCCGGAGCCAGGCGGAGCACCGCTCCGCCAGTGAAGATGCTGGGGGGCGGGCACATTACAAAGCCCCGCCCCCCAGCATGGCCGCGGCTGGATCAGACCCCCCCCCCCACTCAATGTCCCCGAGCCGGCGGCAGGCCGCTTGCCGGGGAAAAAACCCTCTCCCCCCCCCCGCGCAAAGAAACTCTCTCCCTCCCACCCACCCCACTCAATGTCCCCGAGCCGGCGGCAGGCCGCCGGCCAGGGAAAGAAAAAGCCTCCATCCCACCCCCGCTCAAAAACCCTCTCCTACCCCCCACCCCCGCAAAGAAACTCTCTCCCCCCCCCCCCCCCCGCTCAATGTCCCCGAGCCGGCGGCAGGCCGCCGGCCGGGGAAAGAAAAACCCTCCAACCCACCCCCGCTCAATGTCAAGAGCTCGCTGGACCTCCACGACTTCGACTTGTGCAGCCACCACCACTACCACCTGAACCCCGGCGACAGCCTGCTGGAGGAGCGCTTCGCTGACTTCAGCCCTTTCTCCGGCCGCTCCAGCCCGGCCTCGGTGGTATTCAATTGCTCCGCGGATCACCTGGAGCGGGACCGCTCACCCCACGCGTGGGGGGGCCGCTTAGTGGTTAACAGCCGGCTGCAGGCGCCCCAGAGAAGCGGCTCGAGGCTCCTGAAGCCGGAATTGCAAGTTTTCCACCACCCACCCACCCCCCCCGCGCAAAGAAACCCCCCCCCCCACTCAATGTCCCCGGCCTGATCGCCCGAGGAGGAAGGCGTGGGCATGTCTACTCGTGAGCAAGAAAGAGGCGCCGCTGCCGCAGCAGCGCCTGCCCGCCAGCCCCCGGGGCTTGCCACGCGCGGGCGGGCGGGAGCAGCAGAGGGACGGAGGTGGTCCCACGCACGGACCGGGAAGGTGGGGCGCTTCAAACCAGGTCACTCCAGCAGAGCAGCCTTCTCCTGGAAGGCAAAGACAGACAGGCTCAGGTGGGTCTCCTCAGAGTCTAACTCCAGTCTGTTCTATGGGGCTCATTCCCCGGGAAAGTGTTTTTATCAGGGCTCGATTTCAGCAGGAACGCCGTTCCGGCTGGCCTCCGAGCCTGCCCCGCCCCCTCCCTGCCCGACCTGAGCTTTTTATACTTGAAGGGAAAGTTCCTGCAGAGAGCCAGCAGGAATAGGCTCCACCGGGTGCTTTCCCTTTAAGAACAAAAAAAGCCAGCAGGAGAAAGCCCCGCCCAGAGATTAAGCACAGGGGCTAGGCTTTCTGCATTTGGCTTGCCGAGGACATCGCGTGGCTTTCCCTGCACCAGTAAGTTCTCTGTTCTCTTTTCCCTCTCTCTCCCTCTCTCTGCCCCCCCCCCACTTTCTTTCTGTCTTTCTTTCTGTCTTTCTCTCTCTGGCCCCCCCCACCTTTCTTTGTCTTTCTTTCTGTCTTTCTCTCTCTGCCCCCCCCCCTTTAAAAAAAATTGAAAAGGGGGGTGGATGTAAAAAAGCAGAGAGCCCAGGAAATGCTGGTTTGGACAATATCTTTAATTTTTGAGAATCTCTTTAGTTTTCTCATGGCATCTTCTGCTTAAGAAAAGTAACTTTGAAGCCTGAGTTCAGTAGTGTCTTGTTGGGAATGGCTTGCAAATATACGTGTGTTTAAAGTCTGTATTAAAGTGGTTTGGTGCTTACTGCCATGTAAGAGAAAACATCTGAAAAAGTAGCTTCATTGTTGTGTGTGCTGAATAGAAACCAGAATAGAAACCACGCACTTAACCACTACACCAAACTGGCTCCTAGCGTTGTTCTGCCAGTGAACTAGGGTTGCCAACTCCAAGTTGAGGAAATTCCTGGAGATTTGGGAGTGGAGGGCGCAGTTTAGGGGAAGGAGGGACCTAAGCAAGGCATAATGCCATGGACTCTACTTTCCAAAGCAGCCATTGTCCTGTAGTTTGGAGCTCAGTTGTAATTCCAGGAGATCTCCAGACCCCACCTGTAGGTTGGCAACCCTAAAAAATCATATTCAGTGTACTAGTTCTGCAGGAAGGCAACCTGATTTCCATGGGAACCTAACCCTTAGGAATTGATTCAGTTGTAATTCCAGGAGATCTCCAGTTGTAATCCCACCAGATCTCCAGACCCCACCTGTTGTACTTCAGTTGTAATTCCAGGAGATCTCCAGTTGTAATCCCACCAGATCTCCAGACCCCACCTGTAGGTTGGCAACCCTAAAAAATCATATTCAGCGTACTAGTTCTGCAGGAAGGCAACCTGATTTCTATGGGAACCTAACCCTTAGGAATTGATTCCAATCCAGTGTGGGAATAATTGTTGGACATAAGATATTGGTTCAGGCAAGGTTTTGTATAGATGGGACAGAAAATAATGTTTTTATTGGTTTTGTCAAAACTATTTTGACAACAAGGTAAACAGAATAAGAAGCAAAAGGTGGATGTGGCTGGATGACCACACTTCTGGGAACACTGGGTGTGTCCTAATATGTTAATGAGCTGTGCTGTCAGGGGTGTGGCTAATGAGTTCCTGCTGGGCTTTTTCTACAAGAAGAGCCCTGGTTTTTATGGTTGTCGCAGGAGCAGTGTTCCCTCTCAGCTGGGTGAGTGTGAGCCAGCTCACAGTTTTTTAGCCTCCGGCTCACACACTTTTGTCTTCGCTCAGGAAGGAAGGCTCCAGAGCAAACTGCTTTCTGCAGGAGCCAAATCGCCGGCTCACCACTTTAACGCCAGGAGCTCACAAAGTAGAAAGTTTGCTCGCAAGACTCCCCAGCTTAGAGGGAGCATTGCTCAGGAGGTGGGGAAAGAACAGGGGGCCTCTGGGCATGTACAAAGCATGTCCCTTCATTGCTCGCTCTGGGAGGTTATCTGATAATTAACACGGCAAAACAGCATTAAAAATATGGTGGTGGCCGTTTTCACAGGTGAATGGATTCAAGGGCAATGTGGCACTCCAGGAAACTTTTACATCTCAGTTTGTAGTGTGAACGGGGCTTACTAAGGAATGGAAAGAAAATGTAGGGCGACTCCAATGTAAAAACCAGTCAATTCAAGTTACAGATGGACAGAAATGGGGCTGGTGAGTGAAGCTTTTCAGAGTTCTGTACAAAAAAACCTTATTGGGTTGGTTAGTAGAAAAGAGCCAGAGCCCAGCAGCACCTTAAAGACTAACAAAAATTGTGGCAGGGGAGGAGCTTTTGTGAGAGAAAACGCTGCTGCGGTCTAGGATTGGTTAGTGGGATATACATTTTCTGCTTCTTGCAAACAGAAGCATTCTGAAAGTTATTCATTCTTGGCTTCGGTTTCTACGTCTGCCTTTTCATCCTGTGCTTTAAAACGTGGTGGGCCAGGAGTAGTTCAGATTGCCAGTCCAGGTGGCGGCTGGAGATATTCTGACATTGCAACTGGTCTCCAGGTTATATAGATCAACTCCCCTGTAGAAAATGGCTGCTTTGGATGCTGGACTCTATGGCATCATACCCGGGTTCCAGGCTCACTTCAGTCGTGCTGTTTCTGGGCAGCCAACCTATGCCAGAGCTACACATAGTTCTATGCTCAGAACCTTCCAGTGCTTACTCGATTGGTGGCTCATAAGCGCTGCTGGGTCTTGGTGGAATAAAACTAGATTTCAGAATTTCACAACTGGCTCCTCTGAGGTCTCTGGCCTCCTTGGTAGAGAAGGAAAGAGTGCTGATTATCAAGAAACTTTTAAAACAAGACTGGAGTCTTTCTATCTATCTATCTATCTATCTATCTATCTATCTATCTATCTATCTATCTATCTATCTATCTATCTATCTCCCCCCACCTACCTACCTACCTTCCTGTTCCTTCCTTCCTTCCTTTTCTTCTCTCTCTCTCTCCCCCACCTACCTACCTACCTTCCTGTTCCTTCATTCCTTCATTCCTTTTCTTCTCTCTCTCTGTCCCCACCTACTTCCTTCCTTCCTTCCTTCCTTTCTTTCTTTCTTCTCTCTCTCTCCCACCTACCTACCTTCCCTCCTGTTCCTTTCATTCCTCCCCCCCCTTCCTTCCTTCCTTTCTTTTAACACACTTCCAGTGATGTCAGGGGTGTGTGGCCTTCTGACACTTCCGGTGACATCAGGGGGTGTGGCATATGCAAATAAGTTATGCTAATGAGCTCCTGCACCTCTTTTTTTACGAAAGGACCCCTGCCTTCGGTAAAACAACGGAGGGGAAAGCCTTATGCAGACTCACCCACAGTCTGCTCTCATCAGATCTTGGGAGCGAAGTAAGGTTGTTACTTGGAAGGGAGACCATCATGGAAGACTAAGCAGAGGAAGGCCGTGGCAAACTACCTCTACTTCTCAGTTGCCTTGAAAGCCCCTCGCTGAGGTGGCTGTAAGTTGGCTGCGACATGACAGCACTTACGTACATAGCTCCCAAAAGTCCAGGGGGCGGGAATCAAGCAGTTCCAGGAAACATAAAGTCTGCCCATGCCCCAGTCACACAGAATTAACTGGACAACATTTTCTTTAAGGAAACAAATTCCTGCTAAAAGCATTCCCACGGTTTTTGAAAAATAGAAACGGGCCAAAAGCCCATGAAGACTGGGATGTTTAGGATATGCAGCTGTAATTTAAAAAAAGCGAAGTTTTTACAATCAACCACCCATAAAGTGTCTTGGATAAACAAAAAGGATTTCAAAAGGGAACACAATGCTGGCTTTCTCCAGAGAGCTGGTGCTCCAAGAGCTGGATGTGCAACACTTAATCATCTCAAGCAACAAGAACAATATACTGCAAGCCGGATAGAAAGTACTAAAATGCTTGACTGGAATGGCGAAGTGTCCACCCCTGTGATAAACTGCCTTTAAAGAGGACAGAAATCTGGGACAGATTCTCCCTCTGCTTGCATCCCCCTTAGTTTTTCTTATAGAAGCGAAGAGCTCTCACTTACTTAGGTGGGCGTCAGCCAGGGTCATAACTGAGGTGTGTGAGTGGGGAGAAACCAGGCCCGCCAAGGCATAAGTGACTTCAGTGCCAGACAAAGGAGGGCAGAGTTTGGTGTAATGGTGTAGTGGGGAGCCAGTTTGGTGTAGTGGTTAAGTCCACGGACTCTAATCCAGGAGAACCGGGTTTGATTCCCTACTCCTTCACTTGCAGCTGCTGGATGACCTTGGGCAAGCCATAGTTCTGTAAGAGCTGTTCTCTCAAGGCCAGTTCTGTCAGAGCTGTCTCAGCCCCACCTACCTCACAGGGTGTCTGTTGTGGGGAGGGGGGAAGGGAAAGGCGTTTGTAAGCCACTCTGAGACAACCATGATGAAAAGGGAGAACAATGAAAAAATCTCCCCCACGAGGCATTTGCGTGTTCAGTTCTGCCCAATGTGATTAAACTGCCTCTTAACGAACTGGCGTTCCTTAAACATGATAGCTAACACCAATGGCAGGAATGCGATAGGCAACGGACTGATAGTGATGACAAGGTCCTCTTATCAGCTGCCTCTTCTGTTGAGTACTGTTTGGACTATGAACTGAACATGAAAGGAGGGGAGAAATCATTAAGCTGGGCTGGGGGGAGGGTGGGATATCCATTCAAAACCCGTATACTTGTCTTTACCCCCCACTGAGCATTTTATTTCTTTTTAGTCGTAGCAGTTTACTGTATATAGCCATTGGCCATCACAAAATTTGGTAAAACCACAGGAAACAGTGAACAGATAAAACCTTAGTGATTTAAACAGGTTAAAACATACCAAGCTACAATATATAAAAAAAAAAACCCTGTCCCTTTCAGTACCGTCTTGGACCTTTATCGTCTTTGCTGCAAAGGCAAACAAGGAAACTCAATAAGAGACACATGCATCAATGTCAGATAACAGGAAAACAAGCTTCTCAGCATCTGTATGTAGATTTATGGCAGGCAAAATCCCTACCAGAAATTTATCCCTGGGATCAGTATATAACGGACAATACAAAATATAATGAGGCAAATCTTCTAGTGTGAGACAGCCACAGCTACAGACATGTTGATCCACTGGGCATTTTAAGAGTGTTGCCTTTGTGGAGGCAGCCAAGATGGCCAAAAATTTAACATGGAAGCAAAGATGCTTAGCACTGCAGCAAGGGACACCAGACCTCACAAAAGCTTTCCTGGGACTGCATATGCCCCGTGTCCGCTCCTATCCTGTTGCAAAAGCCCCCTGGCCCTGACCACTTTCCAAAGACACTTGGTGGGCACCAGGAAAGGTGTTAGTGGGCATCATGGAGCTCACGGGCACCATGCTGGGAACCTGTTTTAAAACAAATAAACAAGGTAACTGCTGTTATCATTTTTGCCACTACAAAAAGTAATATCGACATTTCATGTGCCCGCAGTGACTGATCTGTTAACAGGAAAATAATTTTGAGCTGTGGTTTTTAAGAAATGGTTACATGTTCTAAATGGGCTTTTTGAGCCTTGAGACACTAATGCGACTCAGAACCTCCGAGGGCATACAAATGCGACAGTGTAACCTTTCTGGACGTATATTACTAGGTCAAGCAAGAAGGGTCTTCAAAATCACATCTATTTCTATTTAGTGGGCTTCTGCAACTGGAAGCTGGCCATTCCATTCACCTGTCCATCACCTCAACATGTCCTTGTACAAGAAACAGTAGGCCACATAATCCTGAGCAGATGGCCTAGCCCTGTGCATAGCAAAAGCACCTGCACAGATTCTCCCAGAAATGCTACTGTTCGTGTAGCACCTGCATCACCACTGTGCACGTCCATACTGAGATATAACAAAGTAGGATCTCTAATAAAAGAGATACTGGGAATCACGGCAAAATAAATAGAAAAGGTGTATTACAGTGTGTTGAAATCAGGGCATCGGCGTTCGCTGAGGTGGGGCAGCCACTGGGGGCCACTGCTTCTGGTGAGGGCCACTGCCACTGCCACCACCCATGCACCTCCCCTGTCACCTGTCTGCATGTCCTTCCCCATCCACTTACTTCAATTGCTTCACTGCCCACGCTCCCTGCTGCCCGATGTTATTAAAGGCGTGCCGATGGGGCATGGTGGCATAACATCTCAGATTTTGCGCTCTCTCTGCTTTCCATTCCCTCAAAAGGGCTATGGCTTCCCCTCCTGCTCCGGCCCTCCCTGATTATACCCTCTCCTTTTAATCTTTTCAGTCATGAGACTGATGGTGTTGCCAGCGGTGTCCTCTACCTACTCTTGGGACTCCAAATGTGATCTGTTGCTTACTTTTCAGCCTTGCTGGATCCCGTGGCCACTGGCCTTCCCCCCCCCCTTGTCTACGTGCTGCAGCTACTCTCTTAAGTGTCCAAAAGTGCCAACCTCACGTTGGATCAGCCCTCGGTCCTACACATTCCTCATTCTGTTGCCTCTCTCCTTTCTAACCAATGCCAGACGCAGTATAAAAATTCCCTCCTGGCTAACCTGGTGCTCAACATTCACCGCTGCACTAGTCTCAGTCCGTGTTCCCTCTAAGCTGTACTCATGAGCTCATTAGCACAGGAAGCCCCGCTCAGCAGCAATCCAGCGCAACAATCAAAAGGATCTTCCACTGTCCATTGCCCATTTTAAGATCACAGCAATTATATTCTGCTCAGGATGTGAACTTCTCCACTGGGGGGGGGGGGGATTAGAGGGAACATTGGTCTCAATCCAGCAACCCTTCTTCCTTTGCCCTCTAATAGCAACCCAGAATCTTTCCCTCCCCATGACTGCCTTTCTCCATCGGCCAAAACCTCCCGTCCTCATGACCTAAACAATGCTTCCTTTCTGAACCCTGACTTTGTGCTTCTTACTGAGGAGTTTTGCTTCCACAGCCCCGGAGGCCTTCTTTGTGCTGGGTAAACTGTTGTTTCTTTGCATAATACCTTGGAAGCCTTTTCTCACCCTTCTGTCTGCTCAGCACAGGTGGCCGAACGTATCGCCCTTACTCGCACACGTCTCCTTGCTTTAGGCCACTCAGTTGCTGTCTACACAAATAGCAAATATGCTCATTCCCTTGTTCACGCTACTGGCATGATTCAAAAACAGTGGGGATTTCTGACTTCTGCAGGCATTCCTATTTATCACGCCCTGTCGGTTGCTGCCCTTCTGGAATGTATACTGTTGCCCAGAGCCATTTCCATCACTGACAAAAATATGCAGTCCATCGCTACAATCTGCTTCCATTTCTGAGGACTGGAAGGTAGCTAATATAACCCTCATCTTTAAAAAGGTTCCGGAGGAGATCTGGGAAATTACAGGCTGGTCAGTCTACTGGTGTCTCCATCACTTGAGACAACAGCTTTGGGCCAAACAAGCCAAGAACAAAACAGAGATAAATAGAAGCCCAGGAGGAAGGAAACAGAAATCAAAATTTAAAAAACAGTGATTGTTCAAAGAACTATCAAAGAGGGGAAATGTAGGAGAAGGCCAAAGTGAAAGCAAGAGAAAGCCAGAGTGAATCAAACTTTGTGAGCCATAATGCTTCAGACATATAGCCATATACTCAGCAAAGGAATCACATTGTGGCTCAATGAAAAAGCCTCTGCTTGGCATGCAGAAGGTCCTGGGTTGGATCCTCAGCATCTCCATCTAAAGGATCACCTAGCAGATGATGTGAAAGACCTCCGCCTGAGACCCTGGAGTGCAGTTGCCGGTCTGAGTAGACACTACTGACCTTGATGGACCAAGGGTCTGATTAAGTATAAGGCAGCTTTGTGTGAGTGTGTGTGAGAGAGAGAGCTATGCTATAAAGAGGAACAAGCTGGGACAGGTATTTCCTGCCGTTGCAATGTATCAACAAAAAAAAAGTATAACAGGAAAACTACAAGAACAAACACTAGTCGTTATGCTTTATCGAGTGTCATGACAAATCTGCTGAAAGAGGAGTTGTCTGCTTTTTTTTTTTTAATGATTTTATTGAAGTATATTTGAAAACATTTACGTAACTCGTATACAATAACATTATACTTATACTTAACACATTTTTTTAAATGTTTTTTAAAAATCATTAATTAACATAGCTACTAAATGTGAAACTATAAGTTTAAACAGGTTACAACTTGAATAAATTCATAAACTAAATACAACAAACTATCTAATTTCTATTTTAAAGATGTTTAATATTAAACTATCAATCATTAGCATTTGTGTAATGTAGTGTGTGCTCAGACTAAACAAAGAAGTTTTAACATCCAATCCATTCCTTATATTGTGGGTTGGGTGGTAAATAATTTTGTTCTGTCATGTATTGAATCATAGGTGACCATGTGCGTATTAATGATGAATGTAATTTTGTTTGCTGTTTAAGTCTGTTTTCAACGGAGTCTGCTATCTTGTCCATGATAATATGTTCCCAACATTTGTTTATCCAAGATAATATATTCGGAGGATTCTTAGATTTCCATGATGCCGCTATGGTCAATCTTAAAATCGCCAGTAAAGAAGATGTAAGTTTCGATATTTTTTCCTTTGGGTTGTCTTCGTTTGATAAATTAAGTAGTAGTATAGAGGGGTCAAGTAGTAATTGCTGAGATGTGATTTTGTTGATTTCTGTTAGTACTTGTTTCCAAAATGATTGAATTATTGAACAAGACCACCAACAGTGGAAGAAATCACTGACTTCTCTGCATCCCTTCTGCTTGCTGATACATAATAATAATAATAATAATAATAATAATAAGACTGTTATGTGCTTTGTCCTGAGAGACCCTCCTTCAGTCTTCTGAGGGCTGGGAACTCTCTTTGTGATCGCAATAAACTGTTGCATTTAAAAGGCTAACTCTGTGTGTCTGCTTGCGTCAACTCCCCGTCACGGAACTCCTTTGGGACACGAGGTCGAATTCTCCGACAATAGAACTCCTGGTGGCCGCTGACACAGCACCCCCGGCTACATACACTGGCCAGTGCTCTTGTGTGTTCAGGTGGTACAGTCAACTGAGAACGGGCAACAGGAGGGCTTGTGAACAGGAGGATGCACAGGCGGGTGGGAGATAGGAAGGGAGACATGACGGTGGCTGGTGGTGGTCAGATGGGGGCCACTGGGCCCTGGCGGAAATGATCAGTTTTCAAAAGGAAATGTCTGTCACAATTTTATCCAGCCTATATGCCCCGGTGCTCCCATTTTCTAATAGCCATTTGGGGCAAGCTAGTCTGACAGCATGCGACTGAAAACACAACCTACAAACTGATTTCTATTAGAACTGACCAGAATGACACACTGCTTATTATGCTTAAGTGCAATAAAAGTTATTACGGGGATTTTGTTCTTAGTTTTGGATTTGCTTGATACGACTGCAAACTTTTTGTCTACTTCGAGTGCGACTGGGTGGGAGAACGCATCTTTGGTTTCCAGTCCTAGTTCAGCAGTAACCACTGCACCACACTGGTTCTCTGCATGTTTACAACCAAGTTCAAATCCAATCGATCAAGTAGCAACACGTAATACTTCAGGAGTACATCTGCAAATGACAAATGTGTTCATCAGAAGCAACACACTGTCCAGAGAATCTTTCCAGATACATTCGAGAGATACATAACGTTGACATTTATCAGGCTTTGGGTCTGAAAACCAGAGTAGTGTTAGACCTTACAGAAAAGCAGGAACAAAAGAAATGTGAACAACCCTTGACTCCTTTACCCTTTAGGATAGCAGCATATGCTCCAGATTTACGGGGAATTTGTACATCTCATTACACAAGCAAAGCATAAGATTCGACTTTGCATTTGCTACAGAAAGTCTAGTTCTTTTGAAATGCAATTCATCTTTTCCCAAAAAGGCCTAAAGAAACCCAGTTATTTCCACTGTGCCTGCTACTCCCTCTGTGGGCTTTTGGCACCTTCAGGCAGAGAGAGATTGCCCAGAGCAAAGGAGAAAAGTCCTACAGCTACATTCTCTGTCTTTTGGCAGAAGACAGGAAGACGGAACACACTCAGGGCAGCAGTGGTGATACAGCCATACCCAAGCAAGATCAGTCTGTCTGTGGCAGTAGAAAAGAGCAAGAGTCCATTAGCACCTTAAAGACTAACAAAATTTGTGGCAGCGTAAGAGCTTTCGTGAGTCACTGCGAACTTCTTCAGATACAGCTAGAATGTGAAGTGAGCAATGACAAAAACTCATACCCTGCCACAAAATTTGTTAGTCTTTAAGTTATTACTGGACTCTTCCTCTTTTGTACAGCCATACTCTTTTCTATAGCCATATAGCCACATATCTTCTATAGCCATATAGCCCTATATGGCCAGGGACCTATCTACCTAAGGGACCGCCTTTCCCCGTATGTACCCTAGCAAGCACTACGATCAGGTTCCCAGAACCGCCTGGTTCTTCCAGGGCCTAAGGAGGCCCGGTTGGTGACAACAAGGGCCAGGGCCTTTTTGGTGGCGGCCCCTCACTGGTGGAACAAGCTCCCAGAGAACATCAGGGCCCCTGCGAGACCTTTTGCAGTTCCGCAGGGCCTGTACAACGGAGCTCTCCCACCCGGCTTTTAAGTAGGGTGCCGCCTCGATTCTATGGCCCTGGCCCGACCACCAAAGTGTACCAACCAGGACCAACGGTACCACCAACAGAGGCTCATAGGTATGAGGAAGCCTGTTGATACCACGCAGCTGATAGGGATGTTGAGCATCGCCATCTTCTATTGCATTTTATGTCTATATAGTGTGTTTTTATATTGTCTGATAGTTTTATGGGAGTTCTATTGTATATTTATTATGTTGTTAGCCGCCCTGAGCCTGCCAAATGGCAAGGGAAGCAGGGCAGAAATCCAAATATAAATAAATAACTAGATTTTATTCACTGCAAATTACTGAGCCACCAGGCTAGAAGGGAGAAGGTATTATTTCAAAATGTGGTTTGTTAGCCCCCTTAAACCACAGGAAAAGGCAGAATATAAATAAACAATTGCATGGTTGGCCTTTGTTTACTTCACTAACAGCCCACCGTCCTTGCAAGATTCAAAGAGTATTACACAAGTTTAAAATAATGCAATTAAACAATATCACACACATATAATTTAATGTGAGACTGTTTTATTTGATGAACAAAATTCAAGTCCAGTGGCACCGTTAAAACCGGAGGAGATTAGATTTATACCCCACCCTTCACTTGGAGTCTCAGAGTGGCTTACAAACTCCTTTCCCTTCCCCACAACAGACACCCTGTGAGGTAGGCAGGGCGGAGAGAGCTCTTTCCAGAACTGTTCTTAAGAGAACAGCTGGTACAGAACTATGGCTTGCCCGAGGTCATCCAGCAGCTGCAAGTGGAGGAGTGGGGAATCAAACCTGGTTCTCCCAGATTAGAGTCCACGCACTTAACCACTACACCAAACTAGTGTATAAGCTTTTGTGGGCATGCACACTCCTTCAGATACATTGAAATGAAGTTGCCAGTCCATACATACAGGTAGAGGGTGAGCAGCAAATTAGCATATGACATAATGAAGACGTTTCACAGATGCAAGGGCTAGCTGCTTTCATGCTGTTTATGGGGTTTTAGGCTGTTGGTTTTAGTTGTTTAATTTGGACAGTTTGCATTACGGTGTTTTTATTCTTTTAGGATTGGATTTTACAATTGTCACTCTAAGGATTTTACACACACACAAAAAAAAGTGGCAGAAATTTCAAGTCAAATAAATCAGTAAACAAAAACAACTCACACCATTTTCTGAGGAACTGTTTTAGATTGCTTTGTTTTTTTTAAAAAAAAGTGTTTTCAACCTTTTCTAGAGGAAGTTTCAAGAGGAAGACAGCCACTGATTGTTTCACCAGTCAATGCAAACTTACAACATAAGTGCATAAGGTAACTTGGAGATGTTCTTGTGCTTTGTACGTGCTGTACCTAAGAGAGCTGGCTAATCTATAGCACTGTCTTCTGGACAACTGCACAACCCTAGCTCTTTCCAAATGTTCAAAACTTTTACAGAGTTTGCAATTATGTTTCCTTCCCTTGCTATAATGAGAAGTGTACACAGAAACAAAGACAAGAGGAAATTGCCAAATGGAAGAAGGCTCAAGTTAGCTGTTGTGTGTAAGCACTGATGTCTCCAAGAAAAGGGGGACCCAGCTATCCTCCAGCCCAAGGAGGATAATTTAAGTGGCTCTTCCATCGGAGGAAAACCCACAAAAAATGCAGGAAAATTAGGCTTTAATTTGGAGGAAGGCTTAGATTGGAGGAACGCTTCAAACTTGCGCCAAAAGAAAATGGTGGGGTATAAACATTTAAACAGATACACTCTGCTCAGTAGAGTGGTAGAATATGAACCCAGTATTTTCAGAAGCCTGATGATGGGGGGGGGGGGGGGGGGGAGCCGAGCAGAAAACATCTGTAGGTTTCTTCCAAATACTTTCTGCAATTGCTCAGCTTTTTTACTTCCTCAAATCCCATACAGTGTGACACTCAGCTTTTAGCATTATGCAAAGAATTATTTCCCCTGGCATTTTGCTGAGTTTAAGGGAGGGGCTTTGGCTCAGAAGGTCCCAGGTTCAATCCCCAGCATCTCTAGTTAAAGGATCTGGCAGTAGGTGACATGAAAGACTTCTGCCTGAGACCAGTCTGGGTAGACAATACTGACCCTAATGGACCAAGGGTCTAATTCAGTATGAGGCCGCTTCATGTATACTTTTCTTTCTTTGCCCTGGGCTTTAAAGGATCTATTGCTTGGTTCTGACTATATACTCATAATTCATGAGTGGCCTTGAAAGTCTGAATTGACTGAGTGCAAGAGAGAACATTTCAGAATAAATCTCCCTGCCCCACCACTTTGATACTGAGGTAGTACCATTTATGTATGCGTGTGACTGGTAAACAAAGACCTGTCTACATACCTTGTTGCCACCAAGCCGCCAATTTGGTTGACTTCTCTTTCACCCTCCATTTTGACATGCAAGACCGCCTTCTTTCCGCCTAACAAGCCAAGTAAAGAAGCTTCTGGGCCTTTTGGAACTTCCGAAGACGGAGAGTCAGCAGATGGAGGAGAGAGAGGGCAGGCCTGATCTGAACACTTAATTATCAGGCCATTAATCAGAACACTTAGTAGAAGCTGTATTGGCACTCTGCCTTGGAAAGCATTATACTCACATTAGTACAGTATCACTGAATATCTGATACTACTGTGAGGATTGCTTGAATCTGCTGATTCTCCAGACCAATTGAATCTGCTGATTCTCCAGTATTGTTCCCCCTCAATAAATGTCGCTTGCTATTTCACTCTATCTGGGTTCTCAATATTCCTTCCGGGTTCTCAATATTCCTTTCAGGCTTGCAGAGGTGCCTCACCACTCTGTCAAAGATCCCTTTTGCCATCTGGGTGGTTCATTGCCCTGGTGTAAAACCAAAGGCAGCAGCTTCTTCAGCACAGGAGTGAGATGCAGCAGAAGGAAGGTTATTTCCTTATGTCCAGGCTACTTTAACACAGATTTGGGCCAAACTGGCAAGTGGGGCAGAGACATATCTAGCGTACATGTACCTCCCTGAGCCCACACAGTTACAGCCTCTGGGCAATTAATGACCCCACGTGACACTACCTTTGCAGCAATGTGCAAACTGATACCCCGCTGTTGCTTCCTTGGCTAAGAAAAGAATGTTGGAAGGGGACTTACAAATTACCTCTAAGCCGTGCATATCGAATGATTTGGTTCATTCTTTCCTCTGTGTGCCAAAAAAGCTAACACTTACAGGTCTCTGAAAACAACATTGTTGTCCTACTAATGAAGAAAGATCAATTCAACAAAATACCCAAGAGAGATCTGCAAGACTTTGGGAAGGGGCAGAGGGAAGGTGACTTAACCTAATGAAGCTACGTTATTCTCCTCTGGCATGCCTAGCAACTGGCAAAGGCTGTACACAGAATGTAACAGCTAGATTAGATAATACAATGGCAAGACAAAAGGTAGCTGCTCTCTTCACTTACAGCTCCCTTTCTTGTGCAGATTCAAATCAGACACACTTCAGTGGTTTTCATAAATATTCCCAAGGAGGATAGATTTCCTACCCACATATACATGTTAACAACGTAGCTGTTATATTTGTGCTTCGTACTGTTTCTGAGGGTGCATTATGTGTGCACTGTGGGCATGCATATCTGAACAACTACCCTAGCAGATATTTAGGCACAATCATATGGTTTTCTAAAATTCAGCATCTTCATACCAATTATTTTGAGGAACTGAATAAACGGATGAATGCAGGCTACTATCCAAGTCAGACCCTGCCAAGGTAATACAGAGGCTGAACCTGGAACTCAGTGTAGGACATATGCTTTGAACTTACAAAGTTAAGAATAATAAAGATGGATGGGGCCATGCAGGCCATCTAGTCCAACCCCCTGCTCAGTGCAGAATCAGCCTAGAGCAGGGGTGGGCAAATTGTGGCCCGCGGGCCACATGCGGCCCTCCACAGAGTTTTTTGCGGCCCGCCAAGAAAGTCGGCCACATGGTTTCAGTCAGGCCTCCGTAGGGCCCGGAGCGCAGAGAAAACTGTAGAAAAGTGTGATAGGGTACATTTGTCTTATTAAACTGATTCTAAAATTAAATGTGCTTGCAGCTATAGATGATATGAAATTAGCACAATAAATAAATTGAATAAAACTACCACTATTTTATTTCATTTATATGTATTGCTTTTTATGATATAATTTATACCTTTTCTGAAATACAAAGTTAACTAATGAATGCAATCATTTTAAAAGGTGCGGCCCTCCGCTAACCTCCGCTCCCACAAAGTGGCCCCCGAGCCAAAACAATTGCCCACCCCTGACCTAGAGCATCCCTGACAAGTGTTTGTCCAGCCGCTGCTTAAAGACTGCCAGGGAGGGGAAGCTCACCCCCCCCCACCCCCCGGGCAGCTGATTCTGCTGCCAAACAACTCTTACTGTCAAAAAGTTTCCCCTAAGATCCAGCTGGTACCTTCTCACCCTTAATTTAAACCCATTCTTGTGAGTCCTATCCTCTGCTGACAACAAAACAACTCCCTGCTCTTAAAAAAAAATTCTGGTTCCTTTTTGGACCCTTTTTTAAAAAACATTATCAATAGGAAAATTTCACAAAATTTAATTTCTCTCATCACAGTGTAATATAAAAGCTATAAAAAAAAAAAAAGCTAAATAAATACTGAGAAGTGGGGGTGGGGAATCAACACAGGACCTAACAGGGCTTTATCCAGCAAGCTGGCATCTGCAATTGGATCCATCTCAAATTATTTCTTCAATTTGAATATTGTAAAGAAATAATTTATAAAGCAATTGACAAACTGGGGCTCGATACACTGAAATAATTTGTACATTTTTAAAAACTCCAAAATGCAGTTTAGACACAAAAATAATGCAAAACCAGAATAGTTATTAAAGATACAATTATATACAAATTTTGGCAATAAAATACTAAATTCTCAAACAAGGGATGAAAGCTCTCAGAATTACCAGTATTAGATGGTTTGAAGCCCGGGAAATTTTTACTAAGGATTGGGTGAACCTGAGTTTATATTCTAAGGTCCCGTGGAAAAGATCTGAATACAACTATCGTTCTCACTGCAAACAAAAGTTAAAGGATGCCACGGTTTCAAATTTATACATAAAATATAAAGAATTAATAAATAAGTAAATATTTATTTAACATCTTGGCACGGTTATCATGGCAAGACCTTTTGCTTGGTTTGGCCAGGGCTCAGTTACAGCAGTTTTTCTGTTATTTGAGTCTTACCCATCTTTAGAAATTGGCGCTTTACGTCCTGGCACCACAATTCTCTACCTGCTGTTTTATTGAAATCCAGGTCTTTAAGTAAAACAGTTGAGTCTGGTTTTGAAGAGCTGGAATCAGATAACCGGGACACTTCTGTTGGAGGGTGAGTATCCACCTGCCAGTTTGTAAATCTGATGCGGGATGAGGTGAGTGAGGGACCATCCAGAGTTGAAGTTTCCATACATGTCCCACGGCTGGATTCTGAAAGGCTCAGGAGATTAGCCGATTCTTGTTTCGCACTAGTTGCAGGGGAGCAAATGTTGGTCTCACTGCTGAACTGTATATTAGTTGAGACAAATATGTTTGATGGTTCCTTCAGGTTAGAGGAATTAGTCATGGATTGCTTTGCCCCCTTCAATGGTGGGCTTTTCTGGATTGTCCCATAGGTATATGTCGGAGAAGATCCTTTAGGTCTCTTTTGATCTGATTTGGAAGGCTCTACAAAATGCACTGTATTTACCGCTCCTGTTGGTAATGGTATCTTCCATTCCTCTGTGAAGACTCTGACAGGACTGATATGAAAGAGAGCAAGAAATCTCCTCATTCTCAGCAGCATAAGAGGGATAGTATATTGCTTGAATGATGACGCCACTCACTCGCCAATAAGGGGGAGTCTCCTTGTTTGTTCAAGGTCCACAAAATACGGCTCTATACGGAGCAGCTGGCTCAGTGAACAGGTGATTTATCTTCTGTTTACCCAACAATCTTGACTTAGACAGTTCCGAGCAATTAGCAATACTGTTTGGTTGTTTTGCAGGGTTAAATTGTCTGTTTCCCTTGTCGTTAACTGCCCTGGTTTGTTAATTTGAGATCTGAGAGTAGTTGAAGGCAATCCTCCACTGCTCCGCATTTTTGCAGAGGATTGTTGTGTTTGGTACTCTGACTGATTGCACCTGGCTTTCCAAATTCATTTAACACATCTCTCAGGGCATTCAGTTTAGTTGAGATTTCGTTAAGTAATTGGAAAATAGCTACCACAGTGTCCGCAGTGAGTAAACACTGGTCCCCTGCAAACTTCAGCAGATCATCTTTGAGTGTTTCCCCCACAGCTACCATATCTACATTAATGGTCTTCAGATTAGCTGGTGGGTGGCAAACAGCTTCCTCCCTTCCAATCCCTGCTGTGTCGTTCTCATCGGGGTGTGGCATTTGAGTATTTTGTTCCCTATCTTTAGCTTTTGTATCAGGGGAGGTAGAAGATATTCCACCTATCAATTCTTCCCAGAATGAGTCATCTACACACAATTGTTTTGCTGACTTGAGGGTAGAGGCTGGTGGTGAATCAGAGTTCCTCTTGAGCCTTTTCTTATATTTCTTCATTTTCTTTCTTTCTTTCTCTCACTCCTCCCATTCCACGAGTTAGAGTTATTCCCCAACTTCTAATCAGTCTGTCTTGCCGCTGACTTTGGCTGGGTTATATTTTACCAGACAGACTTAATTAACACTGGTTTTTCCTCCAGCTACCTTCAAAGTATTCCAGGGTGATATAATTGTTTTTAGATTATCTCGCTGGCACTGGACTTCAGTATGTTCAAAGAGAATATTTTGTATTAACAATTAAAAGATAGAGCCTTGAGTAAGCTGCTACTCCTCCGTCGCCATCCCTCCTTGCCCTTCTTTCAAATACTTAAAAGATAGCCTTTCAAATGCTTAGAGAACAATAATGTCCCCCCCCCATAACCTCCTCTTCTCCAGACTGAACATTCCCAAGGCCAAGATGGGTAGCCATGTTAGTCTGTGTGTAGCAGTAGAAAAGAGCAAGAGTCCAGGAGCACCTTAAAGACTAACAAAATTTGTGGCAGGCGATGAGCTTTTGTGAGTCACTGATCACTTCTTCAGATATCTTTACATATTGGTATCTGAAGAAGAGACCTGTGACTTACAAAAGCTCATCCCCTGCCACAAATTTTGCTAGTCTTTAAAGGTGCGGCTGGACTCTTGCTCTCTTCTGCATTCCCAAGTCTCTCAGCCTTTCCTCCCAGGGCTTGGTCTCCAGGCCCCTGATCATCCTCATCACTCTCTTCTGCCCCTGCTCCATTTTGTCCACATCCAATTCCAGGTTCAATCCCTAGTGGCACTAAGGATTGCAAGTCACAAGGCTCAGGAGATCCTCTCTCTAGGGCCCAACAGACCCATTACCAGTCAGAGCACCTAGAACTTTCACTAATATTACTTATCTTTATGCAGTGCTTTTAGATACTTTGAAATGTACCACAATGCATTCTCTCTGAACAATACTATAACACAGATTAGTATCAATGCGCTTCTTTTGCTGCTGGAGCAAAGGCAGCAAGGCTGAGCAAAACAGTGGCTACTTTCCAGGGTTTCATAGTGAAGGTAAGATGCAGAGTGAAAATTATTAGCAGCCAGGTCAGAAAAAAAAAGGGGGGGGGGAGGCTCTACCTTTAGCTTCCAATTTCAAAATTTTCCATTGTTATCTAACCATGCCTCCCAGGAGCTCGATGCAGCAAACACGTGTTTGCCCATCTTCCATTTCACTCTCTAACAACCCTGGGAGGCAAATTAGGATAAAACAGAGCAATTGGATGGACCAAATCCAGCCAGCAAGCTTCATAGCCAGGGTTCTGAATGCAGGCCACTATAATTCTAGTCCAGCAAACTAACCAGTATACCACACTGACTCTCCCGTATGTCCTTTACAATCAATGTAGCCCACTGCAAACAATGTCAGGCTTGGATCCAATAATCTCACGATTACTGACTGACCAGCCACAAAGCTCACTGGATCACTGTTTTATAAATATTTCAACAGCAGTCTCATTCATCTGGAGAACTGGATATCAGCAAACGTAACACCAATTTTTTTTTTAAAAAAGGGAACCAAAAGAGAGACAAAATTACCTGGGACAGATGTTAGGGTAACTGAGTAAAACAGAAGTTCAGGCTGGTATTTATTCCAGCATGAGTTGTCATGCTGGAATATATGTCCTTAGTCTTCTAGGTGCCCCTGGAGTTTCGTTTTATTTTGCTAGAGCAGAATAGCACAGCAACCCCACTGGTATTAGGCTAACTAGCCTGTAAATGGGTAAAAACTGTTATCAAAATAGAATGATTAGGCATGCAGAAGGACAATCCCTACTGAAGGAAATAATCAGCATGGGTTCTGCAAAAGGGAACCCCTGTCTCCTCCATCTGCTGAAGTTCTTCGGCTAGGATTAACAAGCACCTGGATAAGGGTGAGCCATAACACACTTGAAGCTTCAAAAAGAGGGCTTTCAACAAAGTCTTTCCCCCAGAGGTTCCTGAATTGACTCAGCAGCCGGAGGGAACCCTCTTGTGGACTGGCAAACGGTTAAACAAAAGGAAGCAGAGGGAAGGAATTAAATGGGACAGTTCTCACAGGGGGTGGCAGTAAGCAGCGCAGCCAACCAAAGATCTACATTAGGGCCAGTGCCATTTAAGTTGCTCATAAAAGGTCTGAAATTGGAGATGAGCAATGATACGGTCACCCTGAGCTGGATGGCCAAGGCTGGCTCAATCTCATCAGATCTCAGAAGCTAAGCAGAGCTGACCCTGATGACTACTCAGACGGGAGATCACAGAGGAAGTCTAGGGCTGCTATGCAGAGGCAGGCAATGGCAAACCACCTCTGTTCCTCGCTTGCCTTGAAAACCCTACCGGTCACCATAAGTCGGCTGGGACTTGGTGGCACGTTCCACCACCAACGACATGGTCCTATGCAGTGAAACAGACGCAACACAACATTATTCAGAACCGTGAAAACGAAAGCTGACTGTAAAGAGCGCCAGGATTTATACAAAAACAGGGGAAGTAGTAAAGCAAGTTCTTTCATAAGTCACTGCAACACGATACACACTGGGGCCAAAAATCCTAACTTCGCATATATATTGAAGGTCCGGAACTGGCAGTAACTGACCAGGAAAAAAAACCTTGGGGGCACAGTGAAAACTGTTTATCGGCAACTGATCAGCTCCAGCGATGCTAAGAATTGTAAGGGGGGGGGGGAAAGCTGCTATCACAATACCGTTGCACAAACCTGTAGTGCAGTTGCATTTGGATTAGTGAGTTCTGTTCCGTTCAGGTCATATTACAGTATTGGGAAAGCTGCAGAAGCAAGGAACCAAAACGTTCAAGCTGTTGGAGCACCTTCCCTACAAAGGATAGCTAAAGAGTTTGGGGCTGGGGAAGGGACAGGACAGAAGTTTACTGCAGCAGATTCTCCCCCTTCATGGGGGATCCATTTCCAAGATCACTGTGAATAGCAAAACCCACAAATAGTGGCAGGGTTCTGCTACCATCTAATAGCAAAAAAACCACATTTCCCCAGCATGTAATCACGCAATGATAAAAATGATGCTCCAGTAAGTGTAAAAACTGTCCAGAGAACAGAGTCCAGAGACAAATAGACTAAAAAACAGTTTTTACTCGAGAGCTATTATTGCCCTGAATGCTGCATGAGACCGAAATCTGGGGGAAACAGTGGTTTGGTTGCTATGTAAATCACAAGGGAGAAGCAGTAGTGAATGTCTGTGTGAGTGCGCATGATTATATGTTGTGAGTCACTGAATGATGGCACTTTTTAATTTCATTGTACTATGTACAATGACAATAAAGTATATTCTATTCTATTCTATTGCATGATCAGGCATGAATACATAAAATTGTGAATTAATGGCAAGGGACTCCTATAAATGATGCACAGTATGGGAAAAGTGGAGAAAGCATTTTTCCTCCCTCTTGTGGAACAGCAGACTTGATAACAATAATATTGATGGGCAATAGATTTAACACAACAAAAGTGAGTACTTTGTCACATAATACATAATTAAGTTACAGAATATGCTGCCACAGGCTTTAGTGGGGACCACAAGTATACATGTTCAAAGGCAGGACACCTCAGAATACCAATTCGTGGGGATGTATCAACAGAATGAGAATTTAATTTAATATCTAGACCCAACTTGCAGACTTCCCATGAGCAATCTATTTGGCCATTGTGGGAAACAGGATGTTGAACTAGATGAAACACTGGTTAGATCCAGCAGTGTTTATTTGATGTTCCAATGACTGCTTATATTCATGTGTACAAGAAAGGCAGACGCCAACCACAGCCTTTGTTGCTAGGCAATGTGCTCACTAAGATAGCATGGTGTGGTAAGAATTCTGTTGGCCTGCACCACGAATGCAGTCCAGCAGGTTTCTGCGTGGTGCTCAAAGAAGTTGGAGCAACAGGCAATCCTGGTAAAGTAGGCTAAATTCGGGGATATGCCCAAGAACGATTCAGTGGAGCTGCAAAGTATCCCTTTGGCAGAGAAAATTGTAGAACAAACAGTGAAAAGGGTCCCCTGTGCCCAAAACCCTGTACTGACTCCAGATCTTCAAAATGAAAGAAAAACAGCATTTGATGGATAGGAGCAAGGATACCTTTTGACTAGGGATGGGCACGAATCAATGAACGAACCCCGGTTCATGCATGATCAAAGCTGGTTCGTGAACCAGGGTTCAGGAGAACGTGTCTCCCATGATCCGCCAGATGAACTTCTATGTTTTTCATGGAGGTTTGTGCAGCTCTGAAGGCATTTAAGAACATAAGAACATCAGAGAAGCCAATGTTGGATCAGGCCAATGGCCCTCCTAGCCCAACACTCTGTCACACAGTGGCCGAAAGTACCAGGGGCCATCAGGAGGTCCACCAGTGGGGCCAGGACACTGGAAGCCCTCCCACTTTGCCCCTCCAGCACCAAGAACACAGAGCATCACTTGCCCCAGACCAAGAGTTCTTATCTATACCTTGTGGCTAATAGCCACTGATGGACCTCTGCTCTATATGTTTATCCAATTCCCACTTGAAGCCGTCCATGCTTGTAGCCACCACCACCTCCTGCAGCCTGACTAGAAGTGAGCTCCAAAGGCATTTAAATTCTATCGGAGCCCACCGCTGAAAAATGGCCCAACCCCTGTAAGCTCCGAAGACATTTAAATGCCTTCAAAGCTTAATTCCTTGTCAGGCCGGCCCCACTGAGCTCTGAGAATCAGTTCATGCAATGCAGAAGTTAGCAGAAGTTCGTGAGAACCATGAACCCCCATCTTTCTGGTTCATGCCCACCCCTACTTTTCACCTATCAGCTGCCTCCAGCAGATTCTGAAGAATGGATATAAATATTAACTAATAAATACCTCCTTATCTACCCAGAGAAGAGACAGCTCTCTAACTCACACCCTCACACACACTCATACCCTGCCACAAATTTTGGTAGTCTTTAAGGTGCTACTGGACTTTCTCTTTTCTACTGATACAGACAGACTAACGTGGCCACCCATCTTGATCTAACACCACCCATTCTGTACGCTTTCCCCCTTTGGAGATGAAGACTGGCTAGAGAGATTTCCCCTGAATGCTGGGAAAACAGCTTTCAGCCCTTCAGTATAGAAAAAACATAAAGGAAGCCTTGGACTCTGGCTGCAAGTCACTGGCATACATCTTCGGGCCACACCAAAGGGCCATCAGCTGTGGCCATTGGGGTAGCCAAGGGGTACTGCTGAGGCATGAATTGCTAAGAATCACTGCATCCACATACAGTAGAATGAAATTTGCTGGGAAAAAGAACCGGCTTCAATTGCCACCAGTCAAAGGACTAATCTTCTAATGCCAGTTCTGATGCTTGAGAAGCCTTGGTGCTGAAGGATTTGTAAACACTGGGAGTCATTATGATTAACAATAAATTGCTTAAATTTTGTTTAGCATTAATCCCCCCTGCTAAAAGCCAATTAATGACTATTCAAGTTATTAATCCTCTTCCATTGGTGTTATTTAAACCAAGACGGGTGAGACAGCCTCTGATCTTAATCCACTGAGACCTTGATCACTGGTGATATTTTGCATATTTAAAAGGGGATTGAACAGATTCATGGAAGATAGGTCTATTCAATGGCTTCTAGCCATGATGACTAAATGGGACCTCCACATTCAGAGGCACTAAACCTCTGAAACCCAGAGCCAGGAGGCAACATCAGGGGAAGGCCTCAGCCTCTGTGTCCTGTTGTTGGCCCTCCAGGGGAACTGGTTGGCTATTGTGTGAGACAGGAGGCTGGACTAGATGGAGTGCTGGTCTGATCTTATGTTCTTACTGCACAAAAGAATGTTGTTACACTGCTGATTAAAACCTACTGCAGCTGTGATTGTGACTCTCTTCCTTTTTGCGCATCATCACCATCGGTGTTCATCCAGCATATTAGAATGCCCAGGTGAAAGGCAAGCATATAAATATCGTACGTTACATTTTAAAACTACATTAAATGTAAACATAATTTAATTTAATTTAAATTGAACATCCATCATTCAGACACACAGCGTCGTAACATCCACTAATCACCTCCAAGCAACAACATTTAAGCTTCACCGTTTGATATCTGTTTGATGTTTCCTAGCTCAGGCTTGCTCATTTCCCATTACTCGATTGGCATTTTTGCTTGTACAACAGCCCCTGCATACACAGACCTGTGCTAAGCTGCAGAAATCCATGCACAGTCACCCTAGGGCAGTGATGGTGAACCTTTTAGAGACCGAGGGCCCAAACTGCCACCCAAAACCCACTTATTTATCGCAAAGTGCCAACACGACAATTTAACCTGAATACTGAGGTTTTCGTTTTAGAAAAAACAACTCATACATTAACATCTTTTGTCTCAAAAGAAAAACACAACAATAGAGCTTTCAATGATACAAACAACTTTTTATTAAAAGGTAAAAATTTGCATTTGGCATGCTTTTGAACAATTAATGTGATTTTTGCTGTCCAATCTTGTGAACTCTGTGCTGGGGTGATGGCCTGCGTGCCCACAGAGAGGACTCTGAGTGCCACCTCTGGCACGCGTGCCATAGGTTTGCCACCACTGCCCTAGGGCATACACATCATCATTAGAATAACTCAAATATACTTTTTAAAAAAAGCAGATGAGATTTATTCTGAGCAAGCCAACTTTTATAGTTTTGGCTAACAGAGCATATGGAAGGAAGGAAGGAAGGAAGGAAGGAAGGAAGGAAGGAAGGAAGGAAGGAAGGAAGGAAGGAAGGAAGGAAGGAAGGAAGGAAGGAAAAGGTGGAAAGAATGAAAGAGGTGGAAAGAAGGAAGGAAGAGAGAGAAGCAAAGAAATAAAAAAGCAAATAGATGGGAAAGAGTGGGATGGTGGGGGAGGGAGGGAGGAAGGAAGAGAGAGAGAGAAACAAAGAAAGCAAATAGATGAGGGAGGGGGAGGGAGGGAGGGAGGAGGAGAGAAAAAGAGAGAAACTTTAAATGTGTTCTCCAGCTCCCTCCCATGGCTTGGAGAAAGGATTTAAAGAGACAAATGCCTTCTCCATGCCAAGCCAGCTGGCGGGTGTGGTGGGGCTCGAAGAACACATCTAACTTTAGATGGAGAGAGCAGGGAGAAAGAGAGGGAGGAAGAGGGAGCGACCGAGACAGAGACAGGGATGGATGGACGGACGGAAGGCAGGCAGGCAGGCAGGCAGGAAGATGGGGGGAGGGAGAGGTTTAAAGAAAGCAACTTTAAATGCATCTTCCAAGACCCGCCCACGCATTGAAACTTTGTTCTAACCTCAGTTCAGAGTACAGTCTACCTTACAAAAAGACAAGCAACCATAAAACTGCCCTGCCCCTAAACAACTGCCAGTCCAAAGGGAACCTGCTAAACCAAAAAGAGGGAGGCGGGGGAAATAGCTTTGTATACAACTTGAAGGTTTAATAAATTTATTTTCCCACATACTTGAATCTACATATGCATAGCCAGTATTATTTGAAACTTATTATCACGTTTCAGTATATTGTAATTTGCTATACGAGGAATTTCATTTATATATGTTACAAAAACGATTTATATTCTTTACTTTAATTAGAGATAGTTTTGTAGTTGCAGGGATAGTTTTTATAGTTTGTAGAAAAGCAATAAAAAAGTTATATAAAAAACCCCCATAAAACTGCCCTGAAAGATAGCATTGCACCAACCTTTGTTGCTAAGGGAACAGAGGACAAAAGAACAAATCCACAGTGTGTGCGGGGGGAGGAGGTCAGGCAGGAAGACAATATTTCTAAAATGTGGCAAACCAACACATGCTCATAATTTAAAGACCATTACAAGACATGTAAAATTCCTTAACAATAACCTACACGTCTTTATCCAATATCAACTTAAGATCACTTCCGCAGAATCAACCTGACCGAAATAAGGGATAATGCTAATGTATTAAGACTGGGATCACTACTGCTCAACGTTTAGTGGATTTATCCCACCACTCCCACTCAGCTGAATCTGAAGCCTTCCTTCAACTTAAATGGCTATCCCTCTGGCGCAAGAGCCATTCAGGTTGAGGGAAGGCTCTGTAGGCAGGAGAAAGGCTTCAAACCTCCTAGAAGGCAGCAGTGGCAGCACACACGACACTGCTACCATCTGCAAAGGAAAGGTAGTGTAAACGCTTGTTTCACATTGGGCCGCTGCACTTTGGCCCCATTGCTGGGAGTAAAAGAAATAAGTTTTGTTGCACTGCACTCTTTTCCTGTCTTCTTTTGGGGGGAAATCTTTCACATCAGAGCTCGGAAGCTAAGCAGGGTCAGCCATGGGTAGTCTCTGGGTGGAAGACCGCCAAGGAAAACTGGGGCTGCTATGCAGAGGCAGGCAATGGCAAACCACCCTTGTTCATCTCTTGCCTTGAAAACCCCATGAGTCAGTTGCAACTTGATGGCACACGTTTATTAGTATTAACTAACAACACTTGCTCTATGTGATAAAACTACCACTGCCACTTTAGAGCTGGCATGTCACACAACTCCCCTTTTGATAGTATGATCAAGATTGGGTTTGGACTCAGTAGAACACACTAATAAAAGCAACAAGCTTTATTGAAAGAAATGAAAAAAGTGGTTCAATCTTAAACACAAGCAAATTTTGCCAGTAGTGTGTGCGAAAATGATCTAGGGGTCTTAGTAGACCATTAACTGAACATGAGTCAGCAGTGTGAGGCAGTCCTCATGCCAAGATTGTGGGATAGCTGAGACTGAGAGAGACCAGGCTGAAGGTGGACCCAGTGGGCATCCTGGCAGAGTGGGGATTTAAACTCTGATCCTGGGCCAGCTCTCTAATCGCTGCACCACACTGGCTTTCTGAATGGAATTCAGGAGGTAGTACTACAGAATTCTGATTTGGGGGGGGGGGGGGGGGGGAAGAGAGAGAGAACCAAACAGTGGAATGAGCAAAGGGGGGGTGTGTGTGAGTGGGTGGGAATTCCTCCTCCTTGGATGTTTTCAGAAAAAAAGACTGGGTCACGGCCCATGTTCAGTGTCCTAGGTAGGCTACATATTTCGCAAGCACAGTTCTGTGCCAAGAAAGACTGGATTCTGCCACCTGTAGAAATTACGTAAACCGGCAGATGTTTGCTTACCTTGAGTCCTTTGCTGCAAGTCAGCTGCTCAAGAACAAAAGGAAGAGCCCTGCTGTATCAAACCAAAGAGTCCATCTAGGTCAGCATCCTGTTTGCCACAGTGGGCAGTCAGATGGCTCCAGGGATCCGGCAAGGAGGGCACGGAGGTTTCCCTCTCTCTTCCTCCCCCCCCAAAAAAACTGATATCCAGAGACACTGCCACCGAGCCTGGAAAATCCATTTAGCCACCATAACTAATAGCCATTAATAGGCCTATAATTCATTAATTTGTCTAACCCTCTTTTAAAACTATCTTAGGTAGTGGCCAACATGAGATCTGGTGGCAAGGGAAGGTGCAGGGTGAACCCCCACCTACGCAATCCAGACCACTGAAAGCTATCTTCCGCCTTGCTTCAGATTTCCAGAATTCATCAAACACTGTCCACATATGTCAATAGCTTCTCATTCATTACAGCAAGAAATCTATTTTGGGGTGGGGGGTATCTGGGTTGTCATTGCCTGCTCTCTGTAACAATTCCCACACATGCATGGAAACACAGAATTGTACACACAGCTCTAAACCCCTTTGTGAAGCACGACAAGCAGCGTTGGAAAGGTACCAAAAAGCCTCCTACAAGACAGGAACATCAATCCTCCATTTAACCGTTCTTGGTTGATGTATCCAATCTATGCCTCAGTGTCTCACGAGAGGGGAACAGGCCTGGTTCACAAAAGTGCTCACAGAAGGAACAACTTGCTGTACATGCAAAACAAACTAAAGGCTTATGTTTTCAGTAAGCTTGATTTTAAAAAAGCCCTCTCTAGTTACAGACAGCCTGCAAGACATTAATGTACCCCAAAGACTGCTCTCACCAGCTAATACAACATACTTTGGATTCTTGGTTGCGTTAAAAAAACAACAACACAACCTTGCAAATCTTCAGCTTCAAAGATCATTACGATCATCACTGCAGGGCCATCAAAGACCACCTCAGTCCCTTTTTGGGCTTCCTAGCCTCAAGAAACCTTCTTCACACAACAGTTGCCACAGAATCACTCTACGTTCCACAGGCCTTTGAGAATCCATCCACACCAGGCATTAGAGACACCAAAGTCTCAATGTCAGCCTGTGTGAAATAGGAATGCATCATGCAGCCTGCAAGCAGAAGAGAAGAAGAGGAGGAGATTGGATTTATACCCCGCCCTCCATTACCCAAGGGAGTCTCAGAGCGGCTTACAAACTCCTGTGCCTTCCCCTCCCCACAACAGACACCCTGTGAGGTAGGTGGGGCTGAGAGAGCTCTAACAGGAACTGCCCTTTTTCAAGAACAGCTGTGCCAGAACTATGGCTTGCCCAAGGTCATCTAGCAGGTGCAAGTGGAGGAGTGGGGAATCAAACCCGGTTCTCCCAGATTAGGGTCCGTGCACTTAACCACTACACCAAACTGGCTCGTTCTTGGGGCTACATATTTTAAGAGACAACTGGCAATACTGGCCAATCTGCCATCCAGTGAACACTGTCCACAAATGATCCCCCCCCCCCCTCAAGTAACCTTCCAGTAATCTCCAAGAAAACCCTAGGATTTTCTGGAATGCATAAACACAAATCCTTTTAGGATTTGGGGCCTAATCTTTCTCCTAGTTTTTAGGAGAGGCTATACCTGCTTTTCACCCTTCCATCTTTTAAAATGTTATTTATTATTTATTTAAAACATCTGTCTGCCATCTACCTTCCTCATAAAGCTCAAGGAGATTTTGCAATATAAATAAAATACATAAAACAGAATAAAAATCTTGCGATATCCTGATGGATGGAGAATTCTGGTGAGCTCAAAAGCTTGCACAATGCATTGTGTCAATGCAGTTGTTTGGTGCTAACGAAAGGCAATACAGGGATCTCATTCTTGTTTTGATCATTTCACCAGCCATTCCTGTGTTTGAGCTCAAAAGACTACTACTATCTCATATTGCTTTTTAACTTATTAGTTTTAAGCAGATTACTAAACTATGGGGAAAACTCGACCCCATTTGAACAGCTGCAAAAACCTATCACAGATGTATAAAACTTCACAGCTAAAAGAGTGATGGGTCTGCTATTATCTTCTAATAAGAGAGGTAATGTCTCCATATGATCTATATTTTGGAGTAAAGGAAGAATTAAAAGATTTCTAGGCTCAGAAAAATGACTGCATTCAAACGTCACGTGATACAGAATTTTGGGGTTCATGCTCATCGCCAGTCTACACTACCTGCACCACAGTCACACACTCTATCACAGTGTGGTATCTCTTGCAAAACTCTAGATGGCAGGGCATTAACATGTGCCAACATGAAGACACACCTATAGTGAGGAACAGTCAAATATAAGCAGTTAATCAGGGTGCTCACCAGGTGGAAGAACGCCAACAAGCCACCCTGAGCCTTCTTTGGCGGGGAGGGCAGGGAATAAATCAAACAAATAAACAAATTGAGAAGAATAAACACAATATGCTCTACAGATTGTGCAACTATAATTGTACTTAAATAAACATTTCTTAACCATTCTTATGGCTTCCTGCCTGGTAAACTGAACAAAGGAAATCCAAAGAAAGACTGAACAACGGTAGTCATTCCTCAACAAGTTTATACTAGTGAGAAACATAAGAGCCCTCTCTGACGAAGTTGAGGTAGCCCTCTTGGATGCCAGTGTGCATAATTTTAACTTTAAGGGGAAAAGCCTTCATCCAGGACTGAGTTTCATGAGACGGCTGGCCCAATTCATCTTTGAGCTCAGAAGAGAACTACAGTCAGAGCTGCCGATCTGGTGCTTCAGATGGGAATGCCATGGATCATGAAGCACACTGCCAGGAGATAAAACTGGGTCAGGTGACCTAGAAGAGATGTGATCAGGAGAAGGCGCTGAATGATCGCAACCATGAACGTTAAGACTAAATCCCCACAAAGACGCAAAGGAGGCAATGAATAAAACAGGAGCGCTTAATTACTCTGTTGTGCCACGGTAATGGAGCCCTGCTGTGTATAAACTACAGCCATAATACCCATACTTAGTTGTCAGCACAATGATGCCTCCTTCCAGCTAGAAGGCAGATCCAGGAGTTCTCTTTTTTTTTTTTAAATCCTCCTTTTGTTTTAGAGAGGCAAGGGAGATGGAAGCAGGGGCTGCATGCACAACACCTGTTCACATCAGACAAATAGAACATCACCGGGTGTTTCTTCTTTCCCTGCTTTGGGCACTTTTACGTTGGGGTTAATTTCTCAGCTAAGCACAAAGGAGGCGGGGTATGCTTAGGGAACGGAGCTAATTGCCGCTTCAAATAAAAACAAAACATTATACACCCAATACACAGCAACCAATACCCTCTGGACCCATTTATTAAACCTCAGCAGATCTCAAGAAGGTGTTATCAGCCATGCTTCTGAGAGTAACTTGTGATCTATTATCAACAGAGAACATGAAACCGGGGGAAAAGGTGACAGACAGTTTTCATGTCCACACCGTAAATCCTGTCTATGTTCTTTTGAACCCAAACATGTGGGTCACTCTGCAAAGTGTAGTGGGGGGGGGGGGGAGATAAAGGCTACAAATCAAAGCCTTAACAAGAACATTTGAATTGAAGGATTCGTTTTCAGCACAGCAGCTTATGTTCACACTTTACTGGACTCAAAGCTTGGTTAGTGTACAGATGATCATCTTTCAGGCCAGCAGTACTGGGATGTGTGTTGACTCACTGTGGAAAGAAGCCTGTAACTGTAAAATTAGTTTTTCGGGGGGGATTCCTTGTCTGTTGTTGCTGCAGTCATGAATACAATAAAGCCCTATGTGGCTTGACCCTGGGTTGTCTGAAGGATTGTCTTCTCCCATATGTTCCTGCCCGCAAATTAAGATCACAGGGAAAGGCCTCTTGACTGTTTACATATTTGTCTTAATATTCTCCCTTTTATAATGCCAATAAAGGTAAACGAACGAACTAACTAGCCTTTTGACTGTCCCGACAGTCAAAGAAGCTCACTTGGCAGTTACACAACAGAAGCCTTTTCAGTGGCAGCCCCACAATTAAAGAATTCTATTTATTTATTTATTATTGGGATTTATATCCCGGCTAGCTGGGATATAAGAAGAAGAAGAAGAACCTCCCCAGGGAGATGTGCCTGGCCTCTTCACTTTTGATCTTTAGGAGGCAATTGAAGGAGGTTTTATTTAGGACCACAGCCAATTCAGGGCAGCTGCGTAGGGTTTTCAAGGCAAGAGAAGCTCAGAGGTGGTTTGCCACTGCCTGCCTCTGTGTAGCGACCCTGGACTTCCCTAGTGCTCCCCCATCCCTCAAGGCCAGCCTCCAATTTACTTCTACTCTTACCTCCCCCCCCCCTTTTCATAAATGTGCAACCTTTTGGCTAGCCCTCAAAAACCTGCTCTGGAACTATTATCCACTTGGCAGACTGCCAGCATCTCACCGGTAAGAGGGTTTCTGAAAATTTATGGATAACAAATTACAGAGAACCCAACAAGAGATTCATTATCAGGGCTCATTCCGTAGCAGGAGCTCCTTTGCATATTAGGCCACACACCCCTAATGTAGCCAATCCTTCAAGAGCTTACAGAGCTCTTCTTACAGGGGCTACTGTAAGCTCTTGGAGGATTGGCTACATCAGGGGTGTGTGGCCTAATATGCAGAGGAGCTCCTGCTACGAAATGAGCTCCTGTATGAGATTTTTCTCAAGGGCGTAGGTAAACTATTGAACTGTGCTTAATTTAACATCTCCCCTTAAGAAAGGTCTAACATAAAACAGAGCAGATACAGAGGCCTGATTCAGATGGGGAGACCGGATCCGGATGCAATCTGCCTTTTCATCTCTGGGATGAACTTTTTATTATTGTTTACACTGGCGTTTACACTTTCTACGGACTATACAATCGGCCATTTCTTTTCCTCCTTCCTCCCTTTTTTTTCTTTGAAGAATAATGTTTATTTTAAAAGGTTAGTGCTTGAGTCTGCGGTGACACAGAAATAAAAACGCAACATGCAGACTGGCACAGATCAGTAGATTTGCCTGTTAGATGGCCTAAAGAGAAGATATGTTATCTACTAGAGTACTATCCTTGATACTCCCCGGCAAATTAAAATAAAATAATGAGAAGACTATTTTATTTTTTTTTACAATATTGCTCCTTCTGACAATGGGAATCACAGGCCAATCAGCACCTTGGAAACAAAAGCACAGTTGCTGGGCTCCCCCCTCCACTTTTTTATTCCTTTGCCTTCTTTGGGTGAATTGTAACAGGATAATATAGACTTTTAAGAGCCAATAAATCAAATAAAATTTTCTTCTTTTTTTTCTTTTCCTTTTCCTTATGGTTTAAGGAAGATATCTAATCTAAAAAAAATGAGACTCCAGGAAGGTAAAGTGTGTATGTGAGCAACAATTTATGCACCAAACAATGCTAAAGTTAAATTTCTTGAGACCTTTTCCAAACGATGCTAGAATATCAAGATAAAGATACAATGGTTTTTGGAGACATGAATGGAATACTAGGTCCAAAAAAGGATAGATCAAGAAATTCTGAATGTGGGAAATTACCCAAATAAATATTCCAATATTTGGAAGTGCTAGAATTAGAAGATGCCTGGAGGATCAAGCACCCGAAGGGCAGAGACTTTACTTTCTTCTCCAATATACATCAAATATACTCAAGAATAGATATGTGCTGGATATAAAAAACCCTAACAATAAATCTAGACAAAGCAGATTCAATCAAATATATTTGCAGACCATAATCCCACAGAAGTAGTTTGGAAATGGATCAGAAAACTAAGAGGAAGATGGAGACTAAATGATGCCCTTCTATTACAAGATGATTTAAGAAGCAAGTGTAAAAAAAAAAGGATTTTTAAAAATAAACAATACAGAGGAATGTCCTCAGCTACAATTTGGGAAGCAAGCAAAACTTTTATCAGTGGAATCTTCTAAGCAGCTGCCATGAAAAAGAAATGAGAAAAATCAAAACAAACCAAGATAATAGCAGAATAATTCCAGAGATTGAAACAAGAATATTAAAAAATCTCAATAAAGACATGTTAGCAGAGATTAGACAACTAAAAAACCAATTAGACATGGTAAAAATGGAAGAGGTACAGAAAAAAAATTACAATTTCTAAAACAAAGGCATTTTGAACACGCAAACAAACCTGAAAAACCTGGCAGATATCTGTTGTATTGTCTTGGGAAGGAGAAGGAAAAAAAGAGTAATATCAGGTATAAAGAAAGGGTCATATTATACAGAAAAATAAATATATGAACAATTTATCAATGCTGTCTCAGGATTATACAAGAAGTCTCAGAAAAAGGAATAAGAGAATATTTCAAAGACATCCCAACCACAAAGTTCACACCAAAACACATGAAAATTTTAAATCAAACAATAACAATTCAAGAAATTTCCCAGACAATAAAAAAAATGAAAAAGGACAAAGCTCCAGATATGGATGGGTGAACAGCAATGTATTATAAACATTTTGAAGAAGTCCTAATTATGCCATTACAAAAAGTTATGAATTAGATAAAAGAAGGAAAGACAATACCAAGTGGCACGCCTGGTCTGGATTACGGATTGGATTAAAAACCCAAGACAAAGAACAGTAAAACTTGAATCAGTTGATTAAGAAATCAATCAAAACTATTATAACAGAAGAAAGAAGCCATATAATCAGAGATGGACTTTTGAGAATATGATTTACATGATGGAACTTACTGAGCCCTTGAAACTCTCTGCTTATCTCCCCAACAGAAGCCTATCATGATAAAAAATCATTTTTATTTCTCGTGTATTTAACGTATGGTAACATGACCACAGAAAAGTCTTCGGGTAGCGCTGGCTCTTTGACTTGGAAACAGAGATGAGCACTGCCCCCTAGGGTCGGATTCAACTGGCTTTCGAGCAAGGGAAACCTTTATGTTTTTAATATGGTAAATGCTCAGGGGAAAAGGAAGTCTTGGCAAGATATTAAAGCTGAAGGAATAAATATTCAATGGTTGCAACACTCTATATTATTAGTTTTAAGACTAAAGAAGATCATTAACACAGAAGGCGGAGCTCTAAGAGATGCGACTGAGTTTGAACAGTTGATTACAAAACAAAAAAGTCATTTACTATGATGGATATACAAGAAGTTACTCCAGCTAGAAGCAGAAGAACAAGTGGGGGGGGGGGAGATCAAATGGATGCAGAATTTTAGAGAGTAGGTGTCTATGGATCAATGGGAACACTTATGGGGAAAAGAAATCAAGTTTACAGCCAGCCAGGCATTAAGAGAAAATTCATACAAATTGTTTTTAGATGGTATATAACCCCAAAGGAAATTGAGAAAGCAGACACAAACTACAAAGGAAAATGCTGGAAATTCCAAGACACAGATGAAACTTTTTTTCATATGTGGTGGACTTGTATAAAAGCAAAAAAAAATGGAAGAAAATACATGGAAATACGCAGAACATATTAAAATTTAAATTCCCTATGGAAGCGAAGAATATATTAAGAATACTGCCTAATAAACTGCCAAAACTTCTGGAAGAGATATTCAAATACATGGTGACAGAGACTAGAATTATCCATGCAGCAAAATGGAAACTAGATGTCTGCCCCCACCTAGAAGAATGGGAAAATAAACCCACTGAATATGCAGTAATGGCAAAATTATCTGAGAAATAAATCAATCATGAATTTTAAGAGATGAAGTGAGTATTATGAAAGCAGGAGACAAATTTAGAATGAGTAAACAAAAATTGTACACAAATGTACTGAAATGTATGTAGAAGCAGAACGAGAATAAATTTTAAATGTAACATCTTGAATGTAAATATATAAAGAAGTGGATCCTTTACCTTCTTAATAAGAGATATAACAGATTTTTTTCCTGTACACTGATATATTCCTAATTGTTAAAAGTTACACTGAGTAGGTAGAGGTGGCAAACATATATAATACTGAATATGTAGTGAAAATCAATCAATAACATAAAACAGATTAGTTATGGAATTTGAAATCCAAAACATTGAATATAAATGTACTCCAAGAGAAGGAAGTATTATTGTATTTTATTGATGTTGTTTAAAAAACAATAATGAAGGGAATGTTGGGGAGAAGTGCTTTTTGTTCCATATACCCTGTGTTACATAATTATTTTTGATATATGTAATTGTGATATGCAACCCCTTTTTCATTTCTGTATCCCCTTTACATCTTTACTTCGAAATCTTTTTTTAGATATATTTTTATTTTTTTAAAAAACAATCTCCCTGTTTATGATCAACAGTCACTTCAAATAAGTCTCTGTGTAAAGGGCAAACTATGTAACACTTCTACAATGATAGTCATGATGAAATCAAACTCATCTTGTGAACAGCTACAAGAAACAACTGTAAATTATTACTGCATACAGAACTCCCTGGCATCCGTCACAGCAGGATGCTAGCTTTTTAATGGAATTATTTAAAGGCTGTATTAGTGCTGTTGTGATACCAGGAGGTGAATCCATAATCCACTACCACCATGGCACCTAACACACATCAATTATACTGTAAGAACTTCAGGTCTGATCCACAGTGCTGCTACATCAGCTCGGGCTGTGGGGAGAAGGCATGATGCCTCCCAAGTCCCACCAAGCCTGAGGCAGGATAACAATGCAGCCCAACAGAGTAAAAAAAAAACCTGTCAAAACGATTCTGACTGGAATAGTCCAAATAATCCCATAAACCAGGAGTCCATAATTTTTTGAAGTCCAAGGGCACCTTTGGAATTCTGACAGAGGGTGATGAGCGCAACCGCAGAACAGCTCCCACAAGAGGCAGAGCCAAGCACGAAACAGCTCCCACAAGAGGCAGAGCCAAGCACAAAATGGCTCCCACAAGAGGCAGAGCCAACCACGAAACAGCTCCCACAAGAGGCAGAGCCAAGCACAAAATGGCTTCCACAAGAGGCAGAGCCAACCACGAAACAGCTCCCACAAGAGGCAGAGCCAAGCATAAAATGGCTCCCACAAGAGGCAGAGCCAACCACGAAACAGTTCCCACAAGAGGCAGAGCCAACCACAAAACATCAGTGAGTGAGGACATGCACAACTCTTAATAGTAAATCGTCAACATTTCAGGCAGAAGCTCTGCTTGACGAAATGCTGTTTAAAATAAACATTGTTTAAAAAATATTTCCTTGCATACACACAGCTTGTCTTCAGTCATGCAGCAAAGATCATTGTGCTGTGGCAGCAATGCTCCTAACACATCTTCTCAAAAATCTGTACCCAGACGTCCCACAACAGCCCATCATCCAGCCCTCAAATTGATTAAATTTTATTTATTTCGTACAATTTCCCCCATTCCTTCCTCCATGGAACTCAGAGAGGTTTACACAGGTCTTCCCTCCGCTGTTTTATCTTCATATTAACCCTGGGAGTTAGCATATATTGAGACACAACAGTTGGCTCAAGGTCACCCAGCAAACTTCATGGAAGAGCTTTCTGTCAACATTTGTCAGGAGCAATGGCCTGCTGGACAACAGCATTAGGTAGCTGGTCAAATGCCCCCAAAGACAACATTAAAACAACTCAAGGGATGAGGGCCATGAAGAGTGGCGGAGTAGGAAAGAAGGCCCGCACTCATGCCTCCACTGGCTTTTGAGGGCCTGGAGTTGGATGTCAAAAATGGAAATTGAAAGAGCCACTAGGAACCCCCGAAAGGCAAAGACCCAGATGGGCTCTCAGGCTAAAAGCTTTGCCAATCTGTTCTCTCAGAACTGCTCAACAGGGCACTGTTAAAAAAATAATAATTACTGTCCACAGCTCTATGCAAGTGGAGAAGGAAGGGGCTGTGGCTCAGGGGTACAACCTCTGCTTTGCATGTGGAAGGTCCCAGGTTCAGTCCCCAGCATCTCCAGTTAAAGGGACCAGCAGTAGGTGATGTGAAAGACCTCTGCCTGAGACCCTGGAGAGCCACAGCCAGTCTTAACAAACAATAATGACCTCAGTGGACCAATGATCTGATTCAGTATCAGGCAGCTTCATGTGTTCTGTTCCCTTCATGCCATACATATGTGAACCCGCAATACAATACACGATCAAAAGTATGCAAGTGTGATCCAGCGTCATTAATTTGCATTTATGGGGGTAATTCCAGCATGGGTTGTGTAGTTGTTTTTACGTTCTGGGAACTTCAGTGAGGTATTTCCCAGATCTATTACCTGAGATGTTTTACAGCTGGAGATGCCAGGGACTAAACCTAGGATGTTCAGTATGTCAGGCAGGCGTTCTACTACAGATTAAAGGTATAATCCCAAAGTCCAAGTGATCCTAGCCACGGCTGTACACACTGATCCAGAAAACATCCTCTGCCCAAGCCCCTGCAACAACATGACTTCCAAGTAGGGAGGGTAGACTACAAATCACTGACATGTTTCTTAAATGTATCTTGAAACCAGTAATTTATTCCTTCAGCTATCACCAGTGTTGCAAGAGACTACTCCAGAGGGGTGACACCTTCTTCGCTTTTCCAGTCTATATTTAGTTCCACAAACGGAATCCAACATTCACTCGCACAAACAACACATCACCACGATGCCTTTGTCCACAAAAGCAAGTTCTAAGTTAAAGCACCATACTATACGGGGGGGGGGGGGGGGGACACACACACCCCACCAAAAAAATCACATAAAAAGCCCAGCCCACAAAAAACAGAAGGAAGCATTTCCTGGAAACTTACTGTGGGTGTCAACTGAGCTTCCCAAGGACACTGCCGTGTGTCTAAACTATTTTGCATAATCTATTAGTGACACATCTATGATCAGCAGGGGTCATTTGGGGTCGGAGCGAGGTGGAGCAGAGTTTTTTCCCATCATATAAAACAATGGAGGGGATGGAGCAACTTGTTTGGGGGCCTGTAGAATTGGACCCCGTGGTCCAATCTTCTTGAAACATGGTGGGTATTTCAGGGAGAGGCCCCAGCAGCTACCCTGCATGTTTGGAGCCTCTCCCTCAAACCCCCTCTCCTCCAGCCCCTCATAAACTCTATGAGTTTTTTCCATTGACTTCAATGGCCCATAGGGCTGAAACTGACATTCCACTGGGGAATGTCTCCAGAATCCCCTTGCATTGCCGAAACTGACATGCGGGGGTCATTTGGCAGCTGGAACAGATGTGGCCTCAGATCGGGTCAAAACATTTTTATTTGCACACCCCTAGTGGGCACAAATGACAGTGGTGGCAAGCCCCTCCCCCAGCTCCCAGTGAGCCTGTGGAGGAAGCGAAGCAAGAAGGGGTTTAGTTTAGAGTCGCACAGCAGCACGATCTTTCCATTGTATTCTATGCAGCCCTTCTCGCTTCATTCCCCCCCCCTTTTGCAGATGCCCCCCATTTGCTTCCCTTTCTGACACGCTTCCGGTGATGTCAGGGGCATGGCATATGCTAGTGTAGGGGTGGCCAACCTGTGGCTCGGGAGCCACATGCGGCTCTTTCACACATATTGTGCGGCTCCTGGCAGGGTGGCTGGGGAAGCAAAGGGAAGGAATGCTTTTTCTCTCTTTCTCCCTTCCTTCCTTCCTTCCCTCCTCCCTCCCATCTATTTGCTTTCCTAGTTTCTCTCTCTCTCTTTCTTTCCACTTCTTTAATTCTTTCTTTCCATCTCTCTCTTTTTCTCTCTCTCTCTCAATATCATTAGCAAACAAGTAATATCATTATCAATAACCGGTTTTCCTCATTTGTTTTTATTTTTGGCAGTTCCATTTAACGTTAATAAAAAGCAAATTTGCATATTTTTAAAAATAAAAATGTGTGTGTGATATTTGTTCCTGACTTGCGGCTCTCAGACATCTGACGTTAATTCTATGTGGCTCTCAGACATCTGACGTTTATTCTATGTGGCTCTTACGTTAAGCAAGGTTGGCCACCCCTGTGCTAGTGAGTTATGCTAATATGTATGCTAATGAGCTCCTGCACCTCTTTTTCTATGAAATGACCCCTGATGATCAGTCAGTTCCCACAGTGGTCCTGTCCCTACTTGGACAAATGAGTGGGGGAAGGGGCTGGATTACAAAATCCCAGCTGTTGAAGATGCAGTTATGTCAGGCTAGAGAATAGGTACAGGGAGATCAGGAGCTAGGAAAGTAAAGTGTAAGGACAGTTTTGGATTCTTAGGCTGCGGTCTCCAGCCTTTTTGAGCCTGTAGGCACCTTTGGAATTCTGGCACGGGGTGGTGGGCGCAACCACAGCATGGCTGCCGCTGGAAGTGGAGCCAACAACACACTGTCAGGGAGTGAAGTTATGCATAATGCTGTAACGCTTCACACTTCAAGCAGAAGCTGAGTTTAACAGGATGCCTTTAAAAATGAACACGTTTTAAAATATTTTCTTGCATACACATAGCTTACCTTCAGTTACACAATGAAGACCCTTGTGCTGTGGTGGCAGCTGCTGCTGAAGCAATTCTGTTAATCTGCACAGCCAATCGGATCTCCAATGGCCAATCAGAAGGCCGGCTGGCAAAAGCCCAATCTGGTCCCACCCACTTGCTAGAAACACTTGGTGGGCACCAAGAAAGGTGGCCCTCAGCCACCACGCTGGGGACCCCTGCCTTAGACCATCTCCTTCTTTTAGAATGGAGAAAAAGGCAGCAAGTCCATAAAGTCTGCGGAAGTCTTGCACTATCTGAATGAAACCATGAGATCAAGACTGGCAAGGGCAAAAAGGCAGGGCTCCTAGACCACAAGAAAACTAGACACCACCAGGACAACAAAGTGAAAGGTGGACCCTCTTGCATTACTTTCACTATGCCATTAAACGCAAAGAGGCAAAATTCTCTTTATGATAAACACTCACTGAACTCAGAGTACGAAAGATAAAATCCAGGAGGGAAATCATCCTAATTTTACCAATTCCCAGCAGCAATCTAACCAGTAGTTACACAAGTTTCAGGTCTCACTGTTCTTAAAAGGATGGAAGCGTACGCACTTCTGGTCTGGAGCACCACACAAATTTACAAGAGATAACTTGGTAGGAGGAAGAGGATAGACAAAAATACCACTTACCTTGTGACAGGTTTCTGTTTTAATTTCTTTGAGGGCCCGTTCAGAGAACACACACCCACAGTTCCGCAAGAAGCAAAACCTTGCAAGAATAAAAATCAAATAAAAATGGATGTTAACAGACAGCAAGCAGAGGTTCAAGCTAGCTAAAGTCAGGACAGAGAGCCAACCAATTTAAACTAGGTACAACTAATGCTAATCTCCCTAGGACCCAGGCTGTAATCTTATGCACACTTACCTGGGAAGAAGTCTTATTTAAACTCATGGGACTTGCTTCCAAGTATAGCACAACTGTTCCAAACCACAACTAGGCCACAATTTGAATGCAACAGACTGGGGGCTTTTCATTGTCTTCATAGGCTAGTTGCCAGTTAACTGGCAATTTAGTTGGCATATGCTAAAGTTCCCCCTTGTGGATATCTCTGAAAGTACACAGTAAGAAAAGGACTCTATAGAATGGCAATTGGCATTACTGCAGCAGTGCAATGATGGATTGCAGCAAATAAGCAATTAAAATGAATCAATTACATCCACTTGTATAGATCTCTCAGTTTCAGAAGTCACTCATATGCTAAAAAGCAGTGTAAAGGGGAAAATGTTTGCATGAGCACCAAGCCCACAGCAGCAGCTTCCGTCCACTACACAGTCCTGCACTGCTTCAGCATGGCAGCAAACGATCCAACTGGGCTCTGCATCTTCCACTGACTCTCATCTGCACCCATGGTCATGTGACACCTGCTCCGCCAACTAATCCACACACATGGTTTCCTCACAAGGAATACAGCCAAGATAAACTTCGCTGTACAATTAGCTTAGACTGCATATTGTACAGTCACTCAACATTTGGGGATTACTAGTCCAGTTCAAGCATTCAATACTGTTAACTCCTTGGTCTTGTACTAATCCCAGCCCTGAAGGCCCAGCGTGCCATGTGGTGTCTTTCCTGATGCAATGGGGATCGGTGCACTACCCCTGAACAGCTGAGTTATACAGACAGGCAGGGCTGACTGCAGTGTACCCTGAGATGGGGCAGCTGCCCAGGGCTTCTGCTGGGGTGCTGCCACTGACCCCCCACACACACACACCTGCCCTGCCACTTGTCTGCATGCCCTTCCCCATCTGCTTGCTTGAAGTGCTCTGCCACTTATGCTCCCAAGTTCCAGTGGGGAAGGGCATATGGGTAGCAAGCACTGGTAGCGCTCCTGGTGGCCATGGCAACAAAACCTCCCAGCTGCATGCACTGGCCAGTGCAGTCAATGAAAAGGTGTGCAGACAGTGCAAGAAACTGGGCACAGAAGGGCTTGCAAATGGGAGAAGGGTGCACAGGCAGGTGGGTAGAATGTAGGCAGGTAGTGTCAAGAGACTGGCTCACCTAGCAGTCACTTGACTCTTCAGAAATACCGGTTCAGGCTCATGAAAACATAGAAGCTTTCCTCTCTTTTGGGGAACTCGAGGTCTGACTGCAGCTTCAGAGAGCAAAATAAGGAAGAGATGGCAGTCTGACACAGATGGAACTCAACTTGCAGGTGTCCCACCTTGCCATGCTGACTTCTTGATTAAGACCTGGTAGGGCTGGAGACTGTCCCTTGGTCTCTTGGGTGAAGGGTTATCATTAAAGGGACTGGTGGTTGCTACATACCCCAGGGCGGGAGGACTCATTCTCTAGCACTTCGGTGTTTTGCTCTTGTCCAACCTGTCACCGCTAATAACAACTCCTGACAGGTAGGGGTGAAAAGAGAGGCAGTGCTCTTTGGGCACTGTCTGTCAGGGACCCCTAAAAACCTGGAACAAGTCCTGTAGGGCAGGCATGCTCAACAGAAACCCACTGACAATTGATGTCGTGGAAACTCACTGATGCCTACTAAGTATCTTGTGGAAAGATCGCAATGAGTGGGAGCTATGATCAAGCCAGGAAAGAGCTGGGAGCTCTAGAAGAAGAAGAAGAAGAAGAGATTGGATTTATACCCCGCCCTCCACTCCCCAAGGGAGTCTCAGAGCGGCTTACAAACTCCTTTTCCCTTCCCCTCCCCACAACAGACACCCTGTGAGGTAGGTGGGGCTGAGAGAGCTCTTTCCCAAGCTGTCCTTGAGGGAACAGCTGGTACAGAGCTATGGCTTGCCCAAGGTCATCCAGCCAGGTGCAAGTGGAGGAGTGGGGAATCAAACCCGGTTCTCCCAGATTAGAGTCTACGCACTTAACCACTACACCAAACTGGCTCTACTAGATATTTTACTTGTTTTCAGCCTAATACTACTGACTCCTGATACTTCACGGTGGCTTAGGTTTAAGTTCAGCATATTAAATGTAACAAAAAGTTAGCGTCATAAGAATCCAGGGCAGGCTGTTTTCTGGGGAAGACAGTCATTGAAATGCAAAAGCCCTTATTCTGGGGAGCTACTGGGGCTTGGATCTTGTCCTAATACACATCTTGGACTCAGATGGCAGCCCTTTATTTGTAAAAGGGGGCTGCAAGCTACAAATTGATTCAGAGAGATCATAACCAGATTAACTGATGAAGAAATTGCTGAACTCTAAGAAGCAGAATCTGTTAAGAGAATACACATTTTCTTGCAATTAAACAGAAACTAACCTATGTCTTCCATTCATTTCCAGTCCCACGACAGGGCAAATAAAACGTGCACTCTGGATGTCATCGTATTTATCTCCCTTCGTGTTTCCCTTGTCACCTGTCCAAGCTGGATTGTCTGTGAGGTTCAGTTCTATGACATTCTGAAAGAGAATACACAGAAGTCTCAGTTTGGCTGCTTTTCACTCAAGTAGCTTCCACAGCACAATCAAAGATACCGCAATCCCCCTCTCTACCATTCGGACATTAATAAAATCATATGCTGAATTACTTAGGGCTGAAGTCCTGATCCAGAATGAAAAACTGATGGAACCTGCTTCCCAACCAACAGACCTATTTGGTTCTAACAGGCCTTATTCGTTTTTAAAAATTCAGCTGATGGAGGCAAGCTAGTACGGAATAAAGATTAGAGTACTGGACGAGGATGAGGGAGATCAGAATCCACATCCTCACTCTTCCGTTACATTTAGGAGGAGACCTTGGACCTGTCACTACTTCTCAGCCTGACCTAGATACCAGGGTTGTTGTGAGGATAAAATGGGGAGGGGGAGAACTAAGTATGCTGCCCTGAGCTCCTTGAAGGAAGGACAGAATAAAGATCACTTAAACAAGCCCAGCAATGGTCCTTGGAGTACATATGATGCATATGTTCTGATCACACTTGGAACATTAATGCCCGACTTCTATTGTTGTGTATGTAAGTGCCATCAAGTCACAAGCATCTTATGGCGACCCCAGCAAGGGGCTTTCAAGGCCAGTGAGAAGCAGAGGTGGCTTGCCATTGCCTTCCTCTGCAGAGTCTTCCTTGGTAGTCTCCCATCCAAGTACCAACCCTGCTTAGCTTCCAAGATCTGATGAGACTGGGTTATATCATGCTGCCTTTCCTCCAGACTTCTATGCTTGCTGTATAATAATCTAACAATACTGTGCTAAAACATTACAGAGACAACAGAACTGGCACTAGATTCTGCCCAAAGAGTGGGGTAATGAGAGCACAGGATGATAGAATGGACAAGGAGAAAAAGCACCAAATGGGAGGCTGAGAAGCAGGCATCTCCTTGCCTCACCCCTCCCTATGCTTGCTAAGGTTTCAGCAGCTCTACAACCTCTAGCTGTGAGCTTTGCCTTCCTCCCAATGCTGCTGCCTGGGGCTGCTGGTGAGGATACAAGCATGTCTTTCATTACACCCTGCTGAGGCTGCACCTCCAGCATTGCTCAGGGACATGACCTTTTCAGCGAAGCCCCAAAGGAACCATGCTTTAAAAAACTGGACCTTGGGATTGTACTTTGAAAGATGAACTGGGGACAAGTACAGCTTCTTCTGCCTCTTAAAGAACAAAATGACCCGTTTTGGATGGACAGGAGAAAATGCAAGACAGCATGTCCAGGAACTTCCTCAAGTGACTGATGCAAAGGGTGGGGTGGGGGCTGATTTAAGAACGTAAGATGAGCCTTGCATGATCAGACAGAAAGGAGGAGACATGGATTCATGAGCAAATTGTGAGGCTGTGAGCTCTCTAGACAAGTCAATAAGGACAAAAAGATTCTGAAGATGAATTTCAGGCAGGTAAAGGGACATTTAAGACATCAGGAACATTATGACAGAAGGGGCAAGAAGTAAGCAGATCCACTAAAGGACAAAGGAGAAGCACATAGAACTTCATTAGGGAGAGAGAAAAAAACCACCTCATGGTCACCTCATTTTACAAATGGGTATAATTCTAGAAAAATCTGGTACTTCTAAATTTCTTTAAAATAAATTGAATATATTTTGAGGAATCAGGCACAAATAACTGTCTCTGACCTGGGCACAACAGATATAGCCTTCAGTACAGAAAGTCTTACCTTAATACTCTTGATATGGGATGCAGCCTCCACAACAGCTTTCTCAGAAGATTTATCCAGTAAAAACTCAATGATCGCGTCTTTGTTATACAGCCTATAATAAGAAAAGCATTGTGAAAATGGGACTTCACAACTAAAATTAGGATTAATTTAAAAGAGGGGAAAAATACAATCATACCTGCCAAGCTCACAGGCAACTATAGGTCTGCTTAGTTTTTCCTGACTCAGAGTGCAGTAATACCACTGGGCCACTAACTCTGCATTTTTGTCAACCTGAGGAATAAAACAATACACATGTCAAGAAGGCATAGCCTTGCTCAAACCCAACACGTTTTACACCCATCTTTCATCACACTTTAGAAACCCACCTCTTACAAACAATTCATATTCAATGTGCTTAAAAAGAGAACCACATACAAAATAATTATTACCAGACAAGTATATGGTTACTGCTACTTAAACCAATCATCTGCACAATCATTTGCACAACCGATGCCCAAATTCACCAGTGCAGAGTGGCATGTTCAGATGCCCCATTTTCCTAGCCAAGTTGCATGATACTATATTGCAAGAGCACAGTCAAACAAAACAAAACAAAACAAAAGCCAGTCAAAAGAGTCAATGATCCACTGTGTGGGGGTGTGGACCCCTCCAACAACCAAAGAACTGGTGACGTGTGATAAATCTGAAGAGTGTGCATAAACCTGTAATGAGTTACCTTTTGTAACATGCTAACTATCTCAAGTTCTTACTGAGTACTAGTCTGCTAGTACCAAACCAGCATATGAATTCCAGCAAAACAGCTTCTCACTGGAGTCTCCATCTGAAATATTTTAAAGACCACCCCCTCCCAACAGAATGTGTGAAACAAACCTAAGAAGCTTCATTCCTTTCAGGGCAGAGTTACCAACCTCTAGTTGGGGGCTAGAGATCTCCCAGTATTACAACTAATCTCCAGACGACAAAGATCAGTTGCCCTGGAGAAAAAGGCTGCTTTGGAGGGCGGTCTCTATAGCATTGTACCCTGCTGAGGTCCCTCCCCTCTCCATATCACATCCCAAATTTCCAGACATTTACCAAGTGGGAGTTGGCAATACTATAAGACTTCGGGGGGGGGGGGGTTGTTATGTGGAAAGAGTTCCATCGTCTCCCGTTTTCCAGTCAATAATTCTCCCCTAGTATGTACTTTCAGGAGGAGGCAAGGAGAGGAAGGGGACAAGGCGAGGGGATAGAGGAGCTTCACCCTTCCAGAATGGTGAAACGCTTACGGACATTCCCAGAGTGCGCCTCTCCTAGGACCTCGGGCCCCACGCCCCGCTCGGCCCCTTCCCATGCTGCCTTTTACCTTCTCGACCTTACGAGGCCCCTTCACCAGCTCATGCCTCTTGGGGATGGTTCCCCCATCGCAACCCATCGCGCCCCTTTAGAGTCCTCCTCACGGCCCTTTAGAGTCCTGGTTTCCCTTACAACAAAGACACTTCCGGTCACGGAAGACACGCATTACCGGCGCAGAATCTGGAACAGGAAAGGGCAAGCGGTGATGACGTAAGCCTCCCACGTTGCTAACGGGCCCCTAGCAACGCGACTCCTCGAGGAGGAGGAGGCGGGGCAGACGCGCGGGGTCAACCAATCCTCGGTAATCGGGTTTACACCGCGTGATTAGGCTCGGGCTTCCTGGAGATATTAATAGCTCGATCCCAAATAAACTTAAATTACCGGATTGCGCTTTTAGGCGACTTTGTGAATGAGCGCTGGTGAGACTTCTGTCTCAGCATACGTGCACAGATTTGGGTCTGCAGTCTTAAACGGATTTGGTTCAGGTGGGGAAGCCGTGTTGGTCTGAAGCATCAGGACAATGTTTGAGTCCGGTGGCATCTTGAAGACCAGCGAAGTTTAATTCTGGGTAAAGCTTCTACCCAGAATTAAACTTCGTTGGTCGTAATGGGTTTACTTTGGGGTTTAGCTGCGTTGTTCTCGGGGTTACGTCCGACTAAACGCGCATACTGGATTGGGTCTTCAGACGTTCTTGGGGGTAAGGTCCAGTCAAGTCAAGGAGAGATCGGTGTTAAAATGCCTGGGGTCGGATCGCAGCTCTTGTGCATGTTTATTTGGGAATAAATTCCAAACTCAAAGACTGCAGTTCCATGATACTCTCTTTGGAGTAAACTGCACGGCACCCATTAAGACTTCGATATATATATACACACGCCAGGTGTGTGTCTTATCCGTTTCGTAGTGAGAATCATTGTTGCCTGGGTAGAAATTATTTTTGAATCCCCCCATAGCATTCCCACCATCATTTCCCTTGTAAACTGTAGAATTGTGTAGTAATATGCAACTATTGGATTAGATTCAATAAATAGCCCAGCTGAGATTGTGACAAATGGATCTGGAGCTCTTGTGAGACATCAGCTAGATTTTATGGAGAGCTGGCATGGTGGTCAACTGACTCATTAAAGAAGAAGAAGAAGAGGAGATTGGATTTATACCCCGCCCTCCACTCCCCAAGGGAGTCTCAGAGTGGCTTACAAACTCCTTTCCCCTCCCCTCCCCACAACAGACACCCTGTGAGGTAGGTGGGGCTGAGAGAGCTCTTTCCCAAGCTGTCCTTGAGGGAACAGCTGGTACAGAGCTATGGCTTGCCCAAGGTCATCCAGCCAGGTGCAAGTGGAGGAGTGGGGAATCAAACCCGGTTCTCCCAGGTTAGAGTCCGCGCACTTAACCACTACACCAAACTGGCTCAGGTAGATTCAGGTGGGTAGCCCTGTGGGTCTAAAACAGCAGAACAAAGTTTGAGTCCAGTGGCACCTTTAAGACCAGCAAAGTTTTATTCTGGATATAAATTTTTGTGTGCATGCACACTTCTTCAGATGCTTGAATAAAACTTTGTTGGTCTTAGAGGTGCTACTGGACTCAAACTTTGATCTGCTGCTTCAGACCAACACAGCGACCCATCTGAATCTTGCTGTTTTCATGGACTTCTACCGAAGAAGCTGATAAGAGATAAGCTTATCTGTCTAAAAGTTGTTGATAAAGCATAGGAATTCATTCTACTGCATTAATTCTAAGTACATAGGAATTAACACACCAACTTTTTAAAAAAAAAAAAAACCTTGTTTATTTTGTAAGATTTTAATGTCACCAATGTAATCTTTTCAGGTAAACCTGTATAAATCTATTCCATGTTTATATTGTGCATGTTCTTCAGTTTTTCAGCTGTTCAGCAGCAGCAGCAGCAGTTTCATCCTTGGGCCTAGCCTAATGAGGCAGAATAAAGTAGCCAACTAGAAGAAGAAGAGACTAGATTTATACCCTGCCCTTTGCTTGGAGTCTCAGAGCAGCTTACAAACTCCTTTCCTGTCCCCTCCCTGCAACAGACACCCTGTGAGGTAGGTGGGGCTGAGAGAGCTTTTTCAAGAACTGCTCTTTCAAGCACAGCTCTGACAGAACTATGGCTTACCCAAGGTCATCGAGCAGCTGCAAGTGGAGGAGTGGGAAATCAAACCCAGTTCACCCTGATTAGAGTCCGTGTACTTAACCATTACACCAAACTGGCTCTCTATCTTCCGGGATTTAAAAAAAAAATCCTCTACATTAATAATTTCCTGTACATGGAATGTATCTGAAGAAGTGTGCATGCACACAAAAGCTTATACTCAGAATAAAACTTTGTTGTTCTTAAAGGTGCCACTGGACTTAAACTTTGTTCTGATTCATTAAATGTTATCAAATACTCCATGAAGGCAAAAATACTGCTATACAAGTGGCAGTTGCCAGTGTTATACCAAGACAAGGTCATTTCTTAGCCACAACTGTCTTTTAAAGGGGACACAAAAATAGTTTCTAGCTTTATTTCTGTTTTAAGTTACATTTTTAAAAAAATGTTTTAACTGTAAATGAACCAACCAGGGTGTTTGTTGCAGGACAAAAGCCATACAGAAGCTTTACTTAACATTGTTAAAAGTATTTCCAATTTTTAAAAGTTAATTTGTTTGTTTCACCATAGTAGTTAATCAACCTGCTTTTGAAATTAGGATCAAAACAATGATTCAAGTACCTTTCAGCTGTCCTAATTAAATTAATGGTTCAGTAATACCTGCCCAAAATTTGTCAGATTACTTAACCGGGTCTTTTTGTGGCTAAACCTAATTCTCAACCCTAATTCTACTGAACTGCAATATTTAGGAATGTTCTTCAAAGTGAAAGCTTCAGTCCAGGGTGAAATCCTCATTCCATTCTTCAGTTTATAGATCCTGGTCAGTGTTCCTTCTAAGCTGAGTTAGTGTGAGCTAGCTCAGTGTTTTATTCTCTGGTTCACACATTTTTGTCTTAGCTAAGGAAGGATGGCTCCAGAGCAAACTAATTTATGCAGTAACCAAATCGCTCGCTCACAACTTTAATGCCAGTAGGTCACAAAGTAGAATTCTTGCTCACAAGACTCTACATCTTAGAGGGAGCATCTAGGGTTACCAGATGTCCTCTTTTTTTGGTTTCCGTCCTCTTTTAGGCTCTTTAAAAAATGAGCCCTATATGATCAGGGACCTGCATACCTGAGGAACCGCATTTCCCCATACGTTCCCCAGAGAGCACTGCGGTCAAGGGTCCAGAATTGGTTGGCCCTTCTGGGCCTTAAAGAGGCTAGGTTGTCAATTACCAGGACCAGGGCCTTCTTGGTGGCGGCCCCAACCTGGTGGAATGACCTCCCAGAGGAAATCAGAGCCCTATGGGACCTTATACAGTTCCGCAGGGCCTATAAAACGGAGGCTTTTGGGGTCGCCATCACTAATGAAGAACATCAAGTGGTTTAATGTGCGAGGGCCCTGGTTGCTGGGATCAGTCATTTATAACCTATGGAACATCAACAACTGCATGGACAATAGGGTTGCCAAGTCCAGGTTGGAAAATACCTGGGGACTTTGGGGGTGGAGCCAGGAGAAGGTGGGGTTTGCGGAGGAGAGGGGCCTAAGCAGGGTACAATGCCATAGAGTCCACCCTTCAAAGCAGCCATTTTCTCCAGGGGAGCTGATCTATATCAGCTGGAGATCAGTGGTAAAAGTGGGAGATCCCCAGGCCCCACCTGGAGGCTGGCAACCCTAATGGACAATCTAAAGAATACTGCGAGCTGGCTGCAAGCTGAGAACTTTCAAGCTGAGAACTGTGAATAATGGCTACTAACATCATAGGGACAATGTTGAAGGACATCCATCACTAGCACTTTATGGTTTTAAATTGTTTGTGTAAGCCACCCTGAGCCGGCCTTGGCTGGGATGGCAGGGTAGAAATTTGAAGTAAATAAATAAATAAGGTCTTTTGGGGTGGGATGGTTAGGAATATTCCTAGTTAGTAGCGATTATTACAACTTAAATAGTAGGAGTATTTAAAATGAGTTTTGTCATACTGATCACTTGTTTGAAGTAGTCAGTCGGGAAATATGTCCTCTTTTTTGTTTTTCAAAATATGGTCAACCCCAATGGTTGTCCCCAGTAGATGACTTAGGGCAGTGGCTTCCAGCCCTGGTTTGGGACCTTCAGGTCTTCTTTGAGGCACCTGCTGTTAGTGTGAATGCAGACAGAGCAGGGGGCCGGTGCTCCCTGTCTCTGTTTGCGCACACCCTGAGAAGACCAGCAGAATGGTAAGGCAAGGTCACTTGGAGCTGTAGAAGATTGCATTTTAGCACAAGTAGATGAGAGGCTTGTGAACCATTAGTCTATCAAGATCAATATTGCCTACTCTTGACTGTCGGCAGCTCTCCAAGCTCTCAGGTTGAGATCTTTCACATCACCTACTACCTGCTTATTTTAACTGGAGATACTGGGGACTGAACCCAGGACTTTCTACATGCAAAGTGGATACTCTGCCACTCAGCCACGGCCTCACCCCCCACACACTACCCTACCTGCAAAGTCGTCTCCTTTACCTTCTTTCTACTGCCCCTTCTCTCGCCAGTTGATCCTCCAGCGGTCTGTGCGTATGCTTGCAGCACAGAGCTCTCGTTTGTCCAGATGTAAGGAGGGGTGAAGAGCTTTGGGTGACTGATGAGGGTCAAAGTGGCTGGGCCAGGAGAGAGAGGACAAAGGAGAGTATTTTTCAAGAAGGTGTGTGTGTGTGTGAACATGTCTCTGCTGGCTTCTTCCTCATTACATTCCCCCCCCCCCCCCCCCCCGTGTTTTGTCTTGTGATTTCCTGACTCTGGCTGTCTTGATCTGCTACCCTCCAGTCCTGGCCTCGATACTGGTGAGGTCATAACTTTTGTCACAGGAGTCCATTGCCACAAAAATGTGATGTTCTGATTTCTTGCCACATGCTTGCAGTTAAGGGGATCCCATGCTTCCACGTGGGGATTAAAGGTGTGTCTTGGCTCTGGAAAGTTTGCAGACCACCGACTTAAGGCTTTCCCTGCATTGATAATTTTGAACAAGAAATGTTTTTTGTTGGACACACACCACATCTTCTATACATTCAAAGAGCAACATTTAATAGATGGGAAAATGTAATGTTAATAGTGTATTCATTGCTGTACATGTGCTTTATGGTGTTGAATATCAGTACAAGAATTTATAGTTATAAGAACATAAGAAGAGCCCTGCTAGATCAGACCAGTGGTCCATCTAGTCCAGGATCCTCTCTCACACAGTGGCCAACCAGTTCCTTTGGAGGGCCAACAACAGGGCTTAGAGGCTGAGGCCTTCATAAGAACATAAGAAGAGCCCTGCTGGATCAGACCAGTGGTCCATCTAGTCCAGGATCCCCTCTCACACAGTGGCCAACCAGTTCCTTCGGAGGGCCAACAACAGGGCTTAGAGGCCAAGGCCTTCATAAGAACATAAGAAGAGCCCTGCTGGATCAGACCAGTGGTCCATCTAGTCCAGGATCCCCTCTCACACAGTGGCCAACCAGTTCCTTCGGAGGGCCAACAACAGGGCTTAGAGGCCGAGGCCTTCATAAGAACATAAGAAGAGCCCTGCTGGATCAGACCAGTGGTCCATCTAGTCCAGGATCCCCTCTCACACAGTGGCCAACCAGTTCCTTTGGAGGGCCAACAACAGGGCATAGAGGCCGAGGCCTTTTCCTGATGTTGCCTCCTGGCACTGGGATTCAGAGGTTGCCTCTGCCTGTGATGGTCCCCCTCAGTCACCATGGCCACTGACAGACCTGTCCTCCATGAATCTATCCCCTTTTGAAGCTGTTTATTCCTGTGGCCATCACTACATCCTCGGGCAGCAGATTCCACATTTTAATCACTCTCCGTGTAAAGGAAGTATTTCCTTTTCTCTGTGTATAAGAAACAAGCAATAAAAGAAACAAGCATTTGCCCCTGCTCCAGCCTAACGACCAACTTCTGTCCAACACGTGGTCTGCTGTAGGGAGACTTCAGCAGCTGTGGCTGAACACACCGACGATCTGAGCCACCCCAAACTGTTTAGATCGGGAGACTGAAAATTGTTATACCAAACGTTTTACACATTTATTGTAAAAACACCCCTACGAGGCAAGGCGCTACAGCACTAATGTCCCCCTTGGGCGGGTGAAAAACCTGGCACACGTACTCTTTAATGAACAAGGAGTCTCTCAGTCACAGCTAGAAACTAATCTCAGTTGCTGTAGTCCCAACAATGGGTATCCTCAGGACACCAGCAGAAGGGATACGTCATTCCATCATGGCTTGGAACTCCTGTGTGTACTGAGACAGCCCGTCAGCTTGATCCTGAAGTTCCCTCATGGCCTCGGCGCTTGGATATTGCATGGCGGCGTTTTTGGTGGCGACCGCCACACTCTTCAGCAGGCTGCAAAACTTGCTGCTGCTGTGCAGGACCTCATTCCGCGTGGCCTTCTTGAGGGCTTCCTGGCACAGTGTGTCCACCAACTTTTGTCCCACCATAATGATAAGTTTGCTCTGTGCGATGAAGATTTCCGGGGCTTGGTTTCTGCTCAGGCTGTCATGTAGAACACCAATAGCTTTCTGAACAGCACCAAAATACAGTCTGCAGAGATCGGAGAGCTCAATTTTCTTGGCCGGATCCTGCTCGCCCGGAACGTTGGGCTTCATTTTAGACGGGGAACCCTGGAGAGGGAGAAATGAAATAAGGAACGTTCAGAGCTCCTGGTGATGGTGGACTTCACGAACCCTTCCTACAAAGCTTCCTTTATCAAGCGTAGTCAGAAAAACCCATATCAATCCAGGAAAGGGCTTCCGAATTATAGTCAACCATGGTGACTATATAGTTTACGATTCTGGCTTTCGTTTCAAAGTTTTCTCTCCATTTTAATTACTTATTTAAAATATGACAAGATAAATACAAGTATCTTAGACTCTGTGCCCTGTTTGTTGGCCCTCCAGGGCAACCGTCTGGCCACTGTGTGAAACAGGTTGCTGGACTAGATGCACCATTGGTCTGATCCAGCAGGGCCCTCCTTATGTTCTAATGTATACCGCACTCTCACTTGGAAAGAAATCCCAAGGCAGGTTCCAAGAAAAACGTAACAGGTACAACTGGGGGACCCAAAAGGACTTGTTGAAGGCATCTCATCCCCCCTGCCTCCCCCACCATTTCTACTTTCCTTCCCCTGGCAGACCTCACAGCCTCTCTCCCCTTTTCATACTGCTTTCCTGTCTTCAGTTTTCCTTTCTTCTCTCTCTGGAAAAAACTGACCCAGTTGCACAGTGCCAGTCGCTGGGCTGGGCCCAGATGCACAGTGGGGAACCTGCAAGAACTTGGGGGGGGGGGGACGACCTCATTTCCCCCCGTATCCCACTCCTCACACTATTTCCTCCCTTCCCTCCACCTGGAAACCTCCCATATCCTCACCTTTCCCTGCTTTTTATCTCTCCTCCATCTCAGTTATATTTATTATTTTACACTACATTTGTACCCTGCCTTTCTCCACAACATGGAGCCAAAACAGCTTATGTCTTTCTCATCCATTTTATCTTCACAACAACTCTATTAGGGTTAGGCTGAGTGTGCCCAAGGTCACCCAGCAAGACTCCATGATGGTGGGGATTCGAACCTGGGTCTCGCAGATCCTAGTCTGAAACATTAACCACTACACAACATTGGCTTTTATGAGGCTGCTTTTGAACAGCAGTGAGCAGCTGGGCCCGGGTGAGCCACGCAAATCACAAATCTCCCAGCGGTTGCTGCTAGGCCTGGCCCTGGTGGAGTTCTCCCTCAAAGGCCAAGAGTCCTAGAAAGGGCCCTGTCCATTCTACTGACAGAAACCAAGGCTTGAACGATTAATACTGTCGTTGCCTAGCAACAACCACAGAGGGCATTAGTTTCTTAAAGCTGCAGTACTGCTTCTATTATTTTGGGAGGTTAAACCCCAGCAGTGTATTTTCTTTTAGATTACAGATTTTTCTGCAAACATGGGGCTTTTCTCAGGTTTGTAGAAAGATCCATCTTGTCTGTTCATGGCTCCAGTCTCCAGATTTAAGTATCCACAGATCTGGCCACATTGAGAATTAGGTATATTCATGTTATGAAAAGATTAAAGCTAAAATCAGCAGTGAACAACATAAGCCCAGTGAGTAAACACCATAGACAAAAGATGCCACCACAAAATACTGACAGTTTCCCCCTGGCTCATCTTCAAGTCTAGAATAATAAAGCTCCATAAGAAAACCTATATATTTTCCCCAATAAAATACAAGCTCTAACATTTTGATGAAACAGAGAACATGTCATTTCAAGGGGAACAAAGATCATTCCAGATGCCTGCTGTGTCCGAAATAATGTTAAAGTACCTTCATTTTTAATTCATCGTTCTTCCTTTCACTGTTGCTGGATGAAAGGGAAGATGAAGACTGCCCCAGTCTTAATGATGTCTGGAAAGGTATGAGGGAAAAAAAGATGTCTGTGTATAATATTTAATAAAAATGAAGGTATAATCCACAGTGATTATTAATACAGGATTACTGTTTTCAGCAGCACCCTATAGCCTATGTTTTAGGGCACAGAGCCAGTGTGGGGTAATGTTAAGAGTGCCAGACTAGGATCTGGGAGAACCAGGTTCAAATCCCCACTCTGCCATTGAAGCTTGCTGGGTGACCTTGGGCCAGTCACATGCTCTCTGCTGAACCTACCTCACAGGGCTGTTGTGAAACAGCAGAAATGGAACGGAGAACAATGTAAGCCCCTTTGGTTCCCCTTTGGGGAGACAGGCAAGGTGTACATGAAGTAAATAAAATACATGATTAAAAATTATTGAGAACCATACAAAATCAGTGGGAGTTCAGCCGTTGGGGCGGGGGGAACTGACCTGCATTCTAAGGAGTAGCATCCTAAGGCCTAATTTCATAAAAATAAACAGATAAATTCCCTGGTGGGTCATCTAGAAAAATTCATCTAATCCAGCATAGTGTTTATCACAACAGCTAACCAGATGTCTACAGAAGGGCATGGAGACCAATACTTCTCCCCTCCCCCGGCCTGGCATTCAGATATACTTTCTCTGAACATGGAGGCTCCATTTTGCCTTTATGGCTACTAGCCATCAATTTTCTTCCCAGAATCTGCATAATTCCCATTTAAAGCCAATTCAGATGGTGGCCAGCTCTTTTTTCAGTGTGTTCCCTAAGTTCTGTACCTCCTTTCTGGTCTCCACTGGGGTACATTTCTACTATAAGCGAGAACGGTAAGCAAGCCCCGAACAAACACTCGATTTCCCTCCTCTATAAGGGTCATTCTCCATCTGTTTTTTTTCTGCTTCTGTCCTAGTTACATGGGAGGCCAATTCCCACAAAAGCATTCTCACAGTGAGGCAAGCACTTGTGAACCATGTTATTATGTAGTGTGGAAATACCTGCAATCTTTCACTTTGACTCAGGCATCAGAAGGAATCCTTCCTTCCCATCTTTTCTCCTCCTCTCTGTCCTTTTGGGAGCCAGTAGGCAACCACGGTTTGGGACCAGGGTGGGGAAAGATACATACTTTCTCCAGGACTGCCTGCCTTTCTGGTGTGCATTAGGCAACTGTTTTCTTGTGTTAGGAAAAAGAGCCATCAGAACAAACTGTGAGCTCTCCAGTGATGGCTGTTTCAAACCCAGTGTGGTGTAGCAGTTAAGTGTCAAGACTATTATCTGAGAGACCTGGGTTCGAATCCCCGTTCGTGCCATGGAAGCTCACTGGGTAAATTTGGGCCAGTCACACTCTCTCAGCCTAACCCACCTCACAGGTTTGTTGTGAGGATAAAATGGAGGAAAGGAAAACAATGTAAGCCACTCTGGGTCTCCACCAGTGTTCTCTCTAAGCTGAGTTAGTGTGAGCTAGCTCACAGTCTTTTAGCCTCTGGCTCACACATTTTTGTCTTCGCTCAGGAAAGCTGGCTCCAGAGCAAACTAATTTATGCAGTAGCCAAATCGCTCGCTCACAAAGTAGAATTTTTGCTCACAAGACGCCACAGCTTAGAGGGAGAATTGGTCTCCACTGAGGAGAAAAGGGGGATCCAAATGAATTAAATAAAACCGCATGATGCTGAGAGTTCTGAGCAAGAGCTCCTGGGTGTTTGTTTCTTCTAAAAAACAGGTGCTCAGGAGTGGGATCCCCACAGTGCAGTTCTATATCAAATTACTTCAGTCTGCCCACTGAAACTAATAGACTTAGAGTGGAGTAACATTGTACAGGCAATATCACTGCTGACTGGATCTTCAAAGGCACCAATAGTATTCACTGAAGAACACAGATGGATTAACTCCCCCTTAACTAGGGCTGCCAAGTCAGCCCGGGGGGCGGGGGATCCCTCGCTAAAGGGGTTCCCGATCTGTCGGCCAGCATTTGGCCGGCGGGGGAACCCCACCCCCGACGTCGTCCAGCGAGGACGACGTAATGACATCACAGGAAGTGACGCAGCACGTTGGGAGCGTTGCCAGGGCGATTGCCAGAGCGATTGCCAGAGCGTCGCCCTGGCAACGCCCCCAACGTGCTGCGTCACTTCCGGTGACGTAGATGGGCGCGCGCGCGCCAGAAGAAACTCCCGGCGGCAGGAGGACTCCCCCCGCCGGTGAGTTTTCAATACTTGGCAGCCCTACCCTTAACACATTTTAATAACCCTTCTGTATTTAACAGAGCTACTGAAGAGAAGTAAAAGTACGGATTTCCCTTTCCTAGTATCTAATTTGTTTGTGAGTCTGAAATTGGAGGTTGGGGCTATGCTGGTTTAATTTCTCAGGAGTGCAGGCCCGTAGCTACAGTGGGGCCTCCCAGGACCCGCCCCCCACCCCGACTTCCTGCCAAGGTCCCACAATTTCCTGTGCAGCTCATTCAGATCAGCTCCCCTGGGAAGGGAGGGGCGCTTTCCAGCTGGGTCCGCAGCAGCAACCTGCTGCTCCCCAGGCCCTCCAGGCTTCATCCCCTTCTTTCAGTGCAGCCTGCAAGCCTGGCTCCAGAAAGCTGCGCGGGCGGCCAGAGGAACCATTGTTAAAACAGTCATTCACTTCAGCCTGGAAAGACTGCCACAGCAGCTTGCTAAAGGCTCAGGACTCAACGCTTGCAGTGGTGCAAGAGTGGGGGGCCGTGGGAAGGCAGTTGCAAGGCAGCTGCAGATACATTTAGGGGAGCTCACTGGCTGCTCGGGCAAGCATGCAGAAGGCCCCCAGTTCAGGCTCCACCAGCCAGCATATGTGAGCTTTAAAAAATTATTTCAGTGCCCCTTGACTTATTTAAAGCCCCCCTCCCCCGAATTAAAAAATCCTGGCTACAGGCCTGCAGGAGTGAAAGGTGGTGTGCTGTTATGTGCTATTTTGGGGCAGGAACGCACAGGAACGGAGTTCTGGCTGGCTTCCTAGTTGGCCACGCCTACAGCCTCCCCCCCCCCTCGGGTTCCCCAGGCGCCTCGCAAGCCGCGGGGCACCTAGGGAAGCCAAGCCAATCCAGGGAGGGAAGGCAGTTTAAACCAGTCCAGAAACTGCCTTCCTTCCCTCGGATTCTCCATGAGCCCTGCAAGCTGCGGGGCACCTGGGGAAGCCAATCCTAGGAAAGAGCTGCGCCGTCAGGGGTGTGGCTTAATATGCTAATGAGTTTCTGCTGTTGGGTGTGGCCTGTTATGCTAATGAGTCCCTGCTGGGCTTTTTCTACAAAAAAAGCCCTGGCTTCCCATGTGCGTTTGTTCCTGTAATCACAGCCTCACCAACCTGTATCTGAACATAATCACAGTCTTCAGTGACTTCAGCTCTCGCCCTCTCCACGTTCGGGCTGTTTTCTTTCGACTTATCCAAAACGTTTCTTAGAAGCGAATTGTCTTCCGTTCGCCGCTCGAGATGGCCCTTAGCCGTTTTGCGTCTCAGTTCTTTGCCGTCCATCTCTCGGCTGTTCTTTCTGAAAAGGAGCTTCCCGTTTGCGATGACGATCGATACGAATCTCTTGATGTCATCCGGGATGGTGCGGGCCACCATGACAAACCGGTCCAGGTCATCCGGGCTGCTCTGCGGCTTCTTGATGACCAGGACCTCGAGTGACCACTTACATTTGTTCAGCACTTCTCTCATTTCCACCAGGATCTGAAACGAGGCTGTGAGGATGCTGAGCTGTTTTTTAATTCTCAGCTGAAGCTTACTGTCAGAGGCCCAAGGGGCGTTTCCTGCAATGGTCTGAGCAAAGTCCAGGAATTCTCCCAAGGAGCCTTTGATGTGGTCGACCGCTCGACGGATTTCCTCAATGTTTCCCTCTAGATGTTCTTGGTACCTCCACCTGCTGCTCACAAAGATCATCAGACTCGCAACCGAACTGGACACACCGTGCTGTAGCTTCGTCAGAGTTTCTATGGCCGTGTCAAGTTCCATGGTTGTTTCTTTGCCGGGTTCGTCTGAAGACGACGACGGGCTAGATGAGAAGGACTCAGAAGAAGCGCTGGAGGAAGTCGAGATGGTGCTGGTCCGGCTCTCTACGCTTGAGACAGACAACCTGTCTTGGTTCAGTCTGGCATCTCTTGGCGATGGTGAAGGGAAACTGTAGATGTTGTCTCTGGAACTATAGCTGCATTTTTCAATCCCTTTCCTTTGTGGTGAAATAACTCTCTTTGGAACATCATAAAGCACCTGCTGGTGGTTCTCCTTTTCAGTCCTGGCGGAAAGAACAGCGGGAGGGACATCAAAGTTTCCGTTTTGATGCATGACTAGGACTTCGTGTGTGGACGGTACATCGTAAAGCAGACTCTCCGGAAGGGTTAATTTTCTTTGGCCCGGTGGAACATCATATAACTGTGGATCCGTTGATTTACATTCACTGTTCATTGGTGGGATTTTCGGTATATCAGAATCAAGCCTAGATGGTGGGATGTCATAAAACATAAGCTTATTTGGGGACTGGCTTTGAAGAGTTTGTTTCAGACCTGCTTTTTCAGGTATGTCGTAGATCCATTCTGATTTACAAAGGTTTGGCAATGTATTGTAATGACTCAAAAGCTTCCCTGTTTCTGCAGCTTTTCCAGGCTCTCTTGAAGCTGTTGGGAGTATGTCGTACACCTGGAAGACAACACCAAAAAACCCTGCAATTTATGCAGAATTAGGAATGTCCCACAATCTCCCTCTAGTACCACAACCTCGATTATGTGCAGCTTTGTTTCTCTATCACCCTGTCAATCCCTTTGTGAATTGGTTGGTGAAGCAGCAGGGCTTGGGATGGAATAAAAAAGTTTAACAACTGAAATTGAGGGGGAGAGCACACAGAAAATAGCATTCCTTCCTCCCTCTAGTTGGGAGTACAAATAATTCTGTCACGCACTTGGTCTCTGCTGGTAAACTACTGACTTCTACAACTGGCAGGTAGAATGAAGCCGACAGACTGGTCAGCTTTGATATTGATGTTTGTAGCCTTTTCAGGGGCTTCTGATTGGCTCCTGTGGGATAAAGGAAGCTGGACTAGATGGACCACTGGTCTGATCCAGCAGGGCTCTTCATTAGAGCCCCGCTGGATCAAACCAAAGGTACACCTAGTCCAGCATCCTGTTTCTCTCAGTGTCCAACCATATACCCCTGGAAAGCCTAAAAGCAGGTCGCGGAGCCCCAAACCACCTCCTGTTGTTATCTTCCCCCCCCCACACACACACACACAACTGGCATTTAGAAGTATATAGCCTCTGAATATGGAGGCTGCATTTAGCCTCACCTACCTCACAGGGTTGTTGTAAGAGTAAAATGGAAGAGGAAGAAATGATGTTTGCTGCCCTGGGCTCCTTGGAGGAATGGAAGAAGAAGAAGTCAGGGTCACACCAGCAGTGGCAGCAGAAAAGAAAAAAAACTTTTTATTATTATCCTTTCTTGATCCCAACGTGTTTCACCTTTAGCTATTCTTTATTAATGAGATGGCAGAACCCCTGAGGAAGCTATAGGCAAAACATGTTGGGATCAAGAAAGAATAACAATAAAAATTTTTTTCCAACACCTGATTTTTCTTTTTTGCTGCTCCTTGGAGGAATGGCTGACTAACTGTGGTTAACATAAGGCACAGTCCGGTGTGCATCATGGATTGACAGGTCCCCCATAAGGCTATCCCAGCTAGCTGCCATCGCTCACTGTGGCGCTGAGTTCCAAAAGCTGATTTAAGTGTTGTGTGAATAGGCGTCTTGATTATCTGTCTGGAATCTACTGCCCATCGGCTTCATTAGGTGCGCCCAAATTCTGGCATTACTGGCGAGGAAGACAAAGGTCTTTTTATCCATTTCATCCACATCGGGTGTAATCTTTACAAACCTTTACCTGTCCATTCTTACTCCTCTCCCTACAGCTGAATATCTCCATATCCTTTACATTTTCTTCATAGTGTTGTATGCACAGTTTATGAAACACTGTTATACACTCTGTACTCTGCCACTGACTTAGCATGGTTAACCGTAGTGAGCACACTTAGCATCTTTCTGACATAGATAGACGTATATGCCAAGTGCCATTGATGATTCTTCTCACAGAAACAGAAATCAATCATGAATACATATTTAGAAGTGAACTTTGGTTCATTGCTTAAATGCATTCTGGGAAATAGCTAAATGCTGACAAGTTGCTATTCAGCCAAGACTTGTGGCCTTGTTTTGGCCAGCTACGACTGCGCATGTTTCTGATGTCAGATGGCTTAGTTAGTTGAAGAACATCAGCACTCTGTACCTATATTAGCCACAATAGATACGTTTTGATGAAGTTTGATGGAACCAATAGCTAATCTTTATTTGTGTGTGTCATCTTGAGTATAAAATCCTATGTCTCCCATTGTAACTTTGGGAGAGTATTTGAGGGTCCAAGGCCTTGTAATACCTGTGCTTCCCCCTTTATTAATATACTTCTTAGTATTTTCTCCTCTACAGGATTGTGCCATGTGTTTTCTCAAATTGGGCTGGAGAAACACAACCAAAGACAGGATTTCTGTCTTTCAATAGTGAAAGCATCCCAAGTTTTGATCATTTCAGCAGCCCTTTCCTAGCCCTTTTTGGAGACGGGGGGGGGGGGGGGGGGGGTGTTAGTCAGAACTGTGCCCAGTGTTCTAAACGTAACTGTACAATAGACAATGGGGAAGGTTTTGTCTGCTGCCCACCAGACTCCAACTTATCTTACTGCATTTACCTTGCCATTCCTCCAAGGGCAGCAAACATCATTCTCTGCTCCTCCATTTTACCCTTACAACAACCCTGTGAGGTAGTTTAGGCTCAAGTATCATAACAGAATTAATCCAGATCTCCCATCTCCTAATTGGACACTCAAACCACTATTCTACCCTAGCTCCACAGCCAGTTTGGTGTAGTGGTTAAGTGTGCAGACTCTAATCTGGGAGAACCAGGTTTGATTCCCCACTCCTCCACTTGCACCTGGCTGGATGACCTTGGGCAAGCCATAGTTCTGTCAGAGCTATTCTTGAAAGAGCAGTTCTCAAAAGAGCTCTCTCAGCCCCACCTACCTCACAGGATGTCTGTTGTGGGGAGGGGAAGGGAAAGGAATTTGTAAGCCGCTCTGAGACTCCGAGTGAAGGGCGAGGTATAAATCCAATATCCTCCTCTTCTTCTCCTACTCAAGCCCCTGCTCCCCCCCCCCCAGCTTCTGACTTCAAAGGTCCTAGATGGAGATTGTTATGTATTGGGATTGAATCATCCCTGACTGAATCACCCTAGAGACTGGCTGAGCTTGGAGCACAAGAACAATAGCTGACCAGGACTCTGGAGTAAACCAATCAAGCAGTAATGTTTTGTAAATAGCCTATCACGTGGAGTGGGTGTGTGTGTGTGTGGGGGGGGTTGGAGTGTTTTGCATGCATATAAGCAGGGCTTCGGCCCTGCTAGGATTGTCTTGTTCTGGCTTAACTCACTTAATAAACTATGAGCTGATCAGTCTACGCATCTGAACCCAGTATATTTCAGAGATCACGTCTGAAACTGAGTTCTGCCAGCCACAAACACCGCCCTGGCCCCCTGAGCAGCGCAGCTCTATTGACAGAGTTCTGGACTTGTTCTCCACTAGTGGCACTTACGTTACCCATGGATGACTCCTGTGTGCAAATTCTTCCTTTTTGTGCGCTTGGAGGGATATCGTAAAGCTGTGGTGACTCTTTCAGGCAATTTTCCGCACAGGGGGAGAGTTGGGACCCCTTCCTGGAGGAGGGCAGCGTGGCAAGACCCTGATTAAGGGGCAAAAAAAAGAAAATAAATTAATCTTTCCAGCAGGAATAATATATACTTGAACCCATGCACAGATGAGGAGTATTTTTTTTTAATTTGGTCATGGAGAAACTCCAGAGCTTTTCCCAGTCTAAAGTAAGACAAAGGAATGAGAGACGTTCCAAGAGTGCTCACTAATATCCAGGGCTTTCTACATCCTTTATAACAGCTAGGTGTAGTAGTTGGTGTAGTGGTTTAGAACGGCGGACTTTGATCTGGAGAGCTGAGTTTGATTCCCCACTCCTCTTCCACATGAAGCCGGCTGGGTGACCTTGGGCCAGTCACAGTTCTCACAGGGTGTCTGTTGCAGGGAGAGGAAGAGAAGGTGATTGCAAGCCTCTCTGAGCCTCCTTCGGGTAGTGAAAAGCGGGGTATAAAATCAACTCTTCGTCTTTTTCCCTGGTCTCTTCCACTTCCTCATTTTCCTCACTAGTGTGTCCCTATTGCTTGGGGGGCTGGATCTTTTCTGCATGTGTTTTCCTCCCTCTAGTGGTTGACTAAATATTACAACACTGTATGCTGAACACACAGCAATGTAGTATCAAACCAACCATTAGCAGGAACAAAACACATGCAGAAAAGACAAAAAACCCCGAAGCAATGGGGACAGACAAGCAAGTAAAATGAGAATGCCTGAAGCCCTGTGACAGCCTATGCAAGTGTGGAAAAGGAAGAGGAGGGATTAATGGGGAGAGAAAATCCCATTTCCTTCTCCCCTCCCCTCCTCTGGATCTCCTTCCTTTGCATCTTCATTTTCTTCTCCTCCTGCTGGATACGGCCTGTACTGATCCTGGCCACTGCCGTCTCACAGGGTTACAAATTTCAGGTTGAGGAAATTGGGGGTGGAGACTGGGAAGGGTTGAGATTCTGGTGGGGGGAGAGAGCTCAGCGGGGCTGTGAAGCTATACAGTCTGCCCTCTGAAAATGTTGGGTCTGCCAGGGGAAATGATCTCCGTAGTCTGGAGGTCAGTTGTAATTCTGGGAGAACTCCTGGCCCTACCTGGAGCTTGGCATCCTTACCTCCTCAATGCTGGCAGTTTCTGCACCCCCAAATGATGTTCAAATTCCTACTGCTTTTGCGATATCTGCTCATGCTCTGGGGGGGGGGATTTGACCCTTAAATTAATCTTTTTTTAGCAAGTCAGATTTTTCTGCAAACCCAGGATTCCCCTAGGCTGGTCAAAACCTACAATGTAGTCATGGCTGGGCAGCTTTCCATCTTTTTTGGGGGGGGTCCGTATGGGGCCAGCCCTTCACTGTTTAATATAGTAACTGAGCAAATTGAGGCCTGATTCATGCATGCAAGAGAATGAGATGGCAGAGATCCGAGATAGCAGAATGGATGGTAGAATTTCAGACTGCAAATAAAGGTTATGGAGGCTCAAATATTGGGAAGTTGCCCTGTGGGGTTTTAAAAATTATTTTGTGTTACAATATAGTATGTTAATTTAGTCATTAAAATATTGTCCCTATTTTTATTAAGCCATTTAAATACTATTAGTGGTTCCTTCCTTTTTTCCATTGCTGCCCTGTATATTTTTTGCTGCTGTCAACACATTTCATAATCAGCTGAAGATCCATCATACTTCCTTTCAAATATCAGTGTCGGCCTTGGCTAGTATTTGGAAGGGTGACCTCCAAGGAATACCAGGGTTGTGACCAGTGTTCCCTCTAAACCGAAGGACAATCAGGTGGCCCTTATTGTAATCATTGCAAGAGAGGGCTGTCCAGATTGGCAAAATTGCGGGTTTAAAGCGCAACTACCAGGAAAGTAGTTGATTTTCCTGGGGTCAGAAAATGCGCTAGGGACCCAGGAGTGAGCCCGCTTCGGCGCGGGAGGGGGATCAGCCGGTCTGATCAGCCTACTTAAATCCGGGAGGGAACAGCATTGAATCCCGATTTAAAGGACCGTGTGACCGCAGCCAAAGAGAACACGCTTCCCAGATTAAAAAGCAGTTTCAAATGTCTTTTTCAACTCAGTCTCTCTGTTGATGTTCGTCACCAGCCTCTTTACAGAGCACTGAAAGAATGCATTAGAGAAAAGCATTAGGAAGACATTAGAGAAACATTTCGTTGATCCATGTTGTTCTCATTCCGTCAGTGCTCCGTACACATAACAACGTCAAGAATGTTTACCTCAAGAATTCGTATTGCATTCATACCATTGATCTGTTGTCTTTGTTTATACTTATGAAATATATTGTAAATGAGGATGAATGTTGTTCAGAACAAGAAATTTGCATTATAAACATTATATTAAGAATAATGCCAAGTGTGTAAAAGTTATAGAATAGTGTTCTCTTCGGTGAGTTCCATTTTTCCTAATTAAAAACAGGTCTAGCTCGCCAACTAGTGGTGCATAAGACTAAAGAGCTAGAACTTGTGGCTGCCAGACAATCTTGGGATCTCCTGGCTATTCTGCACAGAATGCCATACAATAATTAATTAATTCAAATAGCACAACAAACAAGACCTTGGGATACGTTAATAATCCAGAACCAGTAATTTAAATTAATGAAATCTCTGCAGGATCTGTGAAATCTGACAAACCAGAGTGAAGCTCATCAGGACTTTCATGAGAAGCAGGGCAAGGCTTTGGAGCTTTTCCTGGGAAACCTGACTGTTTTGTTAGACCATGGAGTTGCAGTGGAAGAAGATGGCCTCTAGATGGCGAAGTGGTCTAATGAACAGAACTTTGGAAAGACACCTCGACTAAACACCTGCTCCCCACCCGATCAATAGCATTCTACAGCAGCATTTCCTGACCTGTCGGTTGGGACCCAAAACGGGATCACGAAGCCTCTGAAAGTAGGTCTTGTGCCAGCTCTCCCTAGTGGCCGCCTCTGCCCTTTCTATTTCTCTCTTTGGAAACCAAAATCTGACCCTGGAAACAGTATCTTCCATGTCATACATGATCAAGTGAAATGTGTCCTGATGGTTACTAGGGTGAGTTTCTTCAAATCTTAGTGGGCATTGGAAGAAGAGCTGGTTTTTATAGCATGCCCTTCTCTACCTAAAGGAGTCTCAGAGTGGCTTACAATTGCCTTCCCTTCCTCTCCCCACAACAGACACTCTATGAGGTAGGTGGGGCTGAGAGAACTCTGACTGACCCAAGGTCACCCAGCAGGCTTCCTGTGGAGGCGTGGGGAAGCAAACCTAGTTCTCTAGATGAGAGTCTACCGCTCCTAACCGCTACACAAAACTGGAAAAGGAGAAGGCAGTCAAAGGCCGGAGTGTAACCTTCATATGCAAAGGTTGCATATGCTGGAATGCTGCTTGCTTGGGGTCACCATGGGGACAGCTGTGCCCTTTGTGTGATGGTTGCTGGTTTCTCAAAAACATCTGGTTAGCCACTGAAAAAAACAGAATGCTGAACTAGATGGTACCAAGGTCATAGTTTGCCTAGTTTGCTCCCCCCCCCCCAAAAAAAAACCTTGGGCCAGCCCTGGATAGGTCACCAAACCGAGTACATTTGGACTTGTGGGTCACTATTCCAAAAAGGTTGTGAACCACTGCTCTATAGCACCTTTCTCCCCAGGCAGTCCTGCTGCTGAAGAGGAAGCACATTCCAGAACCTGGGAATGGAAACCCACCTACCTCCAGATACGCTGTATCACCACCATAGGTTGAAGTGACCCCTATTCACCACCCAGCTCCACTTCCCCAATAACAACTCCCCACCAGGCCTGTAGCTACAGCAGGGCATTTTGGGGCCTGGCCCCCTGACTTCCTACCAGGGCCCCACAACTTCCTTTCAGCCCAGACCCTGTGTCCCATTGTTGGCCCTCCAGAGGAACTGGTTGGCCACTGTGTGAAGCTGGACAGGATGAACCCTCGGTCTGATCCAGCAGAGCTCTTTTTAATTATATTTTTTAAATCTGTCTACTGTTATCAGAGGGTTATCAGCCATCAAGGTAAAGAGACTCACCTGTGAGAATAAGGCTCCATGGCGCTGTGGCGATGGGACGTCATATATGTCACTTTTGTTACCCAGCGTCGATGCCCAGCTTGCTCTAGGAAGCGTAAAGAGGTGCTGGGGAGAAAAGGAGGAAGGATAAGAAAGAAGAAGTTGGACTTGCAGGTTCTGCAAGAAGGTTCCGCCGCTGTTGTTGAAAGAAGCCTTTGATGGGCTTTCATTAACCTTCCCTCAATAGTCACTGACCCCGCCTTCCAGCCTGTTAGCCGAATTGCTTTAATTTAATTTAGCAATTGGCAAAATACCGGGTTCTTTGCCAGCTATACCAAGGTCCCACTCCTTCCAGGAGTTCCCAGCAAATAGGCACTGAGGCAGGAATCCGTTTAAATGATGTTTACTATAAAATGTTGTTCAAGCATACACAAAACAGAATCTCACACACAAACACACAGGTCTAAGGAAATTTAGATAGAAAATAGCACTGTTGCATTAGCAGGAGTTTCGTCGAGGGGTGATACGTTACCTATCCTGGAGATGGATCCTCGTTCCAACAGGAGATTGGAGGGTTAGAAAAGGAAAAAATGGGGAGCGTGTTCTGAACCTGCAGAAACACACTTTTCTCTGTCTGGCCAGACCAGAGATTAAAGATGGAGGAAAGGTACTGGAACAGCAAGTGGGACCTGAGAGGTATATAAAAAGTAGATAGGGGTCGTGGAAGCTCAAGAGACCGATTGCATGCTGTGCAAGGTCTTTTATTAGGTGGTCTTGGGGCGGGCTGCGCTAACCACATCCCCTTGACACACCTTTCAGGTGGTCCATCCCTACAAACCCTACCATTGGTCAAAGTAAAAAGAGGAGGGGATGCAGAGGGGTGGCCAATATTGCAAAACTATGAGCTAGACAGGAAATTACACCTGGGCAAAGTCTGATGAGTCACCGGGGCCACTCCATTGTCTCTTTAATGGTCCTAGCTGGCCAGCTGATGGGTGAGGATTAGTTGCCAGGTAACCTCACTTAGCATAATCCATGCAGGTATGTTGGAGGGGGCAGGGGTTGAGCAGCGCGATGTAACAGAAAGAACCCTTATTGCAAGGGGGTCCTTGCTTCTGTCTTGGTGAACTATAGAGGTTGCCGGCCTCCTGAAGTGGACTGGAGCTTCTCCCAGCAATGGAGAATGCCTGTAGTCCTTGAAGCATAGCAACACAAGTTCAAACTTATGAATATTAAAATCCATAAGAGCACTTTGCAGTGCTTTGCTGGCCAACAAGCCTCAAAAACAAGTTCCGAGTCTGCTGTGCGAAGCTGAGTTTGTTCTTCACACAATAATTCCCACCTGGTAGCTTCTGTTTGGCTGTTTGGGCTGAATTACTGATGTGTGAAAGACAGGCACACAAGGGGGAAAAGAAAAGGGGGAAAGGCTTTTGCGGCTACTGGAGAGACAGGCCTCAGAGAGGAAGATGACAAGGAAACTGATCTGCTCAGGGTTACACCCCCAGCTCTGCAGAGTCAAAGGGAACACCTACCCGTTATTTAACCCTGAAAGCAGTCCTACCTTGGAATTTCTGGGGTCATTCTATCTCCCTCGCTTGTGTAGCTACCAGCTAGCTGGCAGACAACGGAGGCATAACTAGGGTTGCCAACCTCCAGGTGGGCCCTGGAGATCTCCCACAATTACAATTGATCTGCATATGAAAGAGATCTGTTCCCCTGGAGAAAATGGCTGCTTTGGAGGGTGGGCTGGGCTCTATGGCATTGTCTTTCCCCTCCCCAGGCTCCACCCTCAAAATCTCCAGGTATTTCCCAACCCAAAGCTGGCAACTCTAAAAGGAAGTACATTTTCAAGCAAAGAGTGATTAACACATGGAATTCACTGCCAGAGGAGGTGGTGGGCAGCTACAAGCATGGACGGCTTCAGGAGGGAATTAAATAAACATATGGAGCAGAGGTCCATCAGTGGCTATTAACCACAAAGTATAGATAGGAACTCTCAGACTGGGGCAAGTGATGCTCTGCATTCTTGGTGCTTTTTGGGGGGGGGGGGCAACAGTGGGAGGGCTTCTAGTGTCCTGCCCCCACTACTGGACCTCCTGAGGGCACCTGGTGTTTTTGGCCACTGTGTGACAGTGTTGGACTGGATGGGCCATTGGCCCGATCCAACATTGGCTTCTCTTATGTTCTTACATTCTCTTAACTCTACCGAACCCCACCCACCAGATTCCACCCCCAAATCTCCACAAATTTCCCAGCCCAGAGTTGGCACCCCTACTCTACTAAGAAGAAAACATCACTGAGCTAACTGAGACGTCTAAGAAAGCACCTTTGAGAAAACTTGCAGGGAAACCTGTGGGACTTGTAAGAAAACAAGTGTGGAGTGCACACAAAATAAACCCTCAGGTCTTCCTCATCCACGTTCCCTGCCAGGCCCAATGGAAACACGACAGGGACAAGAGAGGTTGCTGTGGAATCGTAGTCTTTGTACTCTGCTTCTAAGCACCGGTGGTCTTTTCCGTATGTTCAGTGGCCAGTCCGTCCTGCGGTTAATGTTGCACACGCCTGGCGTCTCATTTAAATAACCACCGTGTGTACCATCCACATGATCCCTGGCATCAGGGATCAGGCCACAGGCGACATAGAAGGCCTCAGCCTAAGACCCTGGAGAGCTGCTGCCAGTCTGAGAAGACGAGAGTGGTCTCGATGGACCCACTGGTCTGATGCCGTACAAGGCAGATCCATGTGTTCATGTGTGCCCAAGGGCTGTGGAGCTCTGGCACGGAAACACGGCACAAAACAGCAAAGTGTTCTGTTTCAGCAGCTTGTGTAATTCATTCATTGATGCATGTAATTAATGCATTAATTAATTTGTAATTAATGCATGCATTACACAACACAATAACTTAAAACAAAGAAAAGCGAGGGGGGACAAGAGGAGAAGGGTGTTTGCAACAGTCCATAAAGCGGAAAGATATGTCTCATCTGGAATTTTTAAATTCCAGTCCAAAATAAAAATCGTCCAGCATTCACGAAACTTGTTTGTTCCCTGAAAATTATTTCTTTGTGTTTTTTGATACCCCACCTTCCCCCCCCCCCCAGGGGACCACTAGCAGCTTACACATTCTCCTGTCCTCCATTTTATCCGCACCCAACAACCACGTGAGGTAGGCTAGGCTGACATGTGATGGGTCCGAGGTCCCTCAGCAAGCTCCCATAGCAGAGTAGGGATTCGAACCTGGGTCTCCAGATCCTAGTCTGACACTCTCACCACTACAGTGTACTGGCTAGGACCACATTCCAATTAACCCAGTCTTTTATAGGAGGGGTCAGTTATTTTTTCCTCCCAATGAGCCACCATCACAATGTCAGCAGATGTAAACAGAGTTTAAATCAAGTGTATAGAATTGACAAGGTGCAGGTGTTGGAGTGCCACATGAAGTTCTGGGAACCCCAGGTGCAAATCCCCACCCTGGCACGGAAGCTCACTGGGCATTGTGGACTGGTCACATCCTCTTGGCCTCGCCTACCTCACAGGGCTGATGTGAGGATAAAGAATGATATAAGCCGCTTTGGGTCCCCCCTGGGGAGAAAGGCAAAGTATAAACGAAGTAATATCTGAAGAAGCTACCAATTCTTGTTGGTAATAACCTTTAAAGCCATATATGGCCCAGGACCAACATAACTGAGGGACCGCCTCTTCCATTATACGCCTCAAAGAGCAATACGCTCTATGGATCAGTATCTCCTGGTGGTCCCTGGCCCAAAGGACGTCCGTCTTGCCTCGACCAGGACCAGGGCATTTTCTGCCCTGCCCCCTGCCTGGTGGAGCATTAAGGTTGCCAAGTGTAACTCACTGTTTAGCAGGCAGAGTCCTGGTCCTTGTTGGGAGTCTTCTGGCGTGCGCGCTTTGCACACGCGCTGCAGTGACATCACCCAGAAGTGACATCATCGCATTGGGCATGTTGGGGGCGGGACCTCTATAATTTGAGGGGAAACCATAGAGTTTTCCCTCGAATGATAGAGTGCCCCCCCCAAAAAACATGCCCAACACAATGACGTCACCTCTGGGTGACGTCATCACACCAGCACGTCTCCACAGCCAGGCAATTTGGGGGTGGGGTTCCCTCTGGTGACCCAATCCGGGCCGGCGGGGAACGGACCAATCGAGCGGGGGTTTCCCGCCCCCAGGGGGACTTGGCAGCCCTATAGAACATGCTCCCTATTGAGACCAGGGCCCTGTGAAATCTTCTTCAATTCCGCAGGACCTGCAAGACGGAGCTGTTCCACCAGGCCTTTGGCTGAGGCAGCAAGCCTCCATATATGGCCTCCCTGAGGTTCTGTCTCCCACCCAATAACAGTTGGCCTATTATTATTCATCACCCGTGAGCCAGGGAACCCTCACAGCCAGCCAATCTTCTGTTTTGAGCTGTGACCACCGTTTTAATGTTTACTAATGTGTTTTAATTTTTAATTGTATTTATTGTATTTGATATGTTGTTACCTCCTCTGAGACCACTCGCAGAGAGGGCGGGCTATAAATGTGACTACATACATACATACATACATACATACATACAACACCCCAGTAGAATTATCTTAGGATCTGGTGGTATATTGCAGCATAACATAATCATAAATAAACTGAATCATGTTTTGCCAAAACAGATTACATTTTGGACGTGCTGAGGGCTCCAATTACAAAGAAATACACAGAACCTGCAATGTTGCACAATTAAGATATGCCTGCCCACCAGAGTCATGTTCAAATCAGGCCTCAGAATATCAGCCAGCCAGACTGTACCCAGCTGCTCAGCAAACAGCTGATCGCCCCCCAGCTGTCTCAGAGCAATTCAGCCCACCCTGTTTCTATTCCTGCCCCCAGCTGGCCTCTTTGCCTTCCATGTTCTTTCAGGATGTGTGGTGACAGATCATCAGGGCATAGTTGCTCCTTGCACGCAGCAACTGTGACGTGGTGTGGGATGCAAAACCCCAGGAAACTCAGTTCTCAGGATTCTCATCTGAAAGGATTGGCCTCTTAAGAACAAATGAACTGCCTTGACGCTTCAGACTAACATTCATCTGGTTCAGTGTTTGGTCTCCATCAGTGGCCAACAAAAGGATTCTGGGAAAAACTTAAATGTTTGGTCCCGAGGAAAGAATGTTATTGTAAACTACTTGGGGTGTCCACTAGACAGAAAATGACGATATAAATAGTTAATTTAATAAACAGCAAATTTGCTATTCATAGAATCATAGAGTTGGAAGGGAACTCCAGGGTCATCTAGTCCAACCCTCTGCAAAATGCAGGAAATTCACAGTACTCAATACGGAGAATCCCCTTTCTCAGCCTAATTTTTCAAGACTTTATCTGGTAATGTAACAGTCTTTATACACTAATGACCATCTTGATGTCTTGTGGCAAATGAATACAGTACATTACCAAAAGACAGTTCAATATTCTTTTTGTCTCCCCTGAATATAACGCCAATGATTTTCACTGGATAATACCTCAAAATATAGCACTATGAGGGGGATTTTGTCTGTTCATACCAAATTCTGGCAATAAAGGAGAGAAAGAAAGAAAATATTAAAAACTCTATCACCCTCCTGTTGTCTATTTTTCCTCACAGCGAAGAAGTTCCAAGGGCTTTAGGCTTTTCCTACCAGAATGTTCTTTTATCATTGTAGTACACGAGGGGAAAAATGTTTTTCTTCTAAACACTTCGAAGAGAAAGAACTATTTCCACATAAACATGCTGAGGTATACTGAATTTACACTGCCCTTCTGAGAGACAGTTTAGTGTAGTGGTTAAGTGCACGGACTCTAATCTGGGAGAACCGGGTTTGATTCCCCACTCTTCCACTTGCACCTGCCGAATGGCCATAGTTCTGTCAAAGTTGTTCTCTCAAGGACAGTTCTGGAAAGAGTTCTCTCAGCCCCACCTACCTCACAGAGTGTCTATTGTCGGGAGGGGAAGGGAAAGGTGTTTGTAAGCCACTCTGAGACTCCGAGTGAAGAGCAGGGTATAAATCCAATTTCTTCTTCTTCTTCGTGGCTCCTAACGCCACTGAGTGATATAGCCTGCTCTTCCATTAAGGTTTGCAGTGTAGATGGATGTGGTAGAGTCACTCCTTGGTCTCTGGATTTGTCTACAGGACAAGTGGTTTCCAGGGAGGCTTTTCATCAAGGCCTGCTTGAAACTTAGAACTAGACTGGGAGTGAGCTGACTTCCATCTTGCAAGGTCGTTGCCTTCCTTTGATGAGAATTCTTGTGCTCCACCAGTGTGTGACAAAAGAGTGTGCATTCGGGATCTTGCAAGGCATTGGTTCTCACACACTTTGAAAGCAGACTCACTTCTTAACTGACTATACTTTTTTGGAGCCACTTCCACAGTTACCCCACGTGCAATGCAAGAATCTCTCATCAGTTACCAATGAACAAACTCCCCCCCCCTTTTTTTATGCTTGGTATTTTTAAAGCTATAGTATTACTGAGAAACAGGCTTCGTTTCATGGCCAATTCATACATTTGGCCAGGGCTTTTTTTTGTAGAAAAAGCCCAGCAGGAACTCAATAGCATATTAGGCCACACCCAACAACAGAAAGGTATTAGCATATTAGGCCACACCCCCGACAGCACAGCTCCCTCCCAAGATCACCTTCCCCAGATGCCCCATGGCTTGTGGGGCGCGTGGGGAACCCAAGGGAAGGAAGGCAGTTTCTGGGTTGGCTTCCCCAGGCGCCCTGCAGCTCCGGGGTGCCTGGGGAACCTGAGGGGGGAGAGGCAGTTTAAACTGCCTTCCCTCCCTGGATCAGCTTGGCTTCCCCAGGCACCTCACAAGCCGCAGGGCGCCTGGGGAAGCCAAGTTGATCCAGGGAGGGAAAGCAGAACTGGGGGGGGGGGGGGCTGTAGGCGTGGCCAACTCAGAAGCCAGCCGGAACTCCGTTCCTGTGCGTTCCTGCTCAAAAGTAGCCCTGCATTTGGCAGTGACAAACTCAGATGAGTAAGTAGCCCTCCTTTTCCAGCTCACCCTATCCCTCCTTCTCCTTTCTGACCTTGTGAGTCACCAGCAAGAGAGTTGCAACCCACTTTTGAGTCCCCATCTGCAGTGTGAGAATTTAAGGCTTAACTAAGAAAGAAATTATTTTTGTGATGTCGCAGATCTGAGACTGGAATTCCTATTGTGGAATTTGGCCCCCAAAAGCCATAGGGTTGGATCCAGATTAAAGTTTCTGCAAGGATGACAATTTCCATCCTCAGAATGTAATTTTCCTGCTCCCTGTGGCAATCTGAAATCTCCCCCACCCTGTTCTGGAGGCATTTCAGCCTCCGACAAGAGGAAAGAGGTGGGAAAATTGTGCTCTGTGGGAGGCAACCTTTCAGCCTGTGGAAACATCTCATCTAGATTCAAGCCATGGAGAGGAGCAGCCACGCAGTGACAGAGTACCTACGTTGTATATAGAAGGTCCCAGGACATTAAAACCATAGAATGTGAGAGGAATCCTAGAGTGTCCTATGACACAGCAATGCCACCTTCTGTTATGCAGCCAGGCGTGATATCATAGGACGCTACCCCCCCCCAAATTTCCCTCCCGCCAATCGAGTGCCAGTAGAGAAGCACCAAAAGGGGTGCCTTACAACTCCATCTTGTGAAAATCAACCGAAAGACAAAGCAGAAGGGGAAAGCAAAGAACATCCACACTTCTTCGTGGCTCTCCATTGCTGTGTGTGGCTCATGGCTACTCTCCCTTTTGAGGCATTGCTTCCATCTTTACCTGATTTGATGAGCTCTGAGTCTTTTCACTGAGCAGTCTTGCAGCCAAAGCCGGCACTTGGTACATGTCCTGGTTTGGCAGGGAAGAAGAGCGAGGCTTAATCCAACTGTCCATTCTCTCATACACCGGAGCTGCTGGTTCTGCAGATTTGGGGGCAGAGGGAACCTGATAGATGGTCCCTGGGCTGGTTTGAAGACCTTGAGAGAGATGCAGGTTAGAGGGGACTTGTGAAGGAGTAAGCAGCTGGAGGCGATTTGCAGGAGCGAGGCCTTGCTTCCCGTGGAGGGAACATTTCCACCAGCCTTCGCTCCCAAGGGGATCCTGCTCAAGAACTGTCAGGATGTCTCCTCTGCGGAAGGCCAGCTCATCGGGACACTCCGCTTTGTTGTCGTATAACGCTTTTGCCAAGGCGTTCTGAGGAGAAGAGGGAACATACAAGGTGATAAATGACTTGATCTATAGCTATTAATGTCTATATTTAAAACCCCAACCAGGACAAAATTTGACCTGCAGTTCAACCTCACGATTTCTGAGATGAACCCCAGAACCTGTTTCAGCCCCAGCATCTGGTTCTTTTTGAAACTAGCCACTGAGACCACAGAATTTCTTGATGTTTCTGAGCTCTTAACAGAACCAGGGGTCTGAAAGGTAGTCTTAGAAAAAAATATACTTAAGCAGAGATTGTCAGCAGAGCAACAAATGAGAGCCTTGAGACAATATGTCTAGAACTGACATTGGGAACAAGGTAAACAGGACGCAAAATAGCAAACACTAGATCCTACATGTTTACTGCTAGAAAGATACTACAGGAAGGGTGTCTCTTCTTCACCAAACAAAGGGAGGAAGAGACCCCAACATACTAAACAGCCAATGCACTGATTTCAATTCACAGAGCTAAAGTTCAGGTCATTTTAATAAGACCTCCTACAAGATTCCCGGTTTTCTCTCACTCAGTAAACAGATTGGGTACCTGTCATTTCCTGTTGACCAAACAAACAAAGTTAACTCTATAGTTACTGAAGTGTTTTAACTTGCTAAACCCAACAGGGTCGAACCTGCTAAAATGCTTGAAATTCTGAGATCAACCCCTTCTGCCTCCACACTACCGTGCCCCCAACCCATGTGGCTATTAGTCAACCCTGTTTTGCCAACTTCAGACTGGGAAATTCCTGGAGATTTGCAGGAGAGGTCTGGGGAGGGAGCTCAGCAGGGATGTGATGCCATAGAGTCCGCCCTCCAGAGCAGCCATTTGCTCCAAGTGGGATCGCCAACTTCCAGGTGGTGGCTGGAGATCTCCCACTATTACAACTGACCTCCAGGTGACAGAGATAAGTTCACCTGGAGAAAATGGCCACATTGGAAGGTGGTCTCTATGGCATTATAGTCCTCTGAAGTCCCTCCCCTCCCCAAATCCCGCACTCCTCATGGTCTACCCCCCAAAATCTCCAGGTATTTCCCAACCTGGAGCTGGCAACCCTAGCTCCAGAGGAACTGTTCTTTGTAGTCTGAAGATCAGTTGTAATTCCAGGAAACCTCCTGCTAGCCCCATCTGGAAGCTCCTGCAACTATAGAACTTATTTTCTAACTGAAATCTTTCGAACAGAAATCCTCAATAGTGATAAATTAAACACCATACCTATGGGGTATCTTTACAATCCAGTATTCTAATACACTGTGGTTACACTCTATTAAATTATACATAATCTTCTTGAGCTGTATACAGCTGAGGCATGCTGAGGTATCACCGCTCCGAATTTATTGTTAGAGAGAATTCATTTTCAAGAAGATTATGTATAATTTAATAGAGTGTAACCACAGTGTTGGAGCTGCAGTGGCTCAAGTGGTTAAGACACTGAGCTGCAGACCAGAAGGTGGGTAGTCCAGCAGTTTGAGACCCGAGTGCTGCATGACGGAGTGAGCTCCCGTCTCTGGCCCCAGCTCCTTCCAACCTAGCAGTTCAAAAGCAAGAGATTGCAAGTAGATAAATAGGTACCGTTTTGGTGGGAAGGTAACAGTGTTCCTTGCACCTCGGCGTTGTCATGTTGGCCACATGACCACGGAAAAAGTCTTTGGACAGTGCTGGCTCTTCAGCTTGGAAATGGGGATGAGCACCACATCCCCAGAGTCATATTCGACTGGTTTACCTTTACCTAACCACAGTGTATGAGAATACTGGATTGTAAAGATACCCCATATACATGGTGTTCAATTTATTACTATTGAGGATTCCAGTTAGAAAGATTTCAGTTAGAAAATAAGTTATATAGCTGCAAGAGCCTCAAATATATGATAAAAACCTGAAAAGTAGAATTGTTTAAGTAATGTATGTATTGTATACATGTATAACTTCTGGCAAACATACATTATGGTTTTACTCATCGTGGTGAGTGTTGTTCTTTTGCAGTTTAATTCACCGTGAACCTGGTTTTGTTTATTCCACCTGGAGGCTGGCAACTTGCAGATCCTGCAGTCCCAAGAATATACAGTCCCGAGGTTGGAGGGGACAGCTGTGGGGGAGGGGGAAATGGGAAATATCTGCAGCAATCACTAGTTCTCGCCATAGGTGTCAACTTCAGGGGGGCTGGGGGGTTGGAGCCCCCCCCCCCAACTTTTCCAGGACGTGCTGAGCCTCCCCTGGAGACAATGGCCTGTAATGTCTGTGGCCCAGCCCCAGCCCCCACCCCCCCCCGGGGAAATTGGAAAGTCTAAGCCCTTGGTTCTCGCTGACAGACTCCTGGACCCAACCCTCTCTATATCCATATACATCCCTAATGTTCCTGTTCAGCACTTTGTGATTCCCTTCATAACAGAAGAAGAAGAAGAGATTGGATTTATACCCCACCCTCCACTACCCGAAGGAGTCTCAGAGCGGCTTTTAATCCCTTCCCCTACCCCACCCCATAACAGACACCCTGTGAAGTAGGTGGGGCTGAGGGAGCTCTCTCAAGAACTGCCCTTGAGAGAACAGCTCTGAAAGAACTTATGACTGACCCAAGGTCACACCAGCAGCTGCATGTGGAGGAGTGGGGAATCAAACCTGGTTCTCCCAGATTAGAGTCCGCACTCCTGACCCCTACACCAAACTGGCTCTCAGTCTGATAATGATCCTTTCAGCCTGCATGTATCTAGGGCAAAATACAGCCCCCTTTGCAAATCATCATTGAATTGTTTCAAATATGTTTGAAATTTATTTGAGACATTTTTATCCTGCCTTATCTCCTTGGACTCAAGCAGGCCATGTGGGAAACAATCCCCATCAGCCCACCTTGGAGGTTCCATCTCCTTTCATAACAAACTGCTACAAAATGTGTGAAAAAACAACGACGGTGCAATGAACAGGGTTGCCAGCCTCCAGGTGTTGGCTGGAGATCTCCTGATATTACAGCTGCTCTCCAGGCAGCAGACGTTAGTTCACCTGGAGAAAATGACCACTTTGGAAGTTGGACTCTATAGACTTATGCCCCAAACCCTGCCGTCCTCAGGCTCCACCCCCAAAATCTCCACGTATTTCCCAATCTAGAGCTGGCTAGCAGTTAAATAGCACTGGATCTAATCAGTGCCTTGATGGAACCCGGTATCTGTCCCTTTGGGTTCCATAACAGAAGAAAGACCACACCAACAACATCTCCAATAGTGGGTCGGGCCTTTGCCAAACCTTGTTCTGTAAGACTATAGTAATAAGAAATAATTCTCTTTTCCACAGACCCCCTCGGGCTGCTTACACAAAAGAGAAACCATTGTTGGTGCTTCTCCCTTACTGGTTCCGCCACTACCTCATCCATTTCTTCATTCCCCACCCCCACCCCTTGGGATCTGCTACACAGTTGAGTCAACCACAAACCACCAAGGGTGTGATGGCAGGTTAAGCACCATTAGTGCTGTGCGGTACTTTCCAAAATCATCCCACAATGTCCCTGCAGCCCTCAGTGCTAACAATAGGGTGTCTCGCACCAATATTATTGGCAGAAAGGCTCCTGGTGAAAGAGGAAAGGGAAATAAGCTGTAGGAAACCAGATAATGGTATTATACCATATACAGGATGCAACTGAAAAGAAGTATGTTTTGCTGGGAAATGCCCATCAGAAAGCTGCAACCTTCAAGGAAAGAACTGTGGCTTAGTGGCAGGGCTTGGCACACAGAGTGTCCCATGTTCAATCCCCAGCATTTCCAATTATAAATGTCTGATGGTTGATTATATGAAAGCTGTCTGCCAGAGACCCTGGAGAGCTGCTGCCAGTCACAGTAGACAATAGGGAATTCGATAGACCAATTATCTGATCCACTATAAGGCCGCTTCATGTGTTCATCTCCAGCTGCGATCATACACACAATTAGACCTGACATAGGCGTGAATGCTGGGCAGATTTAAAGGGCACAATCAAACAACAACATCTGGGAAGTGCCCAGCAGCCCTCAGCAACCCATTCTGCTCCACCACAGAAGCGGAGTTAAAAGACATTGGGGGAAATCTGGTAGTAAACAGGTTGCAATGGGCCACGGATGGACTTTCCCCTGTCTGATCACTCCAGCACACTCTCATGCTGTTGGGATGGTCTGATCAGGCCATCCCAACTCTATGCCATTGTTTTTTCCCCCTTCACTGTATGCACATCATTGCAAACCCCATAGGGAGCCCTCAGTGCAAGGTGCAGTTCATCAACCCCTTGTTTAAGCTCATAGGAAACGAACGGCACAAAAAAAGATACTTACCCACAGTTGCATCTGATCACACATTGACGGGCTGCGCCCGCAGCTTCAAAGGAAAGTGTGATCCTGAAACTGCGGGTCTATTTCCTCCAGAGGAAATAGCCTCGTTCCCCCCCACTTTTATTTGGTGCATGTGACTGCACCCTCAGTGGCACACCATGTGTGTTGCATGCAGAAGGCCCCAGTTTCCACATCTGATCTCTCCAATTAAACGGACCAGGAAGTAAATGAGGTGAAAGACCCGATGCCCTGGAGGGGTGCTGCCAGTCACAGTAGATCAGGGGTCCCCAACCTTTTTGAGCCCGTGGGCACCTTTGGGATTCTGATACAGTGTGGTGGGAGCAGCCACAAAATGGCTGCCACAGGAGACAGAGTCTGCCACAAAATGGCTGCCGCAGCTCACCTTTAATCACACAGTGAAGAGCCTTGTGCTGTGGTGGCAGCTGCTCCTAAAGCAATGTATTTTAAAATCTGTAGAGCCAATCAAATATCCAGTGCTCAATCAGAAGCCTTGCTGGGCAAAGCCCACTTTCAGAAACACTTCATGGGCACCAGAAGAGGTGTCGGCAGGCACCATGTGCCCACGGGCACCAAGTTGAGGACTCCTGCAGTAGACAATAGTGATCTGATTCAGTACAAGGCAGCTTCACGTACATCATTTCAAGCAGGAGTTTCTACCTCTACCCACAGTGGTACAGAGAAGGCCATGAAACTGGTGCAAAGCAGTGGCCTAAAAGTCTCCAGAGCCTGCTGCTTCTACTGGTTGCTGTGGTTTCTCGGTTTTCAGCTCCCTCTCACCTTTAGGTGAACACTTAACAGCCCACAAGCCTGCGATGGATGTTTTGCAAAACTTTTCCTTCTAGCCTTTGCTCCGGTCTTGTTTCTCCACCAATTTTTTTTCCCTTTCAAAACAGAGATCCAGCAGATTCCATGCACATCTCCCAGTCCCTACGAGTGACTCTCTTTCTCAAGTGCAAAGCGCATGGGGCGGGGGGGAGATACAGAAATAATTAATACAGTTCCTCCCACGTAGCCCAAATAAACATGCCCAGTCCCCCCTCCAAAAAATGCAAACCCTTTCCTTAACCCACAACAGCTCATCAACTGATGTGGGTCACTTACAAACCCGTCATTCAAGTGGTTTTTAATTCCTGCTTCCACCCAGCACCGTGCTGCTTTCACACACCTAATGGGTTTTCTCTGCCCTTCCTGTGATCTATCCCAAACCTGATCTGCTGAGAGACGATGTGGTGTGGTGATTAAAAGTGTCAGACTAGTATCTGGAAGGCCCAGGTTCAAATCCCCATTCCTGTGACAGAAGTTCACTGGGTGATCTTGGGCCAGTCACATATTCTCAGCCTAACCTACCTTACAGGATAAAGGTTGTAAGGATAAAATGGAGGAGAGGAGAATGATGTAAGCTGCTTTGGGTCCCAACTGAGGAGGAAGGCAGGGTATAAAATGAATTAAATGAAATCACATGAAATGAGATGTTTTGGTGGGCAAAGCCAGAATGGATGCCACGCAGCGGGGATGACCTGCATTCTTCCAGTCCTACCCACATTAGCCACATTTCCCTGCCCCAGTCCTACAGTGACAGTTTGCCCCCCACACACACACACACACATACACACATACAGAGAGGGCAAAACTTTTAAAAATTGGTAATTGACGTGTCGGTGCTCCTGTGTACACTCCGGCTGTGATCACACACACTAAATAATCCACTTCCAATGCACTTTCTAACTGGATTTTACTGTGTGAACTGGCAAAATCTTGTTGGAAAGTGCATTGAAAGTGGGTTGAAAGTGGATTATTTAGTGCAGTGATGGCAAACCTTTTAGAGACCAAGTGCCCAAACTGCAACCCAAAACCCACTTATTTATCGCAAAGTGCCAGCACGACAATTTAACCTGAATACTGAGGTTTTAGTTTAGAAAAAAGAACTCATACATTAACATCTTTTGTCTTACAAGAAAAACACAGCAACAGAGCTTTCAATTATACAAACAACTTTATATTGAAAGGTAAAAGTTTGCATTTGGCATGCTTTTGAACAATTAACGTGATTTTTGCTGTTGTATGCATGCTGATAATTTGTCTAACCTTGGCTCATACTTTGTAAGTCTGAGAGCAGCCCAGCCTCGAGTCTGTGTTGTCTTTTTCCTTTTAGAAACTGAGTGCCCAAACTGCGTGCGTGCCCACAGAGAGGGCTCTGAGTGCCGCCTCTGGCACACGTGCCATAGGTTTGCCACCACTGATTTAGTGTGTGTGATCCTGTACCCTCAGAGTAGAGTGGTAGAACGGGTTTGATTCCCCACTCCTCCTCCATGTGAAGCCAGCCGGGTGACCTTGGGCCAGCCACCATTCTCTCAGAACTCTCTCAACCCCACCTACCTCACATGCAGTATTCCCTCTAAGCTGAGTTAGTGTGAGCTAGCTCACAGTTTTTTAGCCTCCGGCTTACACCTCTTTGTCTTAGCTCAGGAAGGATGGCTCCAGGGCAAACTAATTTATGCAGGAGCCAAATCACTCGCTCACAACTTTAATGTCAGTAGCTCACAAAATGGAATTTTTTCTCACAAGACTCCACAGTTTAGAGGGAGCATTGCTCACAAGGTATCTGTTGTGAGGAAGGGAGGCAATCATAAGCCACTCTGAGACTCCTTAGGGTAGAGAAAAGCACGGTACAAAAAACAACCAAGAGTGAAACTAACTACCAGCCCATGGTGGGTGACTAGGTTACAAATCCTGTTCCCATTTCTCCAGCACAACTGGGTTTTTAAGTTTCGAAGGCTGAGTGCTACTCCACAATAGAACTCCACAAGTTCATTTATCTAACCATTGGTGCAAAATTGGGAACAGCAGCAAAGAAACCTTCTGAAAGTCCCCCCTGAGTGACTTGAGGGCCCTTCATCACTGTTCTACAAAGGCTTGGATTTCCTTACTCCGTATAATTTCTCACAGGAGCCATGTTTTAGAAACTTTAATTGGCTGTACTTAACACCTACCATGCTACAAGCCTTTACTGATGGCAGTTAATTTTCTCATGTTTCAGACAGTCGCTTCCTTGATTAGCTGTAATTTATCCTACTTCATCACACATTTATCTCCAACTCATGAGGGGGAGGGGGAGACCTCTGACCTTGCTCCTCATCCATTATGTGTAATAATATAATCCTCTCCAGTCCTACTAAGTCCTACAATCTAATTAAGCCTCTTTCTTTTTATTCTATTCATTTTGCTTCATCTGTACACAGCCTTTCTCCCCAGTGGGAACCCAAAGCACCTCACATGGTTCCCCTCTCCTCCATCTTCCCCTCACAACAACCCTGTGAGGTAGGTTAGGCTGACCGTCAAGGTCACCCAGCAAGCTTTTTTATCCTCACCAAGAGCCTGTGAGGCAAGTTAGGCTAAGAGTGTGTGACTGGCCCAAAGCCATCCAGCAAGCTACTGTGGCCGAGTGGGGATTCGAACTGGGGTCTGCCAGATCCTAGTCTGACACTCAGACATTGTTAATCTTTAAGGAGCCACTGGTCTTCTGTCTTATCATATTTAGACAGTTATGATACTAGGCCCACTTCCAACACTGACTAAATTTCTATTAGAGATTAGGGTTCCATTCAACCTCTTGCTAGGGCTGCCCTTCCTCCACCACCCTAGGGTAACAGCACCACCTGCCCTGGGTACCACTTGGACAGGGAGCACAAAATGGGCATCCTGTAATATTTGCACAGTTGTTAAAGTGATACCAATTATGTCTTCTCCGTGGGGAATGATTAAGCATGTTTACAAGATGCTCCATGAAAAACCAGATGCAGTGCCCTGACCTGGATGTCCCAGGCAAGCCTGATCTCGGATCAGATCTCAGAAGCTAAGCAGGGTCGACTCTGGGAAGTACTTGGATGGGAGATCTCCTTGGAATACCAGAGGCGGGAGGCGGGGGCAGACTTTATTTAGACACCTCTCTGAATATCCTCCAGGCCCCCAGTAGGGATCAGTCACCAGAGGTCGCCATGACTTCCAGGTGCACACACACTCCCATGTACACACACAGACCACATGGACATATTTTTAAAAATACCAGCACACACACACCGACGCAGCTTGCTCAGAGGCTTAGCGAGGGCAGCAGGCCAGGCGGAACAGTTCCTTTGCAACTTCTCACCGCCCCCTTGCCCTCAGCCTAACACAGTAAAGCATGTTCCACTATCAAATATTGTTGGTAGAAAAGGAGCAAACTGGAAACAGGGCAGCAGACATCAGTAGGTTTAGAATGTACCCACTGCAAATCAGGAGCAATCTGTCTGGCCGGTACAAACTTGCAAATCTCATGGTCCACAGCAAATTCTTAACTCAGGCCAATGCAGCTTCCAGGGAGGGCGGGTAATGCACTGGCAGTCTGCCCTGTGCATAGAAAATACTTCTGTGCCAACACTGGTCACAGGGCCAGGGCAGGGTGGGGTGTGTGCGTATTGAATCCCAGGACTTCTCAAACTAAACAGGATACGGACAGCCGGGACCGGTCCAGTACGTCACCTGAACTCCAATCGGAGTCGAGAGTTCTTTCCCCTAGAGGCTGAGTCCTCCCCAAGACAGCACTGGGAACAGGAGGCCCGTATTTTTAACCTCTAACATTTGCTAAGAAGCGACAGCTGCTCTTGAGGGATACGCAGAAGAAATGTGTTGGCCAGCTCCGAGGATGAAAGCAGCCCATTGTCCAGAGCATCAGTCTCTTTTTCAAGGAAGGCCTCAGAACAAGGAGGCCTGGCTTTGCAACACCCTCCATTGCCGACCACCCTGGCAGCTGTCAAGAGATAGACAGCAACAGTCCGGTTTACTTCCTGCAGCACTTGACTGCCGACCAACCTGTCTCTTCTGACGAAGCCAGCATCAGTATCCTGTTTTGATGATTCAGAACGGCCCTTGAACGAATGACTGCATTTAGAGGCTTTCTGTGCAACCAGCCGGCAAGGGCGCTCCACAAACACACAGGCATTTGATCTAGTCTAATGGAGGAGGGAACTTAACTCGGATTCAACATTAATGGTGTGGATCCAGAGACTGTGAGGTATGGCAATGGCCAGTCAATTACATGGCTCAAATTAAAATTAGACACAAATTAGACACATTTGTGGGGGAGAGGGTCAGCAGTGGCTATTGACTATGAGAGCTAAGTGCAGCCTCCGTGTTCAGAGGCAATACCAAAGGTAGGCTTGCCATTGCCAGCTCTGTACTGGACAATTCCTGGAGCTTTGGGGGTAGAGCCATGGGAGGGACCTCAGCAGGGTACAATGCCAAAGAGCCCACCCTCCAAAGTAGACATTTTCTGCAGGGGAACTGATCTCTGTAGTCTGGAGATGACTCATAATTCCAGGAGACCTCCAGGCCCCACCTGGAGGTTAGCAGTCTTAACAAGGCAACCAATATAGGCCGGCCAGCACCCCTGCTGTTTGTGAACATTTTGGCTGCCAGTCTGGTGTAGTGGTTAAGAGCGTGGACTCTAATCTGGGAGAACCGGGTTTGATTCCCCACTTGTCTACATGCTGCTGCTGGTGTGACCTTGGGTCAGTCACAAGTTCTCTCAGAGCCGTTCTCTCTCAAGAGCAGTCCTCAAAAGAGCTCTCTCAGCCCCACCTACCTCACAGGGTGTCTGTTGTGAGGCGGGGAAGGGAAAGGAGATTTTAAACCGCTGAGACTTCGAGTGAAGGGAGAAGTATAAATCCAATCTCCTCTTCTTCTTTTATTTTATCCCTACAACAGTCCTGTGAGGTAGGCTCTGCTGAGAGAGTGTGCTTGGCTCAAGGTAGGTCCATTAGCTATGATAGCTAAATGGGAATTCCATGTTCAGAGGCAGCATTTTTCTGAACACTAGCTCTTGGGAAGCAATAGTAGGGAGAGGTTTTGGCCATCTGTGCCCCATCCCAGTCAGTGGCCAGCTGGGGCACTCCTCGTGGCCACTGTGGGGAACAGGATGTGGGCTACTGGTCTGATTCAGCAGGGTTCTCTTGATGTCCTTACCCACTGCATATTCATGGAACATGAGGAAGTAGTCTTGCTGAAATTTGCCCCACTTATTAAAAAATGACTAGATCCACAGATCAAAGCAAGAAAGAACTCTGAATTACATAGATTTGGAATTGCATGAAGAGGAAAAGCCAAAGTGTCTTGTTTTGTGATAAAATGTTATATAGGAATTCCACCAAACAGTACTGACCTTGGGGGGGGGGGGCAAAGAGTCCTGTTGTTCATTGTTAATTGCATCAGAGGAAGAACGAAATAAGGCACGGGGGACGGAAAGATGGTGGGTGTGGAAGACATGATAGAAATCCATAAAATCATGCATGGGTTGGAGAAAGTAGACAGTGATATATTTCTCTCTCTCCCATAACACCAGAAGTTAGGGACGCCCAGGGAAGTTGATAGGCAATTGCTTCAGGACAGACAAAAGGACGTACATCTTTATGCTACGAATAATTCAGTTGCGGAATTTCAGCGCCAGTGGATCTAGTGACAGCAGCCAGCACAGATGGCTTTTAAAGGAGATAAGACAGGTTCATACAGGATAGGTCCATCAATGGCCACCATTTACACTGACTAAAGGGCACCTCTACATCCAGAGACAAGAAACCCCTGAATAGCAGTGCTAGGGGGCAACATATGGGAAAGGTCTTGGCTCCCACGTTTTGTATGTTGGTCCTCCAGGGTGTCTGGTTGGCTACTGTGTGGAAAGAATGTTGGGCTAGATCAGGGGTGGCCAAACTTGCTGAACGTAAGAGCCACATAGAATAAACATCAGATGTTTGAGAGCCGCACGACATGAACAAACATTACGTGTTTTTATTGGGAAATATGCAGATTTGCCTCTTATCAACATTAAATGTGACTGCCAAAAATAATAACAAAAGGGGTAAAAGCAGATATTGATAATGGTATTTATTTGTCCAATGATATTTGTTTTCTAATGATATTTAGCTTCCCCAGCTGCCCTGCCAGGAGCCACATAATATGTGTGAAAGAGCCGCATACGGCTCCCGAGCCACAGGTTGGCCACCCCTGGGCTAGATGGTCCCCAGGGCTCTTATCTTCTCAGCTGCTCACTGCAGGAGCAAACTGTTTGCATGCAGAAGATTCCAGGTACAAGCCCACAAACTAGTTTATGCAGTAGCCAGATCGCTCACTCACAACTTTAATGCCAGTCGCGCACAAAGTAGAATTTCTGCTCACAAGACCCCACAGCTTAGAGGGAGCATTGCAACCGCGGCATATTTCTCCTAGTGCAGGGGTGGGCAAATTTGCTCAGCGTAAGAGCCGCATAGATGTTTGAGAGCCACAAGACGTGAACAAATATTACCTGCTTTTATTGGAAAATAAGCAAATTTGCTTTTTATTAACATTAAATGAGACTGCCAAAAATAATAACAAAAGGGGTAGAAGCAGATATTGATAATGATATTAATTTGTCCAATGATATTTGTTTGCTAATGATATTTAGCTTCCCCAACCGCCCTGCCGGGAGCCACATAATATATGTGATAGAGCCGCATGCGGCTCCCGAGCCACAGTTTGCCCACCCCTGTCCTAGTGCAACAAGTAACCCTTGACTTGATTCTATCTGGTCCAATCCTGACTCCTTTCTCATCCAGACAGTATCCTGCAAAGACAATTATTTGTGTGCCAGCTTCTTGTTATGCGCCTCCACCCTCAAGATGGCTTGGAGGTATACATGTGGGCCAAAAACAGTGAAAGCATTTCAATAAATTGTGATTCATCCCCATGGCAAGCATCACCTTTCATTCACATATGAATAAGGCCAGGAAAACAGTTTTTTCTTCCACTACTCCCACCACTACGGAGGCAGATCAGTGAGTCACAGCCGAAAGAGGAAGCACATGATGAAATAAAAAAAAAATTACTCCAGATCAGCGTAGTCCAAATATAGGGCTGACAGCACGATGCCTTCCAAGTTTCGCTGATGAAAAGAAGAACAGCGTTTGCCCAGTACCCAAGCCTTCAGCCCCAGATCCGGCTGGTTATTTCAGATCCATACAGGAATGACAAACCCCGTAGGGTTGCCAGGTCCCCCTGGCCACTGACAGAGGATGGGGGGATAGACAGGGTCATCAGATCCAGGTTGGGGAACTCCTGGAGATTTGGGGGTAGAGTCTGGGGAGTACAGGGACCTCAGCGGGATACAAGGCCACAGAGTCCACCCTCCAAAGCAGCCATTTTCTCCAAGGAAAATGATCTCTGTAGCCTGGAGATGAGCTGTAATTCCAGGGGATCCCCAGGTCCCTCCTGCAGGCTGGCATCTCTACTTTGGCTCTGCACTTTCTGGGGCCCCTTGTGCCTGCATCTCTCTGCTGACTCTCTCCCTCAGGGTTTTTTTTTTCATTTTGAACTCCTCCGTCCATCCTCCCTTCTCTGTCTTCTTCCCTCTTCCAATCATCCTTTTCTAAAGCCCCTTTGCTTCGAACATGACCAGAAGCAAAGGAGAACAGGGCTCCTGCATCCTTAACAGTCACATAAAATAGGGGATTTCGGCAGGTCTCTTCCCCCTCCTCGAATCCTCCTTCTACACAACAATGACAAGAGCCCTGTCTTCAGTTGCATCTGGTCACTTTAACTCAGGGGTCCCCAACACAGTGCCTGTGGGTGTCCTGGTGCTAGGGTTGCCAGGTCTCACCTTTGCTGTGGCAGGGGGCTCTGGGCCCCTCACAGGGACCCTTCTGCCTGTACACGGCATGATGACGTCACCAGTAGTGACATCATCATGTGAGGGTTGTCACGTGGTGACGCTCTAGTGTTTGGGGCAAAAACTCTGGTAACCATAGAGTCCCCCCCCCCGAATGCTAGAGCGTCACTGTGCAATGGCCCCAGCATGATGACATCACTACCGGTAACGTCACTGTGTCGGCAGCATCCCCATGGGACACTGCTGTTCAGGGGTGGGGCTTCCCCCGCTGCCCAGCAGGAGATTGGGGGCCCTGAATTTGGGGGGCCCCTAGCCCTACTGGGGGGATAGCAACCCTACATGGTGCCCACTGACACTTTTCCTGGTGTCCACCAAGTGTTTTTAGAAAGTGGACTGGGCCAGGTGGGGCTTTTTTCCAGCAAGGCTTCTGACTGGACGTGCAGATTTTTTGAAATGTTGCTTTGGCAACAGCTGCCACCACAGCTCAAGGATCTTCACTGTGTGACTAAAAGTAAGCTGGGGCAGCCATTTTGTGGCTGTGCCCACCACTTGGTATCAGAATTCCAAAGATGCCCGGCCCGCAAGCTCAAAAAGGTCGGGGAACCCTGCTCTATCTGTTTCGTTTGGTCTGTTATCTGAGGGCACAATGAGACAGCTTTCTTAAGTCAGACTTGTGGACAATGAAGCTGTTTTACAGCTGAACTCGGGCTATTTAAAAATGCCACAAGGGTCCGAAAAATGAGAACAATTTTCATAAATGAAGCGAGTCTGCGCCATGAATGGGCTCTATTCCAGGAATCTAAATCTAGCACTCCTGACCTTAAAATGTCCTTTAGGACACAAACGACTCAACCAATGGGTTGGATCCAGCCAGCTTTTGCCCTCACCCAACCCCTTCCTTATTACAGCCTTCTTCCCACCTGGCTTTTGTTCCGTGCAGGTTCCACGATCCCCAGCCTCGCCTTTTTTTGCATGGTCAACAAAGACTTCCTTCCACTCATTTTCAGCAGTAGAAGAGCTGGTTGGCTCCAACTCAGACCCTTTTCAAACTGCCTTTGTATTCCATTTTAGTAACTGGTTGCTAATGGTTTTTTTTGTCATTTCAGACTGACCCATTTTAGTAACCGGCTGCTAGCGGAATTATGTTGAGTTAGAAAAGTGTGGCTGAGCCACTTTTGAGGGAAACTGCTTCCTTCCATTTTCAACCCCTTCGCTATGCTTCTGAGTCACTGTGGTGTGCTGTTTAAACTGTTCATAGCGCCTCCTACAATGCCACTTTCCCCCCACCCTTTTTCATTGCATGATCTTCCTCTGACTTTTCTTAATGCTATAGCAGCACCAGCGAGATGCATTGACTCCACTGAGTCAATACATCTCAATAGTGCCACTATAGAGCTGAAGTGCTATAGTGGTTTAGCACTATAGCACTCACCTTGGAACATTTTTTTTAAAGTCTGAGGAAGATCTTGCGGCAAAAAAGGGCATGGAAAAAACAGCACTGTTTGAAATAACTATGTGCTTCAGAGACGGCTCATTAACAGAAAGAAATGTAATTTATGCAACCTCCATCCCTGTATTGCTTTACTCGAAATCAGGCCAGCAACGAATAACATCCAGTTTAGAATGGTAATGTGAAAAGGGCCTCAGTATCAGATCACCTTGCCAGTTTTGCATTAGGAAGTGAGAGTACAGATTCTACTCATCACTCGTTGAACTTTGTTTTAACTGTTGCATTAATTTCTGTGAGTCAAAATTCAAGAAGCTGAGAAACTAGAAAGCACTGCGGAGAAACAAGATCCAGAAGGTCAGCAAGAAGGCTGGAAGAAGGAACTGGATGTTCTTCACAATTATATAAGTAGGAGGGGAGAGCTAAAATTCATACATAATCTTTCCTCAAGAGGAGTTAAAAGCCCTGGCAATATACCAGTGATGTTAGAAAGAATGACAATTAATAATTGTAGAACAAAGTTTGAGTCTAGTGGCACCTTTAAGACCAACAAAGTTTTATTCAAAATGTGCAAAGCACACTTCTTCACAGACAAATGGAATAAGATCTCCTCAGGGGTTACTTACAGGAAAAAAGAGGGTGGGAGGCAGCCATTAGGAGGGGCCACTCAGAGCACAGATGTATATGCAGAGCAGAAATTGGATCAGGTGGCCGGTAAGATCAATGGATAGCAGCAAATTAGCACATGAATGCAAGAGTTAACAAAAAGATGTGAGAATGAAGCTCGAGTCCTGCAGTACCCCCAAGATAAACCAAGCTCAACCCTGTGTACATGGGAGAACAATTGTGTATTGAATAATTGTGTAGATGAAGTCTGAACAAATGTCATCCTTCAATATCTTGTTATTACGAGTTTCCACGCTTTTTTGGGGGGATCACAGCAAACTTTCTCCTTATATCCACATTTCTCCACTGATCTCTCCAGTGCTGAGGTACTATCTTGAGGAAACACAACTTTATCGTCGTCACTTGAACACACTGTCCATTTTTGACATCCACCATGAGAAGGGCAAAGGGGAAACCTTAACCACTTTTGACAAAACCACCACTGTGACAAACAAAGCCAAGAAACAGAAGCCTTTTGAAGATTATTATTCTGGACAGAGTCAGCACATGAGGAAGGCAGTTGGAAGATTTAAAAAAACCCTCCCCCATTACCAACCTGACCACCACACGTTGCAGGTTCTATTGCTGTACACATGGGTACAGATTGCACACACAGTCTCTACGTCTACACTTAGAATGTGTGTAGGCTATGTGCAGAACAGCCAATCGATACTTGACTGACTGGGACCGGGACCAATAGGTGTGAGCTTATTGTCTCCTTCCAGTGTTGAACACTGTACTGAATCAGACCCTTGGGTCTCAGCCAGAGGTCTTTCACATCACCTACTACCTGAGCCTTTAACTGCAGGTGCCAGGGACTGAACCTGTGACTTTCTACACACAACGCTCTACCACAGACACAGAGTTGTTGTCTGCCTAAGGCTCGAGTTACTAAGGTGGAAACTAAACAAGATATAGCACAACGCAACCTGAGTCATATCAGATGCATTCTTTATGGCCCTGTCTTCCTTAGAGATTATTCTGGGAACCAAAGAAACTCCTTTGATCCCCTAGGACAGGGGTGGCCAACCTTGCTTATCGTAAGAGCCACACAGAATAAACGTCAGATGTCTGAGAGCCGCAAGACAGGAACAAATATCACACAGTTTTTATTTTTAAAAATATGCAAATTTGCTTTTTATTGACGTTAAATGGGACTGCCAAAAATAAAAACAAACGAGGAAAACCAGTTATTGATGATGATATTACTTGTTTGCTAATGATATTGAGAGAAATGGAAAGAAAGAATTAAAGAAGTGGAAAGAAAGAGAGAGAGAGAAACTAGGAAAGCAAATAGATGGGAGGGAGGAGGGAAGGAAGGAAGGGAGAAAGAGAGAAAAAGCATGCCTCCCCTTTGCTTCCCCAGCCGCCCTGCCAGGAGCCGCACAATATATGTAAAAGAGCCGCATGTGGCTCCCGAGCCACAGGTTGGCCACCCCTGCCCTAGGAAATCACTCTACCACCTCTGTTCTATAGCAGCATTTAATTTTCCACCTCTATTAATAAAGGATGGCAAACACCTTCCGAGCCACCCCCTTTCATTTCCTTTTTGAGGTTAGCTATGATGACTCATAGCAGTAGAAGAATAACAGAAATATGGGCCTTTGGCCACGTAGCCAGAATCTAGGTTGCCATCTTGCAAGCATCCCTGTTTGCCCTCCAAACCTTAAAGAACCACTTAGGGGAGAGGCTGCAACTCAAAGGTAGAGCATTTGCTTCACATGCAGAAGGTCCCAGATTCAATCCCTGGCATCTCCAATTAAAGGATATGGCAGTAGGGGATGGGAAAGACCTCAGCCTGAGATCCTGGACAGCCACTGCCAATCTGAGTAGGCACTGCTGATCTTGATGGACCAAGGGTCTGAGTCAGTATACGGTAGGGTTGCCAGCTCTGAGTTGGGAAATTCCTGGACAATTGAGGGTGGAACCTGGGGAGGATGGGATTTGGGGTGAGGGACCATATAATACCATCGAGTCCACCCTCCAACATAGCTAGGGTTGCCAACCTCCAGGTGGGGCCTGGGGATCCCCTGCTTTTACAACTGATCTCCAGCTGACAGAGATCAATTCCCCTGGAGAAAATGGCTGCTTTGAAGGGTGGCCTCTATGGCATTGTACCCTGCTGAGGCCCTTCCCCTCCCCAAGCCCCGCCCTCTCCTGGCTCCACCCCCAAAGTCCCCAGGTATTTTCCAATTTGGACTTGGCAACCCTAAACATAGCCAGTTTCTCCAGTGGAACTGATCTCTGTAGCCTGGCAATGAGCTGTAATTCCAAAGGATCCCCAGGTCCCACCTGGAGGCTGGCATCCCTAGTATAAGGCAGCTTCATGTGTGTGTGTTCACTGGGAGGAGTGTATTGATGGGGCAAATGGTGTGCGCTTGTAAAGAGGGAGGGAGAGTCCTTTCCCTTTCCTCTCTGCCAGAACCCGAAAGCTGCATACCCCTAGCAGTTTGTCTGTTGTTTTGAAGTTATCTAGGGTTTCTTTCCCAAACTTTTCTTAAAAACATAAGAAGAGCCATGCTGGATCAGTCCAAAGGCCCAATCCAGGCCAGCTTTCTCTTCACACAGGGACCAACCAGTTGCCTCTAGAAAGCCCATGAGCAGAATGACTGCAACAGCATCTTCCCACCCGTACTCCCCAGCATATTGCCTCTGGGACTGGAAGGAGAGGAGTAGGTATCTATCATGACTAGTAACCACCAATAGCCCTGTCCTCCGTGAATCTGTCCACTCCCCTTTTGAAGCCTTCCAAGTTGGTGGCCATCACATCCTATGGCAGTGAGCTCAGGGGAGCTTATATAATGCTTCCCTTTCATTTTATCCTCCTAACTACTTTGTAAGTTAGGTGAGGCTAAGAGAAGGACAGGGCCAAGGTTACCCAGCAAGCTTGGGGCTGCCAGGACCTGGCAACCAGTAGGAGACCAGGTAGGATGGAGACATGGAACAGCTGTTAGCAACTTTGTGATGTCACTTCCTGGCAACCTGGAAGTGATGTCAGGCAGTTATGCATTACAGGGTTTTTTCCCCCTCCCAGCAGCTGTTGAAGTGCTAGTAGGTACATGGCAACCAATCACAGCATAGTGGAGATCTAAAGCCAGGTCCCCCAACTCCTGGTCTGACACGCTAACCACTACACTATACCACATGTGCTAAATAACTCCCTGGGGTATCCAGTCACAGGGATACCTCCAATGTCATGTATAGTTTGACCTTTCTTGCCTACAAATTAATATGTAGACAGAAGGCTAAAAAGAAACAAATATAGGGACTGGATATAGGAGATCTACTTGGGCATGTGCCAGGAAAGAATAACAATTGTGAGGACCAATCTATGTCACCACTGGAAATCTTACCTAAATCTAATCTAATGTTGGATACTTTGGACAGATGTTGGTCTCAGGCCTCAACAAATCCCAAGCAAGGAGACTCGACCGGTTGAATTTATGTGCATACCTTGTTATCAGTGCTTGTAAGCACAAACTGTTATGTTCATTTATGTTTAGATGTAGCTCAGTGTTTTTTTTATTATTATTAACATTTTTTAACATTTTTACATTTTACATGCATAGTAAATCTTAAAACCAACATACTATAACATATACAATAGTGTCAACTTTAGTTAGTTTAACATTCAAGCTATTTTAAAAATAAATCATTTTTTGATAAATAGGGTTTGATGAAAGAACACTTTGTTTTTGTAGGTAACTTATGATTGGATATAGGGCTGCCAAGTCCAACTTGGGAAATATCTGGGGACTTTGGGGGTGGAGCCAGGAGACTTTGGGGGTGGAGCCAGGAGAAAGGAAGTGACATCATTTTGTGATGTCACATCCTGTGATGTTGCTTCCACATGCTTCCAGATGAACTCATGAAGTTTCCTAATACTGAATCAGGCCATTGGTCCATCAAGGTCAGTATTGACTACTCAGACTGGTAGTGGCTCTCCAGGGTCTCAGGCTGAGATCTTTAATGTCACCTATTACCTGATCCTTTTTTAGCTGAAGAGGCTGATACCTCCTGCATGTCAAGCAGATGCTCTATCACTGAGCAATGGCCCTACTGAATCCTTCCTCAACTCGGCAGAATATGAAGCACTAAGTGCTACACAAGTGCTAAATATGATTTTCATATCATAAGAACAGGAGAGAAGCCACAGTGGATCGGGCCAACAGCCCATCCAGTACAACACTCTGTGTCACAACAGTGGCCAAAAATACCAGGTGCCCTCAGGAGGTCCAGCAGCGGGGCCAGAACTCCAGAAGCCCTCCCACTGTTGCCCCCCAAGCACCAAGAATGCAGAGCATCACTGCCCCAGACAAAGGGTTCCATTTAGACCTTGTGGCTAATAATAGCCACTGATAGACCTCTGCTGGATGGGGACAGAAAGAGAGAGAGAGACAGACAGACAGACAGACAGCTTTTTCACTTACTCTTGCCCAATTCCCAGGCTTTATTTCTGGCCCTTGTTTCACCCAGCTGTTGTCCATGTAAGTCCCATAACTTCTCCCCCGCCCCAGCATAGGCTTTTTGGTGGCTAAAGAGGACCTTTGTCCTCCCCTTTTCGCCAGCAGAAAAGCTAGTTGGATCCATCCCTAATTTAAAATACCGGTTACTTGATGTACAAATGCTTTTAAAAATGCAGATTTTTACTGCCGGAGGGGGGGGACACGGTTGAAAGAAACAGAAAATTGGCATAAAAATGAGGAATCCCAACTTTTATTTGCAGAAGGGAAATGAGGATTGGGGGGACCCAAACAGCCACGACAAGACATTTTAAACAATCCCACTCCCAGACCTTCTACAGGCAATCTCTCCTTGTGATGTTTACCTCTTTGGAAGTGACAGTTTATTCCTTTGACAAAACCACAGTGGACAGACAGACAGAAAAAAGAAAGAGGGGGCGGGGGAGAGACAGAGAAGGAAAAGAGCTCGCAGACCCCAGCTTACCCCAGCAGTTTACTCAGCAGCAAACTTGCACGCAGTAGAAAGAGCTTAGTCCCTCCTTAATCTCTGGGCGGGGCTCTCTTGCTGGCTCAGCTCTTAAAGGGGAAATTTCCCTTTTAAGAAGTTCAAGAGGCTGGCCAGGGCAGGCTCCGAGGTTCCCCTGCTGGCAGCCATTTTGTCCCCCCGGTGGCCAATTTTGGAAAAGCGGGGGAAAGCTTTAAAAATCGGTGTTTCCCCCGCTCTACCGGGGGACTTGGCAGCCCTAATTGGATACCAAACATAAATGATTTTTTTTCTGATATTGATTCAGTGGGCAGTTACATACAGTATATGATAACTTGGATTATATAAAATATTCCCACAGTTTTTCATACCAGTTCTGCTTTGATGGGGCTTGTTTGTCTATCCACTTTAGAGCTATAAGGTTTTTGGCTACAGTCAATAATATAGAAATACCATCTATATTTCCTTGTGTTATATGCGGGGATTTCCAAAGTTCTAATAGTATAGCTTCTGGGGTCAATGGCAACTTAATAGATGTTATCTCATATATGCTTTGTACTATTTGGGTCCAAAAAATCTTGATATGTGGGCATGTCCACCAGCAATGTATATAATTGGCATAGAGACCACATTTTTTGCAATTTGGCAAAAAGGTGTTGTTTATTCTATGAGAGGTTGATGGTGGTGTATACCATCTCATCATTAGTTTTGTTGCCTGTTTTGTTACTAAGCTTATTTTGGATATCCTACTGGGAGAGTTCCAAATAAAAGTCCAGTCTTCTTCTGTTAGGTTAGTGTTTAGATCCAAGCTCCATTGTTTTTGATATAAGGTTTCTGGCCGAGGACAGATTGGCAGTCTCGGCCGCTCTGCCTCCGCTTCAGAAGCGGAGGCAGAGCGGCCGTTCAGACAGCCACATCTGCCCCCAGGAGGTGGCCCGGACGCATCGCATCCGGCGCCGCACTCCTCCCGCACCAGCCGAGCACCACTTCAAAGTGGTGCTCGGCTGCTGTGCCACGCCGCGTGCGCGCATTCCACCCGCCGGAGCAGGTGTGAACGCGCGCAGGCAGGGGTAGCCGCACGGCGTCCGCCTGCCACTGCAGGAAGCCGCCCACAGTCTGAACGCTGCAGGTGGCTTCCTTCTGGCAGCGTGCGAACGCCGCGCCGCGGGGGAAATCCCCCCCGCCACAGTGCCGCAGAGGCGCGGCAGACTGGCAGTCTGTCTTCAGCCTCTGTTTCTTCATCTAGTTTGTTTATTATCTGATACAACTTTGTAATAAGCCCGGGAGCTTGTTCTTTAGATTCCTGTAATATAATTTCAAAAGGTGTTAACTGTCTTTGTCGTGTCAATTTCAGTTGGGGAGATTCCAATAGGTGTTTTATCTGTAAGTATTTATACCAGTGTATCTTTATTTTACCTTCTAGCGTTGTCTTATCTAGTATTTTGTCTTTATCTAAGGAATGTCCTATTCTAGTAATTCCAGCCTGTTGAAATTTAGAAAATTCAGCTGATGTTTGTCCCGGTTCAAACCACTTTTGGTGTAAATAAGAGGCTTGTCTGGATATGCCTGGGGCCAATGTTTGTTTTCGTTTGTCCCATATTGTTAGAGCATGTACCAAATTGTTAGTTTGCACCTTTTTGAGCGATTTTAGTACATTTGCATTCCACAATAAATCATAAAGTGGGATGTTTGTTAGTGTATTGTCAGAGTGTCTATAACTACAAAGTGAGAATTCTTGGCTATGAGGATGGCTGAGCTTCTCGCTTTAGAAGACCCTGGGGATACAAATTGTTGTGTGTACCAGGATGTTGCTAAAACTGGGTCTGTTGTGCTTCTAAGACGTGTTTCTTGTAAAAGAAGAAGAAGAAGAAGAAGAGATTGGATTTATATCCCGCTCTTCACTCACTTGGAGTCTCAGAGCGGCTTACAAACTCCTTTCCCTTCCCCTCCCCTCCCCACAACAGACACCCTGTGAGGTAGGTGGGGCTGACAGAGCTCTTTTCCAAGCTGTCCTTGAGAGAACAGCCGGTACAGAGCTATGGCTTGCCCAAGGTCATCCAGCCAGGTACAAGTGGAGGAGTGGGGAATCAAACCCGGTTCTCCCAGATTAGAGTCCGCACACTTAACCACTACACCAAACTGGCTCTAAAAGGACTATATGTGGTCTTGATTTAAGAATTTGGGCGGTGATCCTATTTCTCTTAATTTTGTTGTTTAAGCCCCGTACATTCCAAGATAAAATATTATTCATTATTATGCAATTTCAATTATTAAATACAAAATTACAGGCAATATCTCTTTGTTCAATGCAATTATTTTTAACGTACTCAATATGCTTATTTCTTTATATATTATTTTCCAACAATATAAAGTTTGCCCAAAACTAAACTCTATATACCCGTTTCAAATCCCTCTCCCCCTGTCTCACTAGCTACTGAAGCCGAATACTCTGAGTGTGTTAACCTAGAGTATATGTTATGTCACTTATATTTAACTATCTTTTCCTAAGAAGTTTTAATAGTACTGCTTGATAGGGTTTAAATTAAACTCTTACTTCTACAAACGATTGATTTCCCTTCCCCACCCCCCTTCCTCACCCCCTTTATAAAGGAAACTTATTAAACTGAAAACTATTTCTAACCCCTCAGCTGTTTTATTTATTTCTATCTGCCTATATATTATATTGTTATTTCCAACAGCTTATAAAAATTACAATGAAACTTTTACTAACCCTCCTTTTGTCTAACTTATACTATGCTATTAAAAATAAATTTTACTCCTATTTCTTTACACTATTAACCTTATTTATAAAGTTACACTTATCCCTCACCCCCAGTCCAATTCTCTACTGGTTGAAACTTTCTCTCAGGTCCAAGGTCTTCCTGGAGCAAGTAACCTTTAACAAACCCCCTCCCTCCCCCCCTTCCTATATATGAATAGTATTACTTATACATCTATACAAAATTATTAAACAGAGCAAGAAAGATTATACATACATAAAATTTGTTTGTCTCAGTGTACATTAACGTCCTATTATAAATCAAATTACAAACCAGTTTTGCTAGAAGTATCTCGGATGGGGACTTTGCTAGCTTTTTGTGGAGTCAGAGTCATTGAAAGTCTGCGTTTGGAAGGTTTTTTAGAGACTTCCATCGGCTCTTCTAATTTCAGTTCCTGGAGCAGTTGCTGACCGGTGTCTTCATCTGTTGCTGTGTGTATTTTTCCTTGATGTCTAACTGTGAGTTTTCCAGGAGTGCTCCATCGATACTTTATGTTTTCTTCTCTAAGTTTCTGAGTTATTGGTTTCAGTTTCTGTCTAATTTGGAGTGCTTCTGTAGTTAGATCTGGGAAAACCAAGATTTGAGACTGATGGTAAAGTAAATGGCCATTTTCCCGAGCAATTCTTATGATTTCTGTCTTGCTCCGTAGCTCTGCGAAGGTAACTAAAATGTCTCTTGAAAATTTCCTGGTTGCAACATTAGGACCTCCTATTCTGTAGGCTTTTAACAATGCTGGAAAGGCACCTTTTTCCATTTTTAAAATAGAGGCTAACCATTCTGCCATGATTTTTAGTAAGGTTGGTGTTTCTGCAGGATCCTCTTGGAAGCCACGAAATTTAATGTTCTGTTTTCTTGCAGACGTTTCTAGGATCAGGACTCTCTCTTTAATGTCAGTGTGCTCTTTTTGAAGTATATGATTTTTTTCTTGATTCAGTTGTCCCAGGCGATGTGCTGTCTCTACAATGGTTGCTGTGGACTCCAGTGCCTTTGTTAGATCATTAATCCGGTCCATCATCAGTTGCAATAGTTCATTCATTTTTTGAGTTAAATTGTCTGAAATAGCTTTTTCGTAGTTTGTAGTGCCGATTTTAAGGTGGTATGTATAGTCTTTACTGTAACTAGATCTTCTGATTGGTCTTGTTTTTGTTTCGTTTCGCTGTCGGACGCCATTTTGTTTTCGGGCAGAGTTCTGATTTTCCCCACTACGTTTGTCCGAGCCTGGGGAGAGGAGCGTTTTCCTGCTCTTTTGGTGAGGCTTTCTTTCCCTCTGTCTTCTCATGCTCCGTGGGGGAATCGCTGAAGTTTTGACTTGCTCCGGGCCTAGGAAGGAGGAGAAGGATCAGGAGAGAGTGGTTTAGGCGTCCTCCATTCTCAGTCCCGACGCCCCGCCCCCCGATGTAGCTCAGTGTTGACGCTGATATGCCATGAGCACATAGTGTATTTCTATTTGTTGTGGGTTGTGGACACCAACTCATTATAGATGTTTATTTGCAATTTAAACATTTACTTAATATATCTTATACTTAGGCATTTCAAGTGTATTTAATCTCTGATGGTCTTCCCTTGGCATTTTTCTGCTGTTCTGGCGTTTTTCTCCTCAACAAATCCCACGCAGGAGGTCACCATGACACCTAGAAATGTCACCATGGTGTCTAGCCTAGTAGCATTTTCAGCAATGGTGATTCTTGACCATCCTCAGTATTAGTACAAAGCTTATTTATCATTCCACATCAGAATATTTTGTTGTACGACATAGAAATGTGTGGATGTCAAGTTCTTGTCATTGCTCCTTTAGATGTTGACTTTAGGCCGTTCAGTGGTACTAGGTGATTTCAGTTTCTTAACTAGTTGCTTTCTATACTGGTTCCAGTATTCAATTCAAAGAAGCTATTTAAAGCAATAATTGAACTGTGAGAATCAGGGGTGACAGTCAGAGATTACCATATTTAGCTATACACGACAACAATTTTTTCATGGTATTCATAAAATATAGGAAAGACTCTGAAGAGTTTAGGATTAAGTTCTGTGGGAACAATAACTGGAGATGTAAAGGCCCAGGGGAAAAAAACCAGAAAAAAATTGAAGAAAAAACAGTAGTTTCCCACTTTTTTCCAAGGACATTAGTTAGGAAATTTTGAGGGTGCTGAAAAAAGTATCATTTTCCCCCCCTTTTAAAATGGGGGAAATGCTTTGCAAGACAAGCTTTCACTGACTAAAAATGAATGCTACAAAAATTCTAAAGTAATATTTGATACAGCATTAGATAATGATAATTCCTAAGTACACATATATGACATATTTTCAAGGATCTATTTATTGCTTAATGCGAATAATTCAGCCAACAATCAATATACTGTAAATGCATTTAATTAAAATAGAATTCGGCATCGTCAATATTATTGACTTTAACTTGATGTTTAAATATTCTGGTAGCACTACCTGTTATGACTACATGCAAGTGTTTATGACCAAAAAATACACTTCCTTTATTTTACTACTGAACTTGTTTTTCTGCACTGAACATTTGTTTTTTTCCATTTTCTCAGACAGCATAAATTAAGAAACGTGTGCTAAAATAATACAGGGAACAGCCATTTGCAGCCTTTTCTCATTTTATATTCTAAGTTGTAAATGATGCCCTTACATTGTTAAATCAATGAATAATTTTACATTTGATAGGAAATGAACAGTGCAATCCTATGGTGAGTTACCCCAGTCCAAGCCTACAGAAGTCAATGGACTTAGACTGGAGTTACTCTCCATAGGACAGCAGTCTTGCATATATTTCAATTTCCCCCCAAATGTTTTTCCCCCCCAGCTTAAGAGAGTATTTCCCCCAGCTTAAAAACTCCCAGAAGTTTTACATCCCTAGCAATAACGACAAAACATGGCTGTTCATGGCTGTAGGCTAAAAAATTAGTCTGGTTCTTCAATTTTTGGGCTGGCCAAAGTCAAATAAAGCTTGTCAAGGCCTCTGTTATCTGAATGGCGGGGTGTGGAGAGTGAAAAAGATAACGATCGGCATAGCAAATTCTACATCACACTCAAGAGTTCATGCTTGCGCATGGAATTCCAAGCTCAAACTCTTGACTGTGGAGAGCAGCTGCACTGGATGAGACCAATGATTTATCTAGTCCAGCGTCGTGTTTCATGCAGTGGCCGAACACATGCTACTGGAAGGTCTACAAGCTGAACACAGAGGCCAAAGCTTCCTCCAGCCAGTTGTAGCTCCGAACACTGGTAAGCAGGGGGCCACTGCTTCTGAATGGAGAGACCCCGTTCAGTTAATGAGGCTACAACAGCTATTAGTGGACCTTTGCAATACACACCGTCCTGCCTGTCTACATCCAAATAATATCACTGCAATTTAGGGTTGCCAAGTCTGGGTTGGGAAATACCTGGAGACTTTGGGGATGGATCCAGGAGAGGGCGGGGTTTGGGGAGGGGTGGGGCCTCAGGCATGGTACAATGCCATAGAGTCCACCCTTCGAAGTGGGCATTTTCTCCAGGGGAGCTGATCTCTAATTCTAATGTGAATTCTAATGTGATTTTTTAAAAAATGAACATAGGTCCACATAGGGTTGCCAGGTCTGGGTTGGAAAATACCTGGAGACTTTGGGGGTGGAGCCAAGAGAGGGCGGGGTTTGGGGAGGGGAGGGGCTTCAGCATGGCATAATGCCATAGAGTCCACCCTTCAAAGTGGCCATTTTCTCCAGGGGAGCTGATCTCTGTCAGCTGGGAATCAGTTGTAAAAGCGGGAGATCCCCAGGCCCCACCTGGAGGCTGGCAACCCTACTGCAATTAAATACTATTAGCATAATCTGTTATGTAAACACCCTGGTGGCTATGATCACCTCTAAGGTATCAACAGTAAAATATTTGATTGGACAAGAGGTATTGGCGGCAAAAGAGGGAGCAGGATACTATTTCAGGACATGTGATTAAGGCATGCCTGTCAGCATCCTGTAGGATAGGAGTCCCCAAAGTGGGAGCCCCCAATACCTCACCTGGTGCCCTCCAAGTGCATTGAGAAGATGGGCCAGGCCAGGTGGGACTTATTGCCCAGCAAGGTTTCTGACTGGCTGAGCAGATATTTTAAAAACACTGACTTTGGCAGCAGCTGCCACTAAGCATGAGGATCTTCACTGTGTGACTGAAGGTAACCTGCAGGATCCATTTTGTGGTTGTGCCCATCAGAATTCCAAAGGCCTCCATAGGCTCAAAAAGATCCAGGACCTTTGATGTGGGATATGGGTGTCAAGCATACGGCCTGTGGGCCAGATCCAGCCCCTGCAGAGCTGCTATTTAGCCTGCGAGCAACTGGCTCTCTGCTGCTTCTTGCTTCCTATTCCTGTTTCCTGCATTGCAGCTCCTTCTGCCCACTCTCTCCTATTTCCTGCTTGGCCAAGGAGAGAAAGAAAGCCAAGTCTCCCTTCCCTTGATTGGCTGAGGGCTCCTCCTCCTCCTCCTCTAGGGAGGGAGAGAGAGTGTCTCATGGCACTTTTAAGACCAAAATTTTATTCCAGGTATAAGCTTTTGTATGTAAGCACACTTCTTCGTGGGAGGGGAGCCAGAGAGAGCACGGCAGAGAGAGAGATGGGATCCCATGGCACTTTGAGAGATCCCCCTTTCCAGTTCTAACAGAAGGGGGGGAACCTAACAGCACAGTTTGCATTCTTTATTAGTGAAACAGAGCAAGAGTCCAGTAGCACCTTAACGACTAACAACATTTGTGGCAGGGCATGAGCTTTCATGTGTCAATTCTCACTTCTTCATATACAGCTAGAATGTGAGTCCATTAGTCCTAATATCTTGAAGAGTGAAGTGATTTCAGAGGCCAAATGACAATAGCAGGCATAGAGAAGAAACCTAGGTCTCAATTCAGTCTAGGAGAATGCATTGTCTTGAGCTTCATTATCAGTTGCAATTCAGCAGTCTCTCTTTCTAATCTCCCTTTGAAATTCCTTTGTAAGAGAACTGCTACGCTTAGGTCAGCAACTGAATGCCCTGGTTTATAATCACAGTAGAAAGAGTAAGGGTCCGGTAGAACCTTAAAGACTAACAAAATTTGTGGTAGGGTATGTGCTTTCATGAGTCACTGTTCCCTTCTTCAGACTTATTTCCATTTATTCTTTGCATCCTCCTGGACTGAATCCTCCTGCACCAAACTGAGACCTAGGTTTCCTGTCTCATTACTAATGCTGATATCTCCACGCCTACTACCCTTCTGCATATCATACCTAATCCAATCACGCCTGCTATGTCATTTGGCATCTGAAATCATCTTTATAAAGTTTATGTGAGCAGTACCTGGCGTTACATTTTATGGCACACCTGGCCCGGCCCACAAAGTGACATTTATGTCAGAGCTAGCCCTCGTAACAAATGAGTTCGACACCTCTGATGTAGGGTATCTGATTTCAAAGGGGACTGTGGCTAGCTGTTTGTGCCCCCAGCATATATTGAGAAGAAGATGCAAATGTGGAAGCTATCCAGTTGAAAATACAACAACCAATCAAATAGCTGTGCATTTATCTTTACATATAATTATAAACCAAGACATACAGTGTGGATGAAATATCCACATAATGGGGAAAGGGACTATGGGGGGGGGGGTCTTTCTAGAAACCTCAAGGAAGCCCCAGGTTTGTGGGGAAACTTTAAAAAATATATTGGGGGATTTAAAACCCCCAAAATAATAGAAGCAGCGGTTCGTAGTTTTAAGAGATTAATTCCCACTAAAATTTTGTGAGACAATATTCTGATATCTCAATGGCCATTTGGGGGGGTTGCTAGGCAACTAAAACAATACTGCCATGAGTTCTGTAAGCTGGCAGGGGTGAATGAAAAGGTTAAAATGGAGGCAAAGGAAGGAATAAAAAAGTGGGGAAAAGAAGAAGCTGAAGGTAGGGAGAAATTTAAAAGGCAGTTAAGTAGATGAGAGGGAAGAAAAGGGGAGAGGCTGCCGAGGGGAGGAAAACTGAAAATGTAAGTGTTATGTAAGTGTTCTTACTGTCCTTAATGATGCAAAATTACACAATAGGATCCAATTTACAGCAAATGATACACAGTAGTACAGACCACAGTCCCTAACAATTTGTCCGAGTAACTTTGTGAAGCATTTTGTACCGTCCTACCCTATTGCCTGAATAGAAAAGCCTTCTTGAATAATTCAGTTTTGCATACCATCAACTGCTGACAATACCTTTATGTTCCCTGTATAGGTCAAAAAAGATCACTCTCTGCACAAAAGAATAAATGGATGGACACAGATCTGACACCAAAATTTGCAACTTTCAGAACCCAACGGATTTTTTTTAACCTTATACCCCACTTTACTCCCCAATGGGGACATGCAAAGCAGCTTGCAACACCATTCAAGCCTCCTTTGGATTATCCTAACAACAACCTCCTGTGAGGAAGGGTAGACTGGGAGAATGACTGGCCCAGTGTTCTATGACAAAGGGCATGACCACACGATACACCTAGCATGTACTGGGTCACAGGTGTGTGATCCTGAAGATTTTGCAGTCAGATGTACATGGGGGAAGTAAAGGTAAAGGATTCCCTTGCTCTAGGGGGTGGTGCTCATCTCCATTTCCAAACTGAAGAGCCAGCGCGGTCCGAAGACATTTTCCGTGGTTTAGTTCCGTGACTAAACGCCGAGGCGCCCAGAACACCGTTACCTTCCCACCGAAGCAGTACCTATTTATCTACTTGCAGTTTCTTGCTTTCAAACTGCTAGGTTGGCAGGAGCTGAGGTCAGAGATGGAAGCTCACTCCATTGTGCGGCACTCAGGTCTTGAACTGCTGAGCGACCGACCTTCTGGTCTGCAGCTCAGCATCTTAACCCTTGTTTGCTCAGTGCAGGGAGGGGGCACTGCAACAGGGAGAGAAGAAGCTTCCAGTTTCCCTCCCACCCTGCTTCCACCAGCAGAAAGGGCCATGGATGGGGCTTTTCACCTAGAGACGCTAGCCTCCAGGTGAGATCTGGGTCATCTCTAGACATCAGTTCCCCTGGAGAAAATGGATGCATTGGAGGGTGGACTCTAGGGCTTGTACCCCACTGAGATCCCTGTCCTCCCCAGGCTCCACCCCCAAATCTCCAGGAGTTTCCCAACCTGGATCTGGCAACCCTCCCCTCCCTACCCCTACCCCCCCCGCCCCCCCGCTGGTGGCCAGGAGGGACCTGGCAACCCTATTTTCACTTCTTGTCTCTGGCTCCATGTGTCCTAGGGAGGACTCTGGCTATTGCTTTTCATCACTGCAGAAGCTCAGTTCTGAAGCAGTCCTCTTGCTCTCTCTGTTTATGTCTCCACAGCAACCCTGCAAAGTAGGTTGAGCTCAACAGGAGTGGTAGGCTCAAGGCCACGCACCAAGCTTTTACGGCTAAATAGAAACTAGTATCTGGTTCTCCCAAATCATAATCGGATGCGCTAACTAACCACTATACCACAATGGCACTTTGCATTTCAGGAGGTCTTTTCCCTGGTGTATATCCAAACTTTCCCTCCTCTGGCCAATGTGTATCCTGTGGCTTTTAAAGCAGGAAGGCTAATGCTGCTGCAAGGGACCTGTTAGACTTTAAGGTCCCAGAGAGGCCTCTTTATTGATTTGTTTTGGTGGGCGACTCCTCTGAAGTTAGCTCAACTGTTTACCTTTGCAACTACATACCTCTGAACAAACAAGCAGCCTTGGAATTCCTGCAGAGATAAGGACTGAGGTTGTCAGACAAGTCAGTTGGAAACAGCATCCTAAATTGAGTCCATTAAGTGTTCGCAATGCCCAATGGAACGTCCTCATCTGGCACCCATTAATTTTAAAGGATTGCAGAGCAGGGGGTGGGGTGGGGATGCGTGGAATGAAATGATCACAGAAGCTGCTACCCGGCTTTTCCTTGGGCTGTGATCCTTCACTTACTTAGGAGTAAACTGCATGGAACGCTTACTTCTGAGTAAAAATCCACACTATTCCCTCACAATGCAAACAGCGCAAACTCAAATCAATGAGCTTTACAAGACTGTTGTGAGGATAAAAGCAGGGATAACCACATATGTCACTCGGGGCTCCTTGAAGGAAGGGAGGGAGGGTAGACAGAGAGGAATGCGGGCTCCAGGGTACTCCAATACATCATCCTAAGCATATAAGAACAGCTCAGATGGATCTGAACCAGTGTTCCCTCTAAGCTGAGTTAGTGTGAGCTAGATCACAGTTTTTTAACCTCCGGCTCACACAATTTTGTCTTAGCACAGGAAGTCTGGCTCCAGAGCAAACTAATTTATGCAGTAGCCAAATCGCTCGCTCACAACTTTAATGCCAGTAGCTCACAAAGTAGAATTTTTGCTCACAAGACCCCACAGCTTAGAGGGAGCATTGATCTGAACAAAAGTCCAGTTTCTTACAGAGGCCAACCACATACCCTTGAGAGTCCACAAGCTAGCCCGGAAGGTAATTGCCCTCTTCTACCCACCCAACCCACCCCCAGCCCCCAAACCCCTGGTATTTAGTGGTATGATATGCAAAAATATCCTAACCTTTGCCCTACAGTCACCGTATGTAGTGGTTAGAGGGCGGGTCTAAGATGGGAGGGGGGATGTTTGAATCTTTCCTCTACCATAAAGCTTGCCTGGACCACGGAACTACTTTCTTTCATTTTGCCAATGCTGTTCCTCTTTTAAGCACACCGAGTCATCCCAATGACATTGATTGGCAGCAGCTTCCAGCACAGATGCCTCTCCACGCAACTCATCATAACCAGCCAGTGGAACTCAATGCCACAAGATACAGCTAGTCTGAGCAGACAATAATGACCTTGATGGACCAATAACCTGATTCAGTATAAGGCCGCTTCCTCTGTTCATCCTTTTCGTATTTTGTAATCCGCCTTGAGTGAAAGGTGGGCTTCTAAATGATGTTAAATCACCATAATAACAGCTTCCCAGTGGATTCCAGTGAGGCAGCTGTATCAGCCTACTGCCCCGCAAACATAAAAAGGAGTTCTGCCGGTTTACTGGGATTTACCAAATGCTCATTATGTAGTAAACCAGCTAGTCTTTTAGTTGCCACAAGCCTCCTTTCCATCATTCCTTAAGGACTGCGCCCATAATGCTGATCCTTGTTGGGGAGGGGAGGCCTTTTAAATCCTCCCCCTCAAAATAAGGGAGGTTTTTTTTTAGATATTTGTGACTGAGCATTTGCCAACAGGCCCCCCAGCCCCCAGAAGGCTCAGAGTTCAACTTCAAGAGATTGAGAAGGGAAAGTCTGCAGTACATACTGGGTTGGATCCAGACTACATATTCATTCAGTGAATACAAAATTTCTCTCCCCCCCCCCCCCCCCCAAAAAAAAGCATGTCTATGAAATGCTGCTCCTGGGAGCTAGGGATCCCCAGGAAAAACATGCAGCTGGGGAAACCGCCAGTTTTCAGTCTGGATCTGACTCATTACCTCTCCAGAACAGCAAAGAAACAAATCAAGAATTAACGGTAGAAAAGAGCAAGAGTCCAGTAGCACCTTAAAGACTAATAAAATATGTGGAAGGGGATGAACTTTCCTTAGCTGTCTGCCTGAGTTGCTTTGGAGGGGGGCCATGCTCACTTCTTCAGATACTTCATGAAAGCTCATGCCCTGGCTGCCACAGATTTTATTAGTCTTTAAGGTGCTACTTGACTCTTGCTCTTTTCTACTGCTACAGACTAAGACGGCTACCCACCGAGAACTAACGCACCCCCTTTCCACAGTCTCGGCATCCTCTCGGAGACCTCTCGGATTGAATATGGGCAGGAAGAAGAGAGATGCCACCGGAGATTATAAAGTTGCAGTCCTTAAAGAGAAATGCCCTTGAAAGCAAATGCAGAGCCGATCAAAAACGATCTAGGGAGAGGTTCAAGTAAATGTCCCCGGCTGCACCCGACACTCAGCAGAGTTTAAAAAAACAAAACAAAACCCGCCCAGTACTCACATTGATTTTCATTTTGCTGTCTTCCCCTAAACTTCTCTTAGTCCATCACCTAACCCCGCACACTCCAAGAGGCAAAAGGGAAAGGTGAAAAAAGGAGGGTGGAGGGTGAAGTCTTGCAAGGTTTGTTTGCAAACTTCGGAAGTCTGCTTGCCTCTGCAGCTCTTGCCCAGCATGGGAAGTCGTTTTTTTGAGTGAAGCGAACAGCCCGGGGGTGGGGTGGGATGGGGTGGGCGGGAGAGAAGGTTCCTTATTTACACCGTTTATTCTCTCCAGAGTTGCCATTGGCCTGGCCTTATCAGCATGCAAATGAGGACATGGCAGATGGCTCTAGGTGGCCGCCTCTGTCAAGGGGGAATGGTAAAAACAAGCGAAAAATCCGCCTTGTCTTCACACCCACGAAAAATGCCAGGAACGCGGCGCAAGAGGACGACGAGCCTGCTGGGTTTCCCTGCATTGGGAATCTGGATGAACGTCTGAAGAAAATAAATAAAGCAACCCAACAAGAAATGGAGCAGGTTGGATTGGAAATGGCCCAGGGCTCACTTTGCGGTCTCTCTCCTGCCTTCTATGCAAAACGGCAGGCCTAAGAAGAGGGTGCGTTGACATACTGTAAGAAGAGGCCAAAAAGAGAGAAAAGGAAAGGGAGACAGAGGTTCGGAAAGAACAAAGCTGGACAGGTCCGTGAAAATGAAATACTTTCACTGGGGGATGGCTATTCAAATTGGCCATCTGGTCTCCCTAGCTGGAATCTGCTGCTTAATCGCTTTTTAACATCCCCCGGTTATTGAGCAAGGGCCTCTGGTTCCTTTACCCCTTTTCTTTGTCTTGGCTGTTCCCCCACCCCCGCCTGAATTAGTCCTTCCTCTTTTGGTTTTCCCCCTTTTTCTTTACTCCCCCCCCCCCCCCCGCTGCTGCAGAAAACTCTTTCTGAGAATAAAATGCATGTCTTTTAGGAGAAGCGCCACTTAAGAGCATAAAGTGCATTAGTTTCAAGAGGCAGTGATGGGAAACTGAAAGTTGCGTTAGATGTGGGCCTAGGGTTGCCAGCCTCCAGGTGGGGCCTGGAAATCTGCTTTTCCAACTGATCCCCAGATGATAGAGATCAGCTCCCCTGGAGAAAATGGCTGCTTTGAAGGGTGGACTCTGTGGCATTGTGCCATGCTGAAGCCCCTCCCCTCCCCAAGCGCCGCCCTCTCCTGGCTCCACCCCCCAAAGCCTCCAGGTATTTTCCAACCCAGACCTGGCAACCCTATGTGGACCTATGTTCATTTTTTAAAAAACCACATTAGAATTCATCCCTTCCTTCAGAAAGCTCAAAGACAGGATATAAGAGTCCCTCCATTTTATCCCCTGTGAAGCTGGTTAGATAGTCAAGTGGCCTAAGGTGAGCCAGTGAATACCAATGGCTAATCAAGGATTTGAACGGAGGTTGCCAACCCCCAGGTGGAGCCTGGAGATCTCCCACTATGACAATCAACTTCCAGATGACAGATAGCAGTTCCCCAGGAGAAAATGGCTGCTTTGGAGAGGAGACACTAAGCACTGTACCATGCTGAGGTCCCTCCCTTCCCGAAACCCTGCCCTCGCCCGGATCCACCCCCAAAGCCTCCAGGTATTTTCCAACCCAGAAATGGCAACCCTAATTTGAACCCAGACCTCCCCTGTCAAAACACCCAAACACTTGATCAGCTATACTGGAATTTACTTTCTCAGTGATAATTAATGTACCATGTAAACATTAACTACCAAGCCTCAGTTCCCTGCATTTAAAGTGCTGTAGGAATGAAAATAAAAGTTATAGATGCATTGTGCACCTTAAAATGCTGTAAGGCCTCTGCCAATCATTTTCACCTGGTCCATAAATCATTACAATATTTAGATATAGACTAATTAAATACCTAACAAGGTTGCCAGAAAATCTCCAAATTCTCTCCATTTCATCTAAAGAAAGAACGGTTTTGTCCTTCTATCTGACACTGCCTTATACCGAATCAGACCTTTTAGTCCATCAAGGCCTTCGACAACATATTGAACGCCTCTATGGGGAGGAAACACTTCAACAGATCCGGAGATTGAACCATTTTTCTTCTCACATTGACGCAGAGAGTACTCCATCTTTCTGTGTTATACTTCTGAGGATGCCAGTCAGCTGCTGGCGAAATGTCAGGTACTGCAATGCCAAGACCCCGGCCATACAGCCCAGAAAATCTACAACAACTAAAGTCACTCTTGTCTACTCAGACCGGCAGCACCTCTCCAGGGTCTCAGGCAAAGGTCTTTCACATCATCTACTGCCTGTTCCTTTTAACTGGAGATGCCAGGGGACTTTCTGCATGCAAAGAAGAGGCTCTTCCACTGAGCCCTCCCACTTACCCAAAAGAAAAGAAAGTCCACGGCAATTCTGTGGGCTTCACTCAGAGCCTGCTCTGCCTCTGGTACGAGGCTGACTTCATGCAATAGATGGTGGGAGGAAAACGAGGAACCTTTGGGTCTCACCCACCCGTCTCCTCTGCACCCCAGAAAACTGAACAAACACATCTCATTTCTCTTTCTCTTTTCTTTTACAATAGCACAGCGAACTACGTGTGCCCCATGGAGCTTCCCAAGTTCTCCATAGCTCCTTCCCTATCACAAGAATAAGTTTACCAACCTCCAGGTGGGACATGGCGTTCTCCCGGAATTACAACTGATCTCCAGACCGCAGAGGTCTGTTCCTCTGGAGGAAAGGGCAGCTGAGGATGGTGGGTTCTGTGGCATTGTACCCCGCCGAGCTCCCTCCCTTCCCCAAACCCTGCCCTCCCCAGGCACTGTCCCCCAGTCTACCGGAATTTCCCAACACTATGAGACAAGTCATAGGGTTGCCAACTTCCAGATGGGAACAAGCACACAGGAAATACAGCTAGGTTGAGTAAGTGTGGAAAATCACTGTGTACAAACAAAACACACAGTTCTGATAAGCTACCATAACTTCTATTATTCGATGAAATCATATACTTATAATCAGTGTTCCCTCTGAGCTGAGTTAGTGTGAACTAGCTCACAGTCTTTTAGCCTTACACATTTTTGTCTTAGCTCAGGAAAGATGGCTCCAGAGCAAACTCATTGATGCAGTAGCCAAAACTCTTGCTCACAACTTTAATGCCAGTAGCTCATAAAGTAGAATTTTTGCTCACAAGACTCCACAGCTTAGAGGGAGCATTGCTATATATACAATAAAGACCCTAGTGCAACCTAATGATTAGAGTGCACTGATAACAATGACATAAAGATATACAAACGATGACCATGACATATAAATTTTGTAGGAATGTCCACAGCTATATCTATATATCATTATGTCATTGTTATCAGTGCACTATAATCATTAGGTTGCACTAGGGTCTTTATTGTATAAGGATATGATTTCATCGAATAATGACGTTATAGTAACTTCCAGATGGGGCCTGGAGATCTCCCAGTATTACAATTGATGTCCAGATGATAGAGATCAGTTCCCCTGGAGAAAATGGCTGAGGGTGGACTCTATGGCATTGCACCCTACTGAGGCCCCTCCCCTCCCCAAACCCTGCCCTTTCCCAGGCTCCAACCTCAGAATCTACAGGTATTTCCCAAACCAGACCTGGCAACCCTAGAGAGCCAGTGTGGTGGTGTAGTTAGGAGCAGAGGACTCTAATCTGGAGGAGTGGGTCTGATTCCCCACTCCTCCTCTGGGTGACCTTGGGCCAATCACCGTTCTCTCAGAACTCTCCCAGCCCCACCTACCTCACAAGGTGCCTGCTGAGGGGAAAGGAAGGGAAAGGGATCGTAGGTTGCTTTGAGATTCCTTAGGGTATTTATTTTTTTTAAAACCTTTTCTTTTCCTTCTGGTCGCCTTTTTCATTGCACTAACAACAGCAACCAAAAATAGTGGCCCAACTCTGTCAAGAGGAGGAAATGCTTTGGAAACTTAGAGGAAATGTCATAGCAGATGCATGGCTTATCATGCTGCTTTTCAAGAGGCTTGGAAGAGAGGTCAAGGAGGACAGCTGCTTAGTCTTGCAGCTGAAGTCAGCAAGCCCATACGGTTGCCAACCTCCAGGTGGGTCTGGAGATCTCCTGGAGCTATAACTGATCTCCAGACTATGTAGCTGAGCTTCCCCGGAGAAAATGGCTGGTTTGCAAGGTGGACTGTATGGCGTTAAACCCCGCTGAGGTCCCTCCGCTCCCTAAACTCCATCCTCTCCAGGGATTTCCCAACCCAGAATTGGCCGCCTTAGGAGGGGGTGAGGGCATGGTGGTGGTGGCAGTAGCGGTGGAGTGGCCTCAGACAGCACTGTGGACTGAGCCTGCCCTTGAATTACTTGGAGATAAGGCTCCAAAGGATTGCATTCTTTAATTTTGCTGCATTTTCCGATATTCCATACTGCACATCTTGCGTCCTATGATCATGGGTGGGAAGTATTATTAGTATGCATAATCACGTGTATTGGGATCCCCACTATTTGTAAGCACGCTAGAAATGCAACCTTTTATTTATTTTTATTTATCTACTTTTTTATACCCCACCTTTCTCCCCAGTGGGGGCCTAAGGCAGTTTATATTCCTCTCCTCTCCTCTCTTGCACACAACCGCCCCGTGAGGCAGGTTAAGGCTGAGAGTCTGTGATTGGCCCAAGGTCACTCAGCGAGTCTGTGATTGGCCCAAGGTCACCCACATTTTAACCACAGCACCATGCTGCTACTTACCACAGCCTTACTTTTAAAAGCCTTACTTGTGCTCCGAAAAAACTAATGAAAGTGGCCTTAGTCCACACAGAGACAGCAACTCAAGGAACAGCACCTGCGGAGTCTTCTGAGCAAAAATTCTACTTTGTGAGCTACTGGCATTAAAACTGTGGGTGAGTGATTTGGCTACTGCATAAATTAGTTTGCTCTGGAGCCGTCCTTCCTGAGCCAAGACAAAAAGGTGTGAGCTGGAGGCTAAAAAACTGGGAGCCAGCTCACACTGACTCAGCTTAGAGGGAACACTGGCTCCACTGAACTCAGTGAGACCTGCAGGGGCTCAGTCTGCACATAGATTGTTTTATGGGTCCTGGAACTTACAAGGCCCAAGCAATTGGTTGAACATCAATTGGCTTGAATAAACGCAGGGGTCATTTGGGGCCGGAGCTAGTAATGTTTTTTCCCACCATAGAGAACAATAGAGGGGATCAGGCAACCTGTTTGGGGGCCCATAGAATTGGACCCCTGGTCCAATCTTCTTGAAACGTGGTGGGTATTTCAGGGAGAGGCCCCAGCAGCTACCCTGCAAGTTTGGAACCTCTCCCTCAAACCCCCTCTCCTCCAGCCCCTCATATACCCTATGAGTTTTTGCATTTGACTTCAATGGCCTATACTATAGGGTATAATGGGGCTGAAACCGACATTCGACCAGCCAGCTGGGGAAGGGGGAGGGGAGGCTTTTGAAGATGTCCCCCCCCCCTTTGCTTCCCTTTCTGACACACTTCCAGTGATGTCAGAGGGCGTGGCATATATTAATGAGTTATTCTAATAGGTATGCTAATAAGCTCCTGCACCTCTTTTTCTACGAAATGAACCCTGAGTAAACATGGTTAGAATCCTGCACTCCACAGGGTCTTATGCATTCCCACAATAATTTAGGATGGTGACACATCAATGGGCATGATCCAGCCAAAAGTACTTTTAAATCCTGTTGATTTCTGTAGGGGAAGGTATTTCAGTGGCTGCCTAACTTTTCTACCACTGAAACCAATGGGACTGAATAGTACAAAAGCTTTGCCCTGGATTGCATCCTTTGTGATTTCTGGATGAGTCGCATAAAAGCTAGCCTGCTTTTTCACCAAACCGGGCTGGTCAAAAAAAGAAAAGAAAATTACCACTGCCCGATGGGCAGCAAGATAAAGTGAGTCCAGTGGTACCTTAAAGACCAACAAAATGTATCTCAGCCCAAGCGTTCATGGTGCATCTGGCAAAGTGAGCTCCAACTCACAAAAATGCATGCTGGGATAAATTTTGCTAGTCTTTGAACTAGATTTGAGTCCAGCAGCACCTTAGAGACCAGCAAGATTTTCAGGGTACATAAGCTTTCGAGACTCAAAGTTCCCTTCGTCAGATAGTGGCCTGCTATCATATCAGACGAAGAGAGCTTTGACTCTTGAAAGCTTATACACCCCCCCTCCCCAAGGTGCTACTGGAATCGAATGTAGCTCTTCTACTGCAGACCAACACAACAATCCTCTAGAACTGTTAGTCTTTTAAGGTATCACTAGACTCCTGCTGTATCTTGCTACAGTGCCGTCTGTCCCATCCCTATCCCCCCCTTTCTCTGAGGTGCTCAGGACCCTTTGCGCATGGCTCTCCTCTTTTCTGTTTTATCCTCACAACACCCCTGTGAGGTAGATGAGACACAGAGAGAGAGAAAGAGAGAGAAACTGGCCCGAGGTCACCCAGCGAGCATCACATCAAAGTGCGATTTGAACCCAGATCTCTAACCACTACACCACACTGACTCATTTCCCATTAAGACTTTGATGTCTTGTCTCTCTTTTCCTTTCTGAAACTAACATGGAACCATTTGTGGCAGAAGAAGAAGAGTTGTTTTATACCCCGCCCTTCACTACTCAAAGCAGTCTCAGAGCAGCTTATGACCGTATTCCCTTCCTCTCCCGACAACAGGCACTTTGAGAGGTAGGTGGGACTGAGAGAGCTCTGAGAGAGCTGTGACTGACCCAAGGTCACCCAGCTGGAGTCATGTGGAGGAGTGTGGAATCAAACCTGGTTCTCCAGATTAGAGTCCTGCCGCTCATAACCACTACACCACACTGGCTCTCTAGCAAATGTGTCAAATGACTCAAAGAGAATTTCTTCATCTTTCCCTTCTACACAGACATCCCCACGCTCATGATCTCAACAATATAATAAACAGATATAACAAAGAAGATGTGCCAAGGCAAATGCACACTCTGTCCTATTGGTTTTCCAACACATTTGTTATTAAATAATGCGAGATTCCTCCCAACACTGATCCCCCGACCCTCGCAGCTTGAAAGCCAGGGACCTACCTTGGTGAGAGTGAAGGGCCCACTGCTTCTGTCCATCGTTGCTCCTAGTAACTGTGACCACTTCCTTTGTCATCATCAACTCTCACTGTGGCACAGCTTGGTTGTGCAAAGTCTGAGCGTGCCAGGAACTTTCTCAAGACAGAAGCATCCGCTCGTTGCATTCTCCAAAAAGTATTTAGAGGGCTGAAGAAAAAACAATAAAGGGAGTTTCTAGAGCAGCCAATGCATGCCTATGTAGCCGAGGTCAGGATTCAGAGAAGGCTTTGGGGTTGCAAAGTAGCAGAATCCTCCCGACTGGTTGAAGCCTTTCTGCAAACCACCAGACACAGGGGAAAAAAGAAAAGGGACACTTTTTGCTTTGCTTCATCTTCCTGTAGTTCCTATTTTAGAAAGCTGATAGGAAGAAGGGCACGACTCTCTAGCTGTAGACGTCTTGCAAGAACGTGGAATATGGCTTGCTTTAAAAAAAAATGTGGAGGCTGCTTAAAAAGAAAAACAGCGGCTCGTGGCTGTTGATCAAGCCGGGCAATCTTTTCTAGGCATTGTGGATCGTGCTGGATACATCAGGTGATGGAGGACACAACCTAATGGCCATGGATGATCGGTGAATGGCAGCATTTGCATTTATTTGCATTTATCTGATTGTGAATGACAGCATTTGCATTTATCTGGCTGCCCTTCAGCAAGCCCGCTCCTGGAGCAGTATTGTGTACTGGGTTCTTAGCACTGAAGAAACGGACGACGATGTAGCAAACAGCTTATTTATTAGTACACAACTTGAGATAGAAAATACCCCCCCCCCCGAGATGGCCAACTTTATACACCACCTGGGACACACCCCAAAAGCCCTATTGGCGGGTTTGAATTTCCCGCCAAAGATCTTATTGGTAGACTAATGGTGGCCTAGGATCCTTGGCTCCTATTGTTCTAGGAGTCAAGCTCCGGGTGTCTGCCGCTGGACCCTAGTGGTGGTCAGTGTACATAACAAGCAGCAAGAAATTACTATGTATTTATACTATGCTTTTCTCCCCAGTGAGGACCCAAAATGTCTTACCAGATCATTCTCCCCCTCCTCCATTTTATCTTCTGAACAACGATCCTGTAAAGGAGGTTAGGCTGCGAGATGGTGTAACAGGCCCAAGATCACCCAAAAAGCTTCCTCAATAGACTTGGGGTTCAAATTTGGATCTTCCAGATGATCCTAGTCCAACAATCAACCACTATACCACACTAGCTAGCTAATATAAAAGAATCAAAATATAGGGTTGTCAACCTCTAGGTGGTGGCTGGAGATCTCCTGGGATTACAGCTGATCTCCAGGTGACGAGATCAGTTCGCCTGACAAAAATTGCCATTTTGGAAGGTGGACTCCAGAGCACCACGGAGCCGATAGGCACCGTCTGGGGCAACACTACTTGACATCACCATGGGGACTAAAACACCCTCTAAAAAAAGAGCTCATTAGAAATCCAGCGCAAGAGAAATGGCAGGAGATACCCACACAAATACTCTAAGAGCTTTAAGTAGATTTGAGTCCAGTAGTACCTCAGGAATAAACAAGTTTTGAGGGGTATAAACTTTTGAGGGTCAAAGCTCCCTTTGTCGGATACCTGCTGAAGCTTAGGCAAGTTTGCATATGCTGACATACAAAAAAATACAGGCAAGTACAGCGGTTGAGTGGGCAGTGAAGTCCCCAGCTAACCACTGAGCCTGGCAGGGAGGGCAGGATATAAATGTAAATATAAATAAAAAAATAAATGTAAAAATGAACTGGTCTCATAAGAAGAGCCCTGCTGGATCAGACCAGTGGTCCATCTAGTCCAGCATCCTCTCACACACAATTCCAATCAGTTCCTCTGGATGGCCAACAAAAGGGCAAAGAGGTCGAGGCCTTCCCTTGATGTTGCCTCCTGGCTCTGGGATTCAGAGGATTAGTGCCTCTAGGGTTGCCAGCTCTGGGTTGAGAAAAACCTGGAGATTTTAGAGATGGAACCTGGGGAGGGCAGGGTTTGAAGAGGGGAGGGATCTCATCAGGGTACAATGCCAGAGTCAACCTTCCAACACTGCCATTTTCTCCAGGGGAACTGATTTCTGTAGTTTGGAGATCAGTTGTAAAAGCAGGAGATCTCCAGGCCCCACCTGAAGGCTGGCAACCCTAAGCGCTTCTGAGTGTGGAGGTTCCCCTCAGTCACCATGGCTAGTAGCCATTGATAAGACTTATTCTCCATGAATTCATCTAATCCCCTTTTAAAGCTGTTTATTTCTGTGGCCATCACTACATCCTCTGGCAGGGACTTCCACATCTTAATCACTCTCTCACTAGGTGCCCCAAAGCCAGCCATCCCCTCTGTCTCAGCCCCATGTCTTCAGTGTGGGGTTACTGAAGCTGCCTTGCCATATATAGAGAGCCAATGCCAAGATCATTAAAATACCAGACAAGCATCCTTACTGTCCCACCACAGGTCTCAGAAGCCTCTCAGGGAGCGGCCAGCTCATTCTTTTGTGTAGACAGCACAAAGCATCGGTCATCAATCAGGAAGGGTCTCCAGCCAATTCTCACATGCCCCGTAAACACCTCTCCCCTTCTGGCTTGTTCCCTGCAAATAGGTTGTGCTCCAAATCTCCCAAGGAGAATTCACGTCTGGAGGAGGCACAGAAAGTGACTCCTGTGTTCTCCTACATCAAGCAATGTGCATTGATGGCATAAGAAATAATATATAATACATCCTTTTTAAAAAAAAAATTCTCCCTTTTTTGATCTTACCTCTCCCCAACCTTTTTTGCCACTTTCTCCCCCCCCCCCCCGCTGCTGCTGGGCACATCTGGTTAAGCCAAGCTGAGAGGATAGCAAGCAGCAGGGGACAAAAAGGAAACAGATGCTGGCTTTTCTAATTTATATGCAAGGCGGCACAGGCAAGAGAAGGGTTAAATCTGTCACCTGGAGCAGCATCCTTTCAAAGTTGAAAAATCAACAACCCATAGCTAAGCAACCTTCACTTCCTTAATTCTGACTTTGTATGGGCCGTGCAGAATTATTTTGACACAGATGGCACAAGCTCAGCTGTTATCAGAACAGGAGCTAGATGGAACATGCATATCACTCCCATTCTGCAGTCACACCACTGGCCGCCTATCAATTACAAGGTTCTGTTTACAGTACTGGCTATCACATACAGAGCCCTTCATGGCCTTGGACTATCTGTAGGGTTGCCTGCTCCAGGTTGGGAAATACCCGGAGATTCTGGGGGTGGAGCCTGAGGAGGTGGAGCTTAGGGAGGGGAAGGACTTCGGTGGGGTATAAAACCATAAACTCTGCCTTCCAAACAGCCATTTTCTCCAGGGGAAGTATCTCTGTTTCCTGGAGATCAATTGTAATCCCAGGCAATCTCCAGCTACCACTTGGAGGCTGGCAACCCTACATATCTGAAGAAACCCCCCCACCCCCCCCACTCTGCAATGACAGTTTCACTCATCTGAACAGGGCTCTCTGCAGGTACCAAACTGCAAATGGGCAAAATCAACAACTGCCCATACACAGGCCTTCTCCATCGTGGCCCCTCCTTCTGGAACGGCCTGCCTGAGGTCGGGAAAGCTCCTCCTCTATTGGCATTCCACAAACTATGCAAAACTGAATTATTCAAGAGGGCTTTTCTACATGAAAGATAGGGTAGCAGTGTAGAAAATGATTCAGAAAGTTATTTGGTCATATTATTAGGGACTGTGATCTATACTACTGTGTAATCTTTCGTCTCCCCAGGAGAAAGTGGCTGCTTTGGAGGGTAGACTCTATGGCATTGTATCCCATTGGGGTCTCTGTAAGGGTTGGCAGGTCTGGGTTAGAAAATACGTGGAGACTTTGGGGGTGGATCTGGGAGAGGGCGAGGTTTGGGGAGGGGGGGGGGCTCAGCATGGTACAATCCCATAGAGTCCACCATTCCAAGCAGCCATTTTCTCCAGGGGAGCTGATCTCTGTCAACTGGAGATCAGTTGTAAAAGCGGGAGTTCCCCACCTGGAGGCTGGCAACCCTAGTCCCTATCCTCCCCAAATCTCCAGGAGTTCCCCAACCTGAATCTGGCAACTCTACATCTCCCCCCAGGGGGCAAGGTGGACCTGGCAACCCTAGACTGTCCTATCTGGGTCACACATGCAAGAAAATTAGGTGGTAGAATGGGTCTATTCCCAGCTGAGGTGAATTCCAACTATGAGTGGTCCTTTGAGTTAAAAAACAAAATTCCTTCATACAAACAGAAAACTTAACTTCCTGTCCTGGTCTTCAATTTGCAGGGAAAATTTAACCTGAAGGGAGCATTCCAAAATAGGATGCTTCCACACAGTCTGACTGACAGAGCAGTTTACTCCATCACCTAGACACACTGCCCACCAGCTCATTCCCACCTGTCATGGTCCTAGGTCTACAGCGAAAGAACAAGCGGTCTGTAAATTCTGCAGGCCTACATTCCCCAGGGACCTGCCAAGCTTTAGGACTGGGTGGGCGGTGGAGAATGGAGGGAGAACAGGCACCAGTTGATGTCAAGGAGGCAAAGCTCTATCAGAGAGGATATAAGGCCCTGCAGAGAGAAACAGGGCCTTATATGCAGAAACAGTTAGAAGCCTCCCCCTCCCCTGAACATTCTAATCTCTCACAGTTGATGCCATTTCAAAAGGTACTGGGGGGAATTCAACGGTCCTTGAAGGATTTTTTTTTTAACTTTTTGGATTTTTATGCAGACCGAAAAAGGCCCCTGACTATGCAGGAAAAACTGTTGGGGGAGAGTGAGCTCTCTTTTGGCAGATATAAGTATCCACACAGAAAAAAAACCCTCTTGGAATTAGTATATAGATATGGATCAGAGGTCCATCAGTGGCTATGAGCCACAAGGTATAGATAGGAACTCTCAGTCTGGTGCAAGTAATGCACTGTATTCTTGGTGCTTGAGGGGGCAACAGTGGGAGGGCTTCTAGTGTCCTGGCCCCACTGCTGGACCTCCTGATGGCACCTGGTGTATTTGGCCACTGTGACACAGAGTGCTGGACTGGATGGGCCATTGGCCTGATCCAACATTGGCTTCTCTTATGTTCTTATGTTAAAAGCCAGGATTGGCACTTTCTTTGAGCAAAAGACAGTTTGGGGAAAGAAAGAAACAGGCACCAAGAAACAGAGCAACAGGCACCCCATTAAGGATCACTGCCATAAACTATCTACATGTAAAAATAAGTAGCACTAACTTTATTAACACCCGAGTATTAGCATGAATTAGCATTAACTTAATTAGCATTGTTATGCTGAACACCAGAGATACACCAAATAGCCATAAACTATTTTTTTTAATACAATTTAAGAAACAAAGCATTTGAGAGTAATTCCTCAATTTACAACTACACCCTGTTGGATTCTCTGGATGTGGTATTTGACAGGGAACCACAAAAAAGTAGCAGTGCTCAAGGCTTTAATTCAGCAAAGCTAGGACTGGGTGTGGCAGCAGACTTACAAAGTTACACAGAGTCAATAATCAGGGCTAAAACTATTAAGTAACTTTTATTAAAGGAATACATACTGGAGAGTGCGGTAAGAGATAGGGATAGATTACCTATTCTAGCTAACTAGATGGTGTTGGCTGCTGGACACATGTCCACCTTCCATGGTCCAACATGGAGAGAACATGCACCTTTTTGTGTGTGCGTGCAAGAGAAAAGTGTGAGGGAGCAGAAATAGTGGAAATTGTTTTTAAGTATAGCATTCTGCTTCAAAAGAACTAAACACTTTGGTGTTAGAAGTCTGAAAACAGGAGAAAGTGCCAAAGTCCTCCAACTCCAACACACCCAACCCCTTTTACTGTGGATTACTACAACAGAATTGGAGGAAATGCATGTTTTGTGCTTGTCATGACCCCTTGGGGGTTGCCACCTTCTGCCACCACCACCCTGGACTCAGGGTCTCTTGAGAAGGCCCAGGGTACCCTCCCATACCAAATGCCTTCTTTTAACCAAGAAACATGAGGTGTGATGACCAGGCAGAGAACAATTAAACAAAAGGGTTTATTAATACAATACTGGGGCAGGGAAAACAAGACAAGGTGCAGTAATCAATAACAGTGTTTTAAGGCAAAATAAAGTGAATCTAATGTGACTGTTTTTCCTTAACTGGTACTACTTAAGGCCTACAGCCTCTTATACCAGGCCTCCTGCCTGAACTCACTCCATCCCACTGAGGGATTTCTCTCCCAGCCCAGACTTTCCCCTCAGTTTGACTCTGTCTGAGGAAAGGCCGCAGTAGAGAGAATAAACCGTTTGCCAGTTTACACAGCTAAAGTTCAGTCTCCTCACACATTCCCCAAGCTCTCATTGGTTACTGCCGCCGCCAAGCATCATGGGAATTGTAGGCTGACAGCCCTCTTTCCCCAGCACAGGTCTGTCCTGTGCCCAGGCCAGACTAGGCCTGTCTCCCTGAGCAGGCACAGATCATGACAGTGCTGAATTCCAGTGTTGGTAAGATGAGAACAAAAATTGCAGGATAAGGATAAAATATATGCAAACTAGATGAGTAGGCCTTCACAGTTATTGTATGCATCTCCATGGAGTTAGTTTCAAGATATATCTCCAAGGTCTAGATTTAGTTAGTTTGGAAAGAAGCAAATAGTTTGCAGCTTTGCTTTGGTCTACAACCTAATTTTGGGGAATGGGTGACAAAACCTCCAAAGAAGGAATGGTGGATCGTGTTCCTCTTGAATGGAGAAGGTTAGCTTTTTAAATGGAAGTGAGACCCACCCCTATGGTCTCCTGTGTTGACAAGGAAGGAGAAAGTTCGGATCAAGTTTGCCTGTTGAAATTTGCCTCTTAAAATAATCACAACCAAACCGCACTCTTTGCAGGAGGGGCAGTGGTGGAGATGGATCTCTTGATTGCCAAATTTTTGTGACACCTTTCTGGTCCAGTCACAAGGAATGCTTCATGGCTTGAACAGGGGTTTTAACACAGGTCTGCTGGGCCTAATCCAGAATTAGTTGCAATACCATTGTTAGGGCAGCTCTCCTAAATGACATGAGGTGTAGTGTGATTAGTGCTGGAAATGCAATAAAGTTTACTGAGGGGGGGGCACGCGCTTGGTGCTGTCATTTTCTGTCAGCCTATCTTACCTCACAGGACTTCTATGAAGAGGTAAAATAAGTACCCCACTCTGAGTTCGTTGCAAGAAGGGTTGGATAAAAATAGAATAAAGGCATTATTTCTATTAAAATTTTTATATACTGCCATCTTTCCAGCTGACTATGGGAACCCCCCCCCCCCCCCCCCGGACATAGGCAAATCTTGCTTGCTGCTGCCGGGCCTCATTTGTATTAAGCAAATCCCAGGTATATGGACTGTGAGAGCCACACACTGACAGGTCTCACATCCAGTATCATTGTGGAACATTTTGTTATGGATGCTCATTTCTTTCCTCTTAAAAACTAAAGCAGAGAAACTAGGCCATACAGTCAAAGTTGTGGCTTATGCATACTCAAGGAACTCCTCTGGTATGTGAAAATGTATTAGCGTATTTTTGGTGCTTGGGAGGGGAGGGGGGCAGCGGGAGGGCTTCTGGAGTTCTGGCCCCACTGGTGGACCTCCTGATGGCACCTGGGTTTTGACCACTGTGTGACAGTGTTGGACTGCATGGGCCACTGGCAGGACACAGCATGGCTTCTCATATGCTTGATTCCCCACATACACCTCCCCCTCAAGTAGTACAATAAGAACTACTTATTGCTCTGCAGTAGGCAGAAAATACTGAAGTCAGTTGAGTAATTTCTTTCTTTTGTAAAGGAAAAGCAAAGGCAATGAAGGAAAAGGCCAGATCAACCACTGAACTTAACATCCTGACAAGCATAGTATATATACCCTATCCCACCTCCAAGTCTTCAGCACAGGGAAAGTTCAGTACACATATACCTCTCCTTGCAGGTCTTTGACTGTTAGAGGAGTTTTCTGTTCAGATACCCCCGAATTTCAGCTGTGAGTACCATGGAACAATTACTCTAGAGGTTCATGCTAGGTGAGCAGGAATCCCTGGAATTTCCCGTCATTCGCCACAAGCCCTGCATCAGCAACTTAGCAGCTTTCTTATGTATTTGAGGAATCTGATAGGGTAATTCAGAGTTTTGACTCATTCTAGAACACATGGATCATATAGCCTTTATACCCCAAATTGGACTATCTGTCCTTCCCTCCCAAGACACACATCTAGCTAAATTCTGTTCTTAGTTTTATAAACCAAAAAAAAATTGTGACAAGAGACGCAAGGCTTAATGTTCAAGAACTCATTCTGGAGGACTTTTATAGTGCTCAAGGCTTATCAGCTAGCCCTATCTTTTTATTTTCATAACTGAACAAGAAGCGGAGCATTTAAGGATTGCTGGGATTATGCAATGTGTCATGTATGCTGCACAGGGACCTCAATTCATTCCTGTGCAGGATTCCCATAATTTAGATGGAAGATATAAACTGCCACAAATGTTCAGGGGGGCAGAAAGGTGACATACAATTCAAAACAAGCCAAAATATAAGGACTTCAGTAAGTTAAGACTGAACATAGCTTTCTAAGGGTCCTCCCCCAATTTATGAGATTGTATCTACAGCCTAATTCAGACCGGACTGGGAAACAATGCAAGACTATCTGGGCCAAATGCAAAGCTGATTCAAAACACATTGTTTGATAACCTTTCCCCCCAGAATATACATCATAGATTCCTTGTGGGGAAGCACCACCATGTTCTGTTTCCTCCCTATCACTGAAAAGATTTTTAAAAAGAGACTGCTCCCTGTTTAAAAACATTTTTGTACTAAGATCTGGGAGATTCCGGGTTTGAATCCCCGCTCTTCAATGGAAGCTTGCTGGGTGTCTCTGGGCCACTCACCCACTCTCAGCCTGACCTGCCTCACCGGGTGGTTGTTAGAATACAATAGAGAAGAGGAGAATGAGGGAAGCCACTTGGGCCCCATCACTGGGGGAAAAGGTGGGAGGTAAATAAATAAGCAGAAATAGGACAGGAGCTAATTACAGGAAAATTAACACACCATTCCAAAACCAAGATTTAATCAGCAAACGTTTAGTTGAATTGACCTACATCATCTAAACAACAACATTTTTTAAAAAGCCCAAAAGAATGACACAAAAAATTTACTTCATAGCTAGATGACCAGAAGGGAAAAGGGAATAAAAATATACAAAACAGCAGTTAAGGTCACACTTAATTAAAACAATGGAGGCCAAGGCTTCTTAAAAACAGAAGACCAATCCTGGCTAGGGAATGTTGAGTGCAACCTGGCTTTAGACCCATGCACAGGTAGACAACAAAAACCTGCCTATTTTAAGCTGCTGTTTTCAACATATGGACATGTCAGAACTATCCTTCCAGTAAGGATTTTTTGTTGTTGTTTTCTTGAGAAAATTTAGTTCAAACTGTTTAAATTCAAAGTTTAAAAAAGTAGGGGGGGGGGGGAAGAATAAAATCCAGACAGCTATTTTATAAATGCAGCTTTAGTCCGTGGTTGACCTTCGGTACCAAAACCGAGCTCTGTAGTCATCGCTGCATGTCATGAAACCAGGATTGGTTGGAGAGTGGACGATGCAGCGAACTATACTGTTATGTCCCAAGGAAAGGAGATTCCTCCGTTCGGCTGTTCTTGAGTCCCAGCAACAGAGGCTGATGGTCCTTTCGTCGGGAAGCAGCACGTAGTCTTCTGTGTGGTTGAAGACTGCCTGGGTCCTATGAACCTGACGTCCACTTAAGCCAGCTCCTGCAGATGCAGCAACGTAGACAACACCATTAACACAACTACGAGACAAAGCTTTATTGTATACTAGTGAGCCTCACATTGCTAAGTAGCAGATTTCAACCCTATACAAGAACGTCAGCCAAATAAGTTTCCCCTAACCAGCAGCAATATGCTCTCTGGAGGAAGTCACCAAGAACATCCCTGAGGAGGAAAGCCTTCCCAGCTTTTCTAAAAGCCTGCACAGATCAGGTCAGACAAAAAAGCATCTACAGCTTAGGGTCTGCTTCAAATGAATGGTACCTTACAGCATGTAGGTAGGTTGGCTCTTAAGGTGTACAGGACCCATGCCATTTAGGACTTCAAAAGGTCCACACCAATATTTCAAATTAGAACCCAGAAGCTAATAGATAGCCAGTGCAGTTGCTCAGTACCCAGTGTCTCTACTCTATTCCTCCACAATGTACAGGAGGGCAGGCTGCTGCAATCTGAAGTAACTGAAGTTTCTGAAAGCCCATGTACACTGTAATCAACACTACAGGTTACAGAAGTATGAATCATCGATTTCCATTACCAGGGAGCAGCTGATGGATCAGATACCAAGAGACTGGCCTCAACATGCACCTGATTTGTCCAGGCCCAAGGCCAGGTCAAAGACACCCCCCCCCCGGCAACTGCACACTGTTTAAAGGAGGGCAGGCCCAAGAAACAATGGGTGCGTTTTCTTTTTCCATAACACAGGGATCTACAATCACTATCACATTCATCTCATTTGGATGCAATATTCAAACCCCCTTATCCAATGAATCCCACTGTCTCAATACCAATACTGAAGTTCCTTGATTCAACAGACAACAAAAATAAAGTTAGGTGAAATCAACATGCTGTTGGCACCTCACTCCATTCACTATAGATGATCTCTCAACAGCCTCATATGTAGAGAACAATGAGACAGAATGAAAACTAGGCAGTCTATAATTCACCTCCCATAGCATTGGTCTATGTCTGCCAATCTTCAAAATTTCGGGCCACAAGCAAATGAACCAGACAGGGCCATTTACATCCACCTGGGTCCACACAGGAGCCAACAAGATTTGACCGGTACTCTTAAAGGCTGCTGAGAGATCTAATAGGATCAGCACAAATTGCTCACTAGGGCTATGAAGGCAGTCTTGGTCCTGTACCCAGGCTGGAAGCGAAATAGAAAAGTGAAAGTAATTTGCTCCGTGTCTGCCCTAGAAAGCCAAGAGTTATGATGCAACTTTGTTTAATTATCGTCCATAGAAAGGCAAAAAAGGTCAGAATGGCCAGTTAAACATCAAGGCCAGCAACATCAAGCAAGAATTTTTTTCAAAAAGGACTTGTGTTCAGAATAGAGTTTAAAGAAATCTGACTTTTCCTAATTCATAATGAAGTTCTTACGACAGGTTGCCAATTTATTGGCCATCCCCTGAATTCTTAATGGCCACTTGATTTGAAGAAACTCACAGGTATCCAGGGCTTATCTCTAAAAGCTCCACCTGCTGATTTTTACACATCAAGCTGCTGTTAAAGACACAAGGATAGGGTTGTTGTTGTTTTTTAAATCCCTGGTCACCTGACAGTCCTATTTAACAATTTCCATTAGCAGCAGCCTCTCCCATCTGGTTTTCACCAGCTGTTATGGATAAGGTCCTAGACTATATAGTGTTCCACAAGCTTCGTACCATACCCTGCAAGACTGACAGATCAGCAGAAACCCATGCAAGTGATTGGGGCCAAAAGGGTTGTGCGAAAGGTGACTCAGTCTTGGGGTGGGAGAACACAGCACTCATTATGCCAATGAGAGCAGTTCTGTGGAAAGATGCCACACAAGTACAATGACAGCAGAGAAATGCCTTCTTTGCCACCACCACTGTCCTTCTAATGGCCTCTCTGCCAAGTTCTGTCAGATTTGCCGCAAGTCTTTGGCCACCTGTACAGATGTTATTGTATGTTTGGTCCTCATATACAAGGGAGGCCTGATACAAAGAGGGAGAACAATACCGATAAGCTACTGTGTCAGTAGTCAAGGTCAGCCTCTCATTCCACTGACAAGGTAACTGACAGAGCAGCCACTGGTAACAAATCAATGGACAGCTATTTAGATTCATATATCTCCGAAGGAAGACCATTCCTGACTAGCTCACCAACCTTGTGAAAGCACTGAGGAACAAGAGTTCACGTCTTTCACAGGTAGTGATCTACCCATAACGAAAAAGTGCCACACGATCCTGCCTACAACCCCAAAACAAGAAATTTGGGAACAGTACCTCCTGCATTGTCCTTTCTATGACCATTAAAAAGGGACGTTTGAAATAGGAGGGGGGAAATGGGGCTGTTATTATTGACACAGCTGAGAAAAGGAATCGAGTACTGCTAAGAATAATTGAGTCATTCCAGGTTTTTACTTTTACACTAAACATCGCCCCACCTACAAATTCAATTCTTTAAAATATATTGATGAAATCATATCCCTGGATAATTATACATGAAGATATATAAATATTCAAAATTATTTTGCTCAGAAAGAATACTGTAGGCCAAACATCAATTACTGTAAAAGTTACAGAATATTGGTGGGCAGGGAATGTTTGAGAACAAATTTACAGTAACAGAAAAGGTGTTCTAAAAATGAAGGAGAAACTGAAAAATTAAAAGGAAGTCAGACAAATGATAGTGACACATTTGGAAAGAAAGCCAAGAATCCCCCTAAGAGGTGTGTGTATAACTATACCTAAGAGCAAGTCGGCGCATCTTTTTTGCTGCCAGATAAACTGCCTTTCCCCCAATTTCGTAGTGCAAACAACAAATGCCCTATAGCTGAATGCTGATTTCCTTCTTCAGTTTTGCCTCATATCCCATGCTTGATATGGGCTGTCCATCCACCCTGTTTTTTTAAATACCCTCTCCCTTAAAAAACAACCCTAGCTAGAAACACCACTTTTATGTTTATGCACTCAAAAGCTTGTTCATTATTTTATATTTCCTCTACAGTGCAATCAGACTTTTAAAGTTTGAAACCCTGTTCTAGGGAAACTGAGCACAATTGTGGCCTTATAGGCCCAGGTAGATTTGTGATGCCATTAAGTGCCGGCCGATCACTACCATCTACAGCCAACTTCTGCTGCCAGCTGGCAGAACGGGTTTCCCCTGAGCTTGATTTTGGAAAGAAAACTGTAGGCCTGACCAAAGATCGTGAGTGAGCTTCCACAGTGGTCCCAATGCAGACAGGACAGAGAACAAACAGCAGACTTCAGGAACTTGGGAGTCAGAAAAAGGAGATTTTATGAGTGAATGGAGATAGGTCCATAACTAATGACAAATATTTCAAAAAGACTCAAAGTGAGGAAAATGAAATTTTGTTTTTGCAAATACTAACTAGAGTAAAACTGTAACTCTAGCAAGGTAATCTGAATTGTTTCTACCAAGGGTTTTTTTGTTGTTATTTGTGCAAAAGGAAGCTCGTATTAATGCTGGTATCTTTGGGTTATTTTCCCTTCTATAATAAACAGACTTTTCTCTGGTCAATGGTCAGGGGAAAAAGGGGGAACTTCAGTGGGGCTACTGATACTAAAGCGAGTTACATCATAAGGCGTAACATGTTTTTCTGCAAAAATTCAACATGAACTTCATAACTTAAACTTGTTCTTTAGATCCTAAAGAAATATTTGGTATCCTCTATCAATTTATGCTCCCCCCCCCACAAAAAAAATCAGGGCTCAAACAGGTGTACTTAATTGTGAATAGGCCATAACTTTTCTAGCTATGTTGCCATCAAATTGGAATTATATTTGTATTTCCTTCTTTCTTCAATGGCTATTATGTTTTCTCCTCAACCCAGCATTATTTCCACTGTAACACAGCAGAATCAAGTGGTCTCAGATCAGGCACCCTGGTACTTAAATACTGCAACAACTAATAACAACCTAGTTACCACAGAATGAGATCTTCAAAAGGTGCATACAAACATCCATTGCTTTGTCTACTTTCAAAGGTTTAAGACAGAACCCTGAGTTCCTGGCAAAGTTAAAAAAATAGCTGGAAAGAAATTATTCCATCAAAAGATTCATACTAGAGTGGGGAAAGGGTGGTTTTGCACATTTACCTCCATCCAATGATAAAGCGTGATAATCAGTGTGTGTAAAAGACCCACACGGCCATGGTAAAATGAGGAGGCAGACATCTCTGCCCCTCTATGTTGCTACTGGGGTGGCAGGACAATTAGACTGGTGTGTTCATGAATTCCATGGAATCTACTGAATTCTCTGACCCCCCCCCCCCCCACTGACTTGGTCAGCCGCTCTAATAAAATAGCCATCAAGACAGTTGTTCCCAAGTGGACTGTCTAACCACTTTGTTAGTCCAAATTCACCAATTTTACATGTGGCCTGTGGTGAATGAAAGAAGGGAGAGGATCAGAACATGCATGGCACGTGACTTGCGCCAAAGCTGACCTATTATGGCATACAAATTTGTTAAAACCTGTGGCACTGGCAAGTAAATCCTTTTTCTTGGCTGCCATCACACATACAAAGACTCGTACAAAGCTACTCATTGTGGTGAATCACTAACCGGGCTCTGCCTCATGTGAAGTGGCTCAATTTCTGATGAGGTTGTCATCCACTTCTGGGGGGGGGGGGATTGCTTGAATTCCATTAAAACTGGCAGCTGCTTTTGCAAATGCAGAACCAGTCTAAGGTATGAGAGGCTCAGTTGCACTACCGCCAAAATAGACTTGGGGCAAAACCTAGCCAGCCAGAACCACACCTATTCTGGTTGGTCAAAAACAGATGGGAGAAGAAGGGGTCTTGGTAGTTAGGGTAATTACTGCCTCATTTAGAGAGAACAGTTTCCTTAAGTCTACAGTTCACTGTCTCCTGTGCAAAAACAATAAATATTTTTAAAAAAAAGACTTTGGATGTAGCTGGATGTATTTTTAGCAATTCCTTTTTTGGAAGCTTGTGGAGCAAGTAACAGCTCTCCAGCTCCAGGCACGGCTAGAAACCATTTTCTGCACCCCCTGCCAATTGAGTTTTTGACCTGTGTACAGCACTCAGACTGCCCTTATGAACTTGAAGATTTTCACCTATGAATCAGCGGGGCAGGTTTATAGCTTTAAGAGAACTAACTACTATCACATATTCATAATCTCAAGGCTAAACTACTTAAAACTGCCCTATGTAGGACTAACTTTACTGACTGCCTGGAAGTTTCAGCCAATTAATGGAAAACTTTGGCTTTCATTTAACAGCCAAGGTTAAGCAGGAGTAGGGTAGATATTTTATACACTTTTTAGAATCAGTTATTCTCCTTTCTTTACATAAAAAGTAATCTGCCCCAAGACTTCACATTGGGGTGGGACGAAAATGGAAATAAATCTAATTTCGTCAGAACTGGTAATATATTTTTCACAGTTATATACGTCTGACTCACCAAAAGAAAAAGAGGTTGATGACTTTCTTTCTAACGTCCAGATTCCTAAAATTTCAGATGAGGAAAGGAATAGGTTGAACCAACTAATTACAGTACAGGAACTTAAGGCAGACCATTAGACAACTTAAGAGCAGCAAAACACTGAATCCTAATGGATTTTCATCAAAGTATGACAAAATGTTTGCTGGAATCTAAGCAGACCCATTGGCTGAGGCAACGAACAAATGCATTCATCCATTCAGAAGTCACCTTCTTGGAAGGGGGCTGAAGTTAAGATGTCAAGTATTTTTTTTAAAGGTTTCAGTCTTATCACACTCTTTTCTAAATGCGGATTTTAAAATATCTTTATTTCTAATTTGGCAAAAATGATTAAGTCTTTCAAACCTTAGTGTATCACAGATGTTATAAATAGCATTTACTCTGTTAGAGACTTAAAAGATACTACTTGAAAGCCTATTCACAGTAATCAAACTAACTAAATCAAACTAATTAAAAGGACAATGTTCTCTGGTCGCATCCTTTTGGGATGGGGAGAAAGAAAGTAGAATAATTAGTTCTTTGGAAATTTTGGTTGGCTTCTGTATTTTCTACAAGGATGTGTGATCACAAACCAGTTTCAGTGAACAGAAACTTTAGAACTTATAGGTGACAAGATACTTCCTTGCACCTATTTTATTACTACAGATGTTTTAACACTTGTTACTAAGAGAATAAAGTTATTATATGTTTGGAAGGAACAGAACACAAGCTTAAAGATCAGATTGTTCCATCAATTAACGAAGCATTACAGGGATTAAAAATGTAACAGAAGCATGATTTTGTATAAAGGATGGTTTTTCAACCCTTTACAGCTGCGGTTGTTGCCCCTTTAACATGCCAAGATATCCTGCAGAACCCCAACCCCATCTCTACCCCCCTCCCCAGTAAAAACTTGAAATAGGTTAACCACTACTAATCTGGACAAAAACATACTCTAATTATGGCTTGGGGAAAGTGAAGTGCCTGAGGTGGGACACTGAAAAAATTCATGGGTAATGCTCATGGTCCCCATGGGTTGGAGGATCTCCAATATAAACATTATGTCAGTGAAAATTAAGGCTTGTACTTCTATACTTATTAGGAGAGAGATTCAATAAACAGAGGGATTTACTTCCAAGTAAGCATCCATGGGTTAGGACTGAATATTTCTTATGTGGTTGTTATATAAGTGAAGCATAATAAACCCAGAGTGAGATTTCCACTGGAATCATCATCCCATTAAGAGTCTGGAAGCAGAACTTTATCACCTTTTCACAAGTCAAGTTTAGGCCCTGCTAGTTTACAGAACACATTAAAAAGTATATTGTTGTGTAGAGTTTAATGCCTTTATGCTTTGGAAGAGGTGTTCTCATAAGGATTACTATTGAATATCTTTTCTTTTACTCCTAACCATGACAAGATATATATTACCTAAGGCTTTGCAACCAATAGATTTACACAGAAACTCAGAGGGCTAGGATCCAACCAGAATCTGCAAAGCAAGAAGGCTTTTAAAATACTTTCAGACCATTCTCCTCCAGAAAATGGGACTGCTTTAAATTATATATCCACCAGATTCTGCTCATTCGAACAAAATACCAATTTAATTTAGCATCAAGGTTTCACAGTGACTACTCAGATGCTTCAGAGAAACTTTCCAGCAGGGCATGATGGCAGGAGCCCTCCTCTAAATGGCCCTAGGTTCCCGGAATTCAGAGATACACTGCTGCTGGACATGGAGGTTATGGTTAGTGATCAGTTCAATTCACTGTTGATAGGTCTGCCCTTCATGAATGATCTCCTTTTAAATTATCCAAATGAGTGGACACATTACCATAACTTAGTACTAGCAAATTCCACAAGCTGATTCCACTTTTGATAAAACAAGGTATTAGATGCATCCGTTATAAGTATCTACCACAGAAAGCGTCCTAAAAAGCATGTGGCTTCAGTTGTACAAATCTTTGACAGACGATTAGTAACAGGAAGAACTATTACCCATATATGCAGGAAGACACTGGTTTGTTTAAGAAGCGTATGACTGTTTAAAGATCAGAAATTCAATCTGAGCCCTTGAAGCCAGGAAAAGGCAAATTTCACATGTAATGGCTGCTAGTAAAGAATGAAAACCTTCCAGTCAAATATTTAGGAATATATCCCACAGGACAAAATGATACATTATTCAAGGATAATTAAGTAACAGCTTGGTCTAAAATACAAAAAGATCTTGAAAGATGGTCCGAACTGCAACTATCTTGGCTAGGAAGGATTTCTGCTAGAAAAATGAATTTATTACCTAAACTAAAATTTTACAGATAATTCAAACCTCAGTTCCAGAAAAGAGTCTGAGTGACTGCCAAAAACAAATAAATACGTTTGTATGGAATTGCAAGAAGCCAAGAATAAGATGCAAAGTGCTGCAAGAGGAGAAGAAAAGAGGTGGCCTGACAACACCTAATATCAAATGACATTATCAAGCTGCTGGGCTAGTTTGGATATCTGACTGGATTAGGAATCCTAATGAAAGGCTGATAAAATAGAGTCTGCAAATCTAGATGACAGATTACACAGCTATTTGCGGACTAAAAAATCTGTATCAAAAAGCATAACCCGAGGTAAAATACTTATAGTTAGATACAGCATTTCCAAAATTTTAAATAAGCTAAGAAAAAGAATTAGCCCCTCAATCCCACCAGTAATGTCACCAATAGATGCATAATACGGCAATCACACAAGGAAAAATAATGACTACATAACCTATGGCAATATGATGAATTCCACAAGGAGAGATTAAGACGTCACAAGTGATCGAAGGAAAAGGGAAAGAGACACAATGGTGAATATATTTTAAAACTGCTTCTAGATTAAGAAATGACATCTGTATAAAAAGAGGTGTTCTAAAAGAATTGACTGATTTTGAAAAGATTGCTTCACAATCCAAAGACCACCTACTACGGCGAATTTACACATTATTGCTTCAATATGATTCTGAAGATGAACAGGTTAAACCATGCATGATTAAATGGATGCAAAATTTTGGTGAGGAAACAGAGTTTCAATGCTGGGAAAAACCTATGGACTAAGTACATTGGCCGAAGACAGATTGGCCGTCTCGGCTGCTCTGCCTCCGCTTCAGAAGCGAAGGCAGAGCGGCCATTCAGACGGCCGCATCTGCCCCCAGGAGGCGGCCTGGACGCGTTGCGTCCGGCGCCGTGCTCCTTCTGCAACAGCCGAGCACCACTTTAAAGTGGTGCTCGGCTGCTGCAGTGCGCCCCGTGCGTGCGTTCCACCCACCAGAGCGGGTGTAAACGTGCGGGGGCAGGAGCAGCCGCACGGCGTCTGCCCGCCGCTTCAGGAAGCTGCCCGCAGTCTGAACACTGCGGGCGGTTTCCTTCCGGCGGCGTGCAAACGCCGCACCGCGGGGGAAATTCCCCCCGCCCCATTCTGCCACACCGCGGAGGCACAGCAGAAGCCGAGTCTGTCTTCGGCCATTAGATTCACAGCCAGCCAAGCACTAAAGAACACTGATATAAGATGTTTTACCAGTGGTACATCACTCCAAAAGATACTGAAAAGATAGATAAGAATTACAAAGGTTCCTGCTGGAAATGCAAAGAAGCAGAAGGCACCTTTTATCATATGTGGTTGACTTGCATCAAGATGAAGAAATACTGGGAAAATATACATGAGGAAATACAAAATATTTTAAAAACTAAATTCCTGATGAAACCAGAGACTATGTTATTGGGAATTCTGCCAGAAAACATAGAAAAAACTTCACCAGACCTACTCAGATACACGTTGACAGCTGCTAGAGTAACACTGGCAATGAACCGACAGAAGAATGTCCCACAAGAGAGATTTGGAAAGAAGAATTAGCTGAATATGCAACACAATGGCAAAGCTATCTATATAAATAAAAGACCGCTGAAAGAATTCCAGCAGAAATGGCAAGCCTATTACTCATATTATGGGAGGGGTAAAATTTCTTTAAATTTATTTTAACATATCTGAATATTACATAAAAGGTGACAATAATATTGATTAAAGTTTAAATATCTTTATTTAATACTCCATTAAGTATTTAAGATATTTAGTAAAAATAAGACATGTCCAGGTTTTAACGATAGTTTAAACTTAGTGTAGAAATCTGTTTAATTCTTAAAGATGTAATCTCATTTATTTTTATTAGACTTTTGCTGAAGATTCGGAAATATTTATTTCTTATTTCAAAGACAGAACTTATTCCTGAATACTGTAATGTTTTATTTGCTGCTTCCATATTTGAACAATGTATTTTTCTGAATACAGCTGATTCTACTTGTTGCATGCAGCTATTCATGATATTTGATACCTTTAGATGTATTTACACTTTCCTTTACCCTTTTTCCCTTTTGTATCTTAAAAAACTTAACTGGAGAAAGAATGAAAAGAATGAAAACCTGATACAAATTAGTTACACTACAAAGTAGTATAGAGATCTAGGAAAATGGATCCCAGAAGAAATCAGCAAAAACATTTTTTTTAAACTGCATGATGCAATCTCCTTATGCAAATATCATTAAAAATTAGTCTAAAGGGAAAGTGGTATTAAACTCTGCTAAAGGTGCATTATTGCTAAGAGAGCTTTTTAATCACATAAGGTAACCTTGCCTAGAGGTTAAAATGGATGAGATTTCAGAAAGCAGACTTTTTTTAGAATGCAATCATATTTTTGAATTCATAATGGCCCTTGTGACATATATGAAAGCAATCAGGAATAGTTCAGCAGCAAACATTTTGATTGCATAGTACGGGGGGGGGGGGGAATCGGTGCCTTCAAAACATAATTGCACTTAAAGGCATGCAGACTATCAAATGTACAGACAGACATTTAGATATTTCTTTCCTAAACTTAAGAGTAAAATTGGGCGAAGTACTTCTTATAGATTCCATCTTTATTCTGTGTTTCACTATGCCATAAATGTCTCTGTGTTCAATACTCAGAAGGTATGATACATAAACAGTCACATTGTTTGCTAATTAACATCAACTAAATGGCGTGCAACATGTGAGGCACAGAATACTGAAAAATCAATATACACACTTACTGATTCATTCACTGTGTATCTTAAAAGCTGGACTCCTGCTCCAGCATGATAAAGCAGGATTTAATTCTCAAGGTACTCATACCAACTATATGCTGTCCATTAGCCAAGGCCAAAATCCTTTTCCTGGTTTTGAGACATGTGGCCTAAAGTCTTTAATGGTATCAGTTTATATACCTCCAGGTGAGAGTTAGCGGCAATGAATTACTTTCAACACTTGAGCAGATAACGACCATAAATGTTAAATTATACTCCCTGGACATCATTGGGATATCATTCCTTGGATTCTGAAGTTTGGAATCTAATTCTGTAAATTTGTACAGGACGGGAATTTTAAGACATTCATGCATTTGACACACTTAATGAATGATGCCCAAGAAGGAAAATATGTATTCCGATCAGATATCTAACACATACCGGGGGGCTGGGTACCAACCTCATTTTACACCACTGAAAAATGAGGAAAGTAATTTTTGCAGTTTCTCTTCTTCCACTGCACATTGCAACCAGTCCTGTTCCTGTGGTTACTCTGACCCACTGTGGTTTAACTGTGATTTGCCTGCAGGCAGTGGGCAATCCTCTACCCTTGTATACCTATATGAAGGGTCTGTAGCTCAATAAAAGAGCCTCTGCTTGGAATTCAGAAGGCCTCAGGTTCAACCCCTGGCATCTCTTGCTTACAAAGAAAAAAAAAGGATCCAGCAGTAGATAATGTGAAAGCTGTCTACCTGGTACCTGGAGAGCCACTGTCAGTCTGAGCAAACAATATCGACCTTGATGGTCCAGTCATTTAATTCAGTATAAGGCAGCTCCATGTGTGGTCACAGGTAGCCTACAGTTCCTTCCAGTAACAAAAGGCATTTCAATAAGCTAAGACTTGGGTGCACCCTGCTGGTCTAAAATTGTTATACGCTAGCCTTAAATTACAAGGTAGATTTGTCAAGATCTTTAGGACAAAGAAGGGGCCGTAGCTCAGTGACAGAGCTTCTGTTTGGCATACAGGTGGTCCCAGGTTCAATCCCCAGCATCTCCAGTTAAAATGATCAAGAAGGAGGTGATGTGAGTGACCCTGGAGAGGCACTACCAGTCTGAGAGGCCAATACTGACCTTGACGGACCAATGAACTGATTCAGTATAAGGCAGCTTCATGTGACAAGGAAAATTCAAACAGTTTTATTTCTTTGGAGCTCTATGTCATTGTAGCAACATTTCAAAGTGGAAGTAGAGGGGAAAGATGGCAAACAGAACTATTATGCTTTGATGCTGCTTGTTCTGGTTCAGTGATAAAATCAAATGAGCAACACCATTTCCATGCCAAGTGATACTGATGGGAAGCAAATAAATGCATGAACCTTCCAGGAATGTCTCCTGGCATACATAAAGAGTTATGCAAGACCCTAGGTATGCTGCTGGGCAAGACTGCAGGCTGTAACTTAGATTTTATCCTACATCTAAGGGGAAAAAATATTATTCAACATGAATTATTGCTCACAGACAAAAGAAAAACATCTAGATTATTTTCCTGATTATGAAGACTTTACAGAGAGTACTTTCAAGCTATTTACAATTTTTCTCAAAACAGACCGCTAGTCCCAACTTATAAAATGGAGAGACAACACCAAGGATAGTTACTGGATACACAAAACAGACAAATAACCCAAGTCTCCTGGGTTGCACGACAATATTTTCCCCACTGAAAAACTACTCTTGTTTTAGATTACAGGACTGCATGCAACCAGGTTTAAAGATACACGCCTCGCCAAAAATAAGCATCCGGTTTTGAGAAGCTGAAGTTGAATAACTCAGCTCAAGAGCAGCTAGACTTATGTATGAAATTAAAAACCCACAATATCAAAAGGCAGTATTAATGTGTTTTTAGCTAGATGTAATAAACTGCAATAAGAGAGAAGTCTGTGTGAAAGAAAAAGACTGCATTACTTGTATCTTTCCAAGAACAACTTTTTTGTTGTTGGTGTTGCTGAGGTTAATTTCTACCTACCTGTATATTTGACCAGGGTTCTCCCTGTAGATATCTCCCACAGTTTAGCTACAGAGTCTTTTCCACTTGACAGAATATACTTGGAATTCTTGGAGAAGATGGCAGAACAAACTTCAGCTCCATCGTGAGCTTTCTCAAAAGTGGTGATACAGCGATTTGAAACACCATCCCATAGTTTGATGCATCCATCTTTGCTGCCCGTCACATACATGTTAGCACTTGCATTGTAATTAACTGAGCATATGGCATCAGTGTGCTGATCTTGAGGGTTGCAAGATACAAAACACTGGAATGTATTGACGTCATATAGTCGCAAGGTAGGATGCTGGGTACCAACAAGTATGAAGTCTCCAGAAGGATGGAAAGAGATAGAACGTAGCATTTCTGCTTCCTGTTTAGTCGGAAAATAGGCAGTTAACACAAATGCATCGTACTGTTGTTATTATTACTCCAGAACTAATTGTCAAATGTTGTGCTGGCTGCTGCATGAAGCACAGAAGAAATTCATTCCCACAGAAGAAGGGGGACAAAAGTCATGACTTTTTTTAAAAAAATCTGATTTTTGTTGATCACTTTTTTGAGGAAAAACCTACCTAAAAAGATATTTTAATTAATATACATTACAGTTCAAAGATCTCATTATAGAACAAGGACTATCAATGTGTATTGCACGAGGCAATGTTTTCATGTAACGTTTTTAAAAACATTTTGTGAATTTCAGTAATTAATTCCTTCTTAGAGGCCTAATTTCATGAGTCCCAGAGGCTTCTGTAAATATTACTTAGGTCAGTAATCCCTCATGTTGTAACTGTGGGACTCATGGCACCCACAGGCAAATCCCCGGCACTTGCTGTATCTTTCAGGAAAGTAGGCAGGGCCATTGTGAAGGCAGGACTAGTGATTGAGCGTTATTTGTATGAAAGAGCTTTTCTCTTGGATCTTCCCTACCACTCACTGGACTAGAGAGGGTCCAGGATCCTAAAAACAGGATGCACAAATCAGCTGTGATGCTGGGGGGGGGGAGTGAACACCAAGAGAGAAGTCTTTGGCCTCCAGATCAGCTGTCTGGCAGGGGGGACGAGGGAGCACGGGGCTGTGGCAGCAGCTTGATCTACCATCCAGCGGAGGGAAAGCACCGTGGCAGCTGTTATTGCTTACCAATGATGCAAAGGAGCCCAAGAAGAAGGTTTTGAAGAAACTGATTAAAAAGTTATGGCACCTGTGCCTAATACTTCCCCAAAGACCACACTTAGCTCCTCACAAGAAAACTCATGCTCCAAAGCAATTTCTAAATACTGAATTAGGTTTAGGGGGGAAACAGAGAGATGAAGTGTCATTTCTTTCTGGCCAACATAAATTACTAGACTACCAAGATCCACCATATCTAGAACTGATTTATATTTTTAGGTCAGGACATGCATTTCAGAAGACTCGACTTCCAATTTTATAGCAGTCTGCAGATCAGGTCCAAACTAGATGTTATAAGGAGGATGTGTTACAATCCTTGGAGTCTTTTCTTTTTTAAATCCAAAACAGTTTTGGCACACTGCCCTTTGAGCAAGAAGTGGGCACAGGCACACTTTTTCTCCTTAAAGTGATCCTCTACAAATTGCTTTCCTTACTGCAGAAGATAAGGGGACCAGAAACAATCACCTCTCTGGAAGGGTGGCTTATAAATTCTCAAATAAATATTTTCTCCCCAGGAATAGGAAAACAACAGGAGGCAAGGGTAAATTTGAGCAGATAAATCTAGAAGCGAGAGAATTAAGCAACCCCTTCTACCCACCATTCTTGATTCTAGCCTTGGAGACTACATTTCCACATCCACATCTAATCTTTAGGCAGTTGAAAACTCTCATACTTGTGGACACAGACATCCAAGTTAATTTCTTTAAGAAAACTATGGAATGGAGGTTTCTTCAACCCCAGGACGATGTTGATTCTGTAAACACTTGCACCCACAGTCAACAAAATAAACAAGTCAAAAAAAAAATTCAAAGTGAAAGCCAACTATTTCTATGCCACTGTATAAAATTATAGCACATGTATCTAACCTGGATATATTTGAAGGCTCTTTTAGCAGATGGTTTTGAATAGTCAAACAATTTAAGTGTGTAATCCCTTGATCCAGAAGCAAGGATCTGTTCTGTTGGATGAAAAGCTAAACATGTCACCTCATCCACATGATCATAAAGAGTTCTAATAACAGGGTGGTTTTCCATGTTCTGCTGTGCTGTTTCATTCATCATGACCTGAAAAAAAATATCACAAAATCACAATGCCAGAACTGTAGCATCTTAGTTGTAAGGACTAAGACACACTATGAATAGCCTGCATTACACACTTATCTGAAAGCAGCTACCTCTCTGGAGGCCACAGTGGCTCAGCGGGTTCTATTGAATATCTTTTCAGCACAGGTTATGCAACTCTTTTGGAGTGCTTTAGAAAATGCTCTTTGACAGACTTTTATAGGTGAGAAATCAACTATCCACTCTTCAACTGGGAGCTGAAGCTGTGAGAGTCCAGGATTGGTTCAAATCTTGTGAGTCTGCGGTTTTGCTAGCTTAAGAGGAGCCGTAATGGATTAGACCAGTGGTCCATCTTGTCCAGCGTGGCCTTCTAGCACTGGGTTTCAGAGATTTGCTACCTCTGAATGTGAAAGTTACCTTCAGTTACTATGGCATTTGAAGTCCATTGGTTTGGATACCAGAGAGGATTTCTGCACATGCAAGAGTGGCAAACTGTTCTGGTCATCTTCAGAGGCTCTGCTTCAGGCGTCCCTGCCTTCTGAGATAAGGTAGGCGGCAACCCAGGAGTGAGCCATTTGTCATGGCACTAAAGCTCTGGAACTCTCTCCCCAGGGAGAGTTGTCTGTCCCCTTTTGTTGCTGTCTTCCCACAGTGGGTGAAGTCTTCTTTGTTTCATTTGGTATTCCCTCAATAATTCTTCCTTCCTTACCAATATTTTGTTTTGTGTGTGTTTCAACTGTTTAATATGTATTTTAATTCTGTGTAACTTTTTTTAAATTTGTGTTTATGAGGTACGTTTGGGAGAAAGAGTTCTGTTAATGGTTTTATAATGTATTTTACTATGTGTATTTCAAATTGTTAGCCTCCTTGGTTGCCCTTCTATAAGCAAAAACGTGGGATATAAATGTTGTAAATAAATACATTTTCATTGACTGGCCCCTTGTGCTGTTTGGGGGAGGAGGTCAGGCTGTACCTTTGCAGCAGCATGGTGAGGTGCCATGACAGTAATGCTCTGAAACCATTTCATCTCTGAACATTTCTGATGGCTCCAAGTCACTGAAAGCATCCTCATAAAAGATACTGGTGTCAAACACTGCTGTATTCAAGAATGCATCTTGGCAATAAATATGTTCCAAGCTAAGAATCAGGTTACCATAGAGCATGCTATACAAACCTGAATACAGCATTTAGGTAGACACTTGCAGTAAGACATTCTACCAAACCAAACTTGATCCTAAACAAAGTTTTTCCTAGAGATGATTGGAAATTTGCTCACAAGAAACTGTAGACACATTTAAAGGCTGCATGTTCCCCCATAAAAATCTGCCCTGTGCAATCTTGCAAGGTATGCAGGATTGCAGACAGAGAACAAAGCTAAACAGATGTGTAGGAGGCAGCTGCGTGACAAAGAAATGAAGATCAGATGCTTAAGTGCCAGTTAATTGAAAGAACTGGCTTGACTGAAGCATGCTCACCTTTCAAAAACGCTGTAGTGAAATTTGATCAAGAACATTTCTGTCCTTAATGCTAATGGCCAGATGCACCCAGAGTTCTCAACAGCAAACTACACAAACAAAATACAGAGTCACAATGACCTCAGTTTCCTTCTCTGGATCAAAGTCAAAACGTTGTCCTTGTCAGCCTTAGGATTGCGCAACATAATATGGGCAACCAACATACAGCTGGACATAAAACAAAACCCAACAATGGTGACTATACAACAGGGAAATTTCTGAAGGGGGAGGGGTGTGGAGCTAAGCCCAACCTGGTGAAATAAAAGGAACAAATGCAAGCACTCTTGTACTATTGTTTCAGCCATTACCTCAATAGGCATAGCGCTCTTTGCCAACATTCTCTCTGTATCAAGTATTTTTATTGACGCGTCAGCCGATCCTGTAGCTATTAGCTGTCCATCTCTGCTATAAGTAGCCACACGACATGGTCCTTTGTGAGATGTGACATAACATGTCTCATATTCAGAGGCCTCTGGGGACATAGTCTGTACATCTGCATCAAATTCCAAGTCAATCCCTGTGCCTGGAGCGACGGTGTCAGAGCGCCCAATGGCATACTGAACTGCACTGTCATCATTCTCCATTCCTGGGAGAAGAAAAAGTAAGGAGAGTCTTCCTAAAGCAGACACATTTAAACTTTGAGCAGACAAGATATGAGTGAAAGGGTAACAGCAGTATTTCTCAAGCCTGCTTCAGAGACCTGGTATCCACTTACACACCTTGAACAGACTTAACAGGGTTTAGTTCTTCTTTGGATCAGAATCATATATTTTATCTGCTTACTCTGTATGTTGGTCTTAAAACCATAATAAACTAAACATATATTTTGTATTTGTATGCCCCTTTCAAACAACTTCAGTACACAGTTGATACAAATAACTGAAGTTGGAAAAAATATATTGAATAGATAAACACTCATCTGCATTATCAAAGGAAATGAATTTTGGCACAAATTGGACTCTGTTTTCATTTAGAGAGATGGAAGAGTGAAAGCATCTCAGAAAAAGCTTCCTACAACTCAGCTGGAAACCTGAAAGCAAAATTTATTAAGTTCTCTTTTTTTAAAATCTGAAGCAATTAATTGTCCTATTCACTCAGCATAATTTCTGGAGACTGTGAAGTTATAATACTGAAAGCCCAGAAATGGAAATATTTTGACTCTCGAAATGCCATTGTCACATACCTGATCTTAAGCACAATGACTTAAACCCTGGTTTGCAATATAACTTACCCAGTTTAATAAGATGCAACAGCTGCTCAGATGGTGCACAGACAGACTGTGGCTTTACCTCATTTATCAATCCATTAGCAATGTTGATGTATCCATCATATAGTAACTGACTAATAATAAGCTTGTAAAGCTGTTGCCTGTCCTTCAGGCTTACTTTTGGTCTATACATTGTGAGCAAAGGTTGTCTTCCAACTGCCTGAAACAAAGAGAAAAGATATTCCTACGACTGCAGTAAGACAGCATATACACTGTTCCAATCTGATAGGCTATTTTTTAAATAGTATGAAATAATGGGGAAAAATAGTGCAGACAGAAAGCAGCTCTGAAAATCAGGCTAATAAAATTTGTTCACTAACCTAATTGAGCAAGTTAAGACAAAAAAAAACTTGCTCCTTCTGATTTTTTTTAATTAATTAGCTAGTCACAAAGTGACTAGTTTAACTGTGCACTTGCGCAACAGAAGTGGTTGGTCCCCTTTTTTGGTAAGATGTTTATTATACTTAAATAATTTTTCACTTCAATATATCCCTCAAAGTTAGTCATTATTTACTCACATACTATCTTTTTATCATCATTTTAAAAATAATTAAGAAATTATAATTAGCAAAAGAGGTAAAAGCATCAAATAGCATATTAATTGTATAACAATTATAACAACAAATATCTGTTATTGTGAAAACATATTTAATTAGTTAGACATTACTTTTTTTAAAAAAGACAACTACAACTACAAAAACACAAAACGAACCTCTCACAGAGCATTTCACCCATAAAGAGGATGGGTAGCAAAGGTGTAACAAAAAAAGGAACAGAGCACTTCTTAACTTATGGAATTTACTGCTGCAAGACACAATAGCTTGGACAATTGGACAGATTAATGGGGGATAGTGCTATAAAAGGGTACCTGGCCATGAAAACTCCAAGTAGGTTGCAGGAAAGTCAAATAACCGGGGATGGTTGCAGCGTTCACATCCTCCAGGCAAGATTCCTATTAGTTATTTGTTAGCCAGCGACAGAACTAGATTACCGGACTAGCTAAACTCTTGAGTTTGGTTTCTCAAGTCTCTTTATATTCATATGACCAGAGACATAACTTAAAACGTCTACTATGAAGATAGTTTCAGAGTATTGGTCTGCAGTAGAACAGCTAGATTCGAGTCCAGTAGCACCTTAGAGGCCAACAATATGTTCCGGGTATGAGTTTTCGAAAGTCAAAGGTCTGGCTACGGAAGCTTTGACCCTGGAACGCTTATACCCTTGAAAACCTTTACTGGTCTCTAAATTGCTACCGGACTCGAAACTACAACATATGAACGAGCCCGTCCACACAATTCTGTTTCCCTTATAACAACCTTGAATAATCTCCCACGTGGCCCTCTCGCCTCCCTCTGCAATGCATCCACGTTGCTTCCAACCCGCAACTCCCGCAAATCCACCAAACCGCATGAGAGGGAGCTCGGGATGTTGGAGACGGATCAGCAATGGAAGGGAGCGCAGAGGGGCTGTCAGCCGCAAGAGGCGGCCCTCTAACCCTAGGGTGAAATGTGGTTAAGCGATGGAGCTCAACCCCGATACTCACCGGTCCGTCTCGCGGCCTGGGTCTCTCCCCACTTAAAATGGCTGTTGGAGGCCCGACAGCATCGATCAGCGGACAGGCCGGCAAAGGCAACGGGAGCGGGGCGGGAGGAGGCGGTAGCGGCAGCAGCCTGGGCCGAGGGAGGCTGCGCCGAACAGGCTGCTGCATCGAGCCGGCACACATCGATTGCAGCCGCAGCTGGAAGAGAAAACGATTCCCGCCGGAGTCACACAGGGGGACGAATGCGCGCATGCGCCGCCGGCCACAGACCTATTGAAACGAAAGCTCCAAAGCGTCCCCTGCAGAGTAGGGCGTTGAGATTTGAGCCACTCTGCCAAGAATGCGGTTGTTAACTTTTTGGAGAATAAATGTATAATTTACACATTCCTTAAATAAATAATGGATATCCCTGAAGACTGGTTTGTTTGTTTTTTTGCAACCTTAAAGTTGGAGCTTAGAGCGCGTTTACTGAAAACGAAGTCCCACCGTAGGCAGCGGGCTGTTGCTTAAGCATGCACACAATTACTATGGTGCAGCCCAGTACTAGACATATTTACTTGGAAGGAGGCTCTGAGTAGTGCGATGGGGGTATAGCCCCATGTAAGGAGTGCAACGGTAGATAGTGTGGGAGAAACTGGCACACTTTTCAATCCCATTTGGTATGGTGTCCATGAACTTGACAGCAGTCTTGGGCATTTCCTATACGTTTGTCCGCGTATCAGCAGAACCAAATGAACCCTCTCCCACAATCTCCAGGAGCAGTTTTACTCACCTCAGCCTCAAGGAATGGCAGTCGCACTGGCCAAGGTTCGTTGGTGGGGGAGCCCCTGTTACTTGTGTCCCATAGAAACGGCCGCCTATCACAGGTTGGACACATGCGGCGATTTGACATTCTTCTTTGAAGGATTACTATTAACCTAGTCCACTTTTTCCACGCAATTCCTTGAAATCCCTTCCTGACTTGCGATTCTCATGAAATCAGCCTTCTACCACGCCTCTTTAGAGGTTAAAGGATCATGCATCAATCCTACCTCTGCCTGGTTTCTCCCCCAGATCACCCTATCTAAAAACAGTTGCTTACTGTGTGACAAAATTATTGACTGCGAGGTTGGTAGAACAATGGCACAAACATCCGCTTCATACAGAAGTCACTCTTATTAAAGGCAACCTCTTAGAATGTGCCCTGAGAGCTAGGGGTAGTAATAGTTCATACGAATTTAAGATATCCTTTTCACTCTGACCAAACTCATGGGCTGTAGCAACAGCACACGATTCACAGGTATCAAAGACCACACCCAGGATCCCTTACTATGCTGAGTCTTCTTCCTACACAAGCCGTGAATTGCTGCCTCATTTGCTGCCAGAAATGGCCCACCGAAGGGCATCGTGTAGTCCTGAAGAGACCAGAGTGCCTCACATTTTGCATTTCTAGTTGCAAGTTATTGCAAATGGGCCGGGGGGGGGGAGGAGGGACTGAATTTCACAGTCAGTCAGGCAGACTTCTCGGAAGAAAGCTCTTCCTACAAGTCATGCAAAACAGCAGCCTCTTTTCTGTCTTCCATGCTAATCTTTTGGCACAGACCAGAAATGTAGGCTGCCTGCTGCTGCTAGCCTACCGTGCTCACCCTGGCACATCCCTACACCGGACCACTACTATGCCAGGCCAGTTTGGGGTAGCCTGTTGTCCATCAACTGCAACCCAGCAGCCTTTCTGCCTTCAGGCTAACCGATTCATGTCAGCTTGCACCTGCCTCACAAGCCTTGGCTACTGTGCCATAGGTAAGGCCCCTCAGTGTGGGCCCTCCCTCATGAATGACCAAGAAGATGCTTCAGTTAGCCCCCCAAGAGGGGAAAAATAGGCAACTTGGAGCTCCCTCCTCAGTCTTGACCAGCTCCCCTCACGGTTTCCAGAGGGAAGCAGGTTGCTCCTGCGCGGTACCGTTAGGCCAGGTTGCGCAACGAGCCGATACGCGACTAGCGTAAACGAGAAGGCCCTCGAGAGCCGCGCAGCGACGAGTTAAACACACGCCGCGATTGTACGTAATCGGCGTAACGTTAAAAGCGCAAATAGATTGAAACGAACCATCCCAGCCTAGAGGTCACTATTGCAAAAGACTGGGGGAGTTGCGCATGCGCACACCTATTTACAGGCGCTCATCCGGAAGCTGCTGCGCCTGCAACCACAATATGCCCCCCGCCTCCTATTTCGCCGTGAAGCCAATGAACGCCGGGCGCTATTGTAAAGAAGCCAATCAGAGCCCGATGGTCTCGGTGTAGGCGCGGGAAGGGGAGCAACAAGCCAATCAGAGAACGGCGGCCGTTTAAAGGGAGGGTGAAGCGGGCAGGGCCAGAAAGGTTTGAATTCAGAAAGCGTTAGCTGCCGCTGGAGAAGACTGGAGGGGGTGGTGAGTTTTCGGGGGGGGGGGTAAGAAATGGTAATGAGGAGTAATTGGGGGGGGGGGTTTAAGAGCGTGAGTAGGTATGCCTAAAAAGTCCTGTGTCCACGCCTGGGGCTGGCCAAAAATCCCCACAAATTCAAAAGGGGGGGGGGGGATCGTTGCCTCGAGGTCATTTTTTCCAAATTGAAAGGGTTGTTGGGCAGAGCAGTAGAACTATCTTCATTTATACCCCCCCCCCCCCCGATAGATGGGGCGGAGACTCATAGTGGTTTACAATGCTCTCCTCTGTTTTATCCGCACTACAGCCCTGTGAGGTAGGCTGGGCAGACAAAGAATGCCTATTTCAACAGACTTCCATGGCAGAAGGGGGATTTAAGCCGGGGTCTCCCTAGGTTCTGATACTCTTAACTACTGCACCATGCTAGCTCTCAAGGTGGTAGACATGGGTGCTTCAGGTGTTGGAGGGATCTCATGGTACAGATAATTTGACTTTTGTATTGTGTGCTTCGGAAGAGTGGCTGTGCTGATCTGTTACTGCAAGGAGAAAATGATATTCTTGGTATTTATCTGCCTATCTGTTTATTTTAATCTTACTCTTCTAAAAAACTGGGTGGTATACATCCTTTGCCTTCCTGTTTTACAGTGACAGGAACTCTTGTGAGCAAGGCTCCCTCTAAGCTGTGGAGTCTTGTGAGCAAAAACTCTACTTTGTGAGCTACTGGCATTAAAATTGTGAGCAAGTGATTTGGCTACTGCATAAATTAGTTTGCTCTGGAGCCATCCTTCCTGAGCTAAGACAAAAATATGTGAGCCAGAGGCTGAAAAACTGTGAGCTAGCTCACACTAACTCAGCTTAGGGGGAACACTGCTTGTGAGGTAGGTGAGGATATGGTAGTGTCACTGATTCAAGGACCCCTGGTAAGCTTCTTAGCTTCCACCCATATCTGGGTCTGACATCTGAACTGCTAGACCACACTGTCTTTTTACATCACATCAATCTACCTTTTTGTCTTGTAACATGTCACACATATCCCTTTTGCTTTTTTGATTTCTAATTGTCCTCCCCTACCCCAAGCATAATGGGCTTAATGTAAGTTAAAATTTTAAAAAGCCTTTCAATAACAATGTCAGTTCCTAGATTTGGTTTATGAATGTTCTGTGTTGTACTGCATTTCATGGTTACTAAAATAAAAATGTTCTTGTCATTTTCTGGGAGTATCCCATGTGAGTTTGTTGAGGGAAAAGAAGATCTATATCAGATTGATTAGCAATGGGGTGAGTTAGAGCTAAAGAGAGGGCAGTGCTGTTTGGCCTATCGCTCAAACTCATTTTATGACAAGGGCTGTCTTTATTTGGTTTAAAGAAGTGGGGGGAACACTTTAAAACAATTTGTAAGGCTTGATGCAGTGAAATGGGAATCTGCCCTTAGAAGAAATGGAAGCTTAACTTCTTGGAGGTTTGAGAATTTGAAGGAATTGCAAATAGTAGCTTCAGAAGTCTTGAGTACAACATTCATCTGATTTGTAACCCCTGTATGTGATAAATGACTGACTGAATTTCAACTTCCTCTAGGCAATAATGGACAAAGCTAGTAAAGAGAACCTGAATGGGCTTCCAAGTCATAGTGTCAAGGTAAGTGTCCTGTTGTAGATATTGTCAGGGTATGTATTGCAATAATAGAAGGTACAATTCTTACTCAAGACCTCTTTGCATGAGATCAAGGCTAACAATAGCACATAATTTTTTTCTGGCTATTTTGTAATGATTTGTTTACTTTATTTGTATCCTGCCTTTCTCCATAATGGAGACCCAAATTGGCTTTCATCATTTTCCTCTCCTCCATTTTGTCTTCATAACAACCCTGACTGGCCCAAGATCACCCAGCAAGCTTCTATGGCATTAGTAGCAATTTGAACCCAGGTCTCTCAGATTCTAGTCCAACACTCTTAACCACTGTCCCACAGTGGCATCTATTTCATGATTTCAGTAGATTGTGATTTTTGTTGTGTGTGACTGCATCAGGAGACAGGTGGAATATAGAAGTATGTTCTGAAATAGATTCAGATGGGTGGCTGTGTTGGTCTGAATCAACAGAATAGAGTCCAGTGGCACCTTTAAGATCAATAAAGTTTTATTCTGGGTATAAGCTTTTGTGTGCACAAAAGAAGACGTGTGCATGCACACAAAAGCTTCTACCCAGAATAAATCTGTTAAGTCTTAAAGGTGCCACTGGATTCAAACTTTCTTATGTTCTACAAGTAATAGGCTTGTAAAAGATATGGTTATTCTTCTGAACTGTTCTGTTGGTGTTAATCAGACACTTATTCTGGAAAGTTGAGAGGAGAGAATGAGATGCACTGTGTTGGTGGAAACTGCAGCTTTTCATGAACAAGGAATCACCTATTGCTCCTTACCTCTATGATTTAAATTGGGGAACAGTGTTGCTTTCCCATGCTTTAAGGACACTTTGGTATTAGCAGCTATTGCTCCAATTCTCACCTCAGCTTTATTTGCAAGTTCAGTAATCAACACCTTGCAGGCTAAAGAGTAGGACAGAAGCTATTTTGCTTAAGAGGCCCAGAAGCAGAAGGTCAAGTAGTGTATATAGCTTATGGGATTCAGCAAGTGTTGGTACAGCTGTTTGGAAATACAGGGCAGGAGTACAGAAACAATGATTAGGGGTGAGTTCTCCACAGCCAGTTACCTTATTTTTTTGGTCAGTGTTGCTGAAAGGTATGCACCGCCACAACTAAGTCACTCTTTCATTTTAAATTCTTGTTATCTGTGTTGTGCAGACCAATACACTGAGCGCTCTTCCAAAGTACTGAAAATGGAAAGGACTAGCAATACAATCTAAGAAGTGTTATGCCCTTCTAAAACCATTAACTCCTAAGTATTTGGGAGGATATAATTCTGTTTAGGATTGCAGTGTAAGGCTTTCAGGAACTAAAGGTTCCATTTTCAGCAAACCAGTAAGGAACTTGGTGGTATCACTTTGGATGGGGGTGTAGCTGTGAAACTAGGAACTTGAAATGAAAGTGACCAATGCACACTGAAGGTCTGGATCTTCAGGAACTGTAGAAATGTAATGTTCCTGGGGGCAGAGAGAGCAAGGGAAGAAGAGGAGATAAAGGAATGCTGCTAACTAGGTGCAAAGGCAGCACACACAACTTAACTTGGCTGCTTTTAGGAGTCATCTCATGCTGACCTGGGATATGGTAATCCTGATGCTTCCTGACTAGCTGTCCTGTTGAATGTTGCTGTCACAGAAGCAGACTTGCTCATAATCCTGCTCACTTTGAACTATAAGCAAATCTTTCTAAAGCGGGACAATGAACAAAACATCAGTGATTTCAAGCAAGAGAAGAATTCCAGAGGGGTTAATCTACTGCACAAAAATAAGCAGGAGCCACATGGCGACTGAAAAACTAAGATGGTTTTTATTCTAGTACAAGCCTTTGTAAAATAGAGCGCACTTCAGCTGCAATGTCGTGGGGCTTCCCTAGGATGGGAAACAAGCATCCCATTCAAAGGACTGTCAGATGCAGGAAGTACAGAGTGAGATGTGCTTGTATCAAATTCAAGAATTGTGGAAAGTGCTGTCAAGTCACGGCTGACCCTGTGACCCTGTAGTGTGTTCAAGGCAAGCAATAAATAGGGTTGGTTTGCCATTGCCTCCCTCTTTGTAGCGAGCCTCGACTTCCTTGCTGGCCTCCCAGAGTCAACCCTCCTTAGTTTCCAAGGTTCTGATGAGATTGCGCCCCCCTTAGCCATCCTGGTGAGGGCTCAAGAAGAGTACAGCAACAAATTAACTGGGAATTTCTCTAGTATTGCTAAGCTGGTTAATGCCAGAAATGGCTGTAGAGTCTGAAGCTCTACCAAGAGCAGTGTTCCCTCTGAATTAGTGTGAGCTAGCCGACACTTTTTTAGCCTCCGGCTCACCCGTTTTTATCTTAGCTCAGGAAGGATGGCTCCAGAGCAAACTAACTGATGCAGCAGCCAAATCGCTCACTCACAACTTTAACGCTAGTAGCTCACAAAGTAGAAGTTTTGTTCACAAGACTCCACAGCTTAGAGGGAGCCTTGCTCACAAGAGTTCCTGTCACTGGGAGTTCCTGTTAGAGGGAGCGTTGACCAAGAGTGTTGGTGATTATGACCAAAGAATCTTGAATTATGTTCATACTCACTCAGTGGCTTGCACAGAGTAAATTCCAATGTGGCTGTCAGCCAAAAGAACCGCATAACTACTCAGTACCAACCCATCAAACACACAATAATGTAAGATACAACTATTAATATTAATTTACAATGTTCATAGTTGTATATTTACCAGAGTGTCTCTGATCATGTAGGCTTGTCTCTCCCCACTACTGTTGAACTTCAGCCAGCCCTTGTGCCTCTGGAATGAGGGGTAGGAATTCCCTCTCGGCCTTCTTGCTTGCTTAGCCTGAGGCATGGTAGCCCAGATATGAGAGACTGAGATTTCCAAGGCCTCTGGAGGAAAGCAAGCTGGCTGTGGAGCAGGAAAAAAATCATCACCACCCCATTGTTGCCAGCTTGTAGTTCTCTGGACAGCTGCCCAGGTGCTGAGGTGAAAGTGCAGAGTCTTGTATTGGAGAGGATGTACCCTTCCATCTCTGGCATGAGGCCTACAATTTTTGATGGGTTTGCAGCTTACTCATCTGCCAATCCCTCAGGCATTTCAAGGTGGAGACCACCTACCAGCCACAAGCTCTCCTGGGTATCTACCTTGCCCACTTTCCTGGGATATATGAGGTTGGTGCCACACCAGTGAATAATACTCAGAAGCACTAAGCGTGTGTCACTGCCTTAATCATTACAGACTCCAGATCGGGGTGGCCAACCTTGCTTAACGTAAGAGCCACATAGAATAAACGTCAGATGTCTGAGAGCCACATAGAATAAACGTCAGATGTCTGAGAGCCGCAAGACAGGAACAAATATCACACACACATTTTTATTTTTAAAAATATGCAAATTTGCTTTTTATTAACGTTAAATGGAACTGCCAAAAATAAAAACAAACGAGGAAAACCGGTTATTGATAATGATATTACTTGTTTGCTAATGATATTGAGAGAGAGAGAGAAAAAGAGAGAGATGGAAAGAAAGAATTAAAGAAGTGGAAAGAAAGAGAGAGAGAGAAACTAGGAAAGCAAATAGATGGGAGGGAGGAGGGAAGGAAGGAAGGAAGGAAAAGCATGCCTCCCCTTTGCTTCCCCAGCCACCCTGCCAGGAGCCGCACAATATGTGTGAAAGAGCCGCATGTGGCTCCCGAGCCACAGGTTGGCCACCCCTGCTCTAGATTCTTGTTTATTTCAGTCAAGATGAGTCTGCATTTTTTTGCAGCGGTCACAGCATGCTAGTGAATGTTGATATTTTTAACATCTCAGGTTGTTGTTGGGTTACTGTTTTGTAAATGCCCTTAGTGAGTGAGACAATGTTTCACTTCCTATATGGGGTGCCTGTTGACATTTCAAGCTTAAGTAATGAAACTGAGATATACTTAATGCTTATTGTTGTCTTTACATTATTATTATCCATGTATTTCAGTGGTCTCATAACGTGGTGAACAGGGTGACTACAAGGGTAATTCATGTAGTTTTTTTCTTAATTCATAAGGAAATTAGAGATGTTGGCCTATGATGCTTGATGTTTGCAGATAACATATGTGTGCCTTTTCAGACAGGTGTTGTGGATGGCCCAAAACGAGTTCCCATGAGTCAGAATCGGGCACCTGGAGATGCAGTCCAACCACAGCGTGTTCTGACGGCATCAAATGTTCCCCAGCGAGTGCCTATTCAGTCAAAGGCCCGGAAACTGCCCACTTCCCATCCAAAACCTCCCAACCAGTTAATTCAGCAGCAGTGTCCAACAACTCAGGTTAAACCAACAACAACAATTAGAGTTCAAAATAAACCAACTGAAACCGCTCAGCAGCCTTCCCTATCTGGTAAGGACTGCTGCTCAGCTGTCGAGCTTGGAGACCAAACTGTCAGTGTCTACTGTGTATACTGCAATGCACATTAATAAATGTTAGCTACATGCATATATTTTCGCCTAAACGCAGGATACAAATAAAAATTATGCAGTGGAAGTATAATAATTTAATTGGCTTGGTTTAGTCTAAGGAAAATGTTCGTAAGGTATATTTTACTGCTGAGTTTTCTGCCTCTGGTTCACAGTGGTACTCAAGGAGAAGGGGCTGTTTCCAAGGGGTGGTCTTAGGCATGGGGCACCTGGGGCAGCTGCTATGGGCCCTGTACTGGGGGGGGGCACCACCCTTGCAGCCACCTTTCTGAGACATTGCAGAGTAGCTGAGCACCAGTGCTGGTGGAGCAAGCCTGATATTTCTCTCCCAGGTTGCCCCTCAAGGGCACAGCACACTTCCATCTCTTTGCTGTGGCCTCTGGCATTCTGCTGCACTGCAGACCAAGAAGGCAGGAAGCAGAGCCAGCATGCCTCCTCCTGCAGGCATGCTGGTAGGGGGGTCCGGGTGGGGGAGAATGCAGCATCCCTTGCAGTGGCTTCAGTTGTGTGGCAATGGAAATGGACATTATTGAATTTTGTCCTGGTCCCCAGGATCCCTAAGACTGCTGCTGTTTCTTTGATCCTAAACACCTTGCAGGGACTTTAGCTAGTACTGGATGTGTACATGGGGACACTTCCTGTTTTAAATAGATGCTCAGCCATGAAGCACAGTAACAGATTTGTTAGGAGGGTAGAAGGGAGAGCACTGTATGGCACTGCAGTAACTTGCATAGGGCTTCTTGGGTGTTCAGAGTGCTCCTTATGGTAACTTTGGGACATAGGCCAGAGTCATCCTCAAACTGCAAATTGAGGGTGGGTTAAACTAAGATGCTCACCTTTGGCAACTCACATAAAGAGGTTGTGACCAATATGATTCCCCCATTGAGGGGGTGGGTTATTAGAGGATTTTAATGTACCTTATATGTTTTAAATTTGATTTGTAATTTGTCTTGAGCCACAAAGGAAAGATGTATAAATATTTTAATGAATAACGAGAGTTGGATCAGGAACTTTCCAGCTCCCGACATCTACTTGGCAGAATGCAACTGTAAGAAATCTACCGGACTAGAAATTGTATGCTAATTAGCCTGCCATGGTTCTTGGATGCCAAGGTGCTTCAATCTTAAAGTTGTGACTGTGAACTGCCTGAGAAGCATAAAAATTTTCCAATCCCACAGGGGATGCTTTGTATTCTTCAGCAATTCTTGTTTTAGTGCTACATTATCTGGCATCAGCTTGATTCAAAGTGTTCAATTTTCCCCCTTGTACAGCAAAAAAGCCTGAAGCAGAAGGCGTATCAAATCAAAAGAATGAGAGCGCTGGTGCATCAAAAACAAAAAATGAGGAAAAAAAGTAAGCTTGTCTCCATGGGTTGATAAGAGGCAGAATAAGTTCATGCATAATGGCTTTATCTCTTGCTGTAGTGGTGGAAAGTGCTGTCAGATTGGCAGCTGACTTATAATGGCCCTATAGGGTTTTCAAGGCAAGAGATGTTCAGAGATGGTTTGCCATTGCCTACTTCTGCATAGCAATCTTGGGCTTCCTTGGTGGTCTGCCGTCCAAATACTGACCAGGGTCGACCCTTCTTAGCTTTTGAGATCGGATGAGATTAGGCTAGCCTGGGCTTTCTAATCTGAACATGTTTTCATTTAAAACTTCCTCTTTTTAGCCTGCCTGCTCTTGCCCCTTCCCCCTTTCTAAAAAGCTTGAGATGAGCTTTCTGGTCAAGGCAGTCAACTCTCTCAAACTGAGATGCTTTGAATAAATTGGAAAGCTATTATGAAACTGTGTGACCCTGTCTAATTCTCTTTCCCCTCCCTTTCTCCATTATTTCTTCACCTGTTCCATAGCTATTTCTGTTAACTGTTTGGTCTCTAGTTAAATGTATACTGGGTGAACAGGCAAAGAAGTGCTGTAATGATTCCATGTTTTGGTGTGTGTGTGTATGTCTTTAAATGTTTAGTGTGACTGCAGTAGTGTGCGGAGGGTGATAGATGGAGACAGGTGTGATGTGGTTGGCTGATGACTGAGAGAGAGGGAGGAGATGTTCTGAGAGGAATCTATGTGTGTGTCTTGGGAGACAGACAAGTGTGGAAGAAGTTTGAAGATAATCTGTGTGAAACTTAGTCTGTGTGACTTAAGAAAGTACATTTTATTCTGTGTGGATAAAACAGACTAGCCAGTGTGGCTATAAATCTCAGAGAGAGAGAGAGAGAGCATAAGAAGTACAGGAGCTTGTCATAGTGGATTTGGGAGTTTAAGAGACTGTTTGAAGCACCAAGCACTACAAGTGACATTTACAAGTTCCTTTCTTCAGAAACTGCTCACAATAACCAGAAACCTATTTTGTTCTTTATTAAATAAATCAATTTTTGTTTAAACTTTTCCCAGGAATCAGTACAGTACTTCCTTGGGGCCACATAGACCTCTGAAGTGCCCAGACCCTAGGTCATACTACTGAGAGAGAGAGATGCGGAATTTTAAATTCCTGGTGGCAGCAAGAAAACTACCAAGTTTATATATGCAGATTGATTGATTGATTGATTGGATTTATATTCCGCCCTCCCCGTGAAACTTTATGATTTAAAAGAAGAAGAAGAAGAAGAGATTGGATTTATACCCCGCCCTCCACTCCCCAAGGGAGTTTCAGGGCGGCTTACAAACTCCTTTTCCCTTCCCCTCCCCACAACAGACACCCTGTGAGGTAGGTGGGGCTAAGAGAGCTCTTTCCCAAGCTGTCCTTGAGGAAACAGCTGGTACAGAGCTATGGCTTGCCCAAGGTCATCCAGCCAGGTGCATCCAGCCAGGTGCAAGTGGAGGAGTGGGGAATCAAACCCGGTTCTCCCAGATTAGAGTCCGTGCACTTAACCACTACACCAAACTGGCTAAAGTAAAAGCAGTCCCCCCAAATAGCAAGAACTTCACAGTGCCAAATGGAATTCACTGTAAATAAACAATTTAAAATCCTAATTCCCTATATACCCTGGAAGTAATCCAGGAAACAGCACTTTAGAATAGGGTTGCCAAGTCTTACTTTAAAAAAAAAAGCGGGGGAGTCCCAGTCCCTCTCCAGGAGTCCCAAGAGCACACGCACCATGATGACGTCACCCAGAAGTGACGTCATCGTGCTGGGCACGTTGCCTGGGTGATGCTCTGGTAATCGCCATAAAACTCTATGGTACCATAGAATTTTCAGGGTGATTGCTAGAGTGTTGCCTGGCGATGTGCCCAGCATGATGACATCACTTCCAGGTGACATCATCACGCTGGGCACGCCGGCCTGATTGGGCCACTTTGTGGGTGGGGTTCCCCCCACCAGCCGGATCCAGATCGGCGGATTGGGGATCCATTTAGTGGGGGAATCCCCGCCCCCGGAGGGGACTTGGCAGCCCTACTTTAGAATCATGGTGGCTGTCACAATGAAAATCAATTTACTTTGCAGAATTAGTGGTAGGGGGGACAAACCGGCTGCAGTGGATGCCAGGATGCTCTCCAGTAGCCTCTCTGGGCTCAGAAGAGCTCCCAGGCACAGTTGTTGTCATCACTAGGCTAAAGGTGGGTGGTGGGGCCTAGAACTGCTATGGGGGGGGGAGATGAGATTCCACTCAGAGTCTCCTGCCCCCCCCCCCCCGGAACATTAAGGGGGATTGACATGAATATTGTGGGTCTCCACTTGTGTTCCTGAATACCAGTTGGTGGGTAATTGAAGGTGGGGGGCGTTGGCTATGTCCCATTAAGGCTTTAGCAGAAGCATGCTGGACTAGAGATGCCTAGCCTGATTAGTGGGGCTGCTCTAATATAACGGCTTATTATGCCTATCTGTTTGTATATTTTGGTATGAAAGAGTAGCTTATGGCTATATGTGTGAACCAAAAAACCCCTTATCTATAAACACTAGAAAGGAAACTAAGCAACTACGTAAGTGTTGCATTCAGAAATTTCTCAAATAGTTTGGACTTAAAGTAGATAACTCTGGGACAGGAATGTCCTCATGGAGTAACTGACAGCTTCAGAAGCAAAAGAATTTCAGTCTCCTTGGAAATCTAATATGTAGTTCTAAATCTTTTAGAAAACAATGGTCTCTTGATGATTTTGAAATCGGTCGTCCTTTGGGAAAGGGAAAATTTGGAAATGTGTACCTGGCTCGTGAAAAGGAGAGCAAATTCATCTTGGCATTGAAGGTTTTATTTAAAGTACAGCTGGAAAAAGCAGGCGTTGAACATCAGCTGCGTCGGGAAGTAGAAATACAGTCTCATCTTCGGTAAGATTGTTATCCGACCGGTACATTATAGATGTTTACAGGATTGCTAATTCTCCAACTAATTTGTTTAAAACATAGCTTTGATTCAGTTTTGGTTTTGTTCCATATAGCAGTCATTGTGAAGCCTCCCTAAATAAATGGAATTGGCTGGGTATGGTAGATCCTTAGTATTTTAATGCCTACTTTTAAAAGAGCTGTCCTTGCTGTTATCAGTTCACTATTACCAAATGGGAAAGTAAATCATGTGGCTGTAGTGTGCTGGGAAACCGGGTTTTTAATCCTCTCTTTATCAAGTATCACGGGTCCCCCCCTTGTTTTATATATTTCTCAAGAGCAGTGGGGTCAGTTACATCCTCTTAGTATATCTCCCCCCCCCTCTGTTTTTATTTTAAAAACCGATATTAAATCCTGTTGAGGTGTTTTCATTTACAGTCTGCTTTTCTCATTGGGTCTCAAAGCAGAGTATGGTTGACTGAAATGTTTATCAGTTGGAGGATTATAATGTATGGTAACATTTCAATGAAACAGCAAAGTTTCTTGCTAAGAAAAAATAATGCAGCTGGGCTGGGATTGTAAAACAAGAGGAAAAAGAATAACGCATACAAACATATCTGTTAAAGGCAACAAGAAAATCAGGGTAGGAAAGGCATTCCCCGTAACGAAAGTCACTTCCTGAGCTGAATAATTAACACCACAGCTTTCTACAGGAATACCCTTTCGAATGCACTGACTTCTGTTGAAAAGATGAGGAAAATAAAAACAATATAAAGCCCAGATCTGAGGTCATATTGACCGTTTGCACACTGTAGAATTCTTTTCTCTAATATACTGTTTTTCTTGTTAGAAAAGTATTGGGTTGATAACACCCCAAGTAGAAAATGTTGACTACCAAGTTATACATTTTATTCACTGTAATTGTATGTTATTTATTCTGCAGTTAACAGTGAAGCAATCTGTAGTTCAAAGCAGAAGTCTTGGGTGGGGGAAAGGGTATACTTTCCGGGGGGCTGAAAATATTCAGCACATAAGCCTGTGTTTAAGGTGATACACGAAAGAAGTGTTATAAGTTCTCAATTAGTGAATTGATTTTCTAGATTATAGCCTGGATCCAGGTGATCGTAACCAATGGCCAGCAGGGCAGCTGAGAGGGGCCCTGACTACCCACAGCTCTGCCTTCCCCTTAAAGAAGTCACTTCCTGAGCTGAATCATTACTCCACAGCTTTCTACAGGAATGCAATTTTGAATGAGAGGGGCCCTGAGTACTCACAATTCTGCCTCCCCCTAAAAGGAGGGGAGAAAAAAACAGGCTCCGGCAACCACTTGTGCCCCTCCCGTCTTGGGCTGGTGGCAGCAGTTCCTGCCCACCTTGTACAGGGTGATGGCCACCCCTTGCCAGATTGCAACGGGATGGTGGTGGCAATGACAGTGATTCTGAAGCCCAGTCTTGGACTTTTGTCCAGGGCCCTGGAATCACAGAAACCACCCCTGGCCTGGCACTAATAAGAAGAGAAGAGATTGGATTTATATCCCGCCCTTCACTCACTTGGAGTCTCAGAGCGGATTACAAACTCCTTTCCCTTCTCCTCCCCACAGCAGACACCCTGTGAGGCTGAGAGAGCTCTTTCCAGAGCTGTCCTTGAGAGAACAGCTGTGCCAGAACTATGGCTTGCCCAAGGTCATCCAGCAGGTGCAAGTGGAGGAGTGAGGAATCAAACCCAGTTCTCCCAGATTAGAGTCCGCGCACTTAACCACTACACCAAACTGGCTCTCCAGAATGGTTTAGCACCCTCCCAAGCAAAGAACAGTGGAGCACCCTCCCAAGTGAAGCTATACCCTTCTATGTCTATTGTATTCAATGGAGGTAGAAGGGGATAATGTAGGAATAAAGGAAATGGAAACTCTGCACACTTTGTTTTTTATGATGCTGCAGGTGAAAAACGTGTATGCTTTCTTGTAGGCATCCTAACGTTCTCCGATTATATGGCTATTTCCATGACACAACAAGAGTCTACCTGATCCTGGAGTATGCGCCTCATGGGGAAGTGTTCAAAGAGCTTCAGAAGGTTACCAAGTTTGATGAGCAGCGAACGGCTACTGTAGGTTTGGCCATGGATTAAACTTTTCTTATTTTGCAACATGGCCTCCATTTGAATGCTTGCCCTAGTTAATATGTAAAGCTGTGTGTTTACACTGAATTGACAAAAGAGATGGATGGGGGTCTATATACAGTTCTAAACTTTGATAATGTAACATCTAATAGATGCTCTGATAAAATTTTGGCCATAGTTAGGGATGGGCACAAACTGGACAAATGCGATTCAGTTCATGGTTTGTGGCATGGTAGAATAACACCCCCCCAAGCATGTGAGAAACACCAAACTTGCAGGGGATCTCTGACTGACTCACCTCTACCTGCACCCCAAGTTTGGTGAGGATTGGATTATGGGGTCCGAGTTATGGCCCCCCAAAGGTGCCCCCAGGAAAGTGCTTTCTGGGGAAATGACACAGGTTCAGGAGTGTATAGATTGGATCCTGTGCAAGCTAGAGACATTGAAGTCGCAGGAGACCTCCCCCAGATGCTCTTCTACATGCCCTCCAAGTTCTGCCCCCCGTTACACTGAAGCTTGGTAAACATTTAGACTAGAGACTGTCTGGAAATGTATCTGTTCACAAACTACAATGAATATCCACGAACTGCTTGAAAGCTCATGCTGGTTGACCTGCCACGAACTTCACCTTGTGAACCACGAACTGGCCGAAATTCGCCATGAAGTTTAGCTTATGAGTCAGTTTGTGCCCCATCCCTAGCCGTAGTTCATTCAGCTGAGGAGAATGAACTCTCATGGTAATATTCATAGCTGGAAAGTCTTTTAAGCACAGTTAGAACAACTTTTTGTTGCTTAAAACATGGCATGGTGGTAATTGAAGCTTCTACGATTGCTACAGTAAGGGCGGTTTTGCAGCTAACGAACATTTAAGGTTAAATTGGCTGAATTCTTGTGTGACTTTATTGCACCTCAAAGTGATAAAAACAGTCCTATACTTCAGAAGGCAGACCAGGTAGTAGCTAAGGACCAGGCACATTCTGTAACCTGGCACCTTTCACGGCTTGCAGTATAATAAAAAGCAATTTTTGTAATTGCCATAATGGCAGCTATTAAAATGTAAAATTAATCTCCTGGTGGTTATTTTGTGATGCGGATGGTATGCTTTAATTGCTTGAGAAGTTTTCTTTATAACTTCATCCAGTGACGTAGCCAATGCCAAGGCATTCCTGCTTCCCATTTTCCCTTTCTTTTTAGGCTCCTGGGCCTGAATCCTAAGACTTCATTCCGCTTGCATTTCTCTCCTTTCTCTATGGAGGTTGTTCCTCGGTTGCAGCCCTTGCTTCCCCAGCCACTAGCGTTTGGGCATGTGTACGGGCTCATGTTCTGGCGCACCCTAAAGCACTAGTGGCAAAGGGCATGAGTGCCGCAGCAGAGAAAAACCTGCAGCGGTTGGAGAGAGGCCCAAGGGGACCAATGTCATGGGATCCAAGCCTTGGTGTTTTCTGAAATTTGTATTCTATATGTGTGGCTTCAGCTAAATATGCCACTAGAACACATGAGCATTATCTATAAATGCTTAGTCCAACAGGATTTAAGAATTAAATCTGTTTAAGTCTTGATTTTTTGTTTTGTTTTGCAGTATATCACTGAATTGGCAGATGCGCTATTGTATTGCCACTCAAAGAGAGTAATTCATAGAGACATAAAGCCTGAAAACTTGCTGCTGGGATCAAACGGAGAACTGAAGATTGCTGACTTTGGATGGTCTGTGCATGCCCCCTCCTCTAGGTGAGAGTACTTAGTGCTTGAGCTTCTGCGAATCGAAAGTTAATACTGTGAGGATGCAGTAGAAGTTGGCTGGAAACAGGGATTTGTTTTCTGTAGGTAGTAAGGATTCACTGCCACAGGAGGTGGTGGCGGCAGCTACAAGCATGGACGGCTTCAAGAGGGAATTAGATAAACATATGGAGCAGAAGTCCATCAGTGGCTATTAGCCACAAATTATAGATAGGAACTCTCAGTCTGGGGCAAGTGATGCTCTGTAATCTTGGTGTTTGGGGGGGGGGAGAACAGTGGGAGGGCTTCCTGCCCCCACTGCTGGACCTTCTGAGGACACCTGGTGTTTTTGGCCACTGTGTGACAGAGTGTTGGACTGGATGGGCCACTGGCCTGATCCAACATTGGCTTCTCTTATGTTCTTAAGGATGTGTGAAGTGTGGTATATGGTTAAGGGTGTCAGACTAGTGTCTGTGAGACCCAGTTTCGAATCCCCACTCATGCCATGGTAGCTCGCTGGGTGACCTTGGGCCAGTTGAACATTTTTAGCATAACCTACCTCACAGGGTTGTTGTTAGGATAAAATGGAGGCAAATGGGATAAGCTGCTTTGGGTCCCCATTGGGTGAAAGGTGGGGTACAGATGAATTAAATAAAGTAGCATACCACTCGCGTCTGGTTCTGCAAGTTGAGTAGAGCATGGCAAACTCGTTTGCTTGAATGAATTGCAGTTTTTATTTAAAGCATATTTTGGCCACTTAAAATGAAATGCGAATGCTAAAGAGATCAGACTACAGAGGCCCAGATTAGATGCTGGTATCATGGTTAGAACGTCATGTTGGGAATGAAGAGATCAAGTTTCACATCTGTGCTTGCTTGCATTAATCTCTCTCAGCCAGAGTATCTTGTAGGGATGAAGTGTGGGAGAACAATACATGTTTCCCTGAACTCTTTGGAGGAAGGATGGGATGAAAATGGGACTTGCTGAAGCTTCCCAGTAAGTGGCTATTCTGAGCATTTAGGTTTGGTTAATTAAGCCAAGCCTACCGTGACATTGCACTTGTCTCTGTCAGTGCTCCCTCTAAGCTGTGGAGTCTTGTGAGCAAAAATTCTGCTTTGTGAGGTACTAGCATGAAAGTTGTGAGCGAGCGATTTGGCTACTGCATAAATTAGTTTGCTCTGGAGCCAACCTCCCAGGGGAAAGACAAAAATGTGTGAGCTGGAGGCTGAAAAACTGAACTAGCTCACCCTAACTCAGTTCAGAGGGAACACTGGTCTCTGTTCATGGGAACAAGGAGATGGCAAAGGCGTGAACGGCATAGGTGCTTGGGAGAAGTGTTGATCAGTCTGGTTGGTCTTGAACTGTAACAAATGAAATGAATGAATGTTAATCAGCATAGAGGCTGCAGATCTAGAAGGGTGCATTTGGGAGAGAGGTCCAGCTTAGTAGTTGCATCTGCTCAGAGTACTTTTAATTTCTCCGAGTCTAATAATGTTTAGCCTGCTGCACTGAACATATTTTCTTATTCCAGGCGATCAACCCTGTGCGGTACCCTCGACTACTTACCGCCGGAAATGATTGAAGGGAGGACGCATGATGAGAAGGTGGACCTCTGGAGCCTTGGTGTCCTCTGTTATGAATTCCTAGTAGGAAAGCCTCCTTTTGAATCCAAAACGTACCAGGAAACATACAGAGCAATTTCAAAGGTGAGTTAGAATGCCATGTGACTGCTTTGTCCACCTCTTCATTATTTTACCTCCTAGAGAGAACTTCCTCACATGGCTTTTCTGGACCCAGGTAGAGCTTAAATAACCTGCCCCAGAGACAAAGCAGTCGGTCAGAAGTGCTCTAGATCTGCCCACAGGAGCTGGGTGGGGTGGAACTAGGAGCTGATGGGGCAAGGTAGGTTTTGGAGGTTGAGAGGAAGATGAGAGTTGGAGAATTAGGCTGACAGGATCTGAGGGGGACATCGGATTTGAGGTTAAATTTCACCACTGAGGGAACTAAGTGTACTGAAGTGTTGCGGTAGGTCAGCAGAATTTTGTTGGGCCTGGAATGGAGCATAGTGGCAGCAGAAAGCTGCGCTGAAGTGATGTAAACCTGTCTGGGAGTGTTTCTCTGAGGCATATACAAAGTGAAACCTCAGTGGTCAGTCCAGGTTTGGGTGGGTTCTTCTCAGGCCCAGGTCCTATCCCTTGAACCCAGTATATTCCTTTTCATTTTCTTCTGGAAACCCTGGTGCAATGAGGTAGATAAGAAATTGCATTTTGTTGGGACATGTTTTTTTCCCTACAGGATTGTCATTTGCTATAAATGTTTTGCCTTACTGGCAAGATCCCGTTTCCCTACTAAATCACAGTAGCGAGAGGTAGGGGTAGTTCTACTAGTACACCCTGCAGCTTCCCACTTGGATTCTCTAATAGAATTGCAGACTGCAATGCCCACGTAAGATTATGGCTTCTCTTCCGAGCTAGATCAAGTTGTACAGAGGACAGGGAAGGAGATGACGCTAGTTATGTAGCAGGCTGAATGGTAGGACTGCATGAAGACACAGCTGCCAAAGGTTGAGTGAGTGGTAAAGACAGTGGAGAGCTAATGGCAAGTGATACTTGAAAGAGTTCACACGTCTCAAATTTGCTTTTGCTGTGACGTTGCATCTAATGGTAGCTGTTTTCTTTGGTTTAAGGTGGAGTACAGATTTCCTCCTTTTGTAACCGAGGGAGCAAGAGATCTGATTTCCAAGCTTCTGAAGCATAATCCATACCACAGGCTGCCACTGGAAGAAGTGCTCAAACATCCCTGGGTTATAGCCAACTCGACAAAATCCCCCAGGCACCGAATCGCTGAAACCACTACCAGTAAAGCAGCCCAGTCCTAGCCCAGCAAGCACTGCAGTATTGTAGTTTGTGGCAGCCAGTGGCTGTAATTAATTACAGCTATTGGAATGCACCCGACATAGGCTGCTCACAGTTGGACTTGACAAAGGCAGAGGAGAATTCACACTGCGAGCTGTTTATGGTGAACCTTCGAACGCCACAGCTCTAACTTTATGGGGCTTCCCAGTGCAGTTTCACAGGACATGGATACCTTTAACTTGAAGTCCAGTTGCACATGCTCCAAACACACGCAGGCACAACTGGTTAAAGGCCCTCAAACTACTTGCCTGGAATTCACAAGTTTTCCCTCTTTGGGTTGCTGGAACAGTGCAATAACACTGAAGACTGAAGTGTGGTAACGTGCGTGTGTAATGTGAAATGGATTGAATTTTCCTCTCCAAATGTGTGCTAATAATTGTCGTGTCTCTTTCATTGTCTGTCCTGTCTTTAGCTGTTGTAAGACATTTGAAGCTTTTATTAAATAAAGATTTGTTTATGTACAAAATCCCAAGGTCCAGGAACAAATTTTTTAAAAAACCATATTTGTTACCAAAGCTATTGTCATCCCAAAGATCAGCATGTGGGTTGGATCCTATGAACCTGTTCTGCTAGTGCAGAGCCGTGACACTATGAAAGACGGGTCCTCAAACTACGGCCCGGGGGTCACATGCGGCCCGCCAAGGGCATTTTTCTGGCCCGCCGGGTGTGCCGCTGCCTGTCCTCCAATTCCCAGCAGCACACAAAGCAGCGGAAAAATTGCGGCCGATTTGTCCCGGGTCACATGACAAAGCCCCGCCCCCCTGCTTCCAGTCAGCCAGGAGGAGGCAAAAGGAAGACTGGAAGAGGGTAAGTGTGGGGTGGCAGGCGCTCCGGCTGGCCCCAAGTCTCCTAGCTGGCTGAGAGGCCTCTCAGCCGGCTAGGAGACCTGTGCCAGTCCCAAGAGCCGGGCGGGGGTCTTTTTCGAGGCTTTTTGTGCTGCTGGGAATCGGAAGGGAAGGGAGAGAGAGAGGTTTCTCTTTCCCATCATGATGCCTGCAGTAGTGGAGTTTCAGGGAGAAGCAGCTGGGGGCTTGCTGCGTTAAAAAGTTTGTGAGGATGCCGAGTTGTTTCTTCGGAGAGGGAAAGACAACAACCCCGTCAACGGTGCCTTTTTGCGCACCTCCCCCCCCCCCGCGCGCGTGCCTTCCCTACCCGCAAAATAACCAAAGAAAAAGCCCATCTTCATAGTTTTTTTTAAAAAACTATAGTCCGGCCCTCCAACGGTCTGAGGGACAGTGAACTGGCCCCCTGTTTAAAAAGTTTGAGGACCCCTGATGAAAGAAATCTCATCTGCTAGCAGAATAGACTCGGAATCCATTCCACGGTTTGTGCTGAACGTGAGAGGTGTCAAGGGTAAGGCTGGAAGGTAAGCGTGCAGAGCAGTGTTGCATTCCAAGTCAGTGGGGATACTTATCTGATTCTGTCTCTGTTGAGAGTACTAAAATGTAACAATGCAGACTGATGATAAAGCCGCCTGGCATATTCTGAATAGAGGCAAAGCCTCTCTGTGTATTGTAGGGACTAATGCAGTGGGGCCAGTTACCTAAAGCAGCTTGAAGTGCATACAATAGAGGCATTAGGAAGTATGTTTTGGAAGACTTGAATAACAGGCTGTGAGCTTCAGAACTTAAAAGCCACTTGATGGACTATTTCCCTAAAAGTTGATTTGGGATAAGTTGCTCCTAAGCACTGCTTAGGAGACTTGTTGAGGATAACTTGCATATACACTATACCATTGTGTGCTTGGTTGATAGGGCTGGTACTGTGGTACCAAACAAGTGAGATGAGCTCCTGAAATGTACTAGCAGCATCAGTGGTAGAGACAACAGGTGTGGCTTATGCCTGGCAAGGTCTCCTGGATCAGGGCAGCTGCCAGTGAAGTCTCAGGTGCCGGCAGTATTGCTGAGGCTAGACCTGCTGCCATGTGCAACCTATGTCTCTTCCCTCCACCACCCTTGTGGTGCAGGCACACCAGGATCTTCAGAAATAGAAATGTTCCAGTAAGATTTCTCAGCTCTGTTCTAGAATGTGGTTTGCAAAGAAATGGGGTGTTTTAATGAAAGAGCTTTTCACAAGTAGGGCCTATGGTGGATTTATTCCATAGTGGCCTTGGGGGGGAAAGGGAAGTAGGAAAACATCAGTGACTATTTCCTTAGTCGAATTTTGACCTCAGCAGGCTGTTTTAGCTGACTCATTAGATCTAGCTGATTTCCATGCTGCCTTTGACCGAGAGCCAGTCTTTCAATGGCTAAACAGACCCTAACTTGTTTTCAAGCTATATCCAGGAAATAACTAGGGTAATGATGTGGAGGCAGGGGGCAGGAAAGTTTAACCAGGCCACCTGAAAGCCTTAACTAGTCACAGTGCATAACCCCTCTAAAAAACCACCATGGCACTAAAAATGACTTTTTGGCCACTGTGTTCTACAGCCTTTCAGCAGGCATGTCTCTTCCTTAATTTCATTTGCAGGCAGATAATCCTACATTGGAGAAGGTCTGTGGAGAGGCAGCACATAAAACGGGCTATTAATCATTTTGCAGATGAAAGCACTTGCCCTGTCTCCTTGGTCTGAGTTGAGAATACCAATTTGGCTTTTCTGCTATAATTGCTCAAAGGACTTGATTACTGTATTTAATGCTACAGTGACACATCCAGTGCATGTGTTAGTGGTTTTAAAAGACAAAGACTGGGAATTGGCTAGAAGAGTTGCCCCCTGTGATTTACAGGAGAAAATGGCACCCTTTTTTCCTTCCCTATTCTGAACTGCCCAATCAGATTCAAACCAGCTGAATGGAATGCTGGAGTGAAGTAGAACAAACCGCCAAAAACCTGAGGAGTTTAAATGTCAGCAACTAATGGGCGAACGACAGTTGGGTTTTGGAGGGGGAAAGGATGGGAGGTATTGTGGACTAGGGTTGTTGTGACTGATTTTGATAGGCAGGGTTTGGGCACTGTTCCCAGAGAAAAACAGTGGACTTGTCCTAGCAATCTTTATAGCAGGATTCTGCTGAAAGGACAAACCCTGTTGACAGTGTCACTTGGCAGGCTGGAGTGGGAAGGAACTACAAGTCACACTTACCAACGTAAATACACTTATTTCTTCTGTTATGTATGACTGATATTATCCTCAGTCCAGGCAACCTACCACGCCCTCTGTAGGATCCAAGACAGAAGGGTCTGAATTTGAAACCGATACGCTGCCTGTGTAGGATTAAGGAATCCTATGTCTGCATCAAGTAACTTCACAGCCCTAATGCTGACACAGGACCTTATGTAAAAATAAAAGGGGGTGGGTGGGTGAGCACAACTCTCTGGCCTGAGGGGTTTGTTATTGGTAAAGTGGTATAAAACTAGGCTTGCCAGCCTCCAGGTGGGGCCTGGAATTTCAACCTATCTCCAGACAACAGATCAGTTCCCCTGGAGAAAATGGCAGTTTTAGAAGGTGGACTCTACAGCACTGACCACATGAAGCTGCCTTACACTGAATCAGACCACTGGCCCTTCAGAGTCACCACTGTGTACTCAGACCAGCAGCAGCTCTCCAGAGTCTCAGGCGGAGGTCTTTCACATCACCTTTTACTTGATCCTTTTGACTGGAGATGCCGGGGATTGAAACTAGGGCCTTCTGCATGCCAAGCAGATGCTCTGCCACTGAGCCACAGCCCATCAGCATTATATCCTGATGAATTCCCTTCCCAAACCACCACCTCCTCCACCCCCAAAATTGGCAGCTCTAAAATATAGCAAAGAGAGAGGCCTGGATCTGTGATGCCACCCTTCCCTTGAAAGGTGGAAAGAACTGATTTCCAAAGAGGTGTATATCTGAATAGCATAGCAAGCTATTTTTGCTTATCTTCTGTACCTTGAAGAGTTGATTACTACAGCTGTGTCTTATGCAGAGCTGTTCTTCGGAATTATTCAGAAGCTTCAGTGGGTGCAAGTTAGCAATCTCTTCCTTTCTGCCTACAGCACAAGGAATACCAGCCTATTCTGTGAGTACCAGTTACAGGTACTGTTCACAGAAGGTTGCTGACTGTTGGTAATTCTGAAATCTCGTTTAAGTGCTGGGGAGTTTGCTTTTCTGTTTTGGAAACAACTCTGGCCTTTGGACTCAAGCGGCACGTAAACTGAACAAACCAACAGACTCTGCTTGTCAGTTCCCTATTAAGTTGCCCCTAATTGACGCAGTTTGGTTTAATCAGAAGCCTTGTTCACAAGTTACAGTGAACACACATACAACCCATGTGCAGTGTACACTTGATCTTTCTACATGCACTGAGTAATTCTTGTGTTACATTTAATGTGTACAACTGAATGTATGATTGAGACCACACTTATCCAGGTACTGACCCACCCCCAAAGTTTCACTTGTAAAGTGAATGCTTGTTATTGCTCTTGTGAACAGATGTACATCTAAACAGGTGTTTACTGTAACATGGAATAGGGGTAGTCTATATTACGGACAGAAGTTAAGACATTCTCCTGGGTACTCACCACAACTTTATGCAAAGATGTTTCCCAGTGCCTAATAAAAATGCCTGTAAGAATCACAGAGTATAACCGGCAATGGTTTTATGTTCAAGGGCCTTACTTCTCCCTAAACAGCTTGTGTAGATTCATGCATTTATTCAGGATCCCAATCCTTTGCTACCTCTACACACGAGAACTAAATTAACAGTTTAGAGCTAGCGGGTTTCAGCCCTTTTCACAAATTAGTAAACACATGGACAAACCTGTATATGCTAAACACCTGGTATTTCTTTGTGTGTGTTGAGTAAGCTTCATGCTGCAGTCAGCACAGATACAGCTGACTAAATACAAACACCACATTTATGCAGGTCTTGGTCTCAGTCCCTGGTCTCATTTGTAAACTGCGTATAGATGAAGATCATAAAATCACAGACTTGGAAGGGATCTCCAGGGTCATCTAGCCCAACCTCCTGTACGATGCAGGAAATTCACAATACCTCCCCCTCCACACCCAGATGATGACAAAAAAGTCTAGGATCTCCAAGCAAACTGGCCTGGAGAAAAACTGCTTCCTGACCCCAAAGTGGCAATCAGCATTTCACTGGGCGTGTAAGAAAGAGCCACAGCAACTAAGCACTGATGCAACCCTCCTGGCTACAGGTACCCTCCTGCCTAACTTCACAGGCATAGAACCTGGAGAGATGGCACAGAAACATTCTAAACAAATATTGTTTGTCAACCTTCACAGGTACCATCTCCATCCAGACTTCTGCAGCCCTGCTTATATGAAGTGGCAGCTTGCGACAGCCAACTGCACACTGCAGGTCTGGAGCAGACCAGCTTCTAACCCCATTATCTGGAATGCAATATACTTTCAGTATGTCTGACTCTCCTACAGTGCTTATAGGCCATCTTATTTAATGTTAAGGTGCATAAAATGCATCTTACCTTGCCTCGATAGAACTCTGTACAGTACCTTGTGTGTGTGTAAAGTGGTCACGTCCCAGCCAAATTATGGCAACCCCAGCAAAGGGCTTTCAAGGCAAGTGAAAAGCAGAGGTGGTTTGCCATGGCCTTCCTCTGCAGAGTCTTCCTTGGTCTCCCTTCAAAATACTGACCCCCTGATATATGAGAAGAGTGGACTATACCATGCCACCCTCCCACTTGTACAGTACCTTAACTGTTACAAATCCATGCCTGGACATGAAGAGAGCTGCTCTCCCCCTAACCTGCTGTTTACACATCCTTCACCATACACTAATGCATTGTTCTGCGGCCACAGAGGGCTGCTGCTGTCGGTACTGCACACAGTTTTCAGAGGCTTCTAGTAAGAAACGAGGCATCAGTCTACTCTCTGAGGTTTTAATCAAGGGTTTGGAGCTGGAGGTTTGAAGAGGCCCGTCTTCCGAAAATATCTGACCAGGAACGGCACGGAGACTAAGGTGATGCTGATTCGGACTGGAGCAAACAGTTTGTGGATAGCGTAGGCCAACACGAAAGTGCTTGTGCCGGCGGCCAACTTGGATCGTACGAGAGCTTCGTCAAAGCCCAGCTTGAAAAGCAGTGCAGTCATATCCACTCCACTGAAGGGGGAGGAAAGAAAACAAATACCATGCCATTAAAATGTTCAAGCATTTTTTTTAAAAAAAGACTTCAGTCAAATTACTACAGTGAAACACTCCATACATTGTCTCACTTCCATTTCTAGGAACCTACAGAGATACAGGTTCAAATTCCCGCACTGCCATGAAGTTTAACCATGAGACCTTGAGCCACTGTAGCTAAAAACATGAAGCTGCTTTACACTGGATGAGCCCGGTGTTCCATCAAGGACAGGACGGGCACCAGTTCTCCAGGGTCTCTCGCCAAGGTCTTTCACATCACCTACTGTCCGATCTGGAGATGGTGGAGAGCACCTCTGGTCAAAAGTTACAGTGACTATACCTACAAACCATGTATAGTGTACACTTGATTTTTCTTTATACATGTTTGAGTGATGTTCATGTTATGTTCAACACATATAGAGCTGTACATTCGAAGGACACTCCACATTTATCCAGGGAGCGGTCCCCATTTTAATTTGTAAAATGAATATATGTTGACTATTTCTTACAAAAAGATCTATACATGTACAGGCAGGATATATGTGTGTTCCCTGTAAAACATGAACAAGACTTCATCCTCTATCTCATAGGGCTGTTAAGAGGAAGAGACTGGATTTATACCCCGCCCTTCACTCGGAGTCTCAGAGCAGCTTACAAACTCATTTCCCTGCCTCCCCCCCACAACAGACACCCTGTGAGGCAGGTGGGACTGAGAGAGCTCAGAGAACAGCTCTCAGCAAACTTGTGACGGGCCCAAGGTCACCCAGCTGGCTGCACATGGAGGAATGGGGAATTAAACCTGGTTCTCCAAGATTAGAGTCCACGCACTTAACCACTACATCAAACTGGCTCTTGAAGAATGAAATGTGGTGGGGAGAACCATGCACACTGCTCTGAGCTCCTTAGAAGAGCAGGATGAAAAAGTGACAGACATAGTTCCGCTTAACTAAGCATGGAGACTTCCTCCAGAAAATGAACCTCTTTTGTGGGAAGAAGGCTCTGCACTTTAGCGGTACAATACACATAAAGTTGTTGAATCAGACCCTTGGTCCTTCATAGTCAGTATACTGTGTTGGCTGGCAGCAGGACCCCAGGCAGAGAGGTCGTTCTTATCACATCACCTACTGCCTGGTCCTTTCAACTGGAGATGCTGGGGATTGAACCTGGGACCTTCTGCATGCCATGTAGATACTCTGTCACTGAGCCACAATGCCTACAACACAGCCCTGCATAAGCAGAAACCGGATAAACTCGTGGAATCATCAGCAAAAAGCAGTGTTCCCTCTAAGCTGAGTTAGTGTGAGCTAGCTCACAGTTTTTTAGCCAGCTCACACATTTTAGTCTCCAGCTCACACATTTTTGTCTTAGCTCAGGAAGGATGGCTCCAGCAACTAATTCATGCAACAGCCAAATAGCTCGTTCACAACTTTAATGCCAGCAGCTCACAAAGTAGAATTTTTGCTCGCAAGACTCTGCAGCTTAGAGGGAGCATTGGCTAAAAGTAGCACCTGTGTTCAAAGGCAATATTCCTTGGGTCCCTTTCTGCTGAGGACAAAAGAGACTGCATTTGGCAAACACCCCCTGCCCGCAGCCACAAATAGCTGAATTCTTGCCTGACCTGTAGCGAGGTGATAAGGAACAGTGAGTGTGCATCCCACAGTGAGTTACTGTTACATTTACTGAGGGTTTTCAGACTCACAATTCCATCTGGGATTTGTTATAATTGCTGGTAACTGGGAGTGGGGGGAAAGTGTCAGCACTTAAAGGGGCTATGGATTCAAACACAGGACCAGTATGTTCTAAAACTGGAGAAATTAACACATCAGATGAGAGCAAGATGAAAAGAATGCAAATCTAGAGGACTCCCCCCGCCCGAAACACACCACGAGATTTGCTCTGTTCCAGGCAAATAATGATGTATTTGTACAATGGCCTACGCAAAGCCTCGTGTCCAACAAAAAAAGAGGGTGAGATAATGAAAGGACTTTACAGGCCATCGATTTCTTGTTGATATAAAGATTTAAAAATAAAGCTGATGGGCTATAAATCTAGGACTGTTTATTTACACTGTGCAGAACAGGAAACAGGCCACCCCGGCTTGCACGACCGAGGCACCGGCAGCACTGCTGGGGTCAACAGTGTGGGAGAAGGCAACAGGCATGGCTCACACCCGATGCTCCTACTAAACTGTGGAGTCTTGTGAGCAAAAGTTCCACTTTGCGAGCTACTGGCATTAAAGTTGCGAGTGAGCGATTTAGCTACTGCATCAATTCGTTTGCTCTGGAGCCATCCCTTCCTGAGCTAAGACAAAAATGTGAGCTGGAGGCTAAAAATCTGTGAACTAGCTCATACTAACTCAGCTTAGAGGGTGCACTGCTCACACCCATCACTGCCTCTGAGACATGCACGAGGCAGGTTCTGGAGATGTCGGCAGTGCTGCTGGGGCTTAACTTGGTCCTTGCGTCTCTTCATGCCTGATCCTCTCTCTCTCCCTCCATTTAATTTGCTGACACATCAGTATCTTCACAGATATACTAAACCTTTTTATAAAGACATTTTTTGTGTGTGTCACTTAACATAGTCTATTTTTCCTACCGTAACAGATCTAATTACCTATTTAAGGATGTATTTTCAAAAATTAAACTAATTGTGCTCATGTCAGCCCAGGGTGTGGTGATTGTTGCCAAACCAGACTTCTTTACACTCCTGCATTTTTCCCTCTGTGAGGCTAACGCTCCCATTTTGTGTGGGTATGCTGTTTTTATTAGGAAAATGCTGTTTGTGTGTTGAGCAGGGAGAGTCGCTTTTTAATCAGACTCCATCTCTCGTGGCTCCTTGCAAGAACTGAAAACAGAGCAATCCAATCAAGGGTCTCATGTGATTGGCTATCTCAGATAGTCAGATTGTTAATGGGCAGAGTCCGCAATATTCTTGATAGGGTTTAGTGAATTGTATATCAAGCCTTGAGGAGAGATAATCTCCCTATTTTTTTGCAAGTCCGGCAGTTGAAAACCAAATTCTGCTCAAATAGTGTCTATTGCTGTTTAGTATTGTCCTACTGTGCAATTTCTGCATTGCTTAACATGTTATGTTAATACTTATGCTTTGTTTCAGATTTCTGCAATCTCAATCCTATTACATTGCTTACTGGACGTCCCATCATGTTGATGATATTGACTTAACACTGTGTAATCCAGCTTGAGTCTCAGTGAGAAAGGCGAACTATAAATAAAACAAGCAATTAAAACAAACACAGGCAGGTGTTGCTTTTTTTTTTTGTGCTTGGTCCCAAAAAATGGTTGCCTACTCCTAGTGTAACATGTAGGAATCAATGAACCACTACCACAAAATGCCATCAATACCACTATCTACATTTTTATCCCACTTTTTCCGAAAGGAGCTCATGGTGTCAGAGATGGTTTTCTCTTCCCTATTTCATCTTCACAAGCATCGAGTTGGATAGGTTATATGTTATGGTAACTGACCTAATCAGCTTTATTGCAGTGTGGGGATCTGAACCCAGATCCTAGTTCAGCACACCAATAATTACAACACTATGGTTCTAGCTCAGATTTAGGCAAGCACATGGAGAACAGACCAGTGGATATCACAATATCTAAGAACCATCTTCTAGAGGAACAATCCCCAATAAGTTTCCTGGTGCCCACATCTTTATTCCCCATCTCTCTGCCCCCAAACAAATATCCAATCCTGAATTTCCTCCACATAATTAGAGTAGGAAGAATCCAGGAGGCCTTAACCTTGTGTTTGAAGGGACTACCAATACTGAAACTACCACTTCCATCACAGAAAAATGCTTGGCTTGTATCCCAGCACTTTAATTGACTCTCCTGTTCTCATGGCAGCCATTCTGTTGTTAGCTGGGTCCCCTCATGGCAGCCATTTTATGGTGGTTCCCATTACCTGTTCCCAAAATCCTAGTAGTGCCCACAGGCTCACCCAATTTAGAGACCCAGGTTCCAGAACAGGGGTCCTCATCATAGTACCTGCTGGTGCCATGGCTGAGGACACCTTTTCTGGTGCCAAGTCTTTTTAAAAAGTGGGGATGGTCAGGTAGGCCTTTTGCCCAGCAAGGTTTCTGACTGGGTGCTGGAAATTTGATTGGCTGCACAGATTCTTAAGAATGTTGTCTTGGCAACAGCTGCCACCACAACACTAGGATATTCACTGAATGACTGATGGTAAGCTGGGGCAGTCATTTTGTGCCTGGCTCTGCCTCCTGAGGTAGTTATTTTGTAGCAGCCATTTTGTGGCTGTACCCACCACACTGTCAGAATTCCAAAGGCTCAGGAAGGTTGGGGACCCCTATTCTAGAATCATCTAGCTAGTTGTTGTAGGAAATGAAATGCTAGACTAGACAGAACTTAGTCTGACCCAACATCTCAATCCTCACACTTGACAATCTGATGGAGGGGGGGGGGACAGGACATTATATGAAATGCCCAGTCTCCCACAAACAGTTATGGAAAGCTATGTAAACCATACCTTGACACAGCCAAGTAGAACATTCCCAGAGACATCAAGGAAATCCCAACATGGAACCCAACTCCTACGGCTCCATATTCCTTAAAAACTTTCTTCAGCTGCTGGGATTTGTTTGGCTTCTTTCCATCCTCTTTGCTGGGGTCCGGAACGTCATTTTCTGGGGATCTGCTGATATCCTATGGATAAGGAGAGAAGTGATGCTCTAATTCATATGCATAGGCTGTGTTCAGACATTGCATCTAGCCTGCATTATGCCTGCATGCACATCTACATGAGAAGGGAAGAACAAGGCATGTGCATGAGCCCAGAAACGAACCCAGAATGTGCACAAGCAGGGAGAATATCAGCTCAATATAATGTCTGCAGACCAAAAGTGGTTTCTAGAGCGATTGTCCGTAGCTTTAGAATTCTGATACATTCAGATAATTCAAGCATAGTTACTCATGGTGCATGCAGTGCTTTGTTCAAATTCTGGGCAAACCTGAATGTTATCCACGCAAGCATGGACCGGAAGAGGGAATTGGATAAACATATGGAGCTGAGGTCCATCAGTGACTATTAGCCACAAGGTATAGGTAGGAACTCTTGGTCTGGGGCAAGTGATGCTCTGTATTCTTGGTGCTGGGTGGGGAGGCAACAGTGGGAGGGCTTCTAGTGTCCTGGCCCCACTGGTGGACCTCCTGAGGGCACCTGGTGTTTTTGGCCACTGTGTGATAAAGTGTTGGACTGCATGGGCCATTGGCCTGATCCAACACTGGCTTCTCTTATGTTCTTAAAAAAAATTATTGGATGCAACTGTTACTTGTATGCAAGTATAAGACAAACCTCTATTGTTTTAATGTACCAGGGTGGGGGGAAACCTAGTCTTTCATTTGAGGAAATACCGTAGATCTAAACCTTTTTTACAAAGCACAATAACTAGGACTTGAACCCACATCTGTGTCTACTACTGGCTTTCTCCCAAGCAGAAGCTAGTCCCAGATCTGCAAGCGCCTCACACATTGACGCTGCACAAAAGCGAGTGGGCAATCTAAATCCATGGTATTATACTGTAGGATTTTTAAAAATATTACTTCAAGCTTCGGTGGCTCAACCAAAGAGCGCAAATCCTATGGGAGAAGGAGGAGCGCTGTACTGCCGTAGGCAGCGTGATTGGTAACACGGAAAGCCATCTGACACCACTTAGAGCGAGAGACACTAATGTAAAATAACTCAGCTCTCCATAAAGACCTGCGTTTTTCGGGCCCTGTTCTGTTATGCAATATGCTTGTAACACACACAGAAGATTCAGGAAAATGGATCACTGGGGAAATGCTGCTGTCTATGAGCTAAACGCTAAACAGCCCCTTTGCTGAAATAATCCAGCTACTAGAAACAGATCCGGAGGAGTGAATTCCAGATGGACAACTGTCTTCGGGCCAAACAAAATGAAATACTGAGAACTGATCTCTGGTGTGGCTTTTATTGGAGGACAACAGCGAGGGGAGGGGGAGGTATATTAGTTTGGAAGGGAACTACAGCACAGGAGGAGGGGGTTTAACCCCCCCCCCTTGCTGTTTTCCTAATCTCCAATGAATAGATAAAAACAGAAGAGCCCGGCTGGATCAGACCAGTGGTCCATCTAGTCCAGCATCCTGTCTCACACAGTGGCCAACCAGTTCCCCTGGAGGGCCTACAACAGGGCAATAGAAGCCAAGGCCTCCCCCTGATGTTGCCTCCTGGCTCTGGGATGCAGAGATTTAGTGCCTCTGAATGGGGAGGTTCCCTTCAGTCACTATGGCTAGTAGCCACTGATAGACCTATCCTCCATGAATCTGTCTAATCGCCTTTTAAAGCAGCCTATGCCTGTGGCCATCACTACATTTTCTGGCAGCAAATTCCACATTGTAATTGCTTGATGTATAAAGAAGCATTTCCTTTTTTCTGTCCTCAATCTCCAGCCGATCAGCTTCATTGGTTGCCTACATGAAACTGTCAGTAATTTCTCAGGCAAGTACCATGATTGTCAACAGCTCCTCAGGGTCCCAGGCAAAGGTCTGTCACATCACTGGCCACCTGACTGAAGCTGCAGGGGGTTGAACCTGGGACCTTCTGCATGCCAAGCAGATGCTCTTCCACTGAGCCATGGCCCCTCCCTTTAATCTTCTAGAGAAAACAGCAGTTCTCAAATATCTGAGTTCAAGATGCATTGATGTGAGGTGATGTTGCGAGGAAAGAGCAAATTTAGTCTGAACAGTCCGGGTTGAAAAGCGCTGGATCAGATCTGTGGCATCAGACTGTTGGTTAGAAGTAGAGTTGCCAACCCCCAGGTGGCACCTGGAGATCTCCTGCTATAACAACTGATCTCCAGATGACCAAGATCTGTTCCCTGAAGAAAATTGCTACTTTGGAAGGTTGACTGTATGGTATTATGCCCTGCTAAGGTCCCTCTCCTCCCCAAACTTTGCCTTCTGCCCATTCCACCACCCAAATCTCCAGGCATTTCCCAACACAGAGCTGGCAACCCTAGAAGTAATTTCAATAGAGTTTTCCAGGGCCATACTAGACAAGGCCTAAGAGAATGCAATCAGCTGGAAAGAATCACAAGCAGAGCAAATGAAGCCAGAATCTGAAAATTGGGTAAGAAGCTTGCAGTGTCCAAGGCCAGAAGTAATTTCAATACAGTTCTTCAGGGTCAAACTAGACAAGATATGCATGGCACCAGCCGTTCACATCACACGGCTCATGGGCTTTTCAAACATTCGCTTAGAAATGAATCCCTAGCCAAGGCTCAGTAGAAAGGCTAATTTGTTTCAATGTTTACAAAACTCCCCCCAACAAAAGAGACTGTGGGATCTTTCACTTACTACTGGTCAGTCACGAGGAAAAGGACAGACAGCTTCTTTTCCATTCAACAGTGAATTTTGCAGCGGCTTGTGCCAGACAGATACACAATTTGGTTCTCGTTCCTCAGGACAATCATCTTGAACAGTCTAAACGTGCCCTGATCCGGGGGCCGGGGCTGCTCTGGATGGTCACTATCCAGATCACACGCAGACAAGCCCCTTCACTTTCTCCTTACTCCCTGCCTCTCAGTGTACAGTCAACCATTTTTCAGACCTTAAAGTATGGCTGGTCTATCTTTCCTTCACTTCTGAGGGCCTCTGCACACCAAGAGCAAGAGGGATAACATCTCCAGATCAGACTAGTGGCTATCTAGCAAGACTGGCAAGCCCCTTTCCAAGGGGCAAACACTGCTGCCATTATAGTTGGCCAGAATGGAGGTGGGGGGGGCAGCTAGAAGGAGGGCTGTTGAATGTGTGAGCCCTCAGTTTTGTGGAATCTTTTGAAGAAGAAGAGAAGAGACTGGATTTATACCCCGACCTTCACTCGGAGTCTCAGAGTGGCTTACAAACTCCTTTCCCTTCCCCTCCCCACAACAGACACCCTGTGAGGTAGGTGGGGCTGAGAGAGCTCTTTCCAGAACTGTCCTTGAGGGAACAGCTGGTACAGAGCTATGGCTTGCCCAAGGTCATCCAGCAGCTGCAAGTGGAGGAGTGGGGAATCAAACCCGGTTCTCCCAGATTAGAGTCCACGCACTTAACCACTACACCAAACTGCTGGAGGATGTTCATAAACTATGTCCCCCAAAGAGCCTTGCATCAATTTGATGTACGCAGTGTCTATCGTTGTGTTTGCCCAGCCCAATATGAGAAAACACACGACACAACCCTGTAGAGAAGAAAACTAAAAAGACTTATTACTTAATAAAGCATACATGTCTGTCCATCTATATCTGAGAGGTGCTAAGTGTGCTCACTAAGGTTAACCTGCTAGTCAGTGGCAGAGTTCAAGAATGTATAACTGTTTCATAAACTGTGCATGCAACAAGATCAACATCTACTAGTGATCCCCGGCCCAAGAGATGACCGTTTAGCCTCTACCACAGCCAGAGCTTGTTCAGCTCGGCCTGGTGGAACAGTCTCCCAAGTGACTGGCAGCAGTTCTCCAGGGTCTGAGGCAGAGGTCTTCCACATGACCTACGACCCGTTTCTTGCAACAGGAGAGGCCAAGGACAGAACTTGGGACAGAACTTATCCAGAACAAGGACAGAACTTATCCATGCAAAGCAAACGCTCTACCACTGAACTATGTCCTCACCCCGCCCTCACTGATGTATGATTAAAATAAATCTTTCACCTGGCAGCAGATACCATTGGGAGAAAATCTTCTAATAATGTTTCCATTAAGGGAATAGAGATAACCTTATATTCCCAGGTCTCATCTATTATTTCTTTATTCAACTGCTTGCATGTACAACAAAACACACAAAAATTTCCTTCTAACATACACTGGTAACTTTCCTTCATGAAACTATTTCCTGTACTTTCCTCCCCTCTATATAGGATCATAGAATCACAGGGTTGGAAGGGGCCATACAGGCCATCTAGTCCAACTCCCTGCTCTATGCAGGATCCGCCTAGAGCAGGGGTGGCCAACCTGTGGCTCGGGAGCCACATGCGGCTCTTTCACACATATTGTGCGGCTCCTGGCAGGGCGGCTGGGGAAGCAAAGGGGAGGCATGCTTTTTCTCTCTTTCTCCCTTCCTTCCTTCCCTCCTCCCTCCCATCTATTTGCTTTCCTAGTTTCTCTCTCTCTCTTTCTTATAACTGGTTTTCCTCGTTTGTTTTTATTTTTGGCAGTCCCATTTAACGTTAATAAAAAGCAAATTTGCATATTTAAAAAAATAAAAAAGTGTGTGATATTTGTTCCTGTCTTGCGGCTCTCAGACATCTCTATGTGGCTCTTACGTTTATTCTATGTGGCTCCTACGTTAAGCAAGGTTGGCCACCCCTGGCCTAGAGCATCCCTGACAAGTGTTTCTTCAGCCGCTGCTTAAAGACTGCCAATACAAGCCTCTATCTTGAGGCTTTGGTAATAACATTGTGCGTAACTTTGGTCACCACAGAAACGGATTTTGAGCTTGTGTGTTGCTGATACCACATTCCCTGGCAACAACAGCAGGGAACCAAGACTGCTTGGATAGATGGCAATTTTTCCTGTTACTTCCAGACTTCAGCACCATGTGAAAAACAATGAAAGCTAAGAACATGCTACTAGGTGTACTGCTTAACAAATTACCAAAAAAAATTAGAAGAGATATTCACATACGTGGTGATAGCAGCTACAATTATCTATGCAGCAAAGTGGAAACTAAACCTATGTCCATGCTCAGAAGATTATGAAAACAAACTTGCTGAATATGTAGTAACGACAAAAATAACAATCTATTAGAAAAAATCACAAAATCTGAGGAGAGATGGAGTGTGTACGACGTGTACCATGCAAGCTGGGGAAGCAGACTTTGGAAAGAGCATCTGTTCCTAATTTCCTTTTTATGAAACCTATTATAAACCTGCAAAAATTAATAGCGAGTAGTATGCAGTTCATTGTAATAATGAAGAAATCAATGAGGTAGTTGCAAAAGATATAATTATAAAGTTTGAAACTTAAAATGTTGAATACAAATGTACCCCAATAGAAGTAAGGATTATTGTATTTTACAGATAGGTAAAGGTTTCCCTTGCTTGAAAGCCAGTCAAATACGACGCTAGGGGGTGGTGCTCATCTCCGTTTCCAAGCCGAAAAGCCAGCGTTGTCCAAAGACTTCTCTGTGGTCATGTGGCCGGCATGACTAAATGCCCACACAGAACATTGTTACCTTCCCACCAAAGCAGTACCTATTTATCTACTTGCAGTTTCTTGCTTTCGAACTGCTAGGTTGGCAGGAGCTGGGGCCAGAGACGGGAGCTCACTCCATCACACGGCACTCGGGTCTCGAACTGCCGAGCTACCAACCTTCTGATCCGCAGCTCAGGTCTTAACCACTGAGCCATCGCAGCTCCCATCCTTTTACAGATAATACTTTCATAATTATAATGAAGGGGATGTTGGAGAACAATATTTTCTGTTTCTGTCAAATATGATTGTCGACATGCATAAAAGAATGTTGTATAATCCCTTTTTTTCTTTCTGTATCCTCTCTATACTATTACTGTTATATAATGTGCATGTTTATATAAGTTTGGATAATGTGCATGTTTATGAAAGTGTATTAGGTAAAAGGCGGAGGACCAATTAACTGAAAATGCAGTGGTTTTGCTCTGCTGATGGTACGATCATCTTCTAGCACGCCACTGGAAGTCAGCTCTGCCATTAGCGGAATGGAATCACAGAAGCCAACCAAATGCCCTTTTCAGCTGATAGCCTATGGCAGGGCTGGGCAATTGTTTTGGCTCGGGGGCCGCTTTGTGGGAGCGGAGGTTAGCGGAGGGCCGCACCTTTTAAAATGATTGCATTCATTAGTTAACTTTGCATTTCAGAAAAGGTATAAGTTGTATCATAAAAATCAATAAATATAAATAAAATAGTGGTAGTTTTATTCAATTTATTTATTGTGCTAATTTCATATCATCTATAGCTGCAAGCACATTTAATTTTAGAATCAGTTTAATGAGACAAATGTACCCAATCACACTTTTCTACAATTTTTTTGAAATCAGGAGTGAGATTCCTTGTTGAGATTCTCATCACAGCCTGCAAGTTAATGTCTGTCAAATGTCTGTTAATATCTATATTTACTCTTGTTGATCTTCATGCAAGAAAAACTTTGCTCACAAATATATGTAGACCCAAATATAGAGAACATTTTCCCAGCAAATTTCTTCATACATGGAAACTTTTCAGCAGACAAAGATTTGTAAAAGTCAACTAATGTCACAGCATTAAACATTTCTTTCATAGTGTGATCTGACTGCATGTCAGTAAGTTCAGGCTGCAGCTCCTCAGGTGCTGACAGTGGCCAACTGTCTTGGCGGGCCGCATGTGGCCCCCAGGCCGCCATTTGCCCACCCCTGGCCTATGGGTTGTTGTTCAGCACAGCAACATCGTTTTAAAACCGTGCTTTCGGGCAAGGGTCCAAAAATGTAAAACAGCAGTCATAAAACACAACTACCGCAAACGGGGATTCTATTCAGGGACAATGCTATTTTTCAAGCCGTCGTCTGCAAACACAGTTAATTTCGGGTTGTCCCCTCAAAACCATTTCCTAATCATATTTAAAACTTTTAGTAATCGAGGTCGTAACAGAAGTTCAGAGGGACCCAGCCAAGAGAGGGGCAGGTGGAGAAAAAGTCCACAAACTCGTAGGTGGTCTGGAAGGGGGGGGGGGGGGAGAAAGGAATCCAGGCCAAGAGCCTGAAGTGATGGGAACTGGCAGCTGTCCAACTCCTCTTTGCTATGCTGCTCTTCTTCTGGTCACCACTTCTGCTCAAAACAGTATCAAGTGCCTCCAGCTGAAAAGAACCAGGCCGGCAATTTAAAGGACACGACAACTCTGCAACTGCTGTTGACTCTCATCAAGAATGGGCACGAAGGGCAAGTGGAGCGTCAGGGTCACTGACACTGTACACATCGCAAGCAAGCAGGTTTTAAAGGAAGGGCGATGCTTCCGAGGCAAAACAAAGCCCCGGACCACGACATCTGGACTATGCATACAGGCATGAAGTCGAAGGAACAGAAGTGGGGAAAAAACAAAGATGCCTAACTGAATCCAAGTTCATAGGAACTATTCTGACTTACGAAAGGAAGGGGCATTAATATAGTATATTTTTTTAAGGGGGGGATTCAGAATTTGTGCCTTTTAGCAGTTAAGTCACTTTCAGGGGTATGAAAGGCAGATCCCAACAAACACTGAGAATGTAGATCACAAAAATAGCATCTAAGTAGCAAATGTAAAAACTGATATTTAATGAAAGGGATCCAAAACATTACAAGCTGGTTGCCCTTATGTCCATTTCAGACACAACTGTTATTAGATAAAACAAACTGGGAACCTGTGAGACTCACAGAGGAGGTAAATTGTATCCCTCACATTGGTCCCACCTTCTGTCTCTTCCCAGCTTGGTCTGTAGAAAAATCCAATGTCGATTCATGGCCCCATTTCTTGGATTTACTGATCTGCATTTTTTGGCTGTGGTCAGAATTTGGTAAATTGATTACTAAGCCCATGCAGGAACAAATTCTTAAAGAAAAGCAGCATGGCTTCTGCAAGCCCCCTGTCTCCAGCCTTTTAGAGTTCTTTCAAAAGGTTAACAAACATGCAAATAAGGGTGACCAATAGACATCATATGCTTGGACTGCCAAGCTTTTGACAAGGTGCCTCACCTTCTGAGAGAGCTTAGCAGTCAGAGAAAGGTGGTTAAAAACCACTTAAATGACATGAAGGCAGAGTAGGAATAAACAGGCAGATCTCACGATGGGGGGCGGTGGAATCCTACAAGGATCGGTACTGGGGCCAGCGGTACTTAATTTGCTTATAAATGGTCTGGAATTGTGGGAATGACACAAAATTATTCAGGATGGTGAAAACCAAGGCTCATAGTGAAGAGCTGCAGGAGAATCTAATCCAAACTGGGTGAGTGGGCAACAATGTGGTAAATGAAGTTCAATGTAGGTAAGAGCATGGCGGCACACACTGGAACAAATGAAAATCCTAAACCTATTCTGATGGTGTCTGAACTGACAGTGGCAGAGAGGGAAAGAAACCTGGGTGTTGCAGCTCACAGATCAACGGTGAACAGAAGCAAACTCCATGCTGGGGCTTTGGAAAGGGACTGAAAATAAAATGGCCACTATAGTAATACCTTTAACAGAGATCTAAGGAGCACCCTCATTCGAAATACTGCGTACATTTCTGGTCACATACCTCGGATTTTTTTTTTTTTGTAGCGCTGGACAAGGCATAGAACAGGGCAATCAAAGAAGTTGCCGGGGGCACACAACGAAGCTGATGGGCAGTACATTCAGGACAGACAAAAAGTACTTCTTGACTCAACAAGTCATTAAATTATACTATCCACTACCAGTGTATGCAGTGATGGCCATCAGCAGCATCAGCTACAAAGGGGGATTAGACAGATTCATGGAGATCAAGTTCATCAATAGCTACTAGCCAAGATGTCTAAAAGGAACCTCCACATCCAGGGGCAGTATACCTCTGAATATCAGCTCTAGCAAGCAACATCACGGGGTATCCTTTGGGCCCTGTTCGTTGGCCCTTCAGGGCAACTGGTTGGCCACAGGGTGAAACAGGCTGCCGGAGGGACCACTGGCCTGATTCAGCAGGGTGCCTTTTATTCTCAGGAGCTAAATGTTCCTGGACTGTACTACTTCAAGGGGGGGAAATGTATACCTGAAAACTCCATTTAAAAGAGAGAGAACATCTTCCTTCATGTTAAGCAAACAAAAATAAAATGCAATTCTATTTTAGCCTTCTTTCTGATATTTTAATCTTTCAAATGTCCAGGAATTTCCCCCACTTGTCCCATGTGCCTTTTTACATCAATGAAGGCTGGCTGGATCCAACCCAATTATCTTGAAGGGCTATGGCTATTGGGCCAACAAGCACAGCAGCTTTGTGCAGGCTGCAGCAGAGTTTAAATAAGATCTGCAGCCCATGCACAGTTGCATGGGCGGGACATGTACCACTTTCAGTTAACGTTTCTGCACAGTTCTTTCCAGTCTGGGTCTGGATCCTCCCATGTGCTGAATCCACATTGTCAAAAATTTGATTTGCGTACATGTTAACACCTCCAAACCTACAGAACACCGACTGATGTGAGGATTTGAAAAGTCAGCAGTGGTTCTCACAGAGTGATAGTAACATGCAACATTCTGCAAATGTGATGTGAGAAAAACTTAAGGAGGCCTCATGTGCTGATGGGATGAGCATTTACAGATAGCCAAGTGGTGGAAACAGTAGTAAATACTATAGTACTGTGGACTGTGCAGGATAATCAAGAGAATAAGACATTGTACAGCATGCAATCATTGACACACATTACTTGCTTCCTTTAATTCTTATGGGTTTTAAAGCTCCATAGCTGTGCTCAAGAATTGTAAATGGTGGATTCTCTAGCCCTCTCTCCTTTTTCTGTCCCTCCCCCCCTGGGGCGCAGCGATCCTAAGTCACTCTAGTGACTTAACTGTACCACAAAATGGTTTCTCTTCTGGATTAAAGTATGCTAGTACACAGGTATGCCCTTTTATGGCACTAGTGGTTTTCTAAGATGTTTCCCAGAAACACCAAAGGACTAAGCTCATTAGTGAACGTAGCTCTTTCCTGAGCAACAACACAGAGAGAAGGAAGGAATTCCGGCAACAGAGGTGCACAACTGGGAGTTAGGTTACGACCAAGCCCTGCCCAAAAGCACGTGAAGAAATAACAACGCTGGCGTTTACACAACAGCTCCTTGACCTGGACAGCTCAGGCTTGACTAGTCTCTGGACAGATCTCAGAAATTAGGCAGGATCAGCCCTGGTCAGTATTTGGGTGGGGGTCCACCAAGGAAATCCAGGGTTGCTATGCAGAGGCCATGACCAACCACCTCTGCACATCTCTAGCCTTAAAAACCATACAGGATCGTCATAAAGCAGCTGTTGCCTCGACAACCAAAACAAAAGAAACCGAAACAGCAGCTAGGAGCTTAAAAGCCTAGGCCCTCGCCTGAACTCCCCAGGAAAGAGTCCCCCGCATACTTTGCAGCCCCCTAAACGGACTAAAAACTCCGTGGTAGGGGAGGGGGTGGATTTCTGGACCGTCCCTCGCAAGGCAAACTCCCTTACCCGCCAACAGGGGGGTAATAATACTGAGCTTCCTTACAAGCCTCTTGTGCCAAACACTCAATAACGTTATTCGTTATATAAATATCGTTGACAGTATTAACGCAAAGGACGTGCAGCAGAACCCCCACGTGCCCTTCGGCCCATATGGCAACCGAGGCTGCTGGCAATGTTTCGGGAAAGGGTGTGCAGGGCTTCAACTTTCTAGCTGCATCCGAAGCGAGCAGCGACTCCGCAAAGTTCATATTCCTGCCTGCCACAAATTTTATTAGTCTTGAAGGTGCTCCTGGACGCCTGCCCTTCTCTACTGCTACAGGCAGACTAACGCGGCCGCCTCTTGAAGCGGGCTGCGGTGAGGGGCGAGCCCAGCCCTCTGCACATGTTCGGAGACTGTTCTCCACCACGGCTGGCGCGTGTTCCGGGGTTGCGCCGCCTCCGCCCGCCCTGCACCCACCTTCTGCGATCCGAGGCTGCTCTTGCTTCCTCCACCGCCGGGCAGGTCGCTGGCGGTCGCTTGCAGGGCGGCCTGGGTGCGCAGCCGGCAGGCACCGCCCGCCTCCATTCCTGGGCGCCGGAGGGGAAAGAGCAGGAGGAAGGGCGGCTGGTCCTTTGGGCAGAAGCGGAGGGGACTTCGCCGCTGGGGCGCCCGCCCCGGCCCCAACAACTCCAACCGGGCCGGCGGGTGGCTCCTGGGCGGCGGCGGCGCCTGCTTCTCCGCGGTCGGGCGAGGCTGCACCTGGGGGCCGCGGAGGAGCCACGCGGCAGCCCGCCAGCTGCTCCGACTAGCCGCTTCCCGTAAGGCGACGCTCCTGGTGACGACCTTGAGCAGCCCCGGAGGGAAAAGCGCCGCCGCCAGAGCGCAAGGCTGGCCTAGCCCGTGCATAGCTGCGAGCGAGCGAGCGAGACTCAGCCGCTCCCCGGCCGGAGGAGCCGCCGAGCCGAGTGATCCTGCCCACAGGAGGCGGCAGATCAGGCCCGGGAAGCGATAAACAGCCACCCACCGCCTGGCAGGCAGGCAAGCCAGCCCTCCGCCTTAAAGGGGCAGCGCCGCCCGCCCTGCTGCTGCAGGAGCCCGGCTCGGAAAGGGGAGGCTCTGTCGTGCAAACCCCCTGCAGCAGCTCCGACATGGGACGCTCTTTTCAGAGGGCCCGGCTGGCTTCGCCCTCGGGCCTGCCTACTGCAGACGGAGCACGGGTCCTGCCTACATACCCATCCCTTTCCTGTGCCGGGTGGGTGGTTTTGTGCACCAAGGAGGGAAATGTTTTTTGCACGTGCTGTGAGAAGCCATTTTCGTCGTGGCTGGTCGCCTTCTGCAGAAGTAGGAACTAGTTTCGAGGGAAGACGGGAGGGTTCCCAGGGCAGGTTGCCAACTCAGAGTTGGGGGATGTTATATACTGGGATTGAATCACCCTAGAGACTGGCTGAGCTTGGATCACAAGAAGAATAGCCGACCAGGACTCTGGAGTACACCAATCAAGTAGTAATATTTTGTAAATAGACTATCACGGGGAGTGGGTGGTGGTGGTGGAGTGTTTTGCATGCATATAAGCAGGGATTTGGCCCTGCTAGCGTTGTCTTAGCTCAGCTGTAGTCACAATGAACTGTGAGCTGATCACACAACAGGTCTGAACCCAGTATATTTCAGGGGAATTCCTGGAAGTTGGGGGGAAGGGCGGGGTTTGGAGCGGGGAAGAAGAACCTCAGCGGAGCATTATGCTATAGAGTCCCCCTTACAAAGCATCTGTTTTCTTCAGGGTAACTGATTTATGTCATCTGGAGACAAATTGTGATTCCAGGAGATCTCCAGGCCCCACTTGGAGGCTGACAACCGTAAGTAGGAGTGCTTACTGGAATCCACCATTTCTTACCTCCTCTGCTTGCTACTAACCCTGGAGCAACTAACGGGCCTTCCCTTCCTCCTCTTTATTCTCCAGGCATCTTTCAAATATAGCCCAGCAACCATGCAATGTCTAACAGGGTTTCTTGCATTGTCGCAAGAAATTTGGGGCTTCAGGTTAACCATCACTGGTGGGCGCTGAACGTGCACAGTGGGTGGGAAACACTGGTCTGCCCAGCCCGGTCCACAGTGTCGCTTTATTTCTGTGCATTCCACAGTGGCATCATGGTGAACAGGTTTCTACATTCTACATTGCACTCAAAATCGCCTGACTTGCCCCGGTCCGAAAGATGCCCGTTTGACTTGTACCAGGGCCAGGGCTTTCTCGGTGGCGGCTCCTTACTGGTGGAACGAGCTCCCAGATAACATCAGGGCCCTGCGGGACTTATTGCAGTTCCGCAGGGCCTGTAAGACGGAGCTCTTCCGCCAGGCTTTCAAATAGGAGCCGCCATCGGGTGGAGAACTGATTTTTACCATCGCCCTGGTCCTGTTGGCGCACCCCTGCAGCCTTGTCTGCCGGGAAACTCTGATGTCGCCATCTTCTAATTCAAAATTTGTAACTTTGTAATTGTATTTTAATGTTTTTAATGGTTTTATATGTAAACCTTTAGGGTATTTGTGTATGTTAGCCGCCTTGAGCCGGTTCGCTGGCAAGGCGGGATATAAATGGAACAAACAAATAAATAAATAAATATAGATGAGTGTGAAATAAGGTTGCCAGCTTCCAGGTGAGGCCGGGACTACTCCCAGAATTACAGCTGATATCCAGCCTACAGGGTTTGGTTCCCCTGGAGAAAATGGCGGCTTCGCAGGGCAGACTATATGGTATATCATGGACGCTAGGTGAAATCCCTCCCGAGATTCCTCCTCCACGCTCACCACCCCTCAGATCTCCTTGATCTATACCATGCCATGGTGTAGTGGTTAAAATGTCAGACTAGGATCTGGGTAGGGCTGCCAAGTCAGACCGGGGGGCGGGGGATCCCCCGCTACAGGAGTTCCACTCACATAACTGGCAGCATAGTCCATTCACTGCTCTCACAGATCACCAGAAAAGTCCAAAAGAATGTTGCTCTTGCTTACAATTTGACATTCATATGACATTTTATTTGTTGAGACAAAAGCTTAATCTCCACACTCCGAGGATGAAATTTAGATAAGATTTTTCCTTGTATTTTGACAGTTTTACAAACAACCCTATGTGTTGTTCCCCGGTATATATAGATGTGGAATGTTTTAATAGCTAGCAAGGAATAGAGCTACTGCCGTCACCCGTTTTTTCTATTTGAGGGGCAGTAGGTGTGTCCCCATGGCTTTTAAAAGCCTTTAATACAAAATCCAGTCCACAATTTCTGGAGCTCCCACGTGGATAAGTGCAATCAATCAATCAGCTGAGGGACTACAATATTTTTTTCTACAGAAAATCCTTGGTCTTCCTAACTGTGTTCCATATGCTGTGACTTGTCGTGAAACCGGCCAGCTGTTGCCAGAAACTCGGGCCTGGTTTTTGACAATCAGATTTTGCCTTCGCCTTTTCGTTAATTCTGATTCGAATTCTCCTACTATCTTAATGTTGACAGATTATCAAGAATCTAACTGGTTGAAATTAGGCCTTAACAAAATTAGGTCTATAGGTATACCTCTCGATTCGCTTGACTTATCATTTGCCTCAACAGCATTTTGGATAAGTAAACGCAGGCTGTTAGATATCCAGTTTCAGCACCTGACTGAGGTAGGTAGAAAAACTTGCTCTCCAATTCATCTGGAGTTATCTCTGAACCTGGTTAGATAGCCTCTTACTTCAGCTCTTTAACTGACCCCCATCAAAGAAGGGCATTTATGCTGGCCAGATTCAACATACTGCCATCGGCCATCTTCTCTGGAAGATGTCAAAAAATCTATGAATTTAGATGATGCCGCTGTAGCCTAGGTGCCATTGAATCTGTTTCTCATGTTCTGTTAAATTGTCCATCATACATTAAAATCCGAGAAAAAATTTCTGAACTCTCTTCTCTTTATGTGGTGTGGCCTCGCTGACAGTGTCAAGGTTCAGTGGTTATTTTCTGGACACACCTCTCTCATCTCCTCTAATGTCTGTCACCTGTTTTCTCCAGTCTGTAATTCGACTCGGGGAAGCTATTAACTGATGTGTTTCATTTTGGTTGGCCTTACAATCACTTTGTTACCTTGATGTAGTTTTAATTTTTTTAATGTACTTTTTATCTTTGACATGCCAATAAAGGTTCTCTGTCTACAATCGCTGGGACAGTTCCCTTGCACATACATGGAATTGCAGTGTTTGGCCCTGTTCATCTTGCATCAGATGGTGCTTCAGCAGGAATGGCAAAACCAACAGGATGAGGGCGGCACAAACATGATCTCTCTTCGGTATTTGGAAAGATTCCTGTTGACTCTAAAAGTGCAGTTGCTTCGTGCACCCTTATGCAGCAGACCCTGGAATGAGCCCATTTCCCTAAGAGTCAGGGGAAGTGGGATCCTTCTTGTGGAGGAAATACTTCCTCATCCAAAGAGTGATTAACACATGGAGTTCTCTGCCACAGGAGGTGGTGGCAGCTACAAGCATGGACGGCTTCAAGAGGGAATTGGATAAACATATGGAGCAGAGGTCCACCAGTGGCTCTTAGTCACAAGGTGTAGATAGAAACTCTCAGTCTGGGGCAAGTAATGCTCTGTATTCTTGGTGCTTGGGGGTGGGGTGGCACAACAGTGGGAGGGCTTCTAGTGTCCTGGCCCCATTTATGGACCTCCTGAAGGCACCTGCTATTTTTGGTCACTGTGTGACAGTGTTGGACTGGACGTGCCATTGGCCTGATCCAACATTGGCTTCTCTTATGTCCTTATGATACATAAGCCTTATGACATTTATAAGCCATCTATCCAGAGACCTGTTCAAGGCACCTCAGTGCAATAAAATAAAATAATAATTTCAAGTGTGTAGTTGTGCAAGTAGGGTTGCCAACCTCCAGGTGGCACCTGAAGATCTCTTGGAATTACGACTGATCTCTAGGCAACAGAGATCAGTTCCCCTGGAGAAAATCACTGCTTTGGAAGGTGAATTCTATGACATGATACCCAAGTATGTTCCCTCCCCTCCCCCTAGTCCTGCCCTCCCCAAATCTCCAGGAATTTCTCAACCCAGAGCTAGCAACCCCATATCATAGAAATCTTGACATCATAAAAATAAGTGATATGAAAATGGACCATTAAAAACAAGTTACTAAAAGGCAAAAGATCTATGCTATCTGAAGAGAAACTAGAATAATGTGAGCAAAATATTGGAAATCTGACAATACTCCCGCTATAGATGAGATAAAATACAAGCTAATGGATTTCACTGAGATGGACAAACTCAGCTCAGTAATTCAAGGACAAGATAATGTTTTTTTTTTCTTGACATTTGGTTGAAATTTTATGCATGGATCAATGCATGGAGTAGGTAGTTAGACTCAAAGAATTGTATCAGAAATCATACGCATGCTTAATGTTGTTAAACTTTATAACTTAAAAAAAAAACAAGTTACTAAAAGCAACCGGAGGACATAAAGAGAACATAAAACCGCATTCAGGGACCTAAAATGATGTCCGTAAATATCCTTCCTTCAGGCTAGAAGCAGATAATAAAAGCCCCCGTTTTGAGAGTGAGTCCTTCTGTTCAAAGCCGGGGAACAAACACAGGTGTTGGCCTGGCCCAGAAAGGTAGGCTCCAGGCTAGCCTCAAGGGAAAGGACATTCCATGGCAGGCTTTAATTGCAAAGGGGTTAATGCTTCACAGGAATTGGCTGCCAAAACAGCGTGTCTGCTGTGAAGTGCTGGCTCTTGGAAGGGGCCCTCCTGATCCCTAATTATCTTCTTTAGACATGTTTGTTAACTTCTCTTAGTCAGAAAAGCTGCCAAGCTTCTTTACAAACCGAGATGTGCAGACCTCAGCAGGAGGTTTCCGGCCTGGGAAAGCTGGCTTTCCAGAAGCACAAGAGAATGGCAGAGATCGCAGCCGCAAGATGTTACTGGGGCCAGACAGCACGCTGGGAGGATGGGCTGGGGGAGTGGAAGAGGATACATCCAGTATACAGTTTTATTGCAGAACAGACAGGGGTTGAGGCATTTCTTCAAGGGAGTTTTGCGCCCATTAACTGAGAGGCTGTTCTTGTAAAGTATTATGAACTGCAAGCACTGAATTATGGTTTTATGCATCGTGGGTAGGCTTGGAGCCATACATCCAGATTCTTTCGGAGGAAAGGATCGGTATATGGAATCTGTCCAAGAATGTCCTTGTTTGCTTTGCTCCTCTGTTGAGTGTTCTTGAGAGTCTGCTATGGTTTGTTAAAAAAGGACAGCAAAGGTTACTTCCTTGCCTCTTGTCTTCTGACCCTTCAAGATATACGTTTCACAACAACCCAGAAAACACATTTGCACACTGAATTGTCTTCAGTTTGTACATCACGGGGGAGGCACATTACTAAATGTGTAATGTGTAATTTTGAGGAGACTGCTTTAAAGAAGGTGCTCAGCGTAGGAAAAAGGATTACCCTCTGGCATGTGCATCCTTCGCAAAGTAGCATAGGTTTCATCTAGGCCATGGCTTACTAATGTATGAGAGATGCGTTCAAGGAGGCTGACGCATAGGTTAAGAAAGGTCTTGCTGTAAACACAATGGCATGGATCATACGGCATTGTTCTGCTTGGTCTTTTACCATCGCACAAGCAGGTTTTCATTTGTGGAGTCCCGCAAGAGTTTAGTGATTTTTTTTTTATCTGGTGGCTTTTCCCCATATGTGCCAAAGTGAATGCAAACTGAAGCACAAAAGGAAACGACGTGTTTCATGGAGAGAGAATGCTTGTGGATATAATAGCGGGAGTACTAGAAGAATAATCCTAACCAGGTCTTCTCTGAATCCTTTTCAAGTCTGTTTAATGTGACTGACTTCCAGGAAAGTGTTGACAGTGCTGTAAATGTTCCCCAAATGCTGTGAAGGACCCCGGAGCCAAGTCGATTCTTGGTTATTAGCAATGCTCCCTCTAAGCTATGGAGTCTTGTGAGCAAAAATTCTACTTTGTGAGCTACTGGTATTAAAGGTGTGAATAGGGCTGCCAAGTCTACCCGGGGGGGTGGGGGATCCCCCACTACAGGGGTCCCCAATCCGCTGGCCCGGATTCGGCTGGCGGGGGGGACCCCACCCCTGAAGTCGTCCGGTCAGGACGACGTCCCCAGAGTGATGATGTCACCGGAAGTGACATCATCACGTTGTGCACATTGCCGGGGCGACGCTCTAGCAACCGCCCCCAAAACTCTATGCCATAGAGTTTTGGGGTGGTTGCCAGAGCGTCACCCCGGCAACGTGCACAACGTGATGATGTCACTTCCGGTGACATCATCAGCGCGCCAGGAAACTCCCAGCAAGAAGAGGACTCCCCCCCGCTGGCCTGTGGTGAGTACTTGGCAACCCTAGCTGTGAATGACGGATTTGCCTACAACATAAATTAGTTTGCTCTGGAGCCATCCTTCTGGAGCTAAGACAAAAATGTGTGAGCTGGAGTCTAAAAAACAGTGAGCTGGCTCACGTTAATTCAGCTTAGAAGGAACACTGGTTATTAGTCTCAGTTTATAAACAATGGGGACAACTTTCTTTCATGACGCTTATTTGTTTCCACGAGAATAATTTTGCCATATCATTTTTCTTAACAAACAGACATCCAGTGGGGAGGGAAGCACCTGAAATACGTCGTGCTAGGATGCAAAACTGATGCCAAATAGACTTTGCAGAACAGATCTATGGGCAGACTGAGTTCTTAGAAACATTTTCCATGGGTATTATTTTGCTGGCATAGGAACTGTCATAATTCAGCATTTGTCTGCTTGCATGGCTGTTGGTTGAAAGCCACACCCGTGGGTCTCGTCTGATCTCAAGTGTTTATCTAAACCTGGCCCAGTGGAATTCCTGCATTCTGCTGCTGGGATGATAAGCATGCAGGCCACACACTGGCTGTTGTAGCTCATGAGAACTAAAGCCTCTGCTAAGCTCGCTAGAAGACAGGGATGAAAGAAACTGCATGGCATAGCACGTAACTGCAACTCGTGTTCAGAATGAAGTTGAATACTGGCCCTGTGCTGCAAAAAGACCAAAATCACTGTGTACGAACAATCCCTATCGTATGAAATTAAAAACAAAGACTTATGCCAACTAATATGTCTAATGTGGTTTTATGTTCAGTTTAATGGAATGAAATCTCATAAAGTAAAATAAAATAAATTAATTCTGGCCCTGCGCTGCAGCCTGCCAAATAAACAGCATCGTCTAGAGGCAGTAGACAGAACTAAGAGGTCTATTGAATGTCTAAGGGACCACCATAAATGGCCAGAAGTCTGTTTTTGGCTCAGTGGGTCACAAGAAAGACTGCCTCAGAATTTTGCCTCTGATCGAAGATCTTCTGCTCATGGCCTTGGTCTGCAGATGCCCAGCATTGGAAGTAGAATACATCGTTTTCCAGACCTCCTTTCCTCTGATCTTTTGGGAAGAGCATAGCCCAAGTGTGATCCAGTGGTTTGAATGGGAAGCAGCTCATTATTCAGGGACCTGCCCACATCAGTGCCCTCTGGCTTCCTTCAGCCCCCTGCCACCTCGTTTTTTCTTGCAGCTGGAGGGCTTTTCTTGGACTTTTACAAATAAAATAACAATAGCTAGAGGGCTATAGTATTGCAAGTGCAACAGAGTTCTGGTTCCTCCGAATCCCCAGTTTTCATTAAGAAAAAAAGTGATCTTCCAGCCCTTTTTGTTTGGGAGATTCACCTTCCCTGTAATATCTCCACAAAGAAAAGGGCTATAAAGTTCCCTTTAAACAAATAACTGGGTGTTTAGAGGACCTAGTACAGGGGTGTTGAACTCATTTGTTATGAGGGTATTGGACAATATCTGACATAAATGAGACCTCGTTGGGCCGGACCACGTGTGTCATAAAATGTAATGCCAGGTAGCGGAGATATAAACTTTATAAAGGACACCAACACAAAAGATTTTTATTTTACTCAAAATAAAACCATGCTTAAAACATTAGCACTCTTGCAATATTTTGATAACTGACTTCTCTTGCTCTGAATTATTGCATTAAAATGTCTGGGCTGTTGCGATCTTAGGTATGCAGTTCAAGTGTGTATCGGTAAGCTGCAACCCTACTTTTGATTTACTGACATTCACCATAGAAATCTCATGCTCAGAGTTCTGAGTCTAAGACCCAGGGGAAAAACATAAAATGGCTGAGCAATTGAAAGAGTCTGGTGAAGCAACCTATGATGCAGCAGCAGCAACAGAACTGGAAGCAGGAGATGGCCAGTTCCAGGGCAGGCCTGATAGAAGCCTTCCAGGGGCCTAATCCGGCCCCTGGGCCGCATGTTTGACATCCCTCACCTAGTAGATATATCATTATAACAGTGTAATGCTATAACTGTCTATCACTGAAAACCTCAAGACAGGTGGGGGTTTCTGGACAATACCTGAGCCAGGATATAGGAAGCCAGGAATGTGGAGGTGGCACAGACATTAATGGTGAAATCTGTCGCCTCCTTTATACAATTAACCTTCAAATGATGTGCAACTTAAGAGGTCTTCTTGAGCATGATGACTTCACTACTATGTATTATATGTGTTTTCTGTTGCAGTACTTTGTTCTAAGTGCACTGCATTTCTTCCTTGGTCTCTCTTGCTTGAAAGCCAGTCAAATCCGACTCTAGGGGCGGTGCTCATCTCCATTTCCAAGCCGAAGAGCCAGCACTGTCCGAAGACTTTTTCCGTGGTCATGTGGCCGGCATGACTAAATGCACAGAATGCATTTCTACTTGTATCTAATTCCATTTACTGCTTGTAAATGCTTGCCCTGCTTGTACTGCCTGCTCCCACTGCTGGACCTCCTGAGGGCACCTGGTATTTTTGGCCACTGTGTGACAGAGTGTTGGACTGGATCCAACACTGGCTTCTCTTATGTTCTTATGTTGTTCAACATGTTATGTTTTACCACTTATGCTTGGTTCAGAGTTCTGCTTTGTTTCAGAGTTCTGCAATCCCAGTCTTATTTAATGGCTTATTATATGTCTCATCCTAGTAACTGCATTGATTTATAATGTGTAATCTGCTTGGGGATTCAGTGAGAAAGGTGACCTATAAGTAACATAAATAAAGAAATAAATGGTACATATTGGAATAATACTCTAGAGGAAGCAACTATTGAAAATAACTGGTCGATATACAAGAAAAGTAAGACCAAAACGCCACTTTTGGGGTTCGCCCACAGAGTTGGTCGGGGCAGAGCCCCTATAAAACAGCACATACAGCATTGGTGGGCAGATGGAATCTAGAAATACATAAGTAGGTTGGTCAGATCTCTTATAGAGAGAACTACACTGCCAAGACCTTTTAGCAAGTACTTTCTCTTCCCCTCCCATTTTCTCTGCTGCTACTTTTTGCTCAGTTGCATTCATGCTGTTGTGATGGCTTGAGCACACAATAATGCCTGATTTTAAAAGTGACGTTTAAAATCCATGTGTCGTGTGACTGCATTTTCTTTTAGTCCCCTTTTTAATGTACAGTATGAAACTCTGGTGGGCATGTGGGAGGCCTCCACCGCACAAAACGTTCCCTTCTTTGATGATGCTCATGAACAAAGGATGCAGTGTAGAATGGAGATGACTCACAGTTGGATAAGGAGCTATAGTTTTTGTAATGAGAGATGCTGGTGCCTGGAAATCATATACCCTGTGTCTGTTTCTCAGTATCAGGCACAGCCTTGAAATGTAGGGGGAAATTAGAAAAGAAGAGATTACTTCTAAACATGGGCAGAGTGCCTTTCCTTGCCTGGTGAGTACAGTACCTGCCACCAAACATCTGGGACAAGGTGGAAGGATTTGCAGGAAGAACTTGGGTTCAAATTACATCCTGCCTTATATACATGTGTGTTAAGTACCATCAAGTCATTTCCAACTTATGGCAACCCTATGAATCAGTGACCCCCCCCCCCCCCCACACACACACACACACCTCGTATACATACACACTGGAAATCCACCTTTTCTGAGAATCCGCCAGGTTCTCAAAAATCAATTTTAGTTCATGATAAAGAGCATCTTTTATGATATTTGTCTTGAGGTTGTTCATCATCGTATGTGGCTATTCGGTCCAGTATGGGAAGCATTTTTGAGATCAGATTAATATTATTCGATGCTTGTTCCGGGGTGCTTAACATTGCAGTTCATTGCTTATTTTATCTGGGTAAAATATGCCATCCTGAAATTAAAATGAACGCTCAAGTGCTGTTGGCAGACAGTGCAGGGCAGAAAGAACTTAAATAAATAAAGGCATCAACCAGTAAATGAAAAACAAATATAGATACCCAGGTGAGTTCAATTTTGCTAAAACAGTGAACAAACAGGCATAGTTTTCACAAATAATATGTACAGCATTTTCCATCCCCTTTCATGTTATTTCTGCGAAATGTGTAAAATGAAATTGTTCAGGAAGGGATTTTTTAAATAAAATTAACATATATACTTAACATCTGAATATTTAGGCAGCATCTATTGCTCTGTTCCTTGTATCACTATTTTTACATTGTTCTCGTAATTCTGAAATCCGTCTCTCTTGGTAATCGTTGGTTGGGTGGACTATACTGCTTTTAGTGCTTTGTTCTCTAATTTTGTAATCCAGTTTTATTCACTGTGGGCTGAGTGTTTTATCCTGTTCTCTGCACATTGCATTATGTCAGACTCCTGGATAAATCAGTTCCCAACAACATTCACTCTGAAAAATGATAAGTTTATTGAGACAGTGATAGGATTCAGACCAGACACAGTCTGTGTTAGAACTGAAGGTGAAGGCACGAAAGCAATAGATTATACAAGGTTCAAGCAAGGACCCTAAAAGGTTTAGGACCAATCACCCCTAGGTATTTCACCTGCCAAAACCAACAGCTATGTGTTCCCACCTTGGTCACATCTCCCCAATATGAAGACAAAATCCAGGCAGTGAAAAATGAGACCCAAGGCCTGTGGAAGTTCTCAGGAGTGATAAGCAACATTTTCCATCAACACATCTAAAAGCAAAAGTCTGTGGCTTTCATACTATCCTACTCCCCCTCCCAGATATTTATGGCACATGAGCAATAAAATGTAAAGTGTGTTTGACACATTAACTGTTTAATCATCCTTGAGTCTCAGCAAGGAAGGGGGAATATAAATGAAGTAAACAAGTATCAATGCTGTCTTCTTTGGAAACGAACACTCTTTCTCCCCCCCCCCCCCCCCCAAGACAGGAATTAGTGTTTTCAATATGTATACCTAATATGTAGAGGAATTATTTGACACTGTTTCCAGTCATATAGTGTAATCTCTCTATATTATAAAACGAATCTGGGGTAGCCCACGTAAAATGCGCTCCCTCAGCTGTAGGCCATAGGGAGCCACCACTCGTGCCGCTCACACTGGCTACTGGCTGTGGTCTCTGGCACCCACCACAGAGTCACCACTGGGGTGAACATGCCCCACCATTTGAGGAGCAAGGGCAGCAGACAGCTAGAAACCGGCCCGACAGAGGGGGATGAGGGAGATGAGGTGAGGGCGCCGTGGCCATGCTCGCTGTCACCTCCTCTCTGCTTCTGCTGCCTCCACTCACCACGAGGGAGCTGAGGGCGCCACGGCCAAGCTTGCTTTCGCCTCCTCTCTACCCCTGCCTCTCCACTCACCCCGGCCGCAGTGCCAGGAGGAGGAGCAATCAGAGGGGACAGAGGGCAGCCAGGCTGGAGAACAGCACATGCCGGGAACGCCAGTGACACCAGGACCCCAGTGGCACAGACATGTGCTGCGGAAGAGCACCAAGACAGTCGGGGCCCTGGAGGGAGGAGATGGAGTTAAAGGGGTGAGGGGGAGAGGGCGGTGGAGCCGACCTCCAGGCCCCTGGATGCCTACAGGTAGGGAGTTGGTGCTGGGGACCAGGAGCCTGGGTGGGGGACAGCAATGGCCTGTGCCTCACTGTGCTTGGCGCTGGCGGACGGTGGCACTCCACCAGGGCAGAGACCCATGCAGGCAGCCTGGAGGCCGGTGGCCGTGGCCGGCCATGGAACCGGTGCTGGCGCTTCCCAAAGGGTCTGGCCGCTGGGTACAGAGTGCCAGGGCAGCACAATGTCTCCCCTATTGCTAGCGCCCGTTGTATTTTTGCCTACAAAGGGCTTTGCCCCTAGTTCTTAATAAAATTATATCTTCCTAAATCCATGGAAGGGCGTAAATCCATTTATTATTGCACTGATAATCACCACGTGCATAGAATTAGTGAATTGGCCGCCATGTGGTCCTGACTGAGGAAACAGAAACATTGAGCTGGAACGGTCCTCAAGTGTCATCTAGTCCAGGAAATTCACAACTGTCTCCCCCTCCCCACTCCCCAGTCGCTCTATGCCCGGAGGAAGGCAAAAAAAAAGCTCCAGAACCCTGGGCCAATCTGGCCTGGAGGAAAGTTCCTTCCTGACCCCAAAGTGGCACTTCCGTGGGGCGTGGGCACATAAGAAAGGGCCGCTAGAGCCAAGCACTGGCTGATCCCTTCCTGTCCTCCCTTCTCAGGATCTGCCCAAGTTCACAGAATCAGCATTGCTCTCAGATGGCCATCTAGCCTCTGCTTCAAAACCTCTGAAGAAGAAGAGGCCACTGCCTCCTGTGGAAGCCTGTTCCACTGAAGAACCGCTCTGACTGTCAGGAAGTTCCTCCTAATGTTTAGCTAAAGACTCTTTTGATTTAAATTCAGTTCATTGGTTCTGGTCCAACCTGCGGGATAGTCACCTATAAACTTGTCGGATTCATTTTCTGCTGAGCAGAGACTCCTGGACCAATCATAGGGTTCCCAGCCTCCAGGTGGGGCCTGGGGATCTCCCGCTTTTACAACTGATCTCCAGCTGACAGAGATCAGCTCCCCTGGAGAAAATGGCCGCTTTGAAGGGTGGACTCTATGGCACTGTACCCTGCTGAGGCCCCTCCCCTCCCCAAACCCCACCTTCTCCCGGCTCCACCCCCAAATTCTCCAGGTATTTTCCAACCCAGACCTGACAACCCTGACCAATTAGCAAACCTGACATGTAAGCCATTGACCCTATTGGTGTAAAAAAACCTCCTTGCTCACGTGGCTGATGGCTGCCAAAGATCCTCCTTTGGCCAAAGCAGGGTGGAGCCCAGAGGCCAAATCTCCACCTGCCATTCTTGAAGTTACTGGTTCAAGACCTGTTGAAGATATGAAATACAGGTAGAGTTGCCAGCTTTGGGTTGGGAGATTTTGGGGGTGGAGCTTGAGGAGGGTGGTGTTTGGGGAGGGGAGGGACCTCAGTGGGGTGCAATGCCACTGAGTCCACCCTCCAAAGCATCCATTTTCTCCAGGGGTCCAATCTCTGTAGTCGGGAGATCAATTGTAAAACTGGGAGATCTCGAGGGTGCACCTGACCGTTGGCAATCCTAAAAATGGGCAGGGGGACCTCCCAGTTTGGTGTAGTGGTTAGGAGTGTGGTCTCTAATCTGGGAGAACTGGGTTTGGTTCCCCACTCTTCCACATGCAGCTGCTGGTGTGACCTTGGGTCAGTCACAGTTCTCTCAGAACTGTTCTGGAAAGAGCAGTTCTGGAAAGAGCTCTCTCAGCCCCACCTATCTCACAGGGTTTCTGTTGTGGGGAGGGGAAGAGAAAGGAGGTCGTAAGCCGCTCTGAGACTCCTTTGGGTAGTGAAGGGAGAGGTATAAATCCAATCTCTTCTTCCCTGCTATTTTTAAGGGGCAGTATTGAACATGTGCATGGTATTGGCACAGATTAGAAAGAGAAAGCTGTTGGGTGGTGGGGAAAGCCAGTGATGGGGAAGACCTCCACCTGAGACCCTGGAGAGCTGCTGCTAGTCTGAGTAGACAATACTGGCCTTGATGGTGTTAGAAGTGGAAGACTTTGCGCTGTCTCCTATCTCGAAAAGATGGCACCAAAGAATTCCGACAGACAGAGAGGTCAGGACACATAGAGCATTCTTTCGTTTCTGCTATCTGATCCTTTCCTTTGAAGTAGAATATTAGGGGCAATTTCCTCTGCTTCCGCTCTCTCCCACTTCCCTCTTGCACACACACATAGAAGGTGCTTGATCTCTATCTTGTGTCCCGCATCCAACACCATCTAGTTATTTAGAGTAGGTAATTGTTGTCTAAATAACCATCTAATTATTTAGAGCAGGTAATTGATATCTGTCTCTTAACTGCATTCTCAAGCATGTATTTCCTTTAATAAAAGTTACGTATTAGTTTTAGAACTGACTGCTGACTCCGTGTAATTTTGTGGCTGCAGCCACACGGCCCTTTAATGCGGGAGGAACTGCTGTTTCCTCCTGCATTTAAAGGGACCGTCTACATCGGCCGCGGCTAGTCCCGCACCGAAGCAGGCTCAAATGCGGGTTCCTCCCACGTTTTCCAACCCCGGGAAAATTGAATGTTTTCCCAGTGGTTGTGGGAGGAACCCGCAATTGAGCTATCTGGACAGCCCTCTCTCGCAATCATTGCGAGAGCAGGGCTGTCCAGATGGTCCCGTCCAGGGTTCCCTCCAAGCTGAGTTAGTGCGAGCTAGCTCACAGTTTTTTAGCCTCCAGCTCACACATTTTTGTCTTAGCTCCGGAAAGATGGCTCCAGAGCAAATTAATTTATGCAGTAGCCAAATCGCTTGCTCACAACTTCAAGGCCAGTCGCTCACAGAGTGGAATTTTTGCTCACAAGACTCCGCAGCTTAGAGGGAGCATTCCCGTCCTCCATTTTTTTCCCCTTTTACACTTGGGCGCTTGGCCACTCAAGCACCCAAGTGTAAAAGGGGGTGGAACCCCAAACTTACCAGGCGGCCAGCGGGGCTCAGGGAAGGGTGCGTCCCCCGGCCGCTGCCAGCCTACTCCTCCTCTGCCAAACGCCTCACAATGCTGCCACCGCCTGCTGCCGCCACTTCTGCTGCCGCCTCCTTTACTGACTCTGCCGGCCGCCACCACCAGCCGCCACTGGAGTTGGGATGTGTGTACATCCCAACCTGAGGTAAAAAAACGTGGCCCCTTTAAATCCAGGAGGGCTCCCGGATTTAAAGGGCCATGTGACCACAGTCTAAGTCTGTGGCCACACCTAGCCCCAAGCTCTGCTGCGTTAAAGCCTTTGAGCACTCTGCTATTTTTCGTGGTTCCCTGGCAGTACCTGGTCCAGAGAATCCAACAGGTGGACCCGTGGTCTGATTCAGTGTAAGGCTGCATAGTGTGATGGATGTGCTGTGATGTGGGACATGCACACAAACGCATTTAAGCGTTGCTTATAAAAACCTACTGAACAAATGCTAGCTTGGTTTAGGGCTGTTCCATATGGTGACACTGTCCTTCGGCAGCCTGTGGTTGCTTTGACTACCAGTGCGGCACATGAGCAACAGGGCTCCCAGATGCTGGGTTCCTCTGAATTTTCCCTGCCCCAGTTCCTCCCCTCCTGCACTGCCAAGGAGCTTTTTCAGTTATGTCCTTCCCCACTAATTGACAGAGTATTTATATATATATATACACACAAAGCAAATGCTGATATTTTTTTTAACAACAATTGTATTGTTTTTTGTATAAGTAAGCGAATTACAATGATAAAACATATAGCGAAATATTTACAAACACTGTGGTGTAATTAGTTACTGCACTCGATAAAAAGACCAGTTAGGTGGTGCACAAAATGGTTAGATGTTGGTATCGTTCTGTGCCTTTGCTCTGAGATGATACTCGGGTTTGTGATGGGTGCTGAGATTAGCCGTACATGTACGTTTTGAACTTGGCGTCCATTATGTGTTCCCAGTCGAAGCTATTAAAATTAATTTTATTTAATATTGGGTTCCATTTGTCGATGGGGTTTAATAGGTTCCTTTCATTAGAGGTTGCGTTAGAATATATAGATCGTTTTTCAAGCACAAAGAAGTCCCATACTTTGTTGAGCCATTGCTCCAGGGAGGGAGTTGATTTGTTCTTCCAGTTTTGTGCAATGGCCACTTTGGCTGCTACTAGGAGGATGTGGATTATTTGGGAAGAGCGAGTAGGAATATGATCCGGAAGATTGCCATGGAGCAGAATTATTATTGGGTCCAGTGGTACCTTATACCCAGTTAGTGTTTCTATTTTGTTAAGAATTAAACTCCAAAACTTTTTAATCTTTCTGCATTGCCACCAGTTGTGGTAGTTGTCCTTTCTGGCCACAGAGTTTCCAGCACTGAGGTGAAATGTTAGAGTGCATATGTGCTAGTTTTTCAGGGGGTAGGTACCACCGCACAAGAACTTTGTAAGCTGTTGACTGGACATGTTGCGAGATGGATATTTTAGCTATTCTAGACCAGATAGATTGCCATTTTTCTTCCGGTAAATGTAGACCCAAATCAGCAAATGCTGATTCCGTGAACTTAGGCAGATCATGAAAGGGAGGGCAGGAAGGGTTGCCTCAGTGCTTAGTTCTTGTGGCCCTTTCTTATGCGCCCAAGGAAATGCCAATTGCAACTTTGGGGTCAGGAAGCAGTTTTTCTCCAGGCTAGTTTAGCCAGGGATCCTAAAGGTTTTTTTGCCATCTTCTGGGTCATGGAGCAGGGGTCACTGGGGGTGTGGGGGGAGGTAGTTGTGGATTTCCTGCATTGTGCGGGGGTTGGACTAGATGACCCTGGGGGACCCTTCCAACTCTATGATTCGATGGCTGCAGTCACACGCGCCAGTTGGAGCGGAGGGGAAGTGAGGCTATTTCCTCTGGAGGAATTTGTCATGCAGCTGCGTGATCACACAGCCCTTTGAAGCTGCGGGCTCAGCCCGTCACTGTGTGATCCAATGCAACTGCGGGTGAGTTGTGGGTTTTTTTTCTGTTTGTTTCCCTTGCCTATAAACAAGGAATTGCACCTCTGCACTGAGGGCCTGCTGTGGAGTTTGCCATGATGTGCATACTGTGAAGGGGGGAGGGAAACAACAGCACAGAGTCAGGATGGCATGATCAGACCATCCCGGTGGCATGACAGCGTGCTTGTGAGATCAGATGGGAAAGTCCGTCTGTGGCCCGTCATAACCAGTTAGAGCCAGACTTTCCCCGGCATCTTTTAACTCCACTTCCACAGCAGAGCAGCATGGGTTGCTTACGACTGCAGGACACTTCCCAGATGTTGCTGTCTGATTGCTCCCTTTTGATCCGTCAGGCATTCACACCTATGTCAGATCTAAAGACGTGTGTGATCACAGCCTATGATTCTAACTGAGAGCCGGTATCACATAGCGGATAGTGTGCTGGACAAGGATCCCAGGAGACTTGGGTTCCAATCCCCACTTCTAGGATGGAAGCTCACTGGGTGACCTTGAGCCTGTCTCAAACTCAGCCTGGCCTAACTATGATGGTTGGTGTCCTAAACAGAGTTATACCCTTCTAAGGCCACTGCCTTCAGTTAAATTAGAAGGATGTGACTTGGTTTAGGATTGCACCATAAGGCATCAATCCTAAGAAGAATCCAACTCAGGTTGGTCTTACTTCCAGGAAAGAGTTCTTACGATAGGGCTGTTAAGAAGCAATCCTAAGCAATTCAACTTAGAAGTCCCATTTTATTCTGCAGGGTTTACTCTCAGGAAAATGTTCTTAGGACTGCAGCCTTAGTCCTCAACAAGGAAATAAAAAGTTGATCTTACATACATTCTTGAAGATTAACTAACAGTATTGAAGTTTTGTGGATGACAAACAACATGTAGAAAGAAATTGCCACTGTCTGATTAATCTGTGCAGAACTGGGAGAAGGAGAGATAAAAATACAGTTTGAGGTGCTCTTGCAGTTTGGAAAATAGTATTTGATTGAGAATAATTATACCCTTGTGTATTTTCATATTCTTGCTTTTGTTTGCATTTCAGATTAAGTGTTCTTCTTCTCTACTTTTGCATAAAATACATTTTTAAAAGCTCTGGCTGGGGACAAATTACACGTCAGACAGCTTTCGATGTAGCTGAGAACTTGCTTCCTGTCTGTTCTCTCTGTTGAAATAAGCAGATCTTGGGGGGGGGGGGGGGGGAGCTTTGGCTCAGTGGCAGAGTATCTGCTTAGCATGCAGAAGGCCTGAGGTGGTGGCCGTGGCTCAGTGGCAGATCATCTGCTTGGCATGCACAAGGTCCCAGGTTCAATCCCTGGTCTCTCTAGTTCAAAGGACTGGATTCTAGGTGATGGGAAAGACTTCTACATGAGATCCTGGAGAGCTACTTTAAGCCAGAGAAGGGGACACATCACACTAACAGACCAATGGTGGGACTCAGTAGCCCTATACACATGACCCTTCCACATGCTGACCGCAGACGAAGGGTGGACACAAGCACAGCAGCTTTGCACCCCCCCCCCCCCCCAACTTCACATCATGATTCTATGACTGTGAGAATGATGCCTGCATGTGGAGGCAGTGTCTAAACATATGCTCTCTTCTTGAGTGTCCATATGGCCTTTGCCTCCATGGAATGACACCATGTCCATGAGCCAGCAATCACTCAGAGGTGGGAGGTGGGGACACTCTTCTTCTGCCCACTTGCCTTCTTCATGTGTCCGGTCAGCATGGGGAGGGGTCATAGTATGAGCGAGGTGTAGGAAAAGGCAGCTTCATCTGTTCATGTGACTATGATCACTTGCATATCCTACACTGCCTTGACCTGGATGGCCCAGGATAGCCTGATCTTGTCAGATCTTGGAAACTAAGCAGGGTTGGGCCTGGTCAGTACAGGAGACCACCGAGGAAGTTCAGGGTTGCTATAGAGAGGCAGGCAATGGCAAACCTACTCTGTTCAGCTTTGGCTTTTAAAACACTACGGGGTCAGCTGTGACTTGATGGCACTTTCCCCAACCATACTCTATTCTACAAGGCTTGGATAAAGCCCTGGTCTTTGTAAAGTAAAAGTAATGGAACGTGGGGTTGCCATAGGGTTGTCAGGTCCCAGCGAGGGTTCCCACACTTTTGGGCTTTGATCTGCTGCTGGCCAGGAGAAACCCCACCCCCAGAGAGGGACATTGTCATGTGACGTCCCTGACGTGATGACGTCACTTTAGGGTGATGTCATTGCGCTGGGGACATTGCACTGTGATACTTAGGTTTGGGGGCAAACTCTATGGTTTTGAAGGCAAAACACTCATAGAGTTTTGCCCCCAAACTAGAGTGTCATATATGACATCCCACCCACCCCTAGAATGCCCCCCCAAAACCCCACCACCACCACAATGGCAAGGGGACCTGGGAACCCTAGGTTGCCCTTAGAGATTGTGGGCAGGAACTGCCAAAATCAGCACTCCATGACACTCTAGGAATTCCTCAAATCTTAATGGTAAAAACCAAAGAGATGGGGGAAATTCCCAGAGTATCATGTGACAGTGGTTGGTTTCCATTTTTCCTCCTGCTGCTGCCCCCCCTAACAATCCCTAAACAGGAACAATCACAGCACACCCTCAGTTAGGTTACTTTTGAGTCCCATTGAAATGAACGGGATTCATTCATGACTGGAATTTGGAGTTAAGGAAGGTGCCTTGCTTTCAGGACATGGGGACTCAAGGTATAGACAAATAGCTTTTAAAAAATTTAACCAGCTGTCCACATCTGCTGTAGGCCCAGCTTGTTCAAACTGTGCCCCACTAAGCTGCATTTGATCTTATCCCTGTACGTGGGACTTTGATAAGGTAAAGCACACTGTTGAGTCAGAACTGACTCCTGGTGACCCCACGAAGTCCCACCTTATGGAGTTTTCAAAGTAATCGATAAGTGGAGTTGTTTTGCCGTTGCCTTCCTCTGAGTCAGTCTTCCTTGGTGGTCTCCCGTCCAAGTAGTGACCCTACTTGGCTTCTGAGCTCATGGGCGATCAGGCCAGGCTGGGCTATTAGGGCTGCCAGGGCCTTAGTAGACTCACTCCTTTTGCTGCCTAATTGGAAGTAAAAGGCGCGCGGGGGTGGGGGGGTGGGGGAGGGAGTTGGCAGTCCTCTAGCAAGTCATACACAATGGCTGGTAAACTTCACTCGCCTTGATGGGTCACAAGGCAGGCAGGCCTGTCCGAGACCCGGCCGTCACTGATTTTATGTGTTCTCCATTCATTAAACTGGGATTTAATACAAGATGTGCTCTTGCTTTGCCTAGCCCCACAGCTGGAGCCCAGTGCTCAGATCCAAATGCTCAGCTTGTTGGCATTGCCACAAGACATCTGGAGACCCTTCTCTGAGAAACAAGTGGCCTCTTATGCTCACTCCGCTTCCACTTGTCTGCCAGTAGCAACACTTGTCCGGCCCCAGCTGAAGCGGTACACAAGCTCCCTGCAAAGAGCCCAGAGCAGCCCGAGTAGTTGGTTGCGGACGATCAATAATTGCATTTCCAGGGCAATCCCCTGCAGAGCAATCACCACTCAAGACAATGGGCTTAGGCCAGAGTAACTCTGCAGGGCTGCCGGCCTGTTAAACAGGAATTTGTAAGAACCGTGCTCCGAATCTCTTCCCTCCATCTCTGCTGGGTGGGGGTGTGGGGGAGAGATCCAGCAGCCTTTGGAGCATGTAATTCAAAGTCCTGCCAAAGGGAAATGACATGGCCATTTGCACTCCAACAACCGTGACCGGGCTTTTATTTACGTTCTTGAGCGCTTCGGTGAAATCTGGAAAGCCTGCGGAGTAACCCAGTATGCTATAATATGATGGGCAATAGGAGGAGAGATTCTCCCATTGTGGGCACTTTGGGTGGGAGGGATTAGGTCTCAGGAATTATCAGCAGGAGAAATCTGCAGCGACAACCTACTGACAAGAATGGCTTCCTGTGTGGTAAGATTTTTAGAAGAAGAAGAAGAGACTGGATTTATACCCCGTCTTTCATGCGGAGTCTCACAGCGGTTTACAATCTCCTTTCCCTTCCCCTCCCCACAATAGACACCCTATGAGGTAGGTGGGGCTGAAAGAGCTCTCTCGAGGACTGTCCTTGAGAGAACAGCTCTGAGAGAACTTGCTACTGACCCAAGGTCACACCAGCAGCTGCATGTGGAAGAGTAGGGAATCAAACCTGGTTCTCCCAGATTAGAATCCACACTCCTAACCACTACACCAAACTAGTGTTTATATGAAAGTGCCATCGGTACGACTGTTATCCAATTACCTTGAAACTTATTCAATTACCTTAAGACTTATTCAATTACTTTGAGACTTATCCAATTACCTTATCCAATTGCCTTGTTTGGGCGATGTCAGGGGTGCGGCTTACCTGTGTATATAAGCAGGCCCCCTGACCTCCGTTTTTTATGCTTGATCTGACCCCCTAATAAAAGAGCTATGCTTGAAATCACTCCACCGCCCTCCCGTGTCAGAATCTGCTGATTCAGACAAGGATTTCTGGGACTTTCTGCTATGCTTCCTCTTGCTATGTGCTGTGTGTAACCTGTGCCTGCACCCTTTATGTATTCATGCCTATTATGTATTCCTGGTTATTGCTTTTAGTTGCCCCTATGCCCACCATGTAACCATATCTTTTGCCAGGATGGCTGTGTGCTATGTGACCCCAGGTTTATGGCTTTGACCAGGCCTGGTCTGTGTAACTGTTTGCCCGGGAGAGTGACAACTTCAAAGCATGGGAACAATGGGCCTCTCACACTCCTGCCTCCGCATTCCATTCATCCCGGCTGGGAGGACAAGGGGAGGACAGAGACCATTTCTTATCAACGTGCGAAGGCCTTGAGGGAAGCATTTGTTATGTGAATATGGTTACATCTAAGGGGTCTGGTTTGAGAAGGGAAATTTACAGCTTAACACCTAGCTTTCTTTCCTGTGGGAAGTAAACGGCCAAAGACCCCTTTTGCCCGCCGTTTTTCCCCTTTGGTGATTGGTTACCTATGGGCAATTCAAATTGTACTGAAGGGTATAATAGACCTGCTTCTATCGTATGCATTATCTCTGACAATAATCCGAGAACCTGTACCAATGTAGAGATTGGAAATAAAGAACTGTGTTTCATCAACAAAGATCTGATCCTTGACTACTTTGAGCAGAAGTCTCACATCCCGACTCCAGTACTTTTCACCTACTGTGGAGATCAGTTCACTTGGAGGAAGGGGTTGCTTTGGATGTTAAACTCTTCGGTATTCTACCCCGTTGAGGACCCCCCCACACCAGGTTCCACCCCAAATCTCCAGGAATTTCCAACCCTAGTGTTGACAACCCTAATCCAAAACCAGAAGCTATGTCATAGGATCCTTGAAAATAACACAAACTAGGCTGCAGGCTTTTGACTTCTCCTGAACCGTCGTCAGTCTGAGTTCGAGAGAATTTGAAAACGTGCATACTTTTATTTGGGTTGGACCTGATAAAAAGTTTTACAGGGCTTTTGGTTTAAACCTTGCTTTGGGCCACTGTGGCTATCTGCAGTCTCTGTCTAAGAGAAGATGAGTGCTGCAGTCAGCACGAACTGGGCACATTAGCTTACGTTGCCAAAGAAGTTCAGGGTTGCTATGCAGAGGCAGACATTGGTAAACCAGTCCTGAACGTCTCTTGCCTTGAAAACCCTATGGGGTCACCATAAGTTGGCTGCAACATGATAGAACTTTCCACCAGATGCATTAATAAGGCCCAGAAAACCATTTTTTAAAAAAGATTGTTAGAGTTTTTAGGAGGTCAGATTTTACCCTCACTGCCATATTCTTCACTTTCTGTTCAATGTTACAAAATTTCTCAGAGGTCGGCACGAGGTCAAATAAGATGAGATGGTGGCTGATCCGTTAACTGATCCCCTGTGCGTCTTTTATTGCTAAATAACAGCTGCAGAGGTCGGTTTGGATCGGGGCCATGAAGCAATGGGGCTGAGGGTTAACTTTCCCCCCATCCTGTTTCTCCAACCTTAAACCTGCCTGTGACAAAGGGGGGTGGATTACCTAATAACAGAGAAGCCAATGAACGTGGGACCCCATCAGCCAATGGGAGGTGAGTGCTGGAATGCTGTCAGTTAAGACTGGCAGGCAAGTTTTGTCAACTGGAAGTCGTCAGTGGGAAATGAGAGTCTGTCTAGTGGGGCCATTTCCATACAGGGTATTTGCTCTGTGGATGCTGAGAAGCTGTCCGGAAGCATGTTTTTTTCTTCTTTTCCTATTGCATTCTGGTGCATCCACGCAGCTCCTAGAGTTCTCCTAGTTTTCTACAATCTGTCTCAACCTGCTTGGCTGTGAAGGTTTGGGAAAGACTGCTGTACAGCCCAGGTGGCTTGCTTTGAGGTGGATAAATTCAGGTTTTCTGGTCCACACGGCAGCCAGTGTCCCTGATCCTGCCCTCAGCCATTTCCTCAACTGTGCCACCAGGGGGCCTTTTTTGATTAAACTGGCAGCTGAATACCATTACATCAATAAAACATTATAACAATCTGTGTGCCAAGATCTCTGAATCCCCAGCTTTTTAAAAAAGTAAGCCTCTAGCCCCTTTCATTGCGGAGATATAAGGGGAAAGGCATATATCTGCCATCAATGGGGCTACAGACTTGCTGTTTTTTAAAACACACACAAACATGAAAACTGGGATATAAAGGCCTAGATTTGTATCCAGTAGCACCACAAATACCAACAAGTTCCCCAGGGTATAAGCTTTTGAGAGTCTAAACTCCCTTCATCGGATAACAGCTTTGAGATTCAAAAGCCTATACCTAGGGTTTCCAGCTCTAGGTTGGGAAATAACTGGAGATTTTGGGGGTGGAGCCTGAGAAATGTGAGGTTTGCGGAGGGGAGGGACTTCAATGGGGCATAATGCCATACAGTCTACCTTCCATAGTGTCCATTTTCTCTGTAGCCTGGAGATCAGTTGTTATCCCAGGAGATGTTCAGCCACCATCTGGAGGCTGGCAACCCTACTTAGACCCTGGAAATCTTGTTGGTCTTTAAGGTGCTGCTTGGCTCAGATCTAGCTACCCCCACCTACTGCTACCCCCACCTATAATGGGGAGAGACCCATAGCTACAGTGGGGCATTTTGGGGCTCTGCCCCCTCAAATGAGAGGCACGCCCCACCACAGCTGCTGTCCCTCTCTCCCTCCCTCCCCTCCTGTGACATTAAAAGGGCCCTCCAGCTGATTGACAGAAGCATGTGGCCTGCTGATCAGCTGGAGGGCTATTTAAATCTTGCAGGAAGGGAGAGATAGGGGCAGCTGCACACCTTCCCTGAAGGGTTAGTGGGGCATAGGAAAATTTTGTTAGGCAGCAGGGAAGGCCTGCAGCTGCCCCTCCCCCCTCCTGCCCCACAAAATTTTCCCATACCCCACCAACCCAAAATTTCTGGCTGTGGGGCTGAATGGATATATATATATTCAACTGCCGTTTTTGTTTTTTTTAAGGAACTGAAAAGGCCTGGGAAAGGGTAGCTGGCTGCTGCCAGGGTATTGGGGCAGGGAACCTTTGGGGAAACCTGCCATGTAGAACCCCTGTTGCTGCTGTGCTATAATGGAAAAACCTCACAAACTTAACAGAAGAGAAAAGATAAGAAGTTGTTTTTTACACCCAGCTTTACACTGTCTGAAGGGAAGGCAATTGTAAGCCGCTCTGATAGCTGAAGGAGTCTCAGAGCAGCTTACCATCCCCTTCCCTTCCTCTCCCCACAACAGACACTCTGTGAGGTAGGTGGGGCGAAGAGAGCTCTGAGAGAACTGTGACTGACCCAAGGTCACCCAGCTGTCTTTGTGTGCAGGAGTGAGGAATCAAACCCGGTTCTCCAGATTAGAGTCTGCCGCTTTTCTCTATTCTAAGGAGTCTCAAAGTGGCTTACAATCACATTTCTCCCCACAACAGGAACCCTGTGAGATGGGGCTGAGAGAGTTCTGAGAGAAATTGTGACTGACCCAAGGTCACCCAGCTGGCTACATGTGAAGGAGTGGGGAATCAAACCTGGTTCTCCAGATCAGAGTCCGCCGCTCTTAACCACTACACTACACTGGCTCCCAAGGACAGCACAGCCATCAGAGTTTTCCTCAAGCCCTGTTCTGGAACTGAGCAAGAGTGTTACTGAATGACAGCAGGGTAGCTGCATTTAGTTGTCACAGTTTAACCAGAGTGTGACAACATATTAAAGCCTGCCAGTGAAGGATTATTCTTAGTGTGTGCAGTGTAAAAACTGAAATCCCACAGCTCTGTGCTTCTCTGTTAATTTTTACCTCCGTTCACATGGTAACAAATACATTTTGTTCTTGTTCTTGATTTTAGAGACAAAACATCCTGTCTGTGTCAAGTCATCGGCCGTGAGCTGGAGTGGATTCTGTAACGGTGCCAGAATGCCATGTGCAAACTGATATCCCAGGGCGGTGGAAAGGTGATAGAGTTGAGGTGGTGTCAAGTAAAGGGAATGTATACCCACTGGAGGAAAGGTGGCATGGGGAGAGGAAGGGATTTGAAGTCACCAAATGTCATCATGAGGGGAAGAGCTAATTCCCTCACCCTGGACCACTTTTAGATGGCACTCCCCTTCCCAGCTGCTAGAATGACAACAATAATGATTTTTTAAAAAATCCGCTAGAGACCTATTTGATGATCTTCCAGCATCTCATTAGGTTTGGCCCTTCACCAAACCAGCATTTATTATTTTGTTAGTTCATTTATATCTCGCTTTCTCCCCAATGGGGCCACAGTGGCTCAAATGGTTAAGACGTTGAGTCACAGACCGGAAGTTCGGTAGCTCGGCAGTTCAAGACCTGAGTGCCACACGATGGAATGAACTCCCATCTCTGGCCCCAGCTCCTGCCAACCTAGCAGTTCGAAAGCAAGAAACTGCAAGTAGATAAATAGGTACTGCTTCGGTGGAAAGGTAACAGCATTCCGTGCGCCTCGGTGTTTAGTCATGGCAGCCACATGACCACGGAGAAGTCTTTGGACAACACTTGCTCTTCAGCTTGGAAATGGATATGAATACTGTCCCCTAGAGTCAGATTCGACTGGCTTTCAAGCAAGGGGAACCTTTACCTTTTACCTTCTCCTCAGTGGAGACCCAAAGAATCTTATATTGTTCTCCTGTCCTCCATTTTGTCCTCACAACAACCCTTTGAGGTAGTTTACGCTGACAGTGTGTGACTGGCCCAACGTCACCCAGCAATCCTCCATGGCAGAGTGGGGATTTGAATCTGGGCTCCCAGATTCTTGTCTGACATTCTAACCACTGTAACACCACACCACCCTGGCTTTACAGGACAAGCGGCTAAAATACTAGGTTGTGTCCCACTAACTCAGCAGGAAGTGCCAATCAGCTCCTGATTATAAACTGCCAAACCTAATACCAGCAATCTGCTTAAGAAGGAAAGGGGGAAAAATGTGAATCGAGTGAACCCATTAATTTAGAGTCGACATGGTTGACTCCCGCATTGTAGGTGAGATCTTCCTCATTGGAAACCAAAGAGCCAATATTTTTGGAAAATGAAAGAGGGGTGTTTAAGCAAATAATGGCTTAAATAATGTAGTTGGAACTCTCCAGGCAGCTCTTGATTCAAGAAGTAATTGTCTACGTAACAAATATGCTGACATTCTCAAATGTCAGAGAACAAAAACTTAAAATAACTAAAAAATAATAATGTAAATATCTCTCCGGGTGAGGGAGATGGGCGTGAGGGTGAAGGCAGCTGTGGTGTTTTGCCATGTAAATACTTTGCATGTTCTATTTCTATGTGGTTTTAATGTGGAGTTTTAAATGTATGTTGCTGTGATCTAAAATGTACACCTGCAGAGTAAGGGGGGGGGGCAGGATGGGTGAATGAAGTGTGTAATGCTTGGATGGTAGCTGAACCCAACAGAGTTGACTGTTTTGTTCAGAGAAAGGCTTTGTGTGAGCGGGAGAGCTGAGTGGTGTGAGTGTGGAGGAAGGAGCTTGAGTGAGGTACTGTGCAGTGTGAGAGAAATCTGTGTTCTGTGTGGAAGTTATTAGCCTGAGTGGCAAGTTGGGAAGTTAAGTGGTGTGGCAGTTATTAGCCCAAGTGTAGGGTTGCCAGTCTCCAGGTGGTGGCTAGAGATCCCCCAGAATTACAACTGGTCTCCAAGGGACAGGGATCAGTTCACCTGGAGAAAATGGCTGCTTTGGAAGGTGGACTCTGTGGTGTCATACCTCACTGAAGTTCTTCCCTCCCCAAACCTCGGCCTCTCCAGGCTCCACCCCTCAAATCTCCAGGTATTTCCCAACCCAGAGCTGGCATCCCTACTTAAGTGGCAGCTGAAGAAAATAAGCCTGTGTGGAAGTCCTTAGCCTGGGTGGCAAGTTGAAAAGTGGAGCTGGGTGGAAGTTATTGGCTGAAGTGTCAAGTGAGAAAATAAGTCTGTACGGCCACGTCTTTTAAAGGAACTATTATGCTTATGTACCTATCTGAAACCATTACACTTATTAACCATACAGAAACCGTTATGCTGTGTAACTTATAAATTAACTCTATTCATGATTAAGAAAAACAACTGTTTATTTTAAAGTATCCTCTTTTACCTCAGAGCCACCCCTACATGCTGACCATTCTGTCATTCCATCGTATATAACTAAGCCAGGCCCACAGCTACAGTGGGGCATCTCGGGGCACTGCCCCCTGACTTACCACCAGGCCCCCCCGACATCCCATCCAGCCCAGGTGCTCCCTTGGCTGTGTGTGCAGGGGTGTGTGCAGGGTGCCCCCTGACTTATTTAGAGGCCCCCCCAAATTAAAAAAAAGCCTGAACTAAGCCATCCTGTTCTTTGGGTCCAGCTAAGAATTCTAAGGCAAGTTGGGAAGTTAAGCTGCCATTGGCGGCAGTAAAAATAAGGAAGGCAAAAGAGGCAGCGGAACACATGTCACCTCAGAACACTATAAAGAGGTGCCTTTTGGAGCATGAACTATGATCTGGGAGAACCGGGTTTGATTCCCCACTCCTCCACATGCAGCTGCTGGCGTGACCTTGGGTCAGTCATGGTTCTCTCAGAGCTGTTCTCGAAAGAGCAGTTCTCAAAAGAGCTCTCTCAGTTCCACCTACCTCACAGGGTGTCTGTTGTGGGAAGGGGAAGAGAAAGGAGATTGTAAGCTTCTCTGAGATTCCTTCAGGTAGTGAAGATCGGGGTATAAACCCAATCTCCTCCTCCTCGGTTACTCATAAAGGGGTAACACAGAAAAGAGTGAAAACGTTACAAGAGTTCTTCACAAATCAAACATCTTTTAGTTTTCTTTCTAACTTGTACTGGTTAACATACCATCGAAAAAACGGTTAGAGAGCAAGGGGGTAACACCCCCCTCCAATTAAAGTCAAAGAAACCCCCATGTATCCTTCAGGTCCTTTTATGATCTGTGCAGCAAAGAAAAAATAATAACAGGAAAAGGGTATGGGGAAAATAAATATTGAAACACAGCAGAATTAATTGGGGAGATGAATACAAAATCTGCCCAGCAGTGTGTTCAATGGCCATTCCAGCCAAAGGGAAATGGATGAAAAATTTACAGGGCACTTTGAAGAAGGCCTGCCCGCTAGATGTGCAAATGAGTGAGATGACTCTAAATCAGCCAAGTTGGCTGCAGCCCACATTTGAAACTAAGAACTGTGAGCCATTAGAGGGGATATGCAACAGGGTTCCTGAAGAAGAAAAAAGCCAAGAGTTTGTTCCTTGGCAACACCGAGAGCACATTAATAAGAGATGATACCACTGTAAACTGACCACTAGATCAGAGGTCCCCAACCTTTTGAGCCTGTGGGCACATTTGGAATTCTTGCATGGCAAGGTGGGCATACCAGGTCCCTCTGAACAGCTGATGGGGATGGGGGCCCACTTACTGGGAGTGGGGAGCAATGCCAGAAATTAATGTGATGTGCCTGTGTGATCCGGAAGTCACACAGGCATGTCGAGAAGCGATGTTCTGGTTCTTGGGCAAAACTCTACAGCTAAATTAGTCATGTAGGCACATCACATTAATTTCCAGCATTCTTCCCTTTTCTTTGGGGGGGGGGGAGGGTTCCCCTCCACCCACCAGCTGACCAGTGGTAAGGGATGGGGGCTGAAAGTGGGAGATCCCTAACCCCTCGAGGGGATCTGGCATCCCTAGCACACCAGCAAAATGGCTGCCATAAAAAAGTTGCCACAGGAGATGGAACTAGCCACTAAATCAGGTGTGCCAAACATATGGCCCGTGGGCCAGATCCAGCCGCTGCAGGGGTTGTATCCAGCCCACAAGCAAGCAGCTCCCTCCTGCTTCCTTCTCCGGGACTGCTGCTGCATCACAACTTGCTTTTGCCCAGCTCCCTCTGCTGCTTCCTGTTTCCTTCCAAGCCAAGCCTCTCTTCTCTCCATTGGTTGAGGGCTCCTCCTTTGGGAGGAAGGGAGAGGGAGGCAAAGAGTGAGAGAGAGCTCCACCCACGAGAGCGAGTGAAGTGTAAGTCCCTTAGCTTTTTTAAGACCAGCAATGTTTTATTTCAGGTATAAGCTTTCGTATACTTCTTCAGAAGAGGAAGGGAGGGAGGGTGGGCACAGGGATTCTTCTGACAAGCACAATTTACATTGAGATCACTGTGCTCTGCTGTTTTCTTTGAGACTTGATATCTCTCTCTTTCTGTCTGTCTGTATATCTGTCCATCTCTCTGTCTCTCTCACACACACATGCACAGGTGTATGTGTGTTAAAAAGGAAAGGGCAGGTTGGGATAAGGGGAAAGGAGAATTAAAAGGAAATTATTATTCTGAAAAGCTTTTTTAGATTAGATTTCTCTGTGCCTATCTGGGATTTTATTTTTTTTCAAAAAGACCCTGATTAAGAATCAGAACACTTGGATTGGCTTTCACTGTTTAATAACCGAATTCCATTGGATTCTGTTGTTTAATAATGGAAGTAGATGGCTAAGTATTTAAAATACATTTATGGTTCCATATGTTCCAGTTCAACACATCTCTCATTCTCTCCTCCCACCTTGCTGGCAGCCTTTCTTCACTTCCCCTTTGCTTTTTCAACTGTTTCATTATTAGCACCAACACTTGAGTGGATTTTGCCCAGTCTGAAATCAAAACATCATTTCACTTGGAGAGAGCCCCCTATTCAGTTTAAGTAGATGAAGGGGAAAAAAAGAAACCTAACAGTACAGATTGCAAGCTTTATTAGTGGAAAGGAGCGAGAGTCCAGTAGCACTAACAAAATCTGTGGCAGGGCGTTAGGTTTCATGAGTCACTGCTCACTTTTTCACATACAGCAAGAATGAGTCCATTGGTCCTGATGTCTTGGAGAGTGGTGTGGTTTCAGATGCTAAACAACAATAGCAGGCATTGGTAGTGAGACAGGAAACCTAGGTCTCAATTCAGCCCTGGAGGATACATTGAGCTTCATTATCAGTTGCACTTCAGTAGTCTCTCTTTCTAATCTCCCCTTGAAGTTCCTTTGACTATTAGGTCAGGAACTGGACGTCCTGAAAGGTTAAATGTTTCCCCACTGATTTTTGAATGTTGTGGTTTCTAGTAGCAGACTTATGTCCATTTATTCTTTGCATCCTCTTCGACTGAATCCTCTTGGATGAAACTGAGAGTAGGTTTCCTGTTTCGTTACCAATGCTGGTATCTCCATGTCTATGACCCCTCTGCATATGACCCCTAATCCAATCAAGCCTGCTGTTGTCATTCACCTACTATTGCCATTTGGCACCAGAAATCACCTTTATAAAGTTTATATCTGCAGTACCTTGTGTTATGCTTTATGGCACTCATGGCCCAACCTGACAAAGTAATGTTTATGTTAGATCCGGCCCTTGAAACAAACAAGTTTGACACTCCTGCACTAAATGATTGCCCCAGCTTAACATCAGTAACACAATGCAGATCAGTGTGCTGTGGTGGCAGCTGCTGCCAAAGCAACATTAAAAAAAACCTGTACAGCCAATCAGAAGCCTTGCTGGACGAAAGCTGTACCTGGCCTCGCCCAACAGTCTAGGGATGTCATTGCCTTTAATTCGTGCACCAGTATGCAAGTACTGAGGGGGGCCTGATCTCAGCTGTTCTGCAGAACCCATTTTAGATAGCTGGGCAGGGTATTGTAGCTTTCAGATCAACAAATCAGGTGATGCAAGGAGCCAGTAGGTTTCCCATCTGACCCTATAAGGTTGCTGCTCTGGCCTAGTGCTTTCATCTGACTAACTAGCTGCTCCTGTACAGAAGAAGGAGGGTTGACAGTGGGCCACTAATTCCAACATGGCTAATCTCTTCCAGACCCATTGATAGGACTTGTCTCTTCTGTTCTGAGTGAATCCCACCAAGACTCTTGCCGTAAGTCAGTCTGTGCTGAGTGATGGCTCAGATTTCTCAGACGAAGAGCTACCTGCTAGCCCTCTGCTGCTAACTGAACAGCCACCTGCAACTAGCTCTGAGCCAGAAGGAGAACAAGAGATCCGATTACAGCTTACACCTTATAGCTCTGAAGTAGTAAACAAGTCTTCAGCAGCCATTCCCAGCCCACCTAGCTCACCCACACCCTTGCAGCGCCAACACTGTCAGAAATGCTTAGAGTCACAAGAAAGGAGAAGTGCGAGACTCATGGCCCATAGTCAGCTGTCAACTGAAGAGATGAATGCATAGTTTCAGGATGACTGCCAAGGAACTGGCTGAGAGGTTAGGTCATTAAGATTTGGGCTATAAATTTAGCTGGGAAATGCAGCAGTTTGTGGATACGACAAATACATTTTGCTGCTGAGCCACCAACCTTGCTGCTACCGGACCCCTGCAGCCTTGGACTGGACCTGACAACTGGGTTTTCTGGAACCCCTGACCTCGGACTGGACTTGGACTTGCTCCCTGGAACTCCTTGACCCTAGACTGGACTTTGGTAAACCTGCTCTCTGGAACCCCTGACTTTTTGACTGGACTTTGGTTACTCTCTACAACTTTGCCTGTCTGCAACCTTGCCTGTGACCTGCCGTGCAGGACTCTAGGCTGGGGAAGCTACATCAGTACAACTCACTTCCTATTTCTTGTGGCTAGGCTTGCCAGGCTACAGCCCCTGAGAACAATTGAAGGGGTGGAACTTGGTGTGCTTGCGGTGTGCTGGTGTGCCTTTGTCACTTCCAGTTTAAACCAGAAGTGACACAGGGGGATGCACAAGCATTTCACAAAAAGCTGTGGTTTTATCAGAGAGTTTTCATGGAATGCTAGAGCATCCCATGTCACTTCCAGTTTAAATGTGAGAGCTCTGGTGTGCTGCTGATGCACCAGGCCTTTCCTTCACCCAGTTCCTCTGTTAGGCATCAAAGGGAATTGCCAAGGAGCCTCCTGTTATATTGGAAGGCATGGCCTGCTTACTGGTGGCCCCGTTTGCTGTAGTGTGAGCTTCAGAACCTCCAAATGCCAATCTCCCTCAGATGAGGAAGGCTGTATCTGTTTCTCCCAATTAAGTCCTCTGGATGGCCAGCAGTTTCTGTCATCCCACATGGTATAGTCCCACACAATGCTGCAGCCAGTTCCAGTGACTTCTCTAGTCCCTTCAGCCCTGGATTAACTATTAAGCAAAATAAGCACGTGCTTAGGGCACCAAGGGAAGAGGGGCACCACAGAATTTCCCCCCTAGCTATCATGCCCTTAACTCTTTCACTACCACACTTGGCTTTAGTCAATTTTTTTTTTGCAATTGTCCTTATCTACCACATTCAAATTTAATTGGCGTTGTTAAAAAACAAACAAACCCTCAAACTTTGTTTGGTTAAAAACACATTTTCTTTGCCATGATGAGTGACTAAATTTCACCTCCAGCACTTCTTGAGTCACAGTGTCTTGTCAGTTAAGCAAAGGAAGGACATCAATTGGCCTTAATCCAGCCCTGAGTCCCTTGAACTGGATTGCAGATAGATAACCTATGGCTTTGGGCAAAACAGACTCTTGGCGCCTTCCTTGTGGGTCTCACCAAATACTGTCAGTAAATAACACACCATATATGGAATAAATGCATAATAAGCACATTCTATATTTTAGCTTGTTGTATTTAATTAATATTTATGAATGCCAATTCAGTAATAGTTCAGTAACAAATCCTGGGGAGTCGCTCCCCAAGGAGTTTTCAAGGCAAGAGATGAGCAGTTTGCCATTGCCTTCCTTTGCGTAGCAGTCCCAGTCTTCCTTGGTGGATTCCCATCCAGTTTGAGTTACTGGGGCTGCTCCCTTGAAAGCTTATACCCTAGGAAATCTTGCTGGGCATCCAGGTGCTAGTGGACTCAAATGTTGTTCTGCTACAGACTAACATGGTGACCCACCTGAAACTACTTGACTCGGTGAACCGCTGCTCTGAAGGGCAAAAGTGAAAGAGTCAGACAGGCCCAACCATGATTGGCCACTGACCCTAGGCAAGGCAAAGCAATGAATTGGCATCCCTCAGCACTGTGTCATCCCTGGCACAGTTGGCTCCCTTTGCCTCTGCTCTGCACCCCTGCTTTTAAGTCTGAGCACTGATTCTCAGTACAGTCTCTTTTGAGGTTGCCAGGTCCCCCCTGGCCATCAGCAGGAGATTGGGGGGGGGGTAGAGTTGCCAGATTCAAGTTGGGAAACTCCTGGAGATTTGAGGATGGAGCCTGGAGAAGACAGGGAGCTCAGCAGGGTCCAATGCAATAGAGCCCACCCTCCAAAACACCAACTTTCTCAGCAGGAACTGATTTCTGCAGTCTGGAGATGAACTGTAATTCTGGGGGATCCTCAGGTCCCACCTGGAGGCTGGCAACCCTAGCTTCTTTGGATCCACTCAGATTATCACAGAGACTTTACCAAGGCCAAAGAAGAGAAGTTGCCTTGTTGGTAATGGAAAGTACAACCTTCTTTGCAGGTTTTCAAACAGAAACTAGATGGCCATCTGACCGGAATGCTGATTCTGTGAACTTAGGTAGATGATGACGATGAAAAAGAGATTGGATTTATACCCCGGCCTCCATTACCCAAGGGAGTCTCAGAGTGGCTTACAAACTCCTTTCCTTTCCCCTCCCCACAACAGACACCCTGTGAGGTAGGTGGGGCTGAGAGAGCTCTGACAGAAACTGCCCTTTTTCAAGAACAGCTGTGCCAGAGCTATGGCTTGCCCAAGGTCATCCAGCAGGTGCAAGTGGAGGAGTGGGGAATCAAACCCGGTTCTCCCAGATTAGAGTCCGTGCAGATCACAAGAAGGGAGGGCAGGAAGGGTTGCATCAGTGCTTAGTTCTTGTGGCCCTTTCTTACACGCCCACTGCCCAGTTTGGCCAGGGATCCTGGAGGATTTTTGCCATCTTCTAGGCATGGAGCAGGGGTCATTGGGTATGTGTGTGTGTGGGAAGTATTTGAGAATTTCCTGCATTGTGCAGGGGGTTAGACTAGATGACCCTGGAGGTCCCTTCCAACTTGATTCTATAATAATAAGCAAAAGAACTTCGTGACACATATCAAAGCTGGACTGCTCAAGCCTGGGAGCCACCAAGCTGGCTGTAGTCCACCATCCATGCCAGGTGGCTCACCAGGTGCTTGGCGTTGCCTCGGTGTTTGCAGTCTAAGGCAAGCAGCAAAAACAAGAATTGTGTTGAATCCCTGGTGGATCACTATACGTGGCTGGTGCATGGGCTGTGTGAGTCACATGGGTTGCAGGCCTGAAACAGAAGAGTTAAAAGCAATAATGTTCCATTGATGTAAACTAAAATAAATTAAAAAAGAAGCCCATTGGTTCATTCTTTCTGCCATGAGACACTTCCATCTGAGGCTGCCACTAAATCACCTTATGCCCACCTTAAAGGCCACACAAATTAATAAGTAGAAAATTTCCCGCATCCTTAATGTGACTGAAGACAGTGGCTGGCAGATTTTAATTTACAGCGATGTCGTCCATTCTGGCCAGAGCGCTGGCTTATTAAAATTGCTCTCTATGAATGAGTCATAACGTTGAGAAAGTCTGTATACCCTGTTACGTTGAGGCGAGCATGATGTTCATGTGATGACCAGTGGGTGGCAGTGTAGGCTCTGAGACAGCCTGGCTACTTTTGCCTGGTTGATAACAAAAGGTACAACTTAATAAAGAATTTAAATCGAGCCAATGACATTTACTTTCTTTTTTTGTACAGTTTGCTATGTCTGTTAATAACCTTTGTGGTGGACTCTTTGCACAGGGAACAATCCCTCCTGGTGGTTTCATGTGCATATGAAAGAGGAAGGGACACAAAGCAGAACTCTGCCTGACTGCATGTGTCTAATGCAAGAACTGAGAGGTCGTCCCACCATCACCTTCTGTATCCTATCAGCCACTGGCACCACAGGAGCTCAGGGCCCCATATTGGGATGGGCCATGGCTCAATGATAGAGCATCTGCTTGGCACGCTGGAGGACCCAGGTTCAGTCCCTGGCATCTCCAGTTAAAAGGACCAGGCAGTAGATGATGTGAAAGACCTCTGCCTGAGACCATGGAGAGCTGCTGCAGTCTTAGTAGACAATACTGATTTTAATGGACCCATGCTCTGATTCAGTATAAGACAGCTTCATGTGCTCCATACAAAGTGATGCTCAGTATTCTTGGTGCTTGACGGGGAGGGGGGGCAACAGTGGGAGGGCTTCTCTTGTCCTGCCCCCACTGCTGGACCTCCTGATAGCACCTGGTGTTTTTGGCCACTGTGTGACAGAATGTTGGACTGGATGGGCCACTGGTCTGATCCAACATTGGCTTCTCTTATGTTCTTATGTTCTTATACCTCCTCAGCCAGCTGATACAGAAGAATACTGGAGTCAATTGTATCAAACATTGAGGAGGGATCTATGTTAATCAACCAAATTGCACTTTCCCTGTCTTTCTCCTGATGGTCATAAGCAAAAGGAGACCAAGATGGTTTCTGTTTCCTAACCAATTGGACTGCTACCATAAATTTGAGCGCCTCATCCAAAACAAGGATATTTGCCAACGGTCCACAGACTCATGTACTGACTCAGACCCTTGGTCTATCAAGACCAGTATTGTCTAGTTGGACTGGCAGAAGCTCTCCAATAGGAGTGGTCATGAACCACATTTTTGCAGTTCACTTCATAGTTTGTGGATGAACCATGAACCGAAATGACCTGATATGCCAGTTCACGAACCAAACTGGCTCATATAGGTTCGTGAGCCATTTAAAATTTAAACCCCTGCTTTCTGCTCCCCGTGAAAGTGGCAAGGAGCAGAAAGCAGGGATTTATCCTCTGATTCTGCTCCCCAGTGCTTCAAATTGGTAGGGAACAAAACCAGAGGGTTAAATGGCTCCATTTAACTTGGGGGTTTTGCTCCCCCCTCAAAGTAGGAGCAGATCAGGAGGATTTCAGTGACTGGGAGCCATTTAGCCATGGGGAACGGAAAATAGGGTTTAAATGGCTCTGAGGCATTTAAACCAAACATCTTAGTGGCAGAGAACTCCCAGCTGCTCAGCTGTTTCTCATGAAGAGCAGAAAGCAGGGGTAAGCCTCTGCTTTCTGCTCTTCACAAACTGCTACAAGCCACCACGAATTGCACCATAATTCGTGAAGTTTGTTGAGGTTCTTCAATTCACAAACTTCAGTTCATGAACCACGAACCGACCAAAATTCATGATGAACTTTTAGTCTGTCAGCCGGTTCATGCCCACCCTTCTCTCCAGTGTCTCAGAAAAGAGAGCTCTTTTACATCACCTACTACTTACTCCCTTTAATTGGAGGTGTCAGGGATTTAACCTAGGACCTTCTCTGTGCCAAGCAGATGCTGGGCTGCAGACTCCTTAGAAAACACAATCTTCTTGTAAAGCCATCTGAGTTACTGAGAAGTATTGGAGTTGGGAGTCCATGGAACAGTGAAACAGCTAGATCTTTATTGCTGGTCTGGATGAAGCATACAATCCAGGGCTCGAAGCCCTCCTTTTATGCTGGTCAGGGATAATTCCCTGACCTCGCCCAACTGGCCTGATAGGCTATTATCAGTCTATTTACATCTCATAGGTTCCCTGGGAGAAACCTAGGTACATGATTGGTGGCTGGTTCGAATCCACCTGGCCTTTGTTGTACCTGGCTGAAGCTCAGGTAGTTTCTTGGCCATGTGCTCTGGCCACATGGCGGTTGCCATTACTGGAGCACATGGCGACCGCATGGTCAACAGTTAGGGACCATCATTACAACCTGTGACAGTAAGTTTAGCAAGCTAATTACTCACTGCATGAAGACTTCCTTACTTCTGAATGTCCTTAATCTAAAACTTTGTTGCTGAGATTTGAACCAGCAGCCTCTTGGATCTCATGGGAAACTGCCAGGGCTGTCTTCAAATTTCTGTCCATTAGACAAGCTCAGGGTTTAAAGGAAAAACAATTTCTGCCAACAAAGGCTTCTCCATGAGAAAGGGTGCAAATCTATACATGCCCCTCTATGGGTGCCCTCAAGGTGTAGCCCAAGTTGCATGGGAGCCCTTTTCCTGTGATACGCCTCTACGTGACCAGGGGCAAATGATGCTACCACATTGATGAGGCAGGTTGTTCCACGTGATAGCACTGGGGGCTGCCTGGAAACCAAATCAGAGAAACCTTTTATGGCAATTACTCCTGAATGAAAATCAACCACTAAGAGACCCCAAATGGTTTCAAGGTACATCATGTATAATGAACCCACCATTTATCCTTCCTGGATAATTACAAATCTCCTACCAGTCTGTAGGTTGTTATAAATCTAATTTTAGGATTCTGGTATGCTGAACTTCTGTTTTCAATGTAAACTCTCCGCATGGTCTTTCAGGCAGCTAACGTGGGGAAGGCCTGAAGCCAGTCCAAGGTAGGAATCATTTCTGGGCTTAGCTCCTTTGTAATACAACCCCAGGGGTCCCAACCCTGCTTGCTAGCCCCATATGTCACTGAGTTCGGAATATGTAATGGTTGTTTGAATACTGAATGAGCAGTCTCTACCTAGGGATGCTAGACCCTCCCCTCGTGGGGCAGGGGTCCTCCTGTTTCAGACACTCCTCTCTGCTGCTGGGAAAATACCCCCCCCCCCCCGAGGCAAGAAGCTGGAAATAAACACAGTGTGCTTACGACAGCTGGTGACTTCGGCAGGAACGCTCTGGTTTGGGGGCAAAACTCTATGGTAGAAGCTAATTCAGAAAGGTTCAGCCCCTTCATGGGATGCTTCCTCCTGGAAAGGGTTGCCAGGTCCAGGTTGGGAAATACCTGGAGATTTGGGGGTGGGGCCTGAGGAGGGCGGGGTTTGTGGAAGGGAGGGACTTCAGTGGGGTCTAATGCCACACTCTCCAGGTGAACTGATCTCTGTTGCTTGGAGACCAGTTGTAGATCTCCAAGCAAGGAGATCTCCAGCCACCACCTGGATGCTGGCAACCCAATCCCTGGACCACACTGTAGGTCCCCGGTGAAGGCTCCCTCCAACAACAAAGTTGAAAATTATAAAAGTTTTAGAAATGTTACCAATTTACTGCTTTTATTCTTTATTCTGAGTCATTTATGCTTCCTATTTGTTTCATTTCATCCATTCATCTAGCCCCCTCAGGCTAAGAGCAGAAGGCCCAGTGTCCATAGGTTCTTGCCCAAGGGCTCATGCCACCTGCAGGAACTGGTGCCTGTTCCAGGAATAAACCAATAAAATCCTATCCCCTTGCATTGCCCATCATCGATCAGTGCCTCAGGGCAGCGTACGGCTGCCAGGGCAAAATGCACGGCACAAACATATTACATTATTAAATGCAAACAAATAAAGAATGTCCCTAAATCCCTCTCTGCTGCAAGCACGCCTCTTTGTGAACATGGTTGCCATTCAGCTTAGCGGCCGCCAAAAACCTATTTAGATGAGAAGGCTTTGTAGTGTCGCCACCAAAGTGTGAATCCTCCTGGTGTAGGGAGGAGCTGGGGGTCAGTGGCAGAGCTTAGCACATAGAATATCCTAGCTTCAGCCCTTGGCATCTCCAACTAAACAGACCAGGTGCCTAGAGAGGTGATGAGCTGTGAGAAGTGTTTGCTCAGGAATGCCCTAGGCTGATCTTGCATTGAGCAGGGGGTTGGACTAGATGGCCTGAGACCCTGGAGAGCCACTGCCGGTCAGAGTAGACAAGACTGACCTAGGCAGACCAGTGCTCTGAACCAGGAGAAGGCAGCTTCCTGTATTTGTGTGTCTTCCGCATGCAGGATGTTTCAGAGAACAGGTGCCATGGCTGACAGTGAACGTGCTTGAGCCATGGAAGATCAAGCAGTCTTCATAGCTGGGACACTGAAGAGGAAGCCCTTGGAGGATTTATGTTGGCATACTGGCTCATACCAGAAAAGACAGATCTTTAGGTATGTGGGACCCAGGCTGTATAATTTTTTTTTAAAGGTAAGAACAGGCGCTTTTTAAATTGACCCAAAAGCAAAGCAAAGTGTAGATGGCGTAGAACTGGGGAGATTCCACAGCAAGTGAAACTTCTGGATCACCTTAAAGGGTAGCCCATGGAAGCGTGCATTGTAGTAGTCCAGCAACGATGTAACGAATGCATGCCTCTCTTGGCAAACTCTAGGTAGAAAGCCAGTTTCTGCACTAAAGTGTACTTCAGAGGTTGCACTTCTCACAACTGTGTCAACTTAATTCATCAATCGAGTCATTGAGTTAGAAGGGACCTCCAGCGTCATCTAATCCAATCCCCTGCACAATGCAGGAAATTCACAAATACCTGCCCCCCGTGACCCCTGTTCCATGCCAAGAAGATGACAAAAACCGTCCAGGATCCCGGCCAAACTGGCCTGGAGAAAGATTGCTGCCTGACCCCAAAGTGGCGATCGATGTAGGATCTAATGAAGTTGGATCAAAGTGGGATCTCATACAAACTCCAAGCTCTTAGTCAGCATATGCAGCACCCTTTGCCATATCAACAAGCACTACCTGAATTTAGAAGGAGATGGCAAAGGATGAGATGGTTAGACAGTGTTATTGAAGTGATGAGCATGAAGTTGAGCAGGCTCCGGAGGGCGGTGGAGGACAGGAGGGCCTGGTGTGATGCAGTCCATGGGGTCGCGAAGAGTTGGACTTGACTGTGCGGCTGAACAAAAGGTGGTACCTGGATATCTCCAGCTATTACAATTGATCTCCAGCTGACCAAGTTTAGTTCCCCTGGAGAAAATGGCTGCTTTGGAGGGTGGACTCTATGCCCTTCTGTCATCCCTCCCCTCCCCAAACCCCGCCCTCCCAGGCTCCACCCCCAAAATCTCTCGGTATTTCCCAACCCAAAGTTGGCAACTCTACCTGTGTGTGTCTTCTCTGGAATCAGTAGTAGTGGGACCATGCAGGCGCAAAAAGCAGCGCATATGCTGTTGGTCATTTCAGTGGTTCAGTGTGCATGTACAAATGGGGGAAGCTGGCAGTAGTCTATGCTCAAAAAGTAAGTCTCCTTAATGACATGGTCATGATGACCCTGGAGGATATGTGCCTTTGGTTATCGGTATCCACACATTGCACAACTACAAATTACCAAAAAATAGCTTGAGTCCAGTGGCACCTTAAAGACTAAGAAAATAACAAAATCTGTGGCAGGGCATGAGCTTTCGTGAGTCACTGCTCACTTCTTCAGACTGAAAAAGTAGCACCTTGAAGTCCGGTAGCACCTTAAAGACTAAGAAAATAATAAAATCTGTGGCAGGGTATGAGCTTTCATGAGTCACTGCTCACTTCTTCAGACTGACTAAGAAAATAACAAAATCTGTGGCAGGGTATGAGCTTTCATTAGTCACTGCTCACTTCCATAGGCGTAGACTACGGGGGGGCTCGAGAGCTCAAGCCACCCCCAAAATTTCCCAGGGGGACTGAGCCCCCCCAGGACGTAGCGCCTGCCACCGCGGCTCGCCCCCGCGCCTCCCTAGGCCCTTCCGCAGCTGCCGGGCCTCCCCCCCCCGGCCTGGCCACTCCTCCGTCCTTCCCTCTCCCTCCCTCTTTTCTGGGCAAAGGGAGAGGAAAGGAGTGGCGGGGGGGGGGGGGAGAGAGGCACCGGCGGGGGGGAGGGAATCCTTTCTTGGGCCGGGGTTGTTGGGTGCGAAAGACGCAACTAAGAAGCTTTTGCCTACTTGAAATCTCCCGTTTTTGAGGGCTTGCATAAAAACTGAATGTTTCATTTGGTGGCTGAGCCGCTTATGAGGAGAGACTCGGAAAGAATGCCTAGAGCTGCGTTTCTGTTCCTGCACCATCACGGCATTTGGCGAGGCCTTGAAAAGGAGCAGAGAGCCATCCTGGGACTTGTAGATTGGCCCTTGGTCTGTGGAGGCGATCTGGGAGGCCTCACGGGGTCATGCTGGAAATGGCTGTCAGCTCCTCATGAGGTTTCCCAGGCAGGAGACGTTCAGAGGTGGTCCGGGGAGGTGCGGTGGTTTTCCGGCTGGGGGGGGGGGACATCGCCCCAGCGAGCGCGCACGCAAAGGACGCATGCTAAAGAGCCCCCGCCCCCCCGGAATTTACAAAACTCTACGCCCCTGATCACTTCTTCAGACTGAAGAAGTAGCACCTTAAAGACTAACAAAATAACAAAATCTGTGGCAGGGCATGAGCTTTCCCCCCCCTTCAGAATGAAGAAGTGAGCAGTGATTCATGAAAGCTCATACCTTGCCACAGATTTTGTTAGTCCTTAAGGTGCTACTGGACTCTTGCTCTTTTCTACTGCTACAGACAGACTAATACGGCTACCCATCTTGAAAAAATAGCTTATTTACGAGCCTGTGAATGCAGATTATACAGGATAGCCTGTAAGTGGATAGTGGCTATTGCACTGACATGAAAGAGTGCAATACAACATTCAGTATGAATCTGGAGCAAAAAGATGGAGGTGATCCAGTAAGGGGCTGTAAGGTAAAGGAAAAGGTTTCCGTTGTTCAAAAGCCAGTCGAAATCGACTCTAGGGGGCAGTGCTCATCTCCGTTTCCAAGCCGAAGAGCCAGCGCTGTCCAAAGATGTTTCCATGGTCATGGGGCTGGCATGACTAGACACCGAGGTGCACGGAATGCTGTTACCTTCCCACCGAAGCGGTACCTATTTATCTACTTGCAATTTCTTGTTTTCGAACTGCTAGGTTGGCAGGAGCTCAGTGTCTTAACCACTTGAGCCACTGCAGCCCCCTAAAGGGGCTGTACTTGTGGGTAAATGAGCAATTTTATTATAGTACTGTTGAATATTGCTCAGTGTCTTGTTCACAGTCTTGTTCACATTTATTGCATCCTTCAGTTGGGACTATGAGTAGACGGGAGGGAAGGCTCTGTTCCCTGGTAACACCTGATTTTCTGTGGGGGAGGCTGCTAATGAGCTTTAAACGCCTGGGGTGGATTCTGTACACAGCTATTTTATGTCTTGTCTGTTCCAAAAGCTACCTCAAGGACAGGAGACACTGCAGATGTTCTATAGCACATGCTAGAGTGCTATTGTAGCTCATACATTAGAATAGACCTGTGGCAACCTGCCTATAAACACTGCCACAAACACTGGTTTAAAAAGCCAAGGTTATGTTGAAGCTTTTCTTTCACTCCTTCTCCCGGATGCTGAATCTGTTTCAGTGGTTCATTTGTTTAAGAGGGTTTTTTTTTCTTTTTTCCCTAACACTATCAAGTAATTTTCATCTGTGATAGTTCAGAGTGTGTGTCCCCCCCCCCCCCCCCGAGATTTACATTCCATGTTCACCTGCGGCCAAAGGATGACTCCAACGTTGTCTAAAGCAAACAAATTAAAGCACACAAGGGAAGTTAAAAGACGCCACTAAAGGTGACGCATGAGTGTAGCCAAAAAATCTCGCCTGCCCCCGCATCAGAAAAACAAAGCTTGGAACACACAGACCACATTAATTTTATTTCTACAAATAATGAGAATTGAGTGCAGAGGGTGAGATGTGATTTCTGCCGTCTCTCCTCCCGATTCCCCCTTAGTTATTTGCAGATGGGGCTGGTTGCCAAGTCCCAGAAATTGTTTACGACGCCCTGCTTGTCTCTCCTTCCCGACTTGTGGATGTGAAACAGCAGTGTCTCCTTGCAGCCACCTGGAGGTACATCATTTGCTGAATATGGCGGTCAGGTTTCCATGTTTCCAAATGTGGCAGGTGCAAATTACCTCTCTCTCTAGGGAATCCTGACACAACGGATGAATATGATGAGAATTGCAGGGCTGTTACCTGAGCCTGTACATGATTTTGATCCATGCAGGGAATCTAGGAACCTTTTGATGATTTCTAAGTACTGCGATGCTGCACTGCAAGCCTTTCATGGGCCCAGGAGTTATCAGAGCATTTCCCACTCAGATCAGAACATCTTATTTGCTAGTAAGCCACAAAGTATTATTGACATCATTTCACATGTTATTTTATTATTACTTTATTTATGCTCTGCCCTTCTCTTCAGTGAGGACCCAAAGCCGCTTACGTAGTTTTCTTGTCCTACATTTTATCCTCACAATGACCCTGTGAGGTAGTCTAGGCTGAGAATGTGTGATGGGCCCAAGGTCACCCAGTGAGCTCCCATGGCACGAGTGAGGATTTGAACCTGGGTCTCTCACATCCTAGTCTGGCACTCTAACCACTGCACCACACTGGGTCTCCCTTTCTCAACTATTGTTTACTGACTTCATTGATATTCCACCTTTCTCTTCAATGGAGACCCAAAGCAGCCTGCATCCTTCTCATCTCCTCTGTTTGGTTCTCATCAAAACGACCCTGTGAGGTAGGTTAAGCTCAGAGCATATGACTGGCCCAAGGTCACCCAACAAGCTTCCATGGCAGACTGGGAATTTGAACCTGGGTCTCGGGTTGCCAGGTCCTACCTAGTCACCGGTGGGGGAAGTTGGGGGACATTCCTGGAGGGTCTGGGGACATCACATGATGTCCCCGACATGATGACATCACCCGGAAGTGACACCATCGCATGGTGACGTTGCATGGTGATGCTCTGGTTTGAGGGCAAAACTCTATGGTTTGAGGGCAAATTTACCATAGAGTTTTGCCTTCAAACTAGAGCATCCCCTGCGATATCACAGATGCAATGATATCACTTCTGGGTGACCTGATTGTGTCAGGGATGTCACCTGGGGATGCAGCTGTTTGGGGGCAGGCAGAAGCCCCCCAAACCAGGGGAATCTCTGCCGTGATTCAGTGCAAATCTCTGAATACTACATCAAGCTGTCTATCTCTCTTACATATTGTAGGAGGTTCTTTTTAAAACAGCTGTCCAGACTGACCTTAAGACTTTCTTTTTAGAAAAGACAGAAATAGGCATGTTGAACAGAATGTCAGTGAAGTAATCCTGTGCCTCCCATCTCACAATGGATCTGGTTTGACTTTCAGGGCACCTGCAGTGGAAACCTATTTAGGAACATTTACCATCTCATTGTGGTGGTGAGAGAAGGATGGGAAGCAGCAGGGAGGTGTGATAGGACCTTAAGTCCGTGGTTGTAGTTCATAGGTCCCCCAGCGGGAGACCTAGGCTCGTAATTGGTGGTCACTCAGGATCCAACTGGCTATTGTTCTACCTGGCTGAAGCTCAGGTAGATTCTGACCATGTGCGCTGACCACTTGGCGGTCGCCATTACGGGAGACCAGGCGACCGTGGTCTTAGTACACAACACCAGGCATTTTGTGTCTAGAGACATCCAAGAAAGAATCATCTTAGCTACAGTCGGGGTCTGGTCATGTGATTTAAAAGAAGCCACGGAAAAGGCTAGTAGGCTGATGTTATCCCTGACCCACTCCTTCCTGCAGCCCAGCAACAGGCGTGGCTATCACTCAGTGTGAATTCTAAAAACCTGGGAATCAAATTTTCTGGTGTTGCAAATGGCTTCCAGGAAGATCCAGGAAGATCTGTGATCATCAGTGCCTTTTGCTGCTGGCTTGCCAGATCCTATATTTCTTTTCTAGAAAGGATCTCTTTATCTGAAACTAGCCTGATGCCCGTGCTTCGCTACGGTATTTAGGTTCGGCAAATCCAGTTATAATACTGACGATGTGAAGTTTGAAATGTAACATTTGTTGTAGGAATTCTAATGGAGAAGATTGTAGTGTAAAAAATGAAGTAAGACATATGTTCTCCCCCTCCCCCTTCTCCACTGAAGGACCTCTCTGTAGACCACATTGGTGGTTCTGCCCTCAGGTGCTAGGATCACCAGGCTGCTTGGTGAGCTTACTCTGGAGAAGGCAACATAGAACTGTCCATTTAAGAAGCTGTCGTCTGTTAAGTCAACTCCTGCCACCTTCCACGAAAGTGATGGCCTCTCTACTGGTGTTCCTGGATTGGTTTGCTCATATGGAGACTGTGTTGTTCTGAGCACCTCAGGGTGATCTTGCTGATCTTGCTGACCTGTGATCTTGCTGACCTGTGATCTTGCTGTGATCTTGCTGACCTGTGCAGCTCAGTGCCCTGCAGGAGTACTATGTGCAAATGTATTTGCTTCATTCCTAAGTTGCCTCCTCCTTGTAGCGTTAAAGTACCCTGGCCCTGCTCCAACACCTGATGGACACCCGCCTGTCTGGTGCGTGTGTGGGGGATTATGCTTAAAGGCATCCGGGAGGCTGGGCCAGCAGCAGGGCTAAGGCAGTCCTGCTGAGCAAACCTCCCCGGCAGCTGTAAGCATCCCACCTCCTCTCCTACACCTGACAGGCAACTGGCTGTCCATTGTAGGAGGGGGAGGGGAGAGTATGAGAAGCCACTGTGGAGGTGGGGCCAGCAGGATCACTAAGGCATTACTGCTGGGGCGGGCTCCCTCATGGCTTTAAGCACCCTGCAACCGCTGCTGCACCTGACAGACAACCACCTGTCAGGTGTAGGAGGTGGTAGGAGTGTGTTGGAAGCCATCAGAGAGGCTGGGCCAGCAGCATTACTGCACCTCACAGGTAGTTGTTGGCCATTCCTGATTTCCTCAACTGTCATTAGCTCTGTGCAGTCTCCTTTAACTGGTTTTTTAAACCACAGAATGCTGAGCTCTGCAGCTGACCAATCAGAGAGCGGGGTGTGTGTGCAAGGAGGCAGCCACATAGAAATCAATGGGGAAAGCACATTTTACTCCCTTTGACTCACTTAGGGGTCGAATTTCTAAAATAATCCTTTCTTAGTGAGCACCTACGCCATGGTAGGAGCGCTCTCCCTGAATCTGATGTTTCTAGGTCCAGTGTTTTGGCCTGGGCATTGATTTTATGGTGAGGCGACTTTCTTTTATATATATAGATATAAATGTGCTAGGACTTATCAAACTCACTGACTCTGTGCACCAGTGTGGTTTCCTCTTGTCTTTTGGTTCCTCTGCTGGTGTCTTATTTCCTGTTGTATTATGGGAACAGCAGACACCAATGGAGACACCTCTGTGTGTAACTAGAAGCTATTTAGTTACCAAATCCAGGGCTAACTTGTTTCGTCTTTGGACCCAGCTGCTGAGTAGTCCTTAAGATGAAAACTGTATCTGGTTACTGCTCGAAAAATAGTCCGTTACTGCATCACAGTGCCACGACACTGCCATAAAGCTGCATGAAATCAATATTGTGAAGAAGGTTTCTGCCCTAAATGTAGTGAGTGAGACACTTCCCTCCTTTAAAAAAAAATCACACCTGATTATTACCAATTGTCATTTTTGCAACAAAATGTGAGCTATAGTTCTCAAGACCTGGTGCCTGAATCATATCTCATGTATCTGATGAAGTGAGTTTTGACTCACGAGGGTTTACACTGGAGAAAATGTTGTTAGTCTTTTAACAGGCCTCTGGGCTCTTGCTTTATTTTGCTGCTACAGACAAGCGCAGCTACTAAGGTTGGGAAATACCTGGAGATTTGGTGAGTGGAGCCAGAAGAGGGTGGGCTTTGGGGAGGGACTTCAGTGGGATATAAGTTTAGAAATACCAGCCTCCAGGCAGGATCTGGAGATTCCCTGGAATCACATCTCATCTCCAGATTACAGAGATCAGTTCCTCTGGAGACAATGGATGCCTTGGTGGGTGGACTCTATGGCATTGTGCCCCACTGAGGTCCCTGTCCTCCCCAGGCTCCACCCCTCAGGCTCCAGTAGGGTTGCCAAGTCCTAAAAACTTACCGGCAGGGGGGAGTTCTCCTGGCGCCGGGAGCTTCCCCGGCGCGCGCGCTTGCGTGCGTGCCATGACGATGTCACCGGAAGTGACATCATCACATTGGGGGCGTTGGTATCATAGAGTTTTGGGGTGATTGCTAGAGCGTCATTCCGGCAACGTCCCCAACGTGATGACGTCACTTCCGAGTGACGTCATTACGATGGGGACATCGTCCTGACAGGACGACTTCGGGGGTGGGGTTCCCCCCGCCGGCCGAATGCTGGCCGGGGGATCCCCCGCCCCCCGGGCTGAATTGGCAGCCCTAGGCTCCAGGAGTTTCCCAACCTGAATCTGACAACCCTATAACCCCATCCCCTGCCAGTGGTCCGGGGGGACCTGGCAATGCTATAAAATTCCATAGAGTATACCTTCCACAGAGGCCATTTTCTCGAGGTGAACTAATGTCTGTCACTTGAAGATAGGGATGTCACCCTCCAGGTGGGACCTGGAGATCCCCCAAGAATTACAGCTCATCTCCAGACTACAGAGATCAGTTCCTCTGGAGAAAATGGATGCTATGGAGGGTGGACTCCTTGGCATTGTACCCCACTGAGGTCCCTGTCCTCCCCAGGCTCCACCCCTCAGGCTCCAGGAGTTTCCCAACCTGGATCTGGCAACCCTATAACCCCATCCCCCACTGGTGGTGGGGTGGGGGTCCTGGCAACTGTACCTGCAAATCAGTTGTAATCCCAGGAGTTCTCTAGCTGGAGGTTGGCAACCCTAATAGCTACCCACCAGGATTTTCCCAATGCCTATAAAGTTTATCAAACTTTCTTGGCCTTCCCAGCTCCCTCCTCTGTCCGTCTCTTTGGGAGCGTGCATCACAATGCTCCGCCACCTGTGGTTTGCATCCCGCTGCTTCCCAAGAGAGGCTATGAGTGAGTGCGAATGGATACCGATGCTTCTTCCTACTGTTTCCTCACCCTGTTGCACTTTCACGGGTTGCATGGCAACAGGGCCTTTGTGGAAGTGGAAGGCATTGATCTCTGAAGGACATAATACAGCAGCTCCTGCCGCCGCCTGCTGCTTGCAAAACCCCCGCTCCAGGGACTCAGAGAAAAGGGAGGGGTTGGATGTGCAAGGCCATCAGACAACTGGGTGATCTTGTGACTTCCATATACTTTACTGTGTGGTTTCAGCGAATGATCATGTGCCTTCCCTAAACAGCTTAGAATCTCCATTTCAGCTGCTGCTGGTGGGGCAGCAGGGAGAGAGTGGGGGAGGAAAGAGAAGGTTTTGCAACTGTGGCTCCATTAGGGTTGTCAGCCTAGAGATCTCCTAGAATTATGACTGATCTCCAGACTACAGAGATCAGTTCCCCTGGAGAAAATGGAAATCCAGAAACAACATCCGTGACTAAAATAACAAAGTGTCAATAAAGATATGTTTGCAAAATCATTTACTGTAGTGATTCTGGAGAAAATTCTCGTTTATAATGGCTCACACGCAATGAATGCTGCACAATGTAAACAATTCGTTTCACAATAATTGCTTTATCTGAGCGTGTAGCAATCACAATTCTTATCAATTTCTACTTTTCATCTCCTGAAGGAAACATTCCATGTTGACTCTCTGATAACAGAACCCAAGGTCATTTGGATTTCCACTTCCTCCTGTGATCTCTAATTTTTGGCTTTCCCTGGAGAAAATGGCTGCTTTGGAGGGTGGACTCTATGATAGGGTTGCCAACTCAGGGGTGGGATATTCATGGAGATATGGGGTGGGGCTAGGGCTGCCAAGTCCCCCGGTAGGGCGGGGGAAACACCGATTTTTAGTCCTTCCCCCCCGCGTTTTCAAAGTTGGCCACCGGGGGGACAAAATGGCTGCCTTAAAAGGGAAATGTCTGCAGAGAGCCTGCCCTGCAGTAAAAAGCCTCACCAGACATTTCCCCTTTAAGAAGTCAGCAAGAGAGCTTCCACAGCAAGAGAGGTCCGCCCAGAGATTAAGGAGGGACTGAAGGAGCTGCTTTTGCATGTGGCTGGCAAGGTAAATTTCTCTTCCAGCTCTTTTCATTCTCTCTCCCTCTTTCTTTTTTCTGTCTGTCTGTCTCTCTCTCTGTCCCCATCCAGCAGAGGTCTATCAGTGGCTATTATAGCCACAAGGTCTAAATGGAAGTAAGTGCCTTTGCCAGTTTTTTTTCCTTCTCTCTCTCCCTCTTTCTTTTTTCTGTCTGTCTGTCTCTCTCTCTCTCTCTGTCCCCATCCAGCAGAGGTCTATCAGTGGCTATTATTAGCCACAAGGTCTAAATAGAACCCTTTGTCTGGGGCAGTGAGGCTCTGAATTCTTGGTGCTTGGGGGGCAACAGTGGGAGGGCTTCTGGAGTTCTGGCCCCGCTGTTGGACCTCCTGAGGGCACCTGGTATTTTTGGCCACTGTTGTGACACAGAGTGTTGTACTGGATGGGCTGTACTGGATGGGCCAATCCACTGTGGCTTCTCTCCTGTTCTTATGATATGAAAATCATATTTAGCACTTGTGTAGCACTTAGGGCTTCATATTCTGCCGAGATGAGGAAGGATTCAGTAGGGCTGTTGCTCAGTGATAGAGCATCTACTTGACATGCAGGAGGTATCAGCTTCTTCAGCTAAAAAAGGATCAGGTAGTAGGTGACATTAAAGATCTCAGCCTGAGACCCTGGAGAGCCACTACCAGTCTGAGTAGTCAATACTGACCTTGATGGACCAATGGCCTGATTCAGTATTAGGAAACTTCATGAGTTCATGTGTCAGCATGTGGAAGCAACATCACAGGATGTGACATCACAAAATGATGTCACTTCCTTTCTCCTGGCTCCACCCCCAAAGTCTCCTGGCTCCACCCCCAAAGTCCCCAGATATTTCCCAAGTTGGACTTGGCAGCCCTAGGTGGGGCCTGGGAAAGGTGGGGTTTGGGGAGGGGAGGGATCATAGCAGTGTTAAATACCACAGAGTCCAAACACTTAAGATGACATTTTCTTCAAGGGAACTGGTCTCTATTACCCGGAGATGAACTGTAATTCCAAGAGACCTCCAGATCCCAACAGGAGAATAGCAACTCTACCTTATAACTTCTAAGGTCCTTCCCCAAACCCTCTCCTCCCCAAGCCTCACTCCCAAATCTCCAGGAATTTGCCATTGGCAACCCTCGGCTCAATGGTAAAACATCTGCTTTGCAGGCTGAAGTTCTCAACCTTGGCATCACAACTGAAAAAGGATCGAGTGGCGGATGATATGAAAGACTCCACTGACACCCTGGCAAGCCATTGACAATCTGAATGAATAAGACTGACCTTGGTAGACGAATTGTCTACCTCAGTAAAGGTAAAGGTTTCCCTTGCTCAAAAGCCAGTCGAATCCGACTCTAGGGGGCGGTGCTCATATCCGTTCCGAAGAGCCAGCGCTGTCCGAAGACTTCTCCATGGTCATGTGGCCAGCATGACTAGACGCCGAGGCGCACAGAACGCTGTTACCTTCCCACCGAAGTGGTATCTATTTATCTACTTGTGATTTCTTGCTTTCAAACTGCGAGGTTGGCAGAAGCTGGGGCCAGAGACGGGAGCTCACTCCGTCACGTGGCACTCAGGTCTCGAACTGCCGAACTACAGGCCTTCAGGTCTGCAGTTCAGCGTCTTAACCTCTGAGCCACCGTGCCCCAGTCTAACTCAGTAGTATAAGGCAAATCCACATGTTCAAGCAAAGTAACGCAAGAATAAAATCCTTGCATTTCTTTCTGTCAGGGCTGGCGTCAGCATACCCTAAGGTAGGGCAGCTGCCAGGGCCCAGGGCTTTTGGCAGGGCACACTGTCATTGATCACGTATCTCCCCTGCTGCCCACCCACATACTTGCAAGCACTTTCCTATCCATGCTCCCAACTGTATGCACTGCATATACAGGGAATGGGCATGTGGGTAGTGCAGGCATTTGTAAGTGCAGGTGGTGAGAGGCAATGTCCCCTCTAATCCCCCCCCCCCCCCACTGAGTGAAGCAGTTCAAACCCTGAGCAGAATATAACTGCTGTAATTTTGAAATGGAAAAAAAAAATCTAAGGGCACAAAGTGCTCTAAATGGCAGAAACACACCAAAAACACTGGGAAGATTCACTTATAGACAATGTGCGAACCGAATAAAGACTATTACAAATTCGTACATCATATTAGATTTATATAAACTTCAAGAGACTTCTACTAGAATGAAAACTTCTAGAATGCACTTTAAACATGTACAACACCGTGTCAGGGAACTAAACAAGTCAATTACAAAGCTAGATCCAAATCATAGAGGTTACTCAATTCAGCCGGTAAGTCTTCTGAAAAAACAGGGGCATCTAGGCCACCTGAAACTTCTATGTTCCACAAATAACAATTCACCAGCAAGTATATACAAACCTTCCAGTACACGGTGTAGCATTCCAGCAGACTAATGTCTTTCCCAGGTTAAATCACCTTTCCAGTCTTCATCAGAGTCCAGAATATGCATTTGCACATGGAGCTCACAAACTCATTGGAATTCTCGCCGCTTCCCTTCATCGAAGAGCTGACTGCTCCACCCTTAGAAGGGCTGGCAGAAGCTCTGGTGTGAATGAGCAGCCACTCATGTGCGTAGCTTAGAGAAAACACTGGTGAGGGGGCTTATGAAGAAGGGGGGGATGATGCATAGGGATGTGCGTCAGCAGGTAGGAAGGGAGGCATGAGAAGGGGGCCCTGGTGGTAGGCGGAGGAGAGGAGGGGGGGCCTGGGTACTCTCTGCCCAGCCCCCCCAAATCTGGAACCAGCCAGTTTTCGGTAAAGGGGGAGTACCGTGGGCAGATGGGTTCCGATGCAGGAAGAAAACGAAGCGGCATTGGGTGGATGTTCTCAATTACAGTTTTACAGTTTTACACTTCCTTTTACAGTTCCTCAGGGCCTGCAAGACAGCGCTCTTCCACCAGGCGTTTGACGAAGGAGCTGCATCTAGTAAGCTTAGACCCTGTGCCCTGATGCCACCACCATCAGCTTGTGTTTCGCCAGCATGAACTGGACTGAGATGACCAATGCTGACTGCACTCTTCATTAAGACTGACTATCAATGTTTCGCCATCGTTACATAAAATCACCTACTAGCACTTTATGATGGGTTTTATATATATATTTATATTTGTTCTGTTTTTATCTGTTTTAAAATTTTATGTAAGCCACCCTGAGCCTGCTTCGGTGGGGAGAGTGGGGTATAAATCAAATCAATCAATTAATTAAAAGGGAGAAAAGATTAAGTCATTTCAGCCAGCCGGTGGAGCTGAAGGAATGAAAGTCAAAGGAAGGGACCTATCTGGATTTGTGTGGCGTAGCAGTTAGAGCACTGGACAAGGCACCGTGAGACCTGTGTTCAGATCACCACTCTGCTGTGAAACTCACTAGGAGACTCTGAGCCTGTTACAGCCCCTCAGCCTGACCTACCTCATAGGTCTGTTGTGAATAGGGTTGCCAGCCTCCAGGTAGTGGCTGGAGATCTCTTGGAATTACAACTGGACTCCAGACAATAGAGATCAGTTCACTGGCATAAAATGGCTGCTTTGGAAAGGGGACTGTACCCTGCTGAAGTCCCTCCTCTCTCCAAACCCCACCCTCCCCAGGCTCCACCCCACAAATCTCCTGCTATTTCCCAACCCAGACCTGGCAACTGTAGTTGCGATCATACAATGGGGGAGCCACGTACGCTAATCTGAACTCCGTGAAGAAGAAATGGATATCGTTCTGAGTGCATGTCAGAAAAGAGGTATATCCATATTTTAAATGAATAAAATGGATAAATCCAAAGGCAGAGAAATTGGGATGGGTGGCCGGGACCATAGAAGGCGCTGAAGGTAAGGGCAATGGTTTTGTCAAGATGTGGGATTCGATGGGGAACCTTGGTGTCTTTGTCTGACTGCACCCATACACTCAAACAATGCAAAGGAAACTTGGCACATTTCATTGTGCTATACTCTAAACTGCTCTTGGGCAGGATATTAGCTCCTAGGAATAATAACTTAATAACTTCCTTGATCCCCCTACAGCAGAAGAATTAATCAAGGTGACACCTCACAAGGCCAACTGAGCTTCCAAGAGGCTTTTAAAATTATTCATGGGCAGCATAAAAAAGACGAATACTTTTATGAGTTCCTCTCACCTCCACCCCAGCTTGGTTTAATAAAACAGCTCTGAAATAAACTTGTGAGTCCAGCTTTGTATCTGGCGTCTAGGGTTGCCAGCTCTAAGCTGGGAAATACCTGGAGATTTGGGCAGGGTGGTGGAGCCCAAAGAAGGTGGGGTCCTCAGTGAGGTGTAATGCCATAGAGTGCATCCTCCAAAGGAGCTGTTTTCTCCAGGGAATCTGATCTCTGTCACTTGGAGATCAGTTGTAATCTCAAGGTCTCCAGCTACCACCTGGAGGTTGGCAACACTACTGGTGCCCATAGATGACCCACAGTTCTCCATACATGTGTGTACATAAGGATGTATCCAAGGGTCTTGAAAGCTGCATTTAAGAACTAATCTTTGGTGGACTGTTTGCCGTGGAAAGAGGGAAGGGGCTTGAAAAACATTTTCAAAAGAGCATCTTCACTTCCTGGGTCGGTTCTTCACTGGAGGACATGCAAAGAAGTTGCCCCTCCCCTCAAAAATGAACACGCTGTAGCCCTGCCTAGCTCATTTTTATCTCGCCCTTCCTCAAAGGCGCTCAAGGCAGCTGACCTTGTTATCCCATCTCAACCCTGTGAGGTAGGTGACACTGACTGACAGCGTCATAGTCACCGTTTATTATAACAGTTTTGGAGCCTTAGCACCAGCTCATATTGGTTTTCACCCGTGCCTATCAAATGTGAATGCAGGTGCATTGGCTAACCAACGATAGTTCTCCCTCCCCCCACAAACCACAGCAGGATCCACATGTTATTGCAATATTGTACTCTTATCATTAGTTTCCTGGATTTTCCTGCCCGGTCTTGGGACTTAAACAGAGGAGCAGAAAGAAGGTTTGCTATCTCTCTCCATTCATAAAATGCAAACTGCAGGCTTGTGCATCCTCAATTTGCCTCAGAAACATACAGGGACGGGAGAGGCTTCAACCTCCATGTGGTGTCACTAGTTCAAACTAGGCTCCCTGGTTTATTGCTTGCATTTTAAAGGTCATGGTGGTGGGGAAATCTTGTTTTAATAAGATTTCCGTGCAGAACAAGACAGGATTTTCGTTTCCTCTGTTTGAACTAGGGTTGGCAGTCTCCAGACAGTGGCAGGAGATCTCCTGGGATTATAGCTGGCTTCCAGGTGAAAGAGATCAGTCCCCCTGGAGAAAACGGCTACTTTAGAAGGTGGATTCTAAGGCATTGTACCCCACTGAGGTCCCTCCCCAAACCCTGCCATCCTCAGGCTCAGGGTTGCCAGCTCTGAGTTGGGAAATAGCTGGAAATTTGGGGGGTGGAGCCTGGGGAGGGCGGGGTTTGGGGAGGGGAGGGACATCCACAGAATATAATGCCATAGAGTCCACCTTTCAAAGCAGCCATTGTCTCCAGGGGAACTGATCTTGGTTGTCTGGAGAGCAATTGTCATAGCGGGAGGTCTCCAGGGGCCATGTGGAGGTTGGCTACCCTAGGTCCCCAAATCTCCAGGAATTTCCCAACTCAGAGCTGGCAACCCTGGTTTGAACCCTCATTGTGCAATCCTGAACAGGTGCACCCTTCAAAGGCAGATGACTTCCACTTACCTACAAGTGTGTCTCTTTGCTTAGGATGCTGTTGCCAGGGTCTAACCCAGGGTTTAATCTAAGTTGAGGATCCTGACTTATTCCATGCATGTGTATATGGTCCTGCCATATGCCTGCATATGTTACGGGTACCCAAAGTTATTTCTAACCCAGGATTCCATCGCTGCACCCTGTGCAAGAAGAGAGAGGAGATGGGTGAAAGGAGTATGCATCAGCCTGGCAATAAGTTAAGTTCATGCACATTTGGGCTTTGTTTCAGCTCGTCAAGGTGTCTGAATGCACTCTTTTGTCTTTTCAAGTGCAAAAAAAAAATCACAGAAGATCCAAACCGTGCATAGATCATAGGCGTAGAGTGGGGGGGGGGGGCTCGAGGGCTCGAGCCACCCCCGAAATTTCCCGGGGGGGGGGGCTCAGCCACCCCTGGCAAAATTGAGCGCCTGCCGCCACGCCTCCCCGGGTCCTTCCGAGGCCTGGCCGCCGCTGCTGGAGAGGGAGAGGGAAGGGGTGGCCGAGGTGGGGGGGGAGAGAGGCACTGGCGGCAGCAGCCGGCGGGCCTCAGAAGGGCCCGGGGAGGCGCAGCAGTTTCCCAGGGGGGGAGAACATTATCCCAGCAAGCGCGCGCACAAAGCGCACACACTAAGGAGCCCCCCCCCCGAATTTCCAAAAGTCTACACTCCTGGCATACATAATGAAAAACATTCAACAGCCAATGAGTATGATAATCTGAACCTATATAAGTAGTGTAGTGCAGTAGTGTTTTTTGTTATTTATGCACGGTTGGTATCTTTTGTATAACTTACTCCCTTCTGTGCTTCTCTACCGTTTGGGCAAAAAAACCCCAATCACGGCCTGCGGTGTGTGTGGGGGGAGGCTTTCATGTACGATGTTCTCTATATTGGTGACGTTCATCCCAAAGGCAAATGTTTCAGAAGTTGTTGATTACACCTGCCTTTGTTTCTCAGGCAACCACATCAAAACCAGCTGGGATTCTGCCTCTTGCCGAGATAATGAGGAAAATGGGTAAAATAAAACACTGACCAAGCAGTGGTGTGAAGTCCGGCCAGCCAGAAGGTACTTTGTCATGGCTGTGCCCTCCCGCTTCAGACGTGTGCAGAAATAAGGAGAGAGGGACAAAACTTCAAACATGTCTTCCATATAGCAGAACTGCAGAAATCACCGTCTGTCTGCACCAGATGGTATGTTTGATACTATGCTTGATACTATCTTTCCACTGGTGTGAGGGTCAAGAAAACCATTCTGATTCCAGATTTTTTTTTTTAAATTACCTTATTTATAGCTTGCCTTTTGCATTGAGACTCACGTAGGGAAGCCAGCCTCCAGAGCTTCCAGTTTCAGCACTGGACCTGGGGATCTCCTGGAATTACAGCTCATTTTTAGACTACAAAGATTAGTTTCCCTGAAGAAAATGGATGTTCTGGAGGGTGGACTCTGGCATTGTACCCCACTGAGGTCCCTGTCCTCCTCAGACTCCATCCCCAAATCTCCAGGAGTTTCCCAACCTGTATCGGGCCACCCCTCCCCCCATCCCCCAGAGGTGGACAGTCACAGGGCAACCCTGGCAACCCTAACTAGGGATATTTTAACAAGGGAGGGAGGGAGGAGAGAGGTAGAAAGAAGGCAAATAGATGGGGAGAGATGGAAGAAAGGAAGGAACATAACATAAGAACGTAAGAGAAGCCAATGTTGGATCAGGCCAGTGGCCCATCCAGTCCAACATTCTGTCACACAGTGGTCAAAAACACCAGGTGCCCTCAGAAGGTCCAGCAGTGAGAGTTCCTATCTATACTTTGTGGCTAATAGCCACTGATGGACTTCTGCTCCATATGTTGATCTAATCCCCTCTTGAAGCCATCCGTGCTTGTAGCCGCCACCACCTCCTGTGGCAGTGAATTCCATGTGTTAATCACTCTTTGGGTGAAGAAGAACTTCCTTTTATCCGTTCTAACATGACTGCTCAGCAATTTCATGGGAGGAAGAGGACATTTTCCTCCCAAGCATGTGGGCAACCTTACACCCCTTCCCAGATGACAGGGATCAATCTGAGTTTTCCCCAAGCAAGTGAGCTGAAGTGGTAGGCTGAAAGGGAGACGGCAATTCCTGACACTTGTTCACCGGATCCCTTGACCTGGACAAGGGAATAAAGGCCAGAACGCAATAGCCAGCTATCAATGCCTGCTTTCCATCTGTCTGAATGAGGAAGGGACAAGAGGGTGGAAGGGAAGGTGATGGCTGCTGTGGTGCACTTAAAGAGTAATCCTAAGCAGGTCTACTCAGAAGCAAGCCCCATTTTATTCAGGGGGCTCACTCTCAGAAAAGTGATCTTAGCATGGCAGCCTTAGTTGAGGAGCCATTAGAGGGCATCTTGCTCAGGATCACCAAAATCTGGATAGTCCCAGGGTTGGAATCCAGGTGGGCATCTCTAAAGATGGTAAATTCTTTCCTTCCTCCTCTGTTGCTCCAAAATTTGAGGACAGGAGGCTCGCTCAGTGTTCTCCATCATAATTTGTAATTTGATTAAACCTTCTCCTTGGCAGATTGCTTCCCAAGTTCAGAGGGGTGCACCCAAAAGTCATTCTCTTTAGGGACACAAGTTAACCAGTTTGGTGTAGTGTGGACTCTAATCCGGGAGAACCAGATTTGATTCCCCACTCCTCCACACACAGCTGCTGGTGTGACCTTGGGTCAGTCATAAATTCTCTCAGAGCTGTTCTCTTAAGGGCAGTTCTTGAGAGAGCTCTCTCAGCTCCACCTACCTCACAGGGTATCTGTTGGGGAGGGGAAGGGAAAGGGATTGTAAACTGCTCTGAGACTCCTTTGGGTAGTGAAGGGTAGGGTATAAATCCAAACTCCTCTCCTCCTCTCCTATTACACACATTTATTTATTTATAACTTTTACTAGGAATAAAGCCCGTTGTAGAAGGAATACAACGGGCTCTAGAAAGATGTGATGTGTAAAGAATGTAGTGGCTGGAAGTAGGTTAAGCAGATATTATTTATTTATTTATTTATTTTATCATGTTTATCTGCAATGTTCCACTCATGTACATAGTCTCTGATGTTCCCATCTTGTGAAGCAGCCTGCCCGAGAAGGCCAGGAAGGCTCCCACAGCACCATTGTTCCGCAACCAATGCACAGAAATGTGCCGGAGGTTATTCTTATATAGGAACATTGTCCCCATGTCTTGTCCACTTACCTGGTCCTGTGACGTGTACAGCATGTCTTCTCACAGCTGTCTGAGTCTCCTGTGAGCTTTTAGGTTCCCGGAATCTGAAGTGTTGTCTCTAGAAAATAAGAAAAAGAAGAAGAGAAGAAGAGATTGGATTTATATCCCGCCCTTCACTCACTTAAGAGTCTCAGAGCGGCTTACAAACTCCTTTCCCTTCCCCTCCCCACAACAGACACCCTGTGAGGTAGGTGGGGCTGAGAGAGCTCTGAGACAACTGTCCTTGAGGGAACAGCTGGTACAGAGCTATGGCTTGCCCAAGGCCATCCAGCCAGGTGCAAGTGGAGGAGTGGAGAATCAAACCCGGTTCTCCCAGATTAGAGTCCGCGCACTTAACCACTACACCAAACTGGCTCTTGTAAAGCATTAGGTGATGTCAGCCACCAAGGATGGAAGTCGCAGCCATGAGGCATTAGGTTTTTTTGTCTAAAGATCTTGTGTGCTATGGCCTGAATAAAACTTGGTCTTAAAGGTGCCACTGAACTGTTCTGGATTGCTAGCTATTGTGAGGGGGGGGGGCACAGGTTTGCCCTCACAGAGGAGGGAGAGCTTGTACCCGAATCAAACTTGGTCTTAAAGGTGCCAGTGGACCCTGTGTTTTTTTGTGGTTCAGTCTCCCATGTTTTTTTGTGGTTCTCTGAATGTGAAGTGTTGTCTGTAGAAAGAAAAGGATTAAGTGATGTTAGCCACCAAGGATGGACGCAGCATGTATGAGGCATTGGGTTTTGTTGTCTAAGGATCTCATGCCCACAGGACCATCATGCCGCAAGCCATGCACAGAAATGTGCAAGAGAGCATTCTTGTACTGGAACACTTTCCCCATGTCGTGTCCTGTAACGTGGTCCTGTACAGTGTGTCTGTTCACAGTTGTCCCTGTCTCCTGTGGTTGTTCGTGGTTCTCTGAATGTGAAGTGTTCTCTGTAGAAAGAAAGGCATTTAGTGATGTCAGCCACCAAGGATGTATGTTATGTCCACTTACCTGGTCTTGTAACGTGTACAGTGTGTCTTTTCACAGTTGTCTCTGTCTCCCGTGTGTTTTGTAGTTCTCTGAATGTGAACTGTTGTCTGTAGAAAGTAAAGAAGTAAGTGTTGTTAGCCACTAAGGATGGATGCAGCAGCTCTAATAAATAGGGTTTTTTGGTCTATAGATCTCGTGGCCACAGGACCATCAATTGGAAAACCAAGCACAGAAAAGTGTAGGAGGGCATTCTGGCACTGGCACATTGTCTCCAAGTCTAATCCACTTACCTGGTCCTGTAATGTGCAGTGTGTCTGTTCACAGTGGTCTCAGTTTCCTGTGGTGTTTGTGGGTCTCGGAATCTGAAGTGTTGTCTGTGGAAAGTAAAGCAGTAAGTGCTGCCAGCTTCCAAGGATGGATGCTGCATGTATGAGACAGTGGTTTTCGTGTTCTAAAGATGCTGTGTGCTGTGGCCGAAACTCAGAGATGAAGTGAGAAGGGGGGAGGTCTGTCCAATTTTTTTGAGTACCCTGATAGGACAAATCATAAGGAGGTGGCTTGCCATTGTTCCCTCTAAGCTGAGTTACTGTGATGTAGCTCATAGTTTTTAGGCTCTGGCTCACAACAGTTTTGTCTTAGCTTGGAAAGGATGGCTCCAGAGCAAACTACTTGATGCTGTAGCCAAATCATTTGCTCACAACTGAAATGCTCACAAAGCAGAATTTTTGCTCATATGACTCCACAGCTTAGAGGGAGCATTGGTTGAGAGTGTAATGTGAGTAGGCAAAATTAGGAGTGTGAGGATAGGGCTATGAGGAAGCCATCCCCCCCCCACCCATCACTACCTGTAAGTATAATAGCGTGCCCCCTTTCCCATTCTGCCTTTTGCCCTGATCCACTTATACACTAACATTAATGGCTTGAGCATGCTGCATCATGCAGGAGGCTAGAGGACTTGATGTTTCTTTGCAGTTGGTTTTCCTTGGCAGTAGGCTCACATTGTGGGGAGGCAGGCTCTCACCTTTTCCTCTCTTGCTGCCTCCCCTCCCCCAGCCAGGCCCAGCCGTTCCCTCCCCTCCCCTTCTCTTTGCCCCATTTGGAGGTGATGGAAGGGAAGGGAGAGAGGGAAGAAAATGGATTCCTGGCAGTTCTGTCTGTCAGAGGGAAGGTGCTCTGGTCTCTCAGGCAGAAGCACCTGGATTCCCTTCCCCCCCTCTCTTTGCTCTGTTTGGAGGTGATGGGAAGGGAAGACAAATGGCATCCTCTCTCCTGAGGTGAAGCCACACTGTGAGGTGAATTTTGGCGGGCAGAGCTTTGGTGGGCGGGCTGCAGGGAACCCAATCTGGGGCACCCTTTCCCTTTCTCCCCTCCTTCTCTTTGCCTGTTTCACAGTTTATTCTGAGAGGAAATTGGGCAATCTGGCAGTGGGTGGGGGAGAGGTTATGCTGAAAGTCCATTGTGTTTTCACTGACAGGCCACTGAGGGGACAGTTAGGGAAGGGAGAGAATGGATCCCTGGCAGTTCTGCCTGTCAGAAGGAAGGTGCTCTGGTCTCTCTGTCAGGCAGAAGTGCCTGGATTCCCTCCCCCCCCCCCCCCCCAATTCTCTTTGCTCCTGTCACGGGCTGGGTGCCAATAGAACAGGAGCCAAATAGAAGTCCGGGACAGTCCAAGGTTAAGCCAAATCAGGAACAAGTTGCCAAGTCCAAAACACTAAGCCAAAAGCAGAGTCAGTCCAAGCCAGGGTCCAAGAGGGAAACTCACGAGTAAACCAGTCCAGGGAGTCAACTGAGCCGAAGTCAAACAAAGCCGGAGTCACAAGCCAGAGGGTCCAGAATCAAGTCAGCTATCGCGAGCCGGACAGGTGCAGAGCTTAGCCAAGAAGACTTGTTGCTAGCACAAGTTGGTAGTCTCTGTGCTGTGCTTAAATACCCAGCCACTTCCTGTGCTTATTAGCAGCTGGCAGTGAGGTCCCGGCTCCTTCTAGAACTCAGGACTTAGTACTCTGCAACCACGCATGCATGCCTCTTTGCAGCTAAGTCTTGCCTGCATCGGGACCTTAGACGTTCCACTCGAGGAGGTGAATCAGGTGGGCTTGAGCTTAACTGTGGCTCAGCTGCTACTGGTGCTGGGGTAACACCCTGGGAGGTGCTTGCTTGAGCCTCATCTGGCTCAGGTGGAGGCTCCTCTGGAGCTGGGAGCTGATCCTCCACCTCACTTAGGTCCACAGGAGGCAGGCCCCCAGAGGTACTCATGACAGCTCCATTTGGACAGTTAGACCCACCTGGCAGTGGGCAGAGGAGAAGAGTGGACTAAGCACCCAGTCGGTCCTTCCCCTTGGCTGGCTCCCTCCAGACTGAGGCTGAGACGCTGGCCAGTGGCTCTGTGGGCGGGACTGAGGCAAAGCAGGGAGAGAATGCACCCAGTGGCCAGGGACCCCCTTTTGAGTGGCAGTCCGTCCAGCCTACTGATTTTGACGCCCCATGGAATCTTGCCCCTTGGAATGTTGAAAAGGCTTTATATAATAGGAAAGATTAGTCATCTTTCTTCCTTATGGAGTTCAAGGCAGCTTACAATACATAAAATAAATCATGTAAAATACATACAACCGAAATTTAAAATAACAATTTAGGATTTCTTTAATATTCCGCTGCCTCCTAATGACTGAACATGAGGGGGCCGGTAGTGTAGTAGTAAACCTTACATTTTCAAGATATTCCCTTATCTAGTGTGTTAATTTTAAGGCCTTCCCTAAGGTCACATGGTCAAGTAGGTAGTTCAGCTAGTTGAGAGCTCTTGCACAAACCTGTTGGAGTTGCTCCTTAGATTAAAAAACATTTGAACTCTCCTTATTCTTCTGGTCTCTGTTTTGGAACCCAGAAACATAACAAGGAGGTTGTTCCATAATCATGGGACGGCTGCCACTGAAAAGACTCTCTCTCATGTACCCAACAAATGAGCTTCTTTGATTGACGGGGGAGTCGGGAGGGCCTCTCCCTGTGATCTTAATTTCCAGGAAGGAACAAGTGGCTTATTATGAGGCTCATTAGGTTTTAATTTACCACGTATTTGCATTTTAGCACATCTGTGCTCAAATCATCAAAAATATAGGTTGCATTATGCTGTTGGTTTGCCTTGTGAATAATTGTCCTTTATGAAGCTATCAAGAGGAGGCATCAAAACATGTTCTTGGACTAAAGAGCATCCAATAATGGACGTAAGCAAAGAGAAAGAGACAGATTGTTCAGACTGTTTTTTAAAAAAGTAATATAAAGGGATGGACTATGATGAGCATGTAGGAAGCTTTGCTCTTTCAGAAATGATCTTTCAGAAATGATCTCATCAGCAGCAGAAGTTCCAGCTTTTGTCTATATTTGATTTTATTGTTGTCTCCCACATCAGCATCGCCAGACTTGAGGTGAGTGGGACGTTGGTGTGGGATGGACACGTCATTCCACAGAGCCACGCAACATCTAGATTAGATTACTGCAATGCGTTCTGTGTAGGGCTGCCCTTGGAAAGTGTTCGGAGACTTCAATAGGTACAGAATGCCACAGCCAGAATATATACTGGAGTGGGTCGTAGGGACTGTATTACTCCACTTTTGGCCCATCTATGCTGGCTCCCAAATAGTTTATGGGCACAATTCAAGGTGCTGGTGTTGTCTTTTGAAGACCTGTATGGCTTGGGACTAGCATACCTGAAGGACCAACTTCTTCCAAATGAACCTACTGAGCCACAAGGTTCTATGTCAGGTGCCTTTGCCTTTTGACATCAGGTGGGTGGCAACTTGAAAGAGGGCCTTCTCGTTCATGGCATCAGAACTATGGCACAACCTCCCCAGGGCCTTTCAAATGTCTCCTGTCACTGTCTTTTGCCAGCTTTTTTGTTTTGTCTGGTGTTTCCTGAATGACCCTTCCTTCCTGCCCTATGTTTTTATTACTGTTTATCTGTGCTTTTAAATATGTATTTTAGTTTGGGTTTTAATCGTCTTTATGAGGGGCTTTTATACTGCCGGTGGGTTGTGGCTCAGAGGCAGAGCTTCTGTGTCGTATGCAGGAGGTCCCAGGTTCGATCTCCACCATCTACAATTAAAATGACCAGGTGGTGTGAGAGACTTCCACCTGGAGACACTGGAGAGCCACTGCCAGTCTGAGTAGACAGTACTGTCCTTGATAGACCCAAGGGTTTCATTCAGTATAAAGCACCTTTTTTAGGGAGGGGAGGGACTGTGGCTCAGCGGAAGAGCATCTGCTTGGCGTGCAGAAGGTCCCAAGTTCAATCCCTGACATGCCCAGTTAAAAATGAAAGAGTAGATGATGTGAAAGACCTCTGCCTTGAGTGCCTTGGAGAGCTGCTGCCAGTCTGAGTACACCATACTGACCCTGAGGGACTGATAATTTGATTCAGTATAAGGCAGCTGTATAGGGTCATGTGGTTTTAACCCACATTGGTGGTTCTGATGGGGAAGAATGGCAGGGTGCAAATTCCTAAATAAATAAACTTCTTTTTTTGACAGACCCACAGTTTAAACAGGGTGCCTCATAAAAGAACTTAGCAGTGGGCAGCTGCACATGAGGGCGTCCCTAGATCCTTCAGTGACAACCAAACACAACCTCCGTGAGGTAAGGCTTTTTACCACTGAATGCCTGTGCTGGAAGGCAACAAGAGGAGAGAACCTCTGTGCTTAGCTTTTCGGCCTCCCAGGGATACCTGATGGGCTACTGTGTGAGTGTCTAGCCCTGGACCTCCCCAAGCTGTGGGGGGCCACTTCTTCAGCCAGCAGAGCAATGTCCCCAGCTGGCACAGCAGACTGTGAGCCCCCAACAGCCGGCAAGAGAGCCGTTGGCCCCTCCCAAGCCACGGGAACCACTTCCTGAGCTGGCAGAGCCGCCTGCCCTGCGGGGCCCCGACAGCTGGAGGAAAGGCTGCTGCCACGGGGGAGTTCACCCCAGTTTGCTTGGCTGCTGGGGAAGCAGCTCCCAGATTTGACAAAGAACAGCACCCTGCCTCATGGGGACTCACGAAGCCTTCCCTGGCTGCATCAGGAGATACAGGGCAGGACTCCCGAGGCCCAGAGGCAGGAGCCCTTCGCCCAAACAGAGGGCCAGGCCTGGTGGAAGGAAGGGAGAGACAGGGAGAGGGGAGGGGAAGGCACAGATAGAGCTAAGTTAGATACTTGCCATTTACAGGAGCAGAAGTCTCAGCGGGAGGGAAATGGAGACACTGGGCTGAGCCACACCAACTTACTACCAGGAAGACAGACAAACACAGGAAACACAGGTGTGGAGCCAGGCAGGAAAGGCTTAAAAGGGGGAATTAGAAGAATCCAATGGGAAAGGGGCAGAGAGGGGACAGACAAGAGAATCCACCACTCACTAAGGGAAAGGGGGAGGCATGGACAGGGGGGAAGGGATATAAAAACGGACAGACAGCTGAGGATGAGGAGGTCAGAAGTCCCCACTAGAGAGAAGAGCGATGGTTTCAGGGAGTAAGCTCCAGGGGGTGAAGCACAGCCACTCTTACATTCTTATATTTAAACAGAGATCTAAGCCACTGCTTATAGGGGAGTAGAAGAGCACCTAGTTAGCAGACCAAAGCTCCCAGGTTCAATCACTGGCATCTCCACTTAAAAGGAACAGGTAGCAGGTGATGTGAAAGACCTCAGCCTGACACCCAGGAAAGCCACTGCCAGTCACAGCAGACGAAGATGACCCTGACCCTGATAAACCAATGGCCTGATTCGATATAAGGCAGCATCGTGTCTTCAGTGTCTGAAGCACACCAGCCCCCAGGGGCTATGAATATAGAGCTCTCGTATGGTGTACATAGCTGGGGGTGATCTGGTTTAAACAAAACAGTCATTGGGTGCATGAAGTGCCAGACATTTTCCTTGCTTTCCTGGAATCACATTAAAATCAGGAGATACAGGGCAGGCTTAAGTTGTTAACAGAGTTAGTGTGGGAGTTGCCAAACAGTTTCTGATTTGACAATTTTGTACTCTCAGGTCCAGACAAACACTACTCTGTTAACAGACACACCCCTCCTCATTTTTCTCCTGCTGCAAGAGGGGGTATTTATTTATTATTATTTATTTATTAATTTAGATTTATATCCCGCCCAGCCGGGTTACCGGCTCAAGGCGGCTCACCACAATTCAAAACAATAGTATACAAAATTCAGTATAAAATTATAAAAACAGCAGAAAACCATAGAGACAGCGGTCCACAGTACATCCAACACTGAGCGCAGAGCCTAGCAAAACCCAGGTCAGGAGGCTTCACCAGTCGATTTCCCGGGCTAAGCTTCCCTTGGCGCTTTCCAGGGACACCCCCCCCCCCGTGGCGGCTCCTAATTAAAGGCCTGGCGGAAGAGCTCCGCTTTACAAGCCCTGCGGAACTGCATAAGGTCCCGCAGGGCTCTGATGTCATCCGGGAGCTCATTCCACCTGTGAGGAGCCGCCACTGAGAAGGCCCTGGTCCTGGTGATCACCAACCTGGCCTCTCTAGAGCCAGGGAGGGTCAGGCGATGTTGAGTTCCTGACCGCAGTGCTCTTTGGGGTATATACGGGAAAAGGCGGTCCCTTAGGTAGGCAGGCCCATGACCATATAGGGCTTTAAGGGTTAAAACCAGCACCTTGAACCAGATCCAGTATGCTATAGGCAACCAGTGCAGTGTCCTCAGCACAGGTTGGATGTGGTCTCGCACCGAGAGACCCATCAACAGCCTGGCCGCGGCATTCTGCACTAGCCGCAGCCTCCGGAGCTGAGACAAGGGCAGCCCCATGTAGAGAGCGTTACAGTAGTCCAGCCTCGAGGTGACCATTGCATGGACCACTGTCACAAGGTCATTGCGTTCGAGGAAGGGAACCAACTGCCTAATCAGCCTCAGGTGGTAAAAGGCTGCCTTGGCAGTGGCTGCTACCTGGGCCTCCGTGGGCTAGGTGAAATAATAAAGAATTGGGAGTTGCCCCCATATTCTGAAATGTAGAGATAAGACAAAATGCATGGATAAAATGAGTATTTATTCATTACAGCATGAACTGCACATTAAACTCACTTTTCCTGTTGGGCTGGCTCTATAAGAGGCTCCCCATTTTGTTTGCAAGCATTTAGACAACCCCACCGTGGCTCCAAGCTCGACATGGCCACAGGACACACCTGCATTGTCTTGCCTACATCAAACTTGTATAGAGAGATGTGGCCCATCAACCCACTCCCCCCACACCAGGTAGTGTAAAGGTTCGAGCACAAAGGGTTAACTCTGTCCAACCAGCTGGGGTTGTGCAGCCATCAGTAGAGATGTCATGAACTTTGCCACAAATGAGTTCATCAGCTGAACTTCCCACATTCGACGGGAGTGATTATGACAAGCCACTTTGGTGTACTGGTTAGGAGCGTGGACTCTAATCTGGGAGAACTGGGTTTGATTCCCCACTCCTCTACATGCAGCTGCTGGTGTGACCTCGGGTCAGTCACAAGTTCACTCAGAGCTGTTCTCTCAAGGGCAGTCCTCAAAAGAGCTCTCTCAACTCCATCTACCTCACAGGGTGTCTGTTGTGGGGTGGGGAAAAGAAAAGAGATTGTAAACCAGTCTCCTTCAGGTAGTGAAGGGTAGGGTATAAATCCAATCTCTTCTTCTTCTTCAATCCTGGGATTAGTTCACTGGTGTGGCAAATAGCACAAACCCATTATGAACTGGTTGGCAGCTGTGCTGTCTTTTTCTGATTCTAGCGGTACTATTTGGTAATTTATATTATTTATTTAAAACACGTCTACAATACCTTTCCACCCAGGTCAGGGCAGAGGGACCTGAGCAGGATATACGGCAGATTATAATGCCATAGAATTTGCTCTCCAAAGCAGCCATTTTCTCCAGGGAACTTCCCTGTAGTCCAGAGAACAGCGGTAATTCTGGGAGGTCTCCAGGCCCCAGCTGGGGGTTGGCAACCCTATTAGAGCAGGTTGGACTGTTGACCCTCTGGTCAAGAATGCTGCTGGAATAAAAACACACTGGAAAGGGGGGGGACAGGACTTTCCAGTGGAGTAGGGGAAGGGTAGGTGGGCAATCCTTCTCCTGGCAGGTTTTCACTGCAATCACGGACTTTGAAGGGTGCCAATCTGTTTAGGTCATTCTTAATGGCTGCTCGTTCTTAACTGCTAGGATTTGCTGACGTGTTCATTGTTTTCTTGTCCTTTGCATTAATCGTGTTCCATAAAGTCGGCATTGAGTTAAAACTGCTCTACCCGTACCGGCTCTAAAGCCACTGCCAGTTAAAAAAAGAGAGAGCAAAAAAATCAGTGAATCAATACCCAGAACTGATCTGATATGCAGAGCCAAATTTTTTTGAGCTGTCATAGAGGAGCATTCAAAAAGAACGAGGCTTTGTGGCTTGTCTTTCATGAGCAGTCTTTGAATACTAATAAACTTCTGGCCCAATATTCAGGGACAACAATGACCCTCTGCTGCCTTGGGAAGCTAAAAGCACAATCCAAAAGGCGTTTAATGACTTCATCTTGGCAACCGGGACTTGTGTGGCACAGCTAGATCAGATGGGGGCCATTAGAGCCAGGGAGAGAGGGGTACCTGCTAACCGGACCTACCCCCTGTGCCAGTGCCACTGGGGCTTTTCTTTTCAGTTAGGGCAACCGCATTGCAAAATATTTGTTTCCTATTTGATGCTTTCTGATTGTTCAGCTATATCTGGCAGTTGCTCTGCAATACGGGTTAGCATAAAATTATGCTTAAACTGTGGCTGCAGCTTAAAAGGGGCTGAGGCAGGTCCCTGAAACCTTCAGAATAAATACAGAAATTTTTATTGCAAAAAGAAGCAAGGTATATCTTTGAATATAGAACTTTTTCACTCTATGGTTTGAACAATGAACTTGACTTATCCTCATATTTGTAGTTTTGTACTTTGTGGTAAATATACTCTATGACTTTAAATGCATTATGTGATCTGAAATGATTCAGGTGTGGTCAGCTTTAAGCATGCAAGCTGAGTTTGTGTGTGTAAGAACCACTTTGTCATCGGGGGTGTAACGAGCCCATGTGGGAGCAAGATAAGGCATACAAAATATGTAAACTGTGTGGGTAAGTCGGGTTTCAAATCATTAAACAACAAGGTTTTGAAGTGTTGTGAATATCAATATACTAGATGTTTTGCTTGCTATATCAGTTCCATAGAATATTGGCTCTGAAGAAGTGAATCGAAACTCGGCCGTCAGGAGACGTCAGCCTGGTGTTTAGCCTCCCTGCAGACCTGGAAGGTGGCAACTTAGAAACAGCCAAGAAGACCACAGTGTATACAAGGACTGTATACTGCCTATTTAGGTCTTGCTTGGGGAGGTTTTTGGACATGTATATTTGTTTTAAGCATTAGTGCTTTAATAAGTTATATTGAGACATATGCCTTTAAGTAAAACTTTGTGTTATTAGACCTTGAGCTGTTTGTTATTTCCATGAGGTATTTTTGTTTGTAATTGTACCCCTGGAGAGAATGGCTGCTTTGAAGGGTGGACTGTATGGCATTGTGACAGGCTGAGGCCCCTCCCCTTCCCAAACCCCACCCTCTCCTGGATCCACCCCCAAAGTCTCCAGGTATTTTCCAACCCAGACCTGGCAACCCTATATCCTGACGCAATAATGTCACCCAGAAGTGATGTCCTCACGTTGGCAACAACATCATCATCATTATTAATTTTATTTGTTATTTGCCCTATCCCAGCCTATTCCTGGGCTCTGAGCGATGCACAAGGGGGCCTAATGCCATAAAAATATACAAAACGTTAAAATTCAGTGTACAATTTGATAAAATGAGGAGAAACAGAATAAAAAGATCCAAAATGTGGTCCCATAAATTTTCTATCCCAAATCTGGACTATCCAGCCATATTCTGGGCAGGAGGAGAGGGAACTCGAAACAAAAAAAGGGGGGAGAGGAAGGAAGGGTGCCAGCCAAGGAAAAACATTGCTGCCCTCAACCAAAAGCCTGGTGGAACATCTCTGCCTGACAGGCAACGCTCCCTCTAAGCCGTGGAGTCTTGTGAGCAAAAATTCTACTTTGTTACTGGCATTAAAGTCGTGAGTGAGTGATTTGACTACTACATAAATTAGTTTGCTCTGGAGCCATCCTTCCTGAGCTAAGACAAAAATGTGTGAGAAGGAGGCTAGAAAACTGTGCTAGCTCACACTAACTCAGCTTAGAGGGAACACTCCTTATAGGCCCTGTGGAATTGCATAAGATCCCACAGGGCCCTGGTGACATTTGGCAGAGAGTTCCACCAGGTCAGGGCCAGGACCAAGAAGGCCCTGGCCCTGGTTGCGGGATGCCATATAGCCTTAGGGCCAGGGATCACCAGCAGGTTGTTATCAGTAGAGCACAACACTCTCCTGGGGAAATACTGGAGGAGAAAGTCCTGTAGATAGGTTGCGAGGGATGCTCTAGTTTGAGGGGGAAAGTCTATGGTAAATTGGTCCTCAGCCCATAGACTTTTGCCCTCAAACCAGAGTGTTACCATGCGATGCTGCTGACGCGATGACACCACTTCCAGGTGACGTCATCACATTGGTGACATTGTGCGATGTATCTGCCCCCTCCAGGAACGCCCCCCAAATCCCCCCGCTGGTGACAAGGTAGGACCTGGCAACCCTATGCCAGTGGGCACCATGGGACCCACCACTTTTCTGGTGCATGCCAAGTGTTTTTCAGAAAGTGGGCAGGGCCAGGTGGGGCTTTTGCCAGCAAGCCTTTTGACTGGCCACTGGAGATTTGATTGGCTGTGGAGATTTTTAAAAAACATTCCAACTGCCACCACAGCACAAGGGTCTTCACTGTGTGACTGAAGGTAAGCAGGGGCAGTCATTTCATCACTGGTTCCACCTCCAGTGGCAGTCATTTTGTGGCAGCCATTTTGTGGGTGTGCCCACCACACTGTCAAAATTCCAAAGGTGTCCACTGGCTCAAAAAGGCTGGAGAACCCCTAGTCTCAGGTTTATTAGGTTCAAAGGGTAGCTGTGTTGGTCTGCAGTAGAACCATTAGATCTGAGTTCAGTAGCACCTTAGAAACCAACGATTTTCAGGGCATTAAGTTTAGCAGAGATAAAGGGAAACTAGGAAATGCGTAAAAGATAATAGAGCAGACTTGCGGTCCATTTAACAGCAGGTTGCAAAGCCAAGTTCTTCATAATTATAGGGGCTGCAAAGATGACTCATTAATTCGGTCAAATATGGTGGGAACCTAGTGGAGCCGGTAATCTGGATCAGTGTGTCAAATGGCAGGATGTTATCAACAGTGAAATAGGAAAGGATTTCTTAATGACATCGGGCTCTCAGCAGAACAAATCAGTTGTCTTTGTGCCTTCTCGACTTGTAAAACTGTCAGGAGGGTTGAGCCAATGTGTTCTTGTTAAACACAGTAAGCTTCATACTGTTAGCAACAGAGGAAGTGATTTGCAAATCTGCCTGACACCAGCATTGGTGCATTTCCCCCGATAAGAAGTGGATCTGCTCCTCCTAGGGGGGAGCTGCCGTAACAGCCAGGGAAGGTGGCATGGGCCAGTCTAATCTAGGTGCTGCCACGGCTCACAGACGCTGGTTTATTCCACACCCACCTGAGGCAGGCTGCCAGCTTTTCAACCGACTGAGCGGCTTAAAAGGCCCAATTTACACCTCCCCTGTGAAGTAGTTTGACTGCTGTCTTTTCCCAAGCTCATTTCATGCTGGTTTCAAATTTCATTCCAGGGGGTCTGAAGAGTACTAAGCAACAGCATTCATTTAAAGCAGTATAATGCTAGCTTGACCACAGGAGGGCAATTAACGAATGTAAACAATAATTTATAAACTAGAACAAGTATGGTTTGAAACTGGAAACAGGTATAGACAGGTTTTTTTGAAACTAGAATGACTCTAGCACGAAGGTAAATTTGTAAATTTGACCTTGACAAACTTTAGCAAGTTTGCATTTGTAAATTTGCATTTGTAAATTTGACCTTGACAAACTTTAGCAAGGGATAAAATGCTTTGAGAAAGTAAGACTTTTCAAGAAGGCCTACAAACAAAGCCTGAACAGCCCTATCTTGTCAGAGCTTAGAAGCTAAACAGGGTCCACCATGGTTTGTACTTGGATGGGGAGATCACCAAGGAAGAATGGGGTTGCTCTGTGGCGGACGGCAATGGCAAATCACCTCGGCCTTGAAAACCCCACAAGGTAGAACTTCCTGGGGTCACCATGAGTCAGCTGTGACTTGACAGCATACAGTGATCATGAACAAAGAGTGGTTGGCAGATTTTTTGAGATATTATACCCCACTTGTTCCACAGTGGGGACTAGGACTTCCAGGTCCTCCCTGGCCTCCGGCAGGGTGTGTGTGTGTGTCGTAGTAGGGTTGCCAGCTCCAGGTTGGGAAACTCCTGCAGATTTGGAGGTGGAGCCTAGGGAGGACAGGGACCTCAGTGGGGTACCATGGCACAGAGTCCACCCTCCAAAGCATCCATTTTCTCCAGGGGACCTGATCTTTCTGTAGTCTGGAGATAAACTGTAATTCCAGGAGACCTCCAATCCTTGGAGGCTGACAGTATGAACTCAGCCACTGACTGAGCATTGTGGCATTGTAAGGAACCTTTTACATCAGAAGCCTCTTGAGGGTTGGAATTCACTTTCTCAGCTGCAGGAAGTACATCTGAAGATGTGCCTCCAGTCCATAAAAGTGTATAGCACAATAAATCCATTTTGGTGTAGTGATTAAGAGTGGTGGACTCTAATCTGGAAAACTGGGTTTGATTCTGCAGGGATCAGTACTTGGTCCGATGCTTTTTAACTTGTTTATTAATGATTTGGAGTTGGGAGTAAGCAGTGAAGTGGCTAAATTTGCAGATGACACAAAGTTGTTCAGGGTGGTGAGAACCGGGGAGGGTTGGGAGGCACTCCAAAGGGATCTGTTGAGGATGGGCAAATGGGCATCATTGTGGTAAATGGGGTTCAATGCAGCCAAGTGCAAAGTGATGCACATTGGAGCCAAAAATCCTAACTATAAATACACGTTGATGGGGTCCGAACTGGCGGAGACTGACCAAGAGAGAGATCTTGGAGTCGTAGTAGATAACTCAATGAAAATGTTGAGACAGTGTGCGACTGCAATGAAAAAGGCCAATGCTATGCTGGGGGTTATTAGGAAGGGAATAGAAAACAAATCAGCCAGTATCATAACGCCCCTGTATAAATCGATGGTGCGACCTCATTTGGAGTACTGTGTACAGTTCTGGTTGCCACACCTCAAAAAAGATATTATAAGTGGAGAAAAGGGAAACTAGAATGATAATGGTTGAAGCGCTTGGGGCTCTTTAGCTTGGAGAAATGATGGCTGAGGGGTGACATGATCGAGGTTTATAAGATTACGCATGGGATAGAGCAGACAGAGAAAGAAGTGCTTTTCTCCCTTTCTCACAATACAAGAACTTGTGGGCACTCCATGAAACTGCTGAGCAGTCGGGTTAGAACAGATAAAAGGAAGTGCTTCTTCACCCAAAGAGTGATTAACACGTGGAATTCACTGCCACGGGAGGTGGTGCTTTCCCGCGCACACAGACTGCAGAGAAAACCAAGTGATGCTCTGTTTTCTTGGTGCTTGGGGGGGGGGGCAACAGTGGGAGGGCTTCTAGTGTCCTGACCCCACTGGTGAATCTCTTGAGGGCACCTGGTGTTTTTGGCCACTGTGCGACAGAGTGTTGGACTGGACGGGCCACTGGCCTGATCCAACATTGGCTTCTCTTATGCTCTTCTCTTATGTTCTTTAATAAAGGCATTTATCAGATGCTGTTATTAAGCACCGAGCAATTAAAAGCATGGGAGTGTAAGTGGGCATGGTATAGCCCATTCTCATCCAATCTTGGAAGCTAAACGGGGTTGCCATCTGGAAGAGAGACCACTGAGGAAGACTCGGCAGAGGAAGGCGATGGCAAACCGCCTCTGCTTCTCACTTGCCTTGAAAGCTCCTTGCTGGGGTCGCCGTGAGTTGGCTGTGACACAATGAAAAGCTTGCAACTGCCCATTTCCAAATATTAAGCCTCTATTAGGGGAACAGAACATTTTTCTCCGGGCCTTCTGGCAACCCTAACCCAGAAGTTAACTAGCATCTTTGAATAAGCATTTCCATAAAGTACATTTGCAGCATAATGTGCCGGGAGTGTACTTTCAGCAGAACTATGTGTAATATGTATCTCCCGAGTCCTTAAAATGATGATAAAATATACCTGCTGCAAAATTATAAATGCCTGGCTGTAAATGTCATTTGTATTCCTGCCAAGGCTTTCTAGCTCGGCAATAATTTACGATAATAATTAGGAACAGTTACTAAAATCATGTGTGGGAGGGAATGGACTATACCTTGCCCAGGTGCCAAAGCGGAGGCTATTTTGCAAGGAAATTATCTCCTAATTTGCCTCTTTACAGTTTTTACCAAGAAACTGTTTTACATTCCCAGTGAGTCTGCAGGTATAAAAAGGTTAATAGGTACCGGGCCTTTTGTGCTTTATTTAAAATAAAAAAAATTACCAAATAGGAATTATTATTTAGCCATCAACAGGAAAACCCAGTTTTGAATACATCAAAATGCCTCTAATTTGCAAAGCGAATGATACATGCTCTGACATCCATCAAAACTATTTGACGGTTTTGGTCTGGCTGAGGCAGAAGCTGCCTAATCACCAATGAATGCATTTTACTTATTTATTAGATTTTTGCTTGGTACACCAACATCATGATCTACAGGCATGTCGCCCCTGCATATTGAAGGATACCTGTAGGTGTAATAGAGCTCTCTGCCTTGAAATGCATACTGTTGGTACACCAAGCTAGCATGAAAAAGAAGAAGAAGAGCTAGCTTTTATACCCTGCTTTTCTCTACCTTAACAAGCCAGTTTGGTGTAGTGGTTAAGTGCGCGGACTCTAATCTGGGAGAACCGGGTTTGATTCCCCACTCTTCCACTTGCACCTGCTGGATGACCTTGGGCAAGCCATAGCTTTGTACCAGCTGTCTTCTCAAGGACAATTGTCTCAGAGCTCTCTCAGCCCCACCTACCTCACAGGGTGTCTGTTGTGGGGAGGGGAAGAGAAAGAAGTTTGTAAGCCGCTCTGAGACTCCAAGTGAAGGGTGGGGTATAAATCCAATCTCTTCTTCTTCTCTTCTTCTTCAAAGCAGCTTACAGTCGCCTTTCCTTCCTCTCCCCACAACAGGCACCCAACACTCCCTTTAAGCTGTGGAATCTTGTGAGCAAAAATTCTACTTCGTGAGCTACTGGCATTAAAGTTGTGAGCGAACGATTTGGATACTGCATGAAATAGTTTGCTCTAGAGCCATCCTTCCTGAGCTAAGACAAAAATGTGTGAGCCAGAGGCTAAAAAACTGTGAGCTAGTTCACACTAACTCAGCTTAGAGGGAATACTGCTCCAGACAGGCCCAGAAGCATTTTAGCAGTTGTCTTGCCAACCACATAGTGTTCCAAGACAATCATGAAGACTATAATCATGTGCATCCCAGTCTCTCACTGGTGCAGAAATCAGGTGTGCGCAGATTGAGAAAAAACTATGCAATATCTTGATGCCTTGTGGAAGATTACATCAGTGCAGGGCCGGCATCAGCAGACCCTGAGGTGGGGCAGGTGCCAGGGCCCAGGGCTCTTGGTGGGGCCCACGGCTGCTCATCCCTATTGGGATATTTGGTTAATATAGCAGAGACTTGTCCAGTCACAGAAGCATGATACTGAGGGCAGAAAATGAAGCTCCCAAGAAGCATATTGCAAAAAAAGTTAAACTTACATTTATTCAAGTAGATCCAGTTTACATTCAGGTTGCAGTCAAAAGCAAGAGAAAGAAGCCTAATCTAAAAGAGGACTTTCCCTATCACAAATGTCCAGCTTGTCCGGCATCACATATATGGGAATATGAGGGTGTTGTGTCTCCATGGAAGGTCATATGGAGTGAGTGAGTGAGTGAAAGGACAAAGGGAGAGAGAGGAGGGGTCAGAGGGCAGCTCCCAGGTTAAGACAAAAGCTGCGATCACACACTCCTTTAGATCCGATATAGGCACATAAAGGGAGTGAGCAAACAGCAACATCTGAGAAGCATCCTGCAGTCGTCGGCAACCCGTGCAGCTCTGCTACAGAAGTGGAGTTAAAAGACACCGAGGAAAGACTGGTATTATCTGGATAAGGCAGGCCATGGGCAGACTTTCCCTGTCTGATCACTCAAGCATGCTCTCATACCATCGGGATGGTCTGATCAAGCTAACCTGACTCTGTGCCGTGTACCCCCCCTTGCAGTATGCACATCATCACATACTCCATAGGGGGCCCTCAATGGGGAGGTGCAAGTACTCATTTATGCGCAAGGGAAACAAACAGCAAAAAAAAGAGAGACTCACCCACATTTGCGTCTGATCATGCAATGATAACGCTAAGCCCGCAGCTTCAAAGGGCTGTGTGATCTCGCAACTGTGTGTCAAATTCCTTTGGAAGAAATAGCCTCTCTTCCCCTCTGCTTCAACTGGCACATGGGACCGCAGCCAAAGAGAGGCATCCCATTCCTAACGACAACACCTACACACAGTGTGATATAGCTCCCCTCAATGTCCAGGCATGCTGAGTCATTCACTCCAAACAGAATAAGAGAACCACAGCCCTAACGACAAGGATATATAGATAACAAAAAAGCCATGTGGTGCGCTAAATACAATATATAAACTGAGTTATACAAAATACAAAATTAAAGCAAAACGGTTTACAAAATACACTAAGGTCCAAAAAGTTGTAGGTGGTTGATGAAATTTCTCCGGAATAAAAGTTCATTTCAGAAGACTTCATTTTCACCATATGAATTGGTCTGAGGGCTCAATTCATAGAAGAAAATCTACAGGAACGCGTAGTATGTCGCAATGTACACAATTCAAGAACACAAGTTGTCAGGAATTGTATTTAGCACACTACACAGCTTTTTTATTATCTATATTTTATTATCTATATATTCGAGCTGTTAACTCCAAAAATCCCCATCCAGGTCTCCAACAATCCCCATCTGTCTGCATGCCATTCCCCATCTGTTTGCTTGACATGCTCTGCCACCCATGCTCCCAGGTGCCCAGCATCACTGGGGAAAGGCATGTGATTTTCACAGAGGTGATGCTCCTGGTGGCCATAACAACAGTGCTCCTAGCTGGCCAGTGATGTTGGGAAAAGGGTGTGCGGGGATGGAGGCAAGTGAGCATGGGCAGTAGGAAGGTTATGAAGGGGAGAAGGGGCAGGGGTGGAGGGGTGGAATGGTGGGGTGGCCTGATGTTGGGCAGATGGTTCCCCTGGGCACTTTTTACCCAGGGTCCTGCCAAAACCTGGAACCAGCCCTGCATCAATGGGCGGACAATGGCTGTGGAAACAGTTATCTATTTATTAAAACATGTATACCTTGCCTTTCCTCTTGGCTCAAGGCTGCTACTATCATAAGCACTGTACAGCTCTATTTAGCAGATCACTGAATGACTGTACACTATGGATCCAATGACTGAAGATCAAGCTACAGAAATACGATTTGGCTTTGGCTTGTATAGCAGGCAAACTTTTGTCTACCCTTTCCAGGACAGTTGCCCAAACTGCGGGAGCAGAAAAGACTTGAGAGAATCACATGAAATCTTATGCAGGTATGATTATCATTTCACTTCTAGAAGCAAAATCACATTATGTGAGTGCATCACCATGGTAATTTGCTGCCAGGTCTAAAATGACTTTTGTGTGGATTTCCATGGCTGCCAGTGCATATGAGAAACAAATACACTCACACAGGGATAATGTACCAGATATTCGACAGGTTATTTCCACCCCTCAAAGGAACATTAATTTAAACAAGCTGGGAAAGCAGAAAGAAATTTGAGGTGTTCTCTTATATTTAACAGTGTTAAGGAACTTTGATCTCATCAGGAGAAGACAAGAGTCACTGGAAAAGACAATAATGCTAGGAAAAGTTGAAGACAGCAAGAAAAGAGGAGGATCCAAGACAAGGTGGAGTGATTCAATCAAGGAAGCCACGGCCCTCAGTTTGCAAGACCTGAGAGAGTCTGTTAATGAAAGGACATTTTGGAGGTAATTGATTCATAGGGTTGCCAGACTCGAAAGCAACTTGATGGCACTTAACACAAGGAAGTGGTCATTTCTGGATTTGCTCTAAGGATGATATGACCTTATTTAATTCTAGAACAATGCTTAGTGACTGCATTATAAGATACACCCTTCTACACCTGTCTCCTTCAGTAAACACTGAAGGGTGTAACTCTGAGGACTGCTGTGCAAATGGATCTTCATATCATGGTTATTCTAAGCTATTCCTTCTGCTAGTCTTTTTCTGTGGATTCAGAATTATTACATGACTAGGAATAAGGCTCGTTGTGGAAATAAATACAACGGGCTCTAGAAAGAGACTTTGGGAGAGTGCCAAGGCCTTGGGCACTCAGCGTCAATTTGCTGTGGTGACCTCAGCAGGGTATAATGACAGAGTCCACCATTTTCTCCAGAGGAACTGATCTCTGCTACCTAAAGAGCAGTTGTAATTCTGAGTTATCTCCAGCCCCCACCTGGAGACTACCACAAACAAGGGAAATACACAGTATAGAATCACCAACAAAAAACCAACTGTGTAATGAAATCACAACCAAGCATGGAATGTAAATAATTACCATAAATCTTAACATGTAGAAAACATTACCAACAATTTATATAAATCCAAAAAGGAGACACCACTGCAAACATAAAGTCCTGAATGCTAAAGAATCAAATTGGTCCAAAGAGTTCACAACCACTATCAATGATAAGTAACGAAGAAAGTAGCATGACTCGATAACTTCATTTCCAAGGTCCATGTTATTTTTGGCCGGTTACCAAGCTGCCTGGCTGGTTTCCCAGCGACTTCCAGCTGCTGACATGTCGCCGTCTGCTAACCACGTGTTCGCTAACAAAGCTTTATTAAAGCATTCTGAAACAAAAGTCTCTTAAAGTGATTTCTAAATAATATAAACCTGATGGGGAGCAGCGTCTCCCATATCCTCTGATCAGTCGAAAGGCAGCCAAGCATCAACCTGTTATCTGTGCCTCTGATTTCAGCTTTCCATCTCTTCCCCCTCCCTCCTGGAGGGCAGTCATAATTTTGAGTAATCTCTAGCCCTCACCTGGAGATTGGCAACAGTGGTTCCCCAGGAGGGAATGGCTAGTTTGGAGGGTGGAGTCTATGGCATTGTTCCTGTCTGAGGTCCCATCCCTCCTCAAACCTCACCCTCTCCCCATTCTTCAAATATCCAGGAATTTTCCATTTGGAGTTGGCAACCCTATCTTCTTCCCAGCCAATCATCAGCCTACCTTTATTTCTTCACTCTTCAGCTTTCCATCTCCCCCCGCCACCTGCAGCCTCTACCATGCTCTGAAGTCCTGACTGCCATGTCACATTGGCTATCATAGGGGGCCATCTCAGCAGAGTATAAAGACACAAAGCACACAAAAGCTTATACCTAGAGTGAAACCTTGTTGGTATTAAATGGTACCATGGTCTTAAAGGACTTTGTTCTTTCCTATCTAGCCACTCTTGGAAGGTGTCAATTCCACCTGGCAGTCAGTGAAAAGGACTTTTCTTTTTCTCACTTTCAGATGAGTTTCAGAATGGCCACCCACTCACGGATTTGCATAATCTTACATTTTTTTGGGGGGGGGGGGAATTAATTTGAATGCAAAACACCAAAGTTATGGACAGGAGACGGTCTCCCATTGGAAATAGCAGCTGGTGGTGCAAACAAAAATAGAGCTAATAAATTTTTTAAAACCAAAAAATATAATTAAAAATGCATGAATAGCTAAACAGTTTGGGTCTTGAAAATGAAAATATATGGAGAAGCAAAACACATTGCTTCCCCAGCGTCCTTCCTTCCCTTATGGCAAGAAATGGAGAACACACACACGAGCAAACCCTGAGAGGAATCGTATCTATTACCATAGGAAGCAAGCACTATTTATGGGATCGAGAACAGAGTCCTGTATCTTCAGAACCTTGTCTTTTTGCTGGAGACAAGAGGCAGTATTCCTAGCCATTACAACTGGAGGCAGCACTGGGCGGGATGCCCCATGGTCAGAGAACAAGGCTTCTGTGTCTCGCGTAGCACCCTGCTCCTGCTCCGTTTTACCACACCAAATAAATTAAGACAAATTCACTTGATGAAATCATTCATACAGATTACAGCATGCAGACATCTCGGGCCCACCAGCATTGTGACCTCTGTACTTTTCAAGCATTTCATTCCTTTAAAGACAGGTATACAAAACCTTAGTTGCGATCATAGTGATAAGAGGGAATGGTGATTATAGTGCAATATTCCTCTGTCGGCTAAAAGAGGAAAGGTCGGTAAGAGAGGACAAGGGCTGTTTAAGTAATTTCAATTGCAAGGTTCCTATCTGCCCATTAAGAGACCTTCTAATAGGTGAACTTAGTTCTCTAGTAAAGCTGATTGGCAGCCATCTATACCTAGCGGTTCTCTTAAATTGGGGACCATTTTGTGTGTCTGATTGGGCTTTTGTGCTCTGATAGCATCTGCGTGCTCCTTTCTCTCCCTTTCACAAACGATTTGCAGGTAATATCTTGGGAAGGAAGAGAGACAAGCAAATTTTAGCTAGCAGTTAGTTAGGAAATACACTTCCCAAGTCTCTGTATTGCCTTTCAGCTCTGCAGTTAGTGAAGATGATGGCTGAGATGCCGAAAGCATCCTCCTCTCACGACATCTGCAGTCAGAGCCAGCCTGTCTACTAAGTGCACATAGGCAACTAGCCGGTGGAGGGGAGGCAACCAGGCCTGTCCACCCTCATCTGACCGATTGCTGCCCCACCCACAGTACTGGGGTTTCTGCTGTGGGAAGTGACAGCCATGGGATGCACCCCCAGCTTCAGTGGGTGGCCAGCGTGGAGCCTGCTTTCCCCACTCTCTACTGCAGGGCCCTTTTCTCCCTCCCCTCACCATCTCCCCTCCGTCTTTCCCTCATTGCCTCACCTTCTTGTGTGTGGATGGTGGTGAACAGGCCGGCAGAGGTCATGGCCACATTGCCTCACTGTCTCTGCACTGTGCCTAAGGTTGCCAACCTCCAGGTAGCACCTGAATATTTCCCACTATTACAGTTGGTCTCCAGATAGGGATGCCACCCTCCAGGTGGGACCAGGGGATCCTCTGGAATTATAGTTCATTTTTAGACTACAGAGATTGGTTCCTCTGGAGAAAATGGATGCGCTCTCTCTCTCTCTCTCTCTCTCTCTCTCTCTCTCTCTCTCTGTATTTTATGGCATTATACCCCTCTGAGGTCCCTGTACTTCCCAGGCTCCATCTCTAGGCTGCTGGCATGACCTTGGACAAGCCATAGTTCTGGCACAGCTGTTCTTGAAAAAGAGCAGTTTCTGTCAGCGCTCTCTCAGCCCCACCTACCTCACAGGGCGTCTGTTGTGGGGAGGGGAAGGGAAAGGAGATTGTAAGGTGCTCTGAAACTCCTTCAGGTAGTGATGGGTGGGGTATATATCAAATCTCCTTCTCCTCCTTCTTCTTCTTCCCTGGGATCAGTTCACTGGCGTGGCAAATAGCACAAACCCATTACAAACTGGTTGGCAGCTGTGCAGTCTTTTTCTGATACTAGCCATACTATTTGGTAATTTCTATTATTTATTTAAAACACATCTACAGTGCCTTTCCACCCAGGTCAGGGCAGAGGGTATAAATCCAATCTCCTTTTTTCCTTCTTCAAATCTTGAGGAGTTTCCCAACCTGGAGCTGGCAACCCTACACCACCACCCCCCATCCCCTGCCAGTGGACAAAGAGGACCTAGCAACCCTATCTCCAGATGACCAAAACCAGTTCCTCTGGAAAAAATGGCTGCTTTGGAGGGTGAACTTCATGGCATTATACCCTACTGAGGTGCCTCTCCTCTCCTCCCCAAACCCCACCCTCCTCAGACTCCACCCCTAAAATCTCCAGGAATTTCCCACCTCAGAGCTGGCAACCTTACAGTGTGTCAGCCCTGACTGGAACTAGGTCAATGAGTCCAGCTTTCCTAGGCTGCCTCTAAGGTAGGGTTGCTGGCTCTGGCTTGGGAACTCTCTGGAGATTTGGGGGTGGGGCTTGGGGAAAGAAGTTTAGGGAAGGGAGGGAGATCAGTTGGGATGTAATGCCGTAGGCTCTGCCCTCTGAAACTGCCATTTGCTTCAGGGGAACTGATCTTTGTTGTCTGGGCTGGAGATCAGTTGTAATTCCAGGAGAATTCCAGGGCCCACCTGAAGGCTGGTAACCTCATGGAAACAAACCCATAACAAGAATATGCAGGGATACAGGTTAACAGGAGTTGGTCCCTCCACTGGGGGAAAGGCTAACTCCAGGCTGTGGTCACACGCACCAGTTGAAGCGCAGGGGAACAGAGGCTATTTCCTCTGGAGGAATTTGACACGCAGTTGTGAGTTCACACAGCCCTTTGAAGCTGTGGGCACAGCCCGTCACTGTGTGATCAGACACAACTGTGGGTGAGTGTTTTTTTGCCATTTGTTTCCCTTGCACATAAACCAGCAATCGAGAAATCACACCTCTACACTGGGGAACCCCTATGGAATATGCAATGATACTTATACTGTGAAGGGGGTGGGGAACATGGCACAGAATCGGGATGGCCTGATCAGACCATCCTGACAGCATGCAAGTGTGCTTGAGTGATCAGACAGGGGAAAGTCCACCCATGGCCCACCTTATCTGGATAACACCGGACTTTCCCTGGTGTTTTTTAACTCCCCTTCCATGGTAGAGCAGCATGGGTTGCCGATGACTGCGCAATCCTTCCCAGATGTTGCTGTCTGATCACTCCCTTTAGATCTGTCAGGCATTCACATCTATGTTGGATCTAAAGGAGCGTGTGATCACAGCCTCCAGTCAACCTGCACTCATTTATTGCCGTGCTGTGGTTAGCTGGAATTAACTTCTCAATGAGACTCATTCATTGCACGCTGCACAAAAATAGAGGGAGGAGTGAAATATGTATGCACATGCTCTGGCCACAAACTGGGTTCATGTATGTCTGTTGAGAAGGATATTGTATTTATAGGAGAAATTTTGGAAAAATCAAAATTAGACAAGAAAGCTGGGCTTAGGTTACCATGGTATCAACCTACAGCCAAAGCATCTCACAGAGAAAGTGTAGATTAGAGCATGTTTATGCGCTCCATCCACTGATTTTGAAATCTTAGCAGATAGAAATGGGGACGATCTTAAGGGGATGATCTCATGTATTTATAAAATATTAATTGGTTCAGAGTCACGAAAACCCTTACTATAGCAAAAAGCTTGGCAACGGGACTGTTCACAGTCCTTCACAGAGGAACAGTGGACAAGACTATAGCATTCTAATACACTTCGATTGAAGTGTGTAAATATCAGAGTACAATCTATAAAAGTTTTGACATTCTGGTTTGTGATGCCAGCAAGATTACATCAAGTTAACCTGATTCACCAAGCTGCTTGTTGGAAGAAGTGTGGAGAAAGGGGTTCTTTTATTCATTGTTGGTAGGGTTGTAAGCTTATTAGAAAATTCTGGAGGGAGATAGTGAAATGTATAAAATTAATAACAGGTGATGAGGTTTGCATGCTCCCAGAGACCATATTATTGAATTTTTGGAATCACTCCAATATATGCTTCCCAAACAGAAATCTAGTTAGTCTTTTATTGACAGCTGCAAAATTTGTAACAGCATCCAACTGGAAAACGGTTCACCTACCAAGCATCATGCAGTGGCCCTGTAAACTGTGGGACTATTTTATAGTGGAGAAGATAGCAGACAAAGTTTCATTGTCAGAGACTGCTCATTATAACTCCAGATTTGTGGAACAGTGGCTTTCGTTGTTAGAATAATTGATGTGCATTGACACATTAAAAGAAGTGGTGGTCAAAGCAATATTATAATATGGAAGCACATTTTTGAACCTGCCAGTATTATCAGATTAATTATTCCTGCAATGCTTTTCTTTACTTTGTTCAATTCTTAGTAACTGTAAGTTCATAGGTTATATAATGGACAATATATGTTTGTTGTATGCTTGCTAAGGTAAAATAAAAATTCTAAGTTAAAAAGAAGAAAGAAAGTGATTTTGTGGGATTGTGGCTTGAATATCACCAGTGGATATCCCTGGGCTAATTTTCAGATCACATTTCAAAACAATCACTTTTGCTTAGTGGGAGAAAACAATGTTTCAGTTTAAACCCTGCATGGCTTCTGTGCATCCTTGAGAGGAAAACTAATGAGAAAACCAATCTGTTTGCTTTCATTGATTAACTTCTGTTTACTGCTGAGTACCCGCTGTTCCGATTGAGGCATTGATAGACCCATACCTTTTCAGGCTCTTCTACCTTGACATTTCGTGACTATCTGGATCTGAGGAAAATAACTGATGTTAGTCGCTAACCTTTTGGTTGTCTGCCAAACACGAGTGGAATATATTCCACAGTGAGGGGCCAGCAGGTCTTCCCAAGCTGCCCCAGATAATTCATATATAGAGTTGTCAGGCTTCATTCATTCTTTAATTTTATTTACACATCGCCTTCCATTCCTACTGAAAAGCAACAAAAACATTGCAATAACACACATAAGACTATGGTAAAACACTATGGTAAATAAGAAATGGTAACCTGTGGTAAACTTTCTAAGGAAAGGAATTAAGAATCTCTCCTCAGTGTTTATTTAAGTTAAGTCAGTCAGTCAGTTTATTATTACAGTCATCGATCAATACATATCAATTTGAAAGACAATATTTTAGTTTAGAACATAAGAAGAGCCCTGCTGGATCAGACCAGTGGTCCATCTAGTCCAGCATCTGTGAGACTTCTGATTAGATCCAATAAGCCAGGCCTTGTATTTCAAATCAAAGTCTTTATTCTTAATGGTCTTTCAGGAAACACTTGCGTTGTTAGTGATACCAGATACAGAAGAGGAGGAATTGATATAGTAAACTCAAACTAGAGGAAAAATGCGGGTACCAATGGAAAAAGAATAAACAAACGCCAAAATGTACTACCGTTACTTTCTCAGGAAAAAAAGGCGCGTAAGCAGAGCTACGTTCCCATCCCCGGCCCTGTGATTTCCCTACATGCAATCCCCCGCAAAAGACACCTGGAAAAGCGGAGGCCCAGTTGCCCAAGGTTACAAGTGCAGCAACAGAGATAACATGAGTCTAGCAACACATCTGAGCTCATTCCAGTGAAGGAGGGGTGAGGAGAGGAGGGGGGGAAGGAAACGTCAGAGCGGAAGCTGATGCCGATCTCCCGCCGGGACCTGCAACCAGGATAAACATAGAAAAGCAAAACATGACAGGGAACCTGACAGCATCCTGTCTCACACAGTGCACAACCAGTTCCTCTGGAGAGCCAACAACAGGGCAATAGAAGCCAAGGCCTTCCCCTGATGTTGCCTCCTGGCTCTGGGATTCAGAAGATTAGCGCCTTTGAATGTGGTGGTTCCCCTCAGTCACCTTGGCTAGTTGCGATTGACAGACTTATCCTCCATGAATCTATCTATTCCCCTTTAAAGCTGTTTCTTCTCATGGCCATCACTACATTCTCTGGCAGTGAACTCCACATTTTAATCACTCTCTGTGTAAAGTAGCATTTCCTTTTGTCCGTCCTGAACCTACTACCCATCAGCTTCACTGGATGCCCTATAAGAACATAAGTTGGCTTTAAAGTATTCAGTCTTGGGGGAGAAAAACTGTAACTGCTGGGTCACAGTGGAGAGTCATTTTACCCTTATAAACTGAAACATCCCACACTTAACATTTAATTTTTTTCTTAACATTTACTATGTTGAATAATTTGTTTTTCTGTTAGCATGTTAGCACGTGTTGTTTTGCCTTCATCTGTCCAGTTGAATGTATAAAATTTACCTTATAAATACATTTATACTAAATTTACTAAAATACTAAATTTACCTTATAAATACATTTGATATTATGTCGCGCTCCGTGTGGGCGTGCGGGGGTGCACCCCCGGCTGGTAGGGTATGGCAGCAGCCTCTTAGGATCACGTCTCTCCCTCTCGTTTGCTGACCTGTGGGATGGGGGTTGCCCTGGAGTAACCTTCCCGGGAGCCAGACAGGCAGAGATGGAACCGGGTCCTCAGGAGGGAACCTAGGCTTTTAGGAAGAGCCTCAGATGTGGCAACGGGGGGGGGGGGGGTTGTGTCACCCTCCCCTCCTTTGCCCAGGAACAAGCCTACTTCAGGCACGCTTCTCTCTCTCTTCTGTGCCTTTCCTGGCTTTCGCTCTCTCGCCTTCTCCGGCTGTCCTGTTTCCCTTCTCATCGGCTCCTATTTCCTCCTTTTTATTCTCTGCTGAGTTCTCTCGGCTTCACCTCTGCCCAAGCCCCGCCCCCCAGTAAATATGAGGACGCTCTTCCTCCCTGCTTTCCGGCCCCTCCCTCCTCCCTTCTGTTCCCAGCTGCTCCGTAGACGCTGCACATGCCTCCGCTGGCCCCGGTCGCCCTCAGCTGTGCCCTTGTGCTAACGCTGCTGCTGGCCCCTGCAGTCTCTCCCATGCCCCTCCGTGACTCCCGCGGCCGTCCGCGGGCTCGTCCAGCCCCAGGCCCTCCAGCCGTCATCGCTGTTGTGCCGGCTGTTCTCCTCTCCTGTTTCCCAGTGGTTGCTGACCCGACGCTGTCTCCAGGTGTGCCCGGCTCTCCTCGGGATGGGGAGGGGGGTTCCCTCACTTCCCTGCCAGTCACCGCCCCTGCAGCTTCCCGGGAGCCCCGGGAGGACCCGGGACATATTAGCAGAACAACACCTAAATAAGAGACCTGTGAGGGCATGCAGTTTAAAAACTCCCAACATTTCAGCATAAACTCATGTCATCCATTCTCATGGTTGTGGGCAGTTGATGATTCACATATAAAGAAAGTCTATTGTAAGGGATGGCCATTTCAGAAAGGTTTCAGGCAAGTACAGAGGACCCTGAGGTATTTCAGTAGAACATAACCCTAAACATAATTGAGTCTAGGCTACAGTTGCCTTCAGAGCTTCATCCTACTCAGCCTCCTCCTGTAATCCCCACAGAGGTATTTCAGAAGAATCCAGGAAGGATTACCTTTCCCCCCACAAGCAGGTCCCATTCAGAAACAGTTGGCTCCATCACAGGATGCATGACTTGGAACCTCCTGACATTTTGCAACTGGTCCTGGCACCAACAGCAGCCATTCTGTGACCATCTCCCAAGGCAGCCATTTTGTGATGCTGCCCATGCCTGATTCTTCAAATCCCCCCCATGCCTACAGGCTTAATGAGACTAGAGACTCTTGCTTTTAGCTGATTACATTTGTTGGAATGTAAATGGGACAAAAATTGCCCCTATGTACTGAAACCTCTGTCACTTATGGTCACCAGCCAGACCGCAAATCTGAGAAAAGAGCATTTATTTTTAAATGCATCAATCAAAAAGGAGATGAGGTAACAGTGTTTAGGCTGTTCTCATTTTCTTACAGCAGTGATGAGTAATTACTCTAGCGCAGGTGGCTGGGGGGGGCAAATAAAAGGAGCAGGGATAAATACTTGTGGAATTCACTGTTTCAGGAAGTGGTGGCTGCTACAATCATAGACACCTTCAAGAGGGGAGAGGATAAACATATGGAGCTATTAGCCGCAAGGAGGTATAGAGGGAACACTACATCTGGGGCAACTATATTCTCGGTGCTTGGAGGGGCAACAGTGGGAAGGCTTCTGGAATTCTGGCCCCACTGGTGGACCTCCTTATGGCACCTGGTTTTTGGCCACTGTGTGACACGGAGTGCTGGACTGGATGGGCCACTGGCCTGATCCAACATTGGCTTCTCTTATGCTCTTCTGAGGAATCAGCCAGACCATCCAGACCTGCTTTGTAGGTATGCCTACTATTGAACTAACCCTTCAGTCAAGTCTTTAGTAGTGGTTTGTAGCAACTGACACATTTAATGACACAAAGGTAAACAAACGCAGGGAGTAGCACATATCTAATTGCCGCATTCAAACATGGTATGTTCAGGTATAGATCAGGTTCTCTGCAAAATTCACAGCAACTGTAGTGTGAAGTACAAACCTTGGCTGAGGACAGATTGGCAATCTGGAGCGAGATGAATGCGGAGGAAACTGCTGTGGGGGAAAAACTCCCCGGGGCTGGCTGTTCACACCGGCCGGTGTATTGCGCAACGGTGCCGATACGGAGCGTTCAGACTGCTGCAGAGTGGCCCCACGTGGGCCGGCCTCCGCAGCTCTGATAGGGCTGTTTCGGCAATTTGCGCATATGCGCACATGCGCAAACTGGCAAAACGCCGCGTTCACACTGCCGCCTCCGCTTGCCTCCCGCCTTCTTCCGGTTCACACTGCCTGGAAGCGGGAGGCAAGTGCAAGACGGCCCCTGGACACCAGTTTCTCCCGGTGTCCTGTTAAAGCGGATGGAAAGCGAGCGGGAGACGGGTAAGTGCGAAATGGAGCCGACGGACAGATGCACATGTCTGAACGCGCTCCCTTCTTCCACTTCCAACGCGGGGCTGTCCCGCTTTACATTGCCAGTCTGTCCTCAGCCCTTGTCCCGCCTGCCTTTCGATTGATCAGCATGGCAACATCTTTGCAGGTAAACCTTGCATTTCCCCCAGCATTTGAGAGCCAATGTAGTGTAGTGGTTAGTGTCGGACTAGGATCTGGGAGACCCAGGTTCAAATCCCCACTCTGCCATGGAAGCTCACTGGGTGACCTTGGGCCTATCATGTACTCTCAGCCTAACCAATCTCACAAATGGGGTTGCCAATCTCCAGGGGGTGACTGGGGATCTGGTATTACAGCTGAATTCCAGGAGTCAGAGATCAGTTCACCTGGAGAAAATGGCCACTTTGGGAGGTGGATTCTATAGCATTTTACTCCAGTGAAGTTTCTCCCTTCCACAAACCCCGCCTTCCTCAGGCTCCACTCCAAAAACCTCCACGTGATTCCCAACTTGGTGGTGGTGGCAGTGGCAACCCTATTCACACAAGCCTGTTGAGACAATAAAATGGAAGAGAGTATAAATGACATAAAGAAAATAAACAAAAAAGGGGCTGCTTACCCCTTCCTTCCACTTTATGAGTGCCACAAGTCTTTTCTTCCTGTTTGCAGGCAAACACAGCTACCCCGCTGGAAGGTAATCTTTCAACTACATTTCCTTCTTCCAGGCATTTTAATTAGTTTTCTTTGGGACTTCAGCAGATAGAAATTTCCTGAATAGAAGTCCAAATAGATCTGTTCTGACAAAGTTTTGCAAACAGGCCACTTGCGAGCAGCGAGTTAACTGGCAAAACGTCAGTCCCTTTCCACAGTCCACTGTTGTGTGACAGAACCCTAGTTGTTTTATATGCCTCGGCTTTGTATGGCAGAGGAAAGCAAAGCTCTTGGACAAAGAATGCAGCATCATTTCCACAGATGGGGTTTCGGAGGTGTTAAGCGCAATCACTTGTGTGGGTGCGGACAATGAATGTGAGGAATGTTCTGCTTTACTGAGCATATCAGCTAATAGTATTAATAGTGCCATTGCCATTATGCCATTGCCCTAATGGAAGAACAGCATGCTCTGGTCTAGCAGCAGAGAGCTCTCAAGTCTGTCTATGCCACCAATGCGCGTTTAGTCTAAGCGGCAACAATAGCAGAACCCCTTCACAGAGGCACCTAAGTAACTGTTAGTTTTTATATTGCAACAAGATCCTTGAATGGAGAAAAGTCCCAAGGCCAGCACTTCTGGATTTCCATTTCTATGGTTTTGTGTGTGTGTGTGAGTGTGTGAATGTGTGTGCGTGCTAGGGTTCCCAGCCTCCAGGTGGGGCCTGGGGATCTCCTGCTTTTACAACTGATCTCTAGCTGACAGAGATCAGCTCCCCTGGAGAAAATGGCTGCTTTGAAGGGGGGACTCTATGGAATTCTGCCATGCTGAGGCCCCTCCCCTCCCCAAACCCCGCCCTCTCCTGGACCCACCCCCAAAGTCTCCAGGTATTTTCCAACCCAGACCTGGCAACCCTAGTTTGTGTGTGCACACTTGCGAGCCTGGAAGTCATGGTGGCTTCGTTTTCGTCAACCAAAATGGCATAGTGACTGCAGGGAGGGGCGTTATTTTCTTTGTTGGGAGGTTGCAAGTGAGCATGTGCAGCCTTCCCATGTGGCAAATAACGCCCCTCCCACCATGGCTTTTGGGTTGTTTCAGCTGCTAAAAATGGTGGTGGTGGTGGAAGGGAGGCAGGAGCTCCCCTGTTGGATGGTACTGATCTGAATCTTGCCCATCTGTGCTTTCCTCTCTCTTCCAAATAACGTTTTATTGAATGAGAAATATAAAATACATAGTCTTGAGAATTTGACGGTATCTGGTATTGCAATTACAAAACTGAGTCATAGCTAGTGTATATTGAGCAGAAGTATATTTATGTATAAAGAAGGGGAGGGGGGAAAGAGAAAAAAAATCAGGAGAAAAGAGAACGAGTCACTAAGCTACATAATCCTGTTATTATCGCCATAAGTGTAGTTGATCTATTATACAAGGGATTTCATCTTGTTCCCTTAAGTAGTCCAAAATCGGGAGCCAAGTAGCAGAAAAGTTAGAAAGAGAGGAGGTGGAGGCAAGAGGAGGGGTGTTAATTGTTATTTTAGCCATGATGTAGAAGTCCCAAAGCTTCCTGTGTTTTTCCAATGAGTAGCAATTGCTGTCTGAGCAGCTGAGAGAAAGATGGGAATGATTTCCCTTTTGGGATGTGCATGTTGCATGGCTTTCCAACCATTTAAAAAAAGGATTAGCAGAAGGATGAATATTAAGACCTGTAACGGATTCTATGCATGTTAGAACCATGTCCCAGAAATTTTTGATTTGGGGGCAATATAGCCAGCCGTGAAGATATGAACCAAAAGATCCGCATTTTCCCCAACATAAAGAAGTGAGGCGTGAGTTTGAATGAACAGTTTTCCTAGGGGTTGGGTACCAATGGGGCACTAGTTTAAAAGCTTTTCGTTTAATAGCCCATCTGTGCTTTTTACACACCATGGAAAGTTACCACCACGGACTGGTAGCTCTGGTACGGTTGCAAAGCCCCCTGACAAACTCATGTAAAAAGTAATGTCTGCTTTGGCCCTCTTTCTCTGCGTTTGTTCCAAACTGCTAAGTGTTGTTTTGCATACCAATACCAACCCGCTCCCTTCATCTGGTGGGGGTGTCCCTCTCCGGGCTCTGGTAGGAATATCCTTCAAAAACTCTGAAACCTCCTGCAGTTAGGGACCATCTCCTAACAATTAGCTCCCCTCGAAGAAATATCAGTGAAATTCTGGGCTTCTGGCCAAATCAAGGAATAGTCAGCTGGCAGCCAGAGCACTATTTTTCAAAGGGAAGAGTTTATCCTGCCCTTGTTCCACTGAAATAGTTCCTGGTGTAATGGTTAAGTGTGCAGATTCTATTCTGGGAGAGCCAGGTTTGATTCCCCACGCCTCCACTTGCAGCTGCTGGATGACCTTGGACAAGCCATAGTGTTACTTTTTCCTACCATAGAGAACAATGGAAGGAATGGGGCAACCTGTTTGGGGGCCCGTAGAACTGGACCCCCTGGTCCAATCTTCTTGAAACTTGGTGGGTATTTCGAGGAGAGGCCCCAGCAGCTACCCTGCAAGTTTGGAGCCTCTCCCTCAAACCCCCTCCCCTCCAGTCACTTTTAAAGTTGCTGCCGAATTTCAGCAGCAGTTCAGCAGCGGGCCGAATCAGATCAGAGAATCTGATTCGGCCTGAGGCTGCCCTAGTGGCCACTCCGCCACGCTCCAGCTTTGCTCCGCCTCACTCCAGCCCCAAAGGACCCCTGATCATCGTAAATCTTGCATCCCCCCCTTCTTCCCACTCCAGTCCCTTGCTTGCTCACCATTCCATACTTGAAATAAACAGATCTTCTTGCTAGGAAAACCAGGGGTCATTTTGAGCAGGAGCTTGGGGGAGCACAGCTCCAGGAGTTGGTACCAGACCCCCCCCCCCAAAGGGAATGCCTGCTTGTGTCATGGCTGCAGCAAAATGACCCCGTCCCCTGGAAAGGTCCTTGTTCCTCCGACTAGCCTTCTGAACGCTTCAGCCACCACTGAAGCTATCCTCCCAGAATAGTGGTATTTCTGAGGCTTGGATGGGTAGCTGTCCCCTCTCTACCAGCTCTTTCTTTCTTTCTTTCTTTCTTTCTTTCTTTCTTTCTTTCTTTCTTTCTTTCTTTCTTTCTTTCTTTCTTTCTTTCTTTCTTTCTTTCTTTCTTTCTTTCTCTCTTTCTCTCTTTCTCTCTTTCTTTCTCTCTTTCTCTCTCTCTCTCTCTCTCTCTCTCTCTCTCTCTCTTTCTCTCTTTCTCTCCCTCCCTCCCTTCCTTCCTTCCTTCCTCTCTCTCTTCTTTCTTTCTTGCCTTTTGACATACTTCTGCTGATGTCAGGTGGTGTAGCATATGCAAATGTACTAATGAGTTATGCTAATGAGATCCTGCACCTCTTTTTCCACAAAATAACCCCTGAGGAAAACAGTCTCTCTCTCTCTCTCTCTCTCTCTCTCTCACACACACACACACACAAATCTTGCTTCTGATCTGACTCAATGCTGTACTTCTATATAAATAAATATATAATAGAAACAAATAAATATTATGTTAGCACAATGCAAAGGCAGCCTTTTCTCTTTGTCTGGATCAGAGCCACAATCCCCCCCTCCTAAATCCACCCAAGTGGGTAGCCCTTGTGGCTCTTTAGGCCAGAGGCCACCTTCGCTTTCTCCGGAAGGAGGAAGAGACAGGTAGTTTTCGCACCCATAGGGGGACTGGTGGGAAGGTGGAGCCAAGCCCTTTTAATGTGGCTCTGCCCCTGACTACACAGTTGGCATGAAGAATTCAGCCCACCCTCCCGCCTTGTTGTTGTGCAGGCAGTGGCTGGTTGCCTTGTTCAGGGGCTGGGTAGGAATTTTTTTGCCTCTCACCTGATTGGCTATTGGGGAGAGGTGTTTTTCACCTACCTTGCAGAGGATTGGGGCAATTGGACTTGGTGGAGCTGATTAAATAGTTTGGTAACTTGGCTGGAGAGGCTTGGGTAGGTTAAAGTGGACTGGTGAGCACCATTTGGCGCCCCCGTTTTGGGGGAAAGGTGTCCGGCAGGATTGGCTTGTAGGCTGGGCGACTCACAGCTGTGTATGGAGATTGCCTGTGAGGCCCCCTGAATAGGTCCTCCTCTCAAGTTGTGCTGCTTGTGGGGATGGAGTGCCAGGGTGGCAACCTGCTTGCCCAGCCAGCCAGGTTTGAGCCATGCTTAGGATGGCTTGCACCAGGGGCAGGGTGGCTCGCACAGTTCACGGCAAGGAGGGGTCCAGGGGTGACCCCTGGTTTGGCCTGTTCTGCTCTATTGATACCCTTGCCACTTATGGCCTGTAAATGGACTGACCCCAGACACAACTCCACCCATGCTTAGGTGAAAACCCCCCAACTATGAACGTTTCCTACCTCCAGGTGGGTCCTGGAAGTCTCCTGCTTTTACACCTGATTTCCAGAAGACCAAGATCAGGTCCCCTGGAGAAAAGGGCTGCTTTGGAAGGTGAACTCTATGGCATTGTACCATGCTGAGGTCCTTCCCTTCTCCATATTCTGCTCTCTCCAGGCTCTACTCCCCAACCTCCAGGTATTTCCCAACCCAGATCTGGCAACCCTATTCGTTCTTGTCTTATATTTCATCTTCCTATGCAATCTCTGATTTTTGCTGCTTCTGAGAACCTGGTCACTGATTTTCCCCAGGAATCAAAATATAAAAAAAGAAAAAGAAAAAGAAAGAAAAAAAATCATTCCATTTTGGAACTCTTAAGTGCTGTCAAACAAGAATTTCATTTAAACCCTTGGAGATAATCTTATCCCAAGGATTAAAGAATGCACAAAAAGACTCTGATACAAAATGCGCTGCGTGCTGATTATCATTCATTGCCAATGCCTTTTATCCTGCCCCAATGGATTGGCTACTTACTGGGCTAATTAGTAAGCTTTTTGCCAGTCACTATCCCATCTTTTACAGGCTTTTTGGAGATAAGATGGGAAAAACAAGCAAGAAAAACAAATTACTGTAAATGTGCAGAATGGAGAGTGACTTAAGTAAACGATTCACTGTTAGTGACTTAAATTGCACATTGATGCTCCAATATGCTTAACTGTACACAACTTGCAATAAAATGTCCATGACATTTAAGCCCCCCTGCTGCCATTCCTGCTGGTGAAAGCGAGGTGGGAGGGAAACCTGAAGCTCCTTGTCCTCCCTCGCAGAGCTCCCTCACAGCGCCAAGTGAATATGAGATTTTTAAAGGGGAGTATCTGTTGCTCAGTGGAAGAGCCTCTGCTTTGTATGCAGAAGGTCTTAGTTTCAATCCCAGGCATCTTCAGTTAAAAGCATAAAGCGGCAGGTGATATGAAAGACCTCTACCTGAGACTCTGGAGAGCTGCTGTCAGTCTCAGGAGGCAATACTGACCTTGGCCGAGGACAGATTGGCCGTCTCGGCCGCTCTGCCTCTGCTTCAGAAGCGGAGGCAGAGTGGCCGTTCAGACAGCCGCATCTGCCCCCAGGAGGTGGCCCGGATGCATCGCGTCCGGCGCCGTGCTCCTTCCGCACCAGCCGAGCACCACTTTAAAGTGGTGCTCGGCTGCTGCGGCGCACCCTGCGCGCGCGTTCCACCCACCAGAGCGTGTGTGAACGCGCGCGGCCAGGGGCAGCCGCGCGGCATCCGCCCGCCGCTCCAGGAAGCCGCCTGCAGTCTGAACGCTGCGGGTGGCTTCCTTCTGGTGGCGTGCGAACGCCACGCCGCGGGGGAAATTCCCCCCCGCCCCATTCTGCCGTGCCGCGGAGGCGTGGCAGAATGGCAGTATGTCTTCAGCCTCGATGGGCCAATGGTCTGATTTCAGTATAAGGCAGCTTCATGAGCATTCATTTGTGTTCAAGGTGAATTCCCCCAATGTACATCTGACTGCGAGTCGGATCATGCACCCATGATCCAGCACATGTTGGACACATAATGCATTTTGTCCTGGTCAGTAAAACAGGAGCAATGATTAAAAGATCAAACTGTAGCACTCTGTAATCTACTAGTCTGTGATCTCTATAAACCAGATGGACTAGGAGTTTGTTTGTACTAGGGTGGTTTCTAATTAAATTCCTGAACCAAAGATATATGTGGAAATCTCTGGTTCAGTTTAGTGATTTCCTAGAATGGTAATACAAATCTGGGATTGTTGCTACAACAAAAGCCCTTTCCCTTAAACACTCTTTTATTTTTTTTTGTTTAGTTTGGGTGCTTACCAGCAATGTAGCATGCACTCATCTTTTTCTCTGATTCCACTGATTTCCTGGGCAATGACATTTCTCCTTTCCAATCAGATCCTTGCAAGGGAGGAGAACAGTGCATTCTTTGGAGACAAGCCAGTGGTGCTACCACTCTCTTTTGCTCATTCATCTGTGAGTAAGGTTGCCACCCTTCAGGTGGTAGCTTGAGATCTCCCACTAATATAACTGATCTCCAGGCAACAGAGATCAGTTCACCTGGAGAAAATGGCTGCTTTGAAAGGTGGTCTCTATGGCACTATACCCTGCTGAGGTCCCTCCTCTCCCAAGCCCTGCCCTCCTCGGGCTCCACCTCCAAAATCTCCAGGTATTTCCCAACTTGAAGCTGGCAACCCCATCTGTGAGTGCAAGGCCCTTTCCCCCTCTGAAAGTAGGACAGAGCAAAAGGGCCATCTTGCCTTCCTCCTCCTTTCTAGGGGTGGAGACTTCTTTCCCATCTGAAAATATTATGCCTGGGGGCACCTTGTTCAAGGACCCATAGGATCGGAGTCCTTGGTCCAATTTGCTTGAAAGTTGGGTGGTCTCGAGGGGACAAGCAGATCTCACTCCCCTGCAGTGTCATTCAGTTGGAAAATAGCCACACCAGCCCTCCCACCCAGTCCCAAATAGGGAATAATGGAAAAACTGCTGATCTCCTTCTTCACTTTGTGAAACAGACAGACCACAACAAGAAAGCATGGCAGATGCAGTTTTTTGCAGAAAGGTTATATATATACATATAAACCCTTTCTGCTGAAAACTGTGTTTGCCATGCTTTCTTGTTGTGGTCTGTTATATGAATAACCTTTCTGCTGAAAACAGTGTTTGCAATGCTTTCCTGTTGTGGTCTGTTTGTTTCATTAAGTGAAGAAGATCGCCAGCTTTTCCATTATTCCCTAGGAGGGACTGGGTGTGTTTGTGTGTGTGTGCGCGTGTGCGCACGTGGCTATTTTTCAACCAAATGACACCAGCACTGCAGGGGAGTGAGGACTATATAGTCAGTCCGTTAGGTACTGTAAGAGTAGAAAAATGAAATTGATGCAGAGGGTTTTTTAAATGCTTTAGCCAGTACCCCCCCCCCCCCCCAGCTATCACTGGAGAGAACTCAGCCTGTGCCAAGAGGTGTCTACTTTGGGGGTCTGTAAAATTGTCTACCTTGATTCAATTTTCTTGAAACTTGGGGGGGGGGGGAGTATTTTTAGATTAAAGGGGAGAGTATCCCTGGAGTTGTTTTTAATTAAGTTTAGATGCTCCTTAGAGCTACAGGGCATTACAATACGAAATACAGAATACAAAATTGCTGCCTTTGCGGATGATATTTTATCATTTGTTTCGAATCCTCTTCATTCTCTTCCTATATTACAGTTATATTTAAATGATTTTTTTTAATTAGCTGGGCTAAAAATTAATTATGTCAGATCCATGCTCTATCCTATTAATTTAGACATTGAAACAATGCAAAAAATTTAAGCTTCTGCCTTTTATTCATGTACCTCTATCTTCTTAACATATTTAGGTATCAAAATACCTTTAGATCTTACAAAAATATGGAAATAAACTTTACTAGTTCAATTGTGGAATTAAAAATACACTAAATAATTGGACGAATATGAATTTAGATTGGAGTGATAGATTTCACCTGGTTAAATCTTTTGCCCTCCCTAAATTAATTTTTTGTTTAGAGCTTTACTTGTAAAGATCTCACCTAGATTGTTACACAAGTGGCAAAAAAATTAACAGATTTTTTTTGAAATTATAAATACCATAGAATTAACCTTACTACTCTATGTAGGAAATCAACAAAAGGAGGAATAAACTTTCCTTATTTACAATTATACTATAGGGCTATTTGTCTTTCAAATATAGTTACTATTTTAAAAGATACAAATGAGTTACACTGGATTAAAATATTGCAAGTTTATGCAGACCCATGTAGAATTTAGGATTTAATTTGGCAAGGACCAAAAGAATGTCCATCAACTATAATAAATAATGAATTCTTTGTAGCAATGTTAAATGAACGGGATATATCTAGACAGAATCCCTTACCTATTATGACACATGCCTCTTCATTTATAGATCAATCCTGGTTTTCTCCAGGGTGCAGGAATCCGGTGTTAAACTCCTTGAAAGAACATAATATTACAAGACTACTGGACCTAATAATAAACAAATGGCTTATTACTAAACAGGAACTGGAAAATAAATTAGGCCATTCACTTCAATGGTTTACTTATGTCCAAATTAACGCTTAAGTGAATCAATAAAGTTAGAATTGATAGTGCAACTCCCACTTTCAGAATTAGAAAACTTATTATTGCAAAATTCTAGTAGTAAAAAACATTTGATTCTCTTTTTATATGCTCTTATTCTAATTACTTCATCTAATACTTACCTTTCTTATCAAAAATTTTGGCATAATGAAATAAAAGCATCATAGACTGTGGAAACTAGGAATTCTATTTCGAACAATTCTACCTTTAATTCTTCTATTGCAACTATTCGCCTCCAAACGTTCAAACTCCTTGCACTATGGTATTAAACTCCACATACACTTGCTATAATTAATTCAAAAAATATGGCTAAATGCTGGGGAAAGTGTGACAATAATGGACATTACTTGCATTGTTGGGTGAGTTGTCCCAAGCTAGAACCATTCTGGAAATTAATTGTCAATAAAATTAAAGTTATAACTAGTATACAAGTACAATTCAATCCATTGATATTGCTTCTACATGTAGGCTTTGGTGTGAACTTACCATTTCACATTAAAGAAACATTGATTGTCTTCCTGTCAGCAGCCAAATCAGCTATAGCCTCAAAGTGGAAAGATCCAGAGATCCCAAAATTAACACTGTCATAATAAATTATGGACACACTTTATTATGGCCAAGATCTCACTGATTTGGCATGTAAATCTGATGAAAAAATAAGTTCTACTTTTATAGCCATTTGGAATATTTAAGTGTACAAGAAGAAATTCCAGGAATTGCAATGATAATGCATTTGATATGATGTTTCTATTGTTTGTAATAGTACAAAATGATCTTTGTTAACCCTCTTGACCTCTGGTTAATTATTTTACCTAACACAATTCTAATTGTTATTGTATTCAATTAATTTAATTTAATAATTTTTTAAAAAATTTGGTGCCATTATCTTTATTATTTTTATGTAAGCCACCCTGAGCCTGCCTTTGATGGGGAGGGTGGGGTATAAATCAAATAAATAATTAAATAAATACCAGCTGCCCCAGACCCTCCAGTAAATTTTCCTTTGAAAGTAATGGTCCCAAAGCTCTGGAACTCAGAAAACAACAGAGATTTGTATCCCAAGCTGGTAATGTCCTATTCAAACATAAGGAATTATTAAAAGAAAATCCCCCCGAACCTTTATCGCACACCTGTAATTTGTATGATGAAGGAGGATTCCTTGTCTGTGCATAAGAGGCATTCACAGCCTGTTTGTGTGGGGTCTGTAATAGCTGAATTGTTGGACCAAAATCAGAGTGAACTAGGTTCAAATCCCCTCCGTTCTGAAGCTCACTTGGTGATCATGGGCTAGACATGCTCTTAGATTACCTGACACAGGTAGGGTTACCAGCTCCGGGTTGGGAAATACCTGGAGATTTGGGGGGTGGAGCTTGGAGAGGGCAGGATTTTGGGAGGTGAGGGATCACAACAGGGTATGATGCCATAGAGTCCACTCTCCAAAGCAGCCATTTTCTCCAGGGGAACTGATCTTGAGTGTCTGGAGATCTATTGTAATTAGGGATAGGTACAAACTGAGAAAATTGAGGTTCCTGGTGGTTCATGGTTCATTTGATTACAGGAATCATGAACTTTCATGAACTTTTCCCATTTCCCAAACTGGTTCATGATTTGTTCCGTTTGTGAGTGCAGGAGATGGTAGAATAGCCCCCTCACAAGTTAGAGATGCCAAGCTCACAGAGAGTCTTCAATAGGCTCTTCTCCACCTGCCCTCCAAGTTTGGTGAAGATTGGATTTGGGAGATATGAGTTATAGCACCCCAAAGCAGGCACCCCCAGAAAAACTCAGCTCTAGCCTCCCCTAAAATCAGCCACACAGCAAGCAATTTTTCCTGACTTGCTCTCACGCAATGAGGAACTCGTCTCTGTTCCTGCTGCAGTGTGAAAGCAGCTGAGTCAGAGTATGGTCTGTCTGTCTGTCTGTCTGTCTGTCTGTCTGTCTATCTATCTATCTATCTATCTATCTATCTATCTATCTACTCCCATAGAGCAGAATGGGAACTCCCTGGTTGGCTCCCAGAGCTGCCAATCAAGCTAGGGCTCTCCATATGTCCACCCTCAGCGTTGTCTTCTAGGAATTGATTGAATTGGTGCCAGGCTATCTGGAGAATGAACCATTTTAACAAACCAAACGAACCTCCACAGAAAAAAGATGGTTCTTTTTTGGTTTTGGGAATGACGCGACCAAATGAACTGGTTCAAAATGAACCACAAACTGGCCTGGTTCGTCCTCGAACCGCAGTTCATTTCTTGGTTCGTGCCCAACCCTAATTGTAATATATTGAGATCTCCATGCGTTATTCTGTCTCAAAGATTACTGCAGCTTGGGATGCCAGCTCCAGATTGGGAAATTCCTGGAGATCTTGAGAGTGGAATCTGGGGAGGATGGGGTTTGGGGAGAAGAGGAAGCCCTGTGGAACACCATAGACTCCACCCTCCAAAAGCGGATTTTCTCCAGGGGAACTGTTCCAGATAACACCGATCAATTTCTCAGGAGAAAATGGCTGTTTTGGAGGGTGAAATCTATAGCATTATACCCTGCTGAGGTCTCCCCCCCCCCCGAACCCTGCCCTCCCTAGGTTCCACCACCCCCAAACCTCCAGAAATTTCCCAACCTGGAGTTGGCAACCCTAAAGAAATCTAGTATTTTATCCTTAGGTAGAGCTGCCAACAGGCCAGGAGAAAAAATCACTGTCCCTTTAACAGAGGTTTGATGTATGGATTGAGCAGGTGAAACTTTGAAGCATCCATTAAAGGGAAAGGACAGTTTTTTCCAGGCCTCTTGGGGACCCTGTTATTAAACAGCTCTCCTTTGTTGGCTGTTGGAAGGCATTGCATGTGGAAAGAATCTGCTGTCAATAATTCAAGATGCTGATTTGCCCCTGCAAGATAAAAATGCCCATAGAGGGGTATGACTCATTAAGACATTGGGGGGGAGACTGTTGTTAGCCGAATTGCTTTAATTTAGGATGACCAATTGGCAAAATACCGGGTTACAGCCAACTATACCAGGGTCCCACCCCTCCCGGGAGTTCTCCAGGAAAAAGGCACATGAGGCAGATGACAAATTAAATGCTGTTTACTGAATGATGTTATTCAAGCATACACAAAACAGAATCTCACACACACACACACAGACCTAAGGAAATTAGATAGAAAATAGCACTGTTGCAATTTGCAGGAAACGCTGGTTGGGTTATACTGTACCTGTCCTGAAGAGGAGTTGTCCGCTCAAAATGGAGAGTTGGATGGGGAGGAAAATAGAAAAATGGGGAACATGTCTTGAACCAGCAAGACCACGTGGTCTCTCTGGTCACGAATCCAGAGATTTAAAGATGGAGGCAAGGGTATCTGGATAGAAAGCTGGACATAAGGGGTGGTAAAGCAGATAGGGGATGATGGCTCAAGAGACTGATTGCTGGCCGGGCAATCTCTTTTATTAGGTGACTTTGGGGTGGGTCTCGCTGGCCACATCCCTGAACACACCTACGAGGTGATCCGTCCCTTCTGACCCTACCATAGGTTAAAGGTAAATAGGAGGAGAGGCTGGGGAGTGGTCAATATTGTGAAACTAGAGCTAAACAGAAACTTGACACCTGGGCACTCCCGCGATGAGTCACTGGATCGCTTCTATTGTCTGTTGATGGCCCTGGCCGGCTAGCTGATGGCCCGACAATTAGTTGCCAGGTAACCTTGTTTAGCATAATCCGTGTAGGTATGTTGGAGGGGGCAGGGGTTGACCAGCATGATGTGACAGAAAGAACCCTTATTGCAAGGGGGTCCTTGCTTCTGTCTTGGTGAACTAAAGAGGTTGCCAGCCCCCTGGATTAGACTGGAGCTTCTCCCAGCAATGGAGAATACCTGTAGTTCTTACAGCATAGCAACCCAAATTCAAAATTATGAATGTTAAAATCCATAAGAGCACTTTGCAGTGCCTTGCTGGCCAACACTGTGGCCTAGCGGCATACTGAAAATTTCTGACATGTACACTTAAAGAGAGTTGGTAATAGGTGATGTGAAAGCCCTCTCTCTGAGCCGCTGGAAAGATGCTGCACATCCTGAGTAGATGGGCCAATGGTCTGATTCAGTTTAAGGCAGTATCCTGAGTTCATGTGTTTGAGACTGAAGGGGGAACTGAAGGAACTGAAGTGGGAACCATTTCCTCAGAATGATGGGATTGGAGCTCTGGAAGCCATTTTCTGTTTACAGAATCAAATAAAGAAGGCCTAAAACATCAGAGCCACAGGGTTGCCAACCTCAAGGTGGGGCCTGGAGTTCTCCCAGAATGACAACTGCTCAGAAAGGTAGACTCTGTCTATGGCATCCCATCCCCACTAAGCAGCCTCCCCTCCCCAAACTCCATCTTCCCCTGGAACTTCCCCCAAATCTACAGGGATTTCCCGAGCCATAGTTGGCAACCTTAGAATATATGTCCCATGCAAAGGAAAACCATGCATGTGCGCAGCTGTACATTGCATTAGCCCTGTGCAGCCATTATAATGAACATGTGGAAATCACCATGACCGATTCCACAAAATCAGTTGTTCCGCCCTTGGTCTCCTGTTTTCCCCGGTTGTACTGCTCATTTCCCCACTATTTGCTGTGCGGCGGCATTTTGACCCGCATCTCCCCCCAATTTTCCACACATCTTCTTGATCCTTATTTTTTAGGATCAAGTGAAGTGACATGAAGTCTTGCTCCCCACATAACATGGGTGGAGAATAATATCTGTGTAGTCCCAAACTTTAGTGACTTTTCCACCAATACTTTCAAATGTCAAGATATTTCTCTGTCACTGAAGTGACTGGCCCAAGATGTCATCTTGACTCATCCAGCGCGTTACTGACAAAATTGTCAGTGCTTGGCAGTTGTATCAACTGTTCCAGGCGTTCAGATTCTCCTTTGAAAGTTCACTTGAGTTGTCGATTTGACACATTTTATGTTAAATGTCACAGCTTTAACAAGGATGGGGAACCCCCCCCCCCCCCCAAATCTGGATATTATGCTAACCACAGTAGGAGTGACATAAGAGTTTTTTGTTTATGGCAGCCGGGAGATAGTGAGGGTTGTTATTGCAGTAGCAAGGATTTTGTTCAATGTCATTTACTCAATGGGAGAAGAAGACATGATAGATATAATCCAATAGGGACTTGGAAAAGAAGGGTCGGAACAAGATCAAGTGGCCCAGTTAAAGATATTTCAATCAATAGATCCTATGAGCCGTAGCTAATTATTAAGTGAGAAAAGCAGTCCTTAAGGAGAAAAAGGAAGAAGATCTCTACTTATTGGGTGAATGGGTACAATGTGGCAAATAAAGTTCAGTGTAGGTTAGTGTAAGGTGATGCACACTGGAATAAATAAGTCCCAGCTTTAAATGTATTCTAATAGGCAGGGCTTTTTGGGGGTGGGGGGTGGGGGGAGAGGTGCCCGAACTTTCAAGAGGGAAACACAGTTTCCAATCTGTATACTGAAAACTCTTGAACTTTTAAACATCTTAAAAAATATTTTGTTGAAGAGGTTTCGGAACTCTGTTCCAGCTTGTTCCCACAGAATAAAAAAGCCCTGCTGATAGGGACTGAACTTGCTGAGCCGGGGGGGGGGGGGGGGAGATCTTGGGGTTGTAGTGGATGGCTCAATGAGAGCATTAACCCAGTGTACTGCAGCAGTGAAAAAGGCAAACTCTGTGTTAGGAATTATTAGGAAAAGGGATTGCAAATAAAATGGCCATTATTATAACTCCCTTTTACAGGTCTATGGTGAGGCCTTGCTGGGAATACTGTGTGCAGTTCTGGTGATCATATCTCGGAAAGGACTTCCCAGAGCTGGAAAAAGTACAGAGGAGGGCAACCAAGGTAATTAAGGGGTTGGAGTGCCTTTCCTATGAGAGAAGGCCGAAGAGTCTGGGACTTCTCAGTTTGGAAAAGAGGTGATTGGGGCTTGATAGAGATTTATAAAATTATGCACAGAGAGAAAGAATGGGCAAAGGGAACTTTTTCTCCCACTCCTGAAAGCTAGAGCTCAAGAGCATCCAATGAAAGTGATGGGCATTAGATTCAGGAGGGACGAAAGCAAATACTTCTTTACTTTTGTATGTTTACGTGTCTTTAGTTTAGAAAAAAGAAGGCTAAGGGGGAGGGGACGTGATAAGAGGTTTATAAACTGTGCATGGGAGTGGAGAAGGTGGATAGAGGGAGCTTTTTCTCCATCCCCCAAGATACTGGAACTTTATTGGACCCACCCAATGAAGCTGATGAGCAACAAGTGCAAAAGCAAATACTTCTTTTCTCTTGTGTGTGTTTTTATTGAATAATTTTATAATTTTAAATGTTTTTAACTGTTCAAATGTTTTCATGTTTGCAGGATCGCCACCTTGATCTGGTGGAAAGGCAGCATGAAAGTGTTTTAAGGAAAATAAATTAAAAAAACTCAGTGAGTGATTACAATGAGAAATTCACTACCAGAGGATATATGGCTTTAAAAGACAGGTCTGTGGAGGATAAGTCTGTCAGTGGCTACTAGCTGTGGTAACTGAGAGGAACCTCCACATTCAGAGGCACTAATCCTTTGAATCCCAGAGCCAGGAGGTAACATCAGGGGAAGGCCTCAGCCTCTATGCCCTGTTGTTGGCCCGCCAGAGGAACTGCTTGGCTACTGTGTGAGACAGGATGCTGGACAGGGTGGACCACTGGTCTTATCCAGCAGGGCTCTCCTAACCTCCACATTCAGAGGCACTAATCCTCTGAATCCCAGAGCCAGGAGGCAACATCAGGGGAAGGCCTTGGCCTCTATACCCTGTTACTGGCCCTCCAGAGGAACTGGTTGGCCACTGTGTGAGACAGGATGCTGGACTAGATGGACCATTGGTCTGTTCCAGAAGGGCTCGTCTTATGTCCTTATGCCATGGCAACTAAGGGGAACCTCCACATTCCTCTGAATCTCAGAGCAATGAGGCAACATCAGGGGAAGGCCTCAGCCTCTATGCCTTGTTGTTGGCCCTCCAGAGGAACTGGTTGGCCGCTGTGTGAGACAGGATGCTGGACTAGGTGAACCACTGGTCTGTCCAGTTATGTTCTTGTGTGCAAAGACACCTGTACCTATGTGTTGTTTGTTTACTTAGGTCTCCATGTATGAAAAAATCAAGGTTAGAGAACAGCTATTTACAGAGCTGGCACAAAGTAGCCTTCCAGGAAGGGAACAGGAAGGAACAAAAGTACATTCTGGAAACAGAGAGATTAAACCTTTGCATTCTAAACTGCTGCTTTCTATATATAGCTCTCCTGGTTGCCCATGTGCTTTTTTGTCCCCCATTGAATGCTATTTCATTCTCTAAATGCTCTTATCAGTCTGCATTAGGGAAGCAGATAGATCGTCATGGGCAATTTAGCTCTTCAAAGCCATCCTGGTGCAGGAGAGCAAATGCTTCTGCTGCTTCTTCTGATCAATGACTAATTAGAGATGTACCAGGGGTCTTCATGCGGGATGGGATGGCTGGCCAATGAGGGGCTGAATCCCATCCATATTTTCTCTCTTTATGCCTCTTCTAATGAGATGAGATAAAGGCTGTAATGCATTTTCAACATGTTGTGTTTTCACCTTTAGTTTGGCAGCAAGAACAGAAGGCTGGTGACTCACACTGTGTATGGTTTTTGGGGGGAAAACCCACACACACAAGTCTGTGGATTTTACTCCACAGCACAGCAAACACCAGAGAAACTCTGTTTGTGTTTGCACTTGCAACATTTAAGCAGCTGAGTCACATTTAGGGTTGCCAAGTGCCGGCGACTTACCGGTGGGGGGGGAGTTGTTCTCCCCCCGGGAGCTCTTCTGGCACGTGCGCGCCACGGCGACATAATGACGTCACCCGGAGGTGACATCATCACGTTGGGGGCGTTGCTAGGGCAATCGCCCCAAAAAGGGGCGATTGCCAGAGTGTTGCCCTGGCAATGCCCCCAACGTGATGACGTCACCTCCAGGTGATGTCATTACACGGGGGAAGTCGTCCTCACTGGACGACTTCTGGGGCGGGGTTCCCCCGCCGGCCGAATGCCGGCCGGCAGATCGGGAACCCCTATAGCGGGGGATCCCCCACCCCCCGGGCTGACTTGGCAGCCCTAGTCACATTTCAATTGGCTTTTCTCCAGTTGAAACGTGATAATCTTGCTCTGCATGTACGAGGCTTCTATTAATTCATTTAGTATGGGTTGGCTACTAAATAGCTCTTTCCATCAGTAAACCAACTTAAGCCAGTGCAACAGCCCTTCTGTTGTGGGAGGTGGGGTGAGGTTGCCTAGCCTGCAGTGGTCCAGGAAATTTCTGGAGATCTGGGGGCAATAGGTCGGGAGTGTGGAGTTTAGTGAGGGTGCAGGTCAGTGAGGATGTGACATCCCTTTGTGGTATCACTGCCCATCATGTTCCTTCCAGGTCAAAGGTCAAGTGATGACACATCCTGTGATGTCACCTCCAGGCCAAAGGGTAAGTTCTCAGTGTCCGCCCTCTCCTGTGAGGTCACTTTCTACTTTCAAACTTCTAGTTTTGAAAGGAGGACAGGAGTGGCCAGGTGGCAGGGCATGCAAGTCTGCAAGTATGGTACACCTGTGGCAGACAGTAGAAAGGGACATTCTTAGCCAGCAGGCTGGGGCTGCAGTGTGCCTGAAGCCTGTGGGTGAAGCTGGGGGAGTGATGATGTTTCACCAAGGCAAGACAGAGGGTGGCAGAGGGTGCCTGGTGGGGGAAGGTTAGAGGAGTCACTTATTTCTTATATCTCTAGCAACTTCACTAGGCCCATGCACAACAGCCTTTCACCGGGGGTGAGGCCTGGGAATCACTCTAGATTGCCTCCTAGGTCTATGGTCTTTACTATGAAAACCAGGAGGGGAGGTTCCTAGAGCACCACTGTTGAAGTGGCTGTTTTTTCTCCCACTCTCCAATGAGGGTTGTCAGGTCCCCCATGGCCACCAGTGGGGGAAGGCAGGGTAGGTTTGCCAGATCCAGGTTGGGAAACTCCTGGAGATTTGGGGGTGGGGCCTGGGAACCTCAGTGAGGCACAATGCCATAGAACCCACCCTCCAAAGCATCCATTTTCACCAGGGGAACTGATTTCTGTAGACTGGAGATGAGTTGTAAATACGGAAGATACCCAGGTCCCACCTGAGGGCTGGCATCTTTGTCTCCAGTCTCTCTAAGCCGTGAAGTCAGAGCTGATAGTGGGAGTTTTCATGCTGGGGATGGCTAAATGGGAGACCTAAGCAGGGTTTGTTTTCCCCTGATTACCCTCACCAAATGCTGACCCCTGCTTTGTCTTGCATGTTGTTTACATGGGAGCAGTATGCTTTGTGTCAGAGTCAGGATTTTAATCTGGGTCTTCCAGATCCCAGTCCAACACTCCAACCACTATACCACACCGTTCTCAGATGTTTCCATACTTCTTGTAAACAGTATTACATGTTCACACATTATATGACAGTAATGCCCTCCAGAACATTTCCTAAAAAGCAAATCTTGGTGGGGGGGGGGGGGTTCTCTGCTCCAAATGGAGAAATGTGGTTTGATGTCTTTAAGGTGTGACGTGGCAACAGTGAAATGCTTTTTAAACAACTGATGGGGGAAAGCTGCCTGGATGGAGAAATGGAGAGAGGCAAAGTTTTGTTCCCTCCGCTCTTTCTGCACTGTGTATTTCATCCTTGAAAAGCATTTTTTTGTTTATTTTTTACACAGACATCCAGGCAGTTTTCATGATGTCCATCTGTGAATTAAACAAGTTGATAAAATATTGTAGGAATGGATGGGCTACATTTAAGTTAACTGAGGCTGTGGTCAGACGTGCAGTTCGATCCACTGTTGCCCATTTCTAATTGATTCAGGTTATTTTGTAACAGAGAATACTGATCAGACTCACCTCTTTTAGCACTCTTTAAAGCACTTTTACCCCATCCTCAATTGATCAGATGCAGCAGCCAGAGAGTGTTCCCATTGGCCATTTAAAAAAAAAAAGTTTGTCCTTTGAGCATGCTCACAAGTGCTGATGAGCCTGCTGGGATATGTAGCTCATGGGGCCATTGGGCATTTTTTTTAAAAAAGTTTGTCCTTTGAGCATGCACATGAGTGCTGGTGAGCCTGCTGGGATATGTAGTTCACTGCCATCCTCCATATCTAAACTTTTCAGTTAACCCCTTCCACAAAGCACAGAAAAAAGCTGAAGTACAGAGGTGTCTTTCTTTGGAAGTTTTTATAAAGAAAACAAAGTTTTGAGCAGCTCTGGGGGGCGGAGAAAGAGAGAGAGAGGTGCGAATATGCAATTATGTGCACATTGCTAACTAGTAAAAATGGCTGCCAGAAAACAAGAGACCAGTCAGACTCGCCTGATGGCTTGGGTGCTCAACAGAGTGATCAGCCAACAGGAAATCCATTTTGGAACCAGCTCAGACCAACAGGATCGAACTTTCACAGGTATCAAAGAAACATGCAGCAAAGGGGGATAACAGAGATGTTGCTGTCTGATCGTGCACTTCAAAACTGTAAGGGAACAGCAATGGCAACAGATCAGACTGCATGTCTGATCGCAGCCTAAGGCAGAACTTTTCACTAGGAAGCCTCTCCTTGGAGGCAACGTTACCAGCATGCCTGTCCCTTTCGTAGAGTATTAATGTGTGGAAATGGTCAGTTGAAGCTTTCTGTGGCATGAATGCAAATAAAATCATCGGTCAAATAACGCCCCTTAAACCTCTGTTAAAGAGACAGGGCACTTTTCTCCCAGCCTGTTGGCAATCCTACCTGGAGGTAAGATAGTAATATGCACCCGGCATGTTTTGCTCCTGCATCAGCTATAGTTCAAAAGCACTGTGCCTCTGTCAAAATGCAATTGTGGAATCACTTGCTACACAGATTTGAGGAATGAGTTTATTCCAAAAGTTGGTGAACGCCATTATAGGAGTCTTGACCACTAAACTAGACTGCTGAAATGTGTTCTACATGGGGCTGCTCTTGAAGGTTCAAAATTTTTCAACTTTATTGGAACTGACATAATGGATTAGATCCTGAAACCTATGGGAACAAGGATTGTGTGTGCTTTTTTACCCTCTCATCCTCCTGGAATCATTTCTGATTATGGGGAAATTTATTCCAAGGGTCAAGTGACTTGTGTGTATTAATAGCTGCACTGTTCAGGCAACTGTAGTGAAGAAGGTGAAGGGGGTGCAATCGCTCCTCTCTTTCTTTTCCATGAGCAGAGCTCCGCTCCTGCAGGATGCAAAAAGGGGGGGTCTCAATCCCTTCTCCCTCCCCACTGCTGCCTCCAGGTCCAGAACTCCCTTCCTCTGATGAGATTGGCCCCTCTCGTTAGGTCTCCTGGTGAAAACTGCAGAAAAAATATTCCCCAGAATGCCTTTAGACTGATGGATGGAAGAATGGCTGCATGGTCTTTTTTTAAACTGTGCTTTCATTGTGTTGATCTGTCATTTTAAAATATTTTAAATAGTTTAAAAATGGTTGCCAGCTGTTCTGGAGAGCTTAGGTAAGGTCAAAAGGTGACATACAAATAAACACACTAAATGCAATAAAATAAATCGTCATGAAAATACAGTTTTCCACCAACACTATAATAAGGCAGATGCTGGATAAATACATCTGCCTTTCTCCGTTCTGCAGTAGGCACAACCAGGGTTATAATTATATTCATAACAGTTCTGCAACATATTAAGGATGTGTAATTGGTCTGCAGCACCCATAGAACCCATTAGGAATTTGATTGTTTTGCTTTTGTGGATGAAACTGTTTGTCCTCTCTTCCAAAATTACCATAAAAGCCATTTATAATTTGGGACCGAAAGAACATTTTTAAAAACCTATTTACAAAATATCCAAGTATGTGGTATTTGGGTTCCATTTTCTCCCACAGCTAGTTTGTTGACGTAATAGTTTAAAACCTGCCCGTGTCAGTTCAGAACTCCTACTGGGCTAAACCTGGAACAGAATTTGCCAGACAATGTACTTAAATACGTTATCTTTAGTTCAAAACCCTCCGGCATAGAGGACAATATTCATATGACTAAGTCCACAGTTGTAACAGAGAATGGAAGCTTGCAACAGATGACATCTATGGCTTTAGTTAGATTTAATTAGCCAGATTCTTCCAATGTACTCCTCTTGTAAAAAGGAACACACAGGGTAGAAGCCCTAAGGTCGCATTCAGATGGCTCTTTTGAGCCACGCCAGGCACAAGTACCTGGTGGATTTAAAGGGCACTTCCAGACAGCAACATCTGGGGAGTGTGCCGCTTCCGTGATCAGCCCATAGATCCCCACTGGGGAGCCGTACTTAAAAGATAGTGGTGAAAGTCCGGTCCAAAGCTTGCCAATGGCCCAGTGGCGGACTTTCCCCCATCTGGTCATTCCATCAGCACACAATCAGCCCGTAGGGATGGTCTCCAGACCACCCCAAACAGTCGCCTTTTAAAAAAAGTCTTAGCGATGCGCACATAACCAATTAAACATGCGATGTCTGTAGAGCTCCGCTGAAACAATCTGAAGAATTTTATGTTTCTGACGGTCCCGTGAACTTTATCAACTTTATTAACTGAAATGGTACCTAGAGGAAGGTTTCGCTGGTGGTGCTTTTACCATTTAAGTCCGCGCATCCACACAAAAAAAAAAAGATGGTGAGGCACATATGCGCAGGTGCAAACAGGATTTTTTTTTTAAAAAAAAAAGCTGACCGCAAGGCTCTTTAAGGTGGATGCCATTTAGACAATCCACGGTGGAATCCGCACATGGTAAGGCAATTCATGGGGGACCTGTCTGGTTGCGCAACACTGGATAAAAAAGATCTCGATTAAATTTGAGCCCAGCCAATGGCGGGATTGCTGCCCTTCTGAAATGCACCCTAAGACACTGGACAGAAGACAGTCTTCAGCTTGAGAAATATAGCCCTGCAATAACAATTTGATTCAGGACTGCCAGGCATGGCCTCACAACCAGTGATGTCACAAATCTCTAGGAATTGCCAGAAACAATAGACCCTGTTCAAACTGCTTTTGAGTTCTGTTTTAGTAACTGGTTGCTATTGGATTTTTTCTGTCATTTCAAACAGACCTGTTATTGTAACCGTGTGCAGAATTTATTTTTCTGGGCCATCAGGTTAGCAAAGTGTGGTTGAGCTGCTTTTGAGGGAAAGTGCTTTTTTCTGTTTTCAGCCCCTTCTTTGTGCTTCTGAATCACTGTGGAATGCTGTTTAAAATGTTCATAGTGCTTCCCATAATGCTCCAGGGCTAGATTCAAGTCCAGTAACACCTTAAAGACCAATGAGATTTTTGGGTAAAAACTTCCAATCCAGTCTAATCCAGTCACTGGTTCTTCAGCCATTGTCATGAACAGGAGCGCACAGTCAGGTAAAACAAACCAGGCAGGTGGCTCTTTAAATATGCCGTGTTACAAACCACTGCCAAATATTTGGCCACCTGTATAGTAACTCAGTTTTTTGCACTGCATAATAACCAAGAAAATGTCTCATCCAGGGAATCAAAGCCAGCTCCAAGTAATGGGAGAATTAAGTTTGATCATGAATCTGAAAATACAGGACAATCTAATACCATATGGTCAATGGATGACCTCCACAGATGACCTCCGGAGGCATCTGGATCGAGGTGGTATGGTGGTGCTGATGTTGTGGGACCTGTCGGCAGCGTTCAACACGGTCGACCATCAGCTACTAGCCCACCGCCTCACCGATATGGGGATTCAGGGGTTGGCCTTACAGTGGCTTTCTTCATTTCTCCAAGATCGGGGACAGAGGGTGGCGGTTGGGGAACAACTCTCCCAAAGGCACCTGCTGGTCTGCGGAGTGCCACAGGGAGCAGTACTTTCCCCGATGCTGTTCAACATCTATATGCACCCCCTCGCCCAGATTGCCCGGAGGCATGAGCTGGGTTGCCATCAGTACACTGATGATACCCAGCTCTATCTGTTGTTGGGCGGCCAATCGGACTCTAGTCCGGGGGATCTGGACCTGGTGTTGCAAGCCATGGCTGGTTGGCTCAGGCAGAGTCAACTGAAATTGAATCCGATGAAGATGGAGGTCCTCTGCCTGAGTCGGAGTGGACAGGGGTAGGGATCCCCCTCCTAGCCTTCGATGGGGTGCCACTGGTACCAGCGTCAGAGGTGAGGAGTTTGGGAGTGCTCCTGGACCCCTCATTAACAATGGAGGCCCAGGTAGCAGCCGCTTCAAGTTCAGCCTTTTATCACCTACAGCTGATCAAGCAGTTGGTTCCCTTCTTTGAACGCAATGAACTGGCTACGGTGATCCATGCTTTGGTCACCTCAAGATTGGACTACTCTAATGCTCTCTACATGGGACTGCCCTTGTCCCAAATCCGGAAGCTGCAGCTGGTACAGAACTAGTGTTGTTGGGTCTCCCTGTACGGGAGCACATCCAGCCTGCCTTAAAAATACTGCACTGGCTGCCTATAGCATACCGGATAAGGTTCAAGGTATTGGTGCTTACCTATAAAGCCCTATATGGCCTGGGACCTATCTACCTGAGGGACCGCCTCTCCCCATATGTTCTCTAGCGAGTGCTCCAATCGGGATCCCTGAATCGCCTGGTCCTCCCAGGGCTAAAGGAGGCCCAGTTGGCGGTCACAAGGGCCAGGGCTTTTTCAGTGGCGGCCCCACACTGGTGGAATGAGCTCCCGGATAACACAGGGCCCTGCGGGACTCATTACAGTTCTGTAGGGCCTGTAAGACGGAGCTGTTCTGCCAGGCTTTCAAGTAGGGGCCGCCCAATAGTTACATCTCGGCCCTGGCCTGATCGAGAATCAGTCAGTCTGAATGTTCTTTCACCATCTATGTTCTTCTACACCATCTATAACACCTAAGACGCCACCCTGATAAAGAAGATGTGCCATCTTGTAATGGGGTATTATATTGTTGGTTCTGTGTTTTAAATGTTTTAATGATATTGTATTTTATGGTATGCTGGTAGCCGCCCTGAGCCCGCCGGAAGGTGGGGAAGGCGGGATATAAATTGAAGGAATAAATAAATAAAATAAAATAATAGAGTCTATTCAATCTGAACCACAGGTACCTGGTCTATCAGAAATGGTATATCTTGGTATCTTCCCATTAAGACTGCGGATGGCAACACATTTAACAGTTCTAACATAAATGCGCTTCTATACCTTGGCATTGTCAACAGAAGAAAGTATCCTGGCATTTTAACCAGAGAGAGAATACTGATAATAAAATAGAACATCCTCTTTAGGCTCTAGTGGAGGGGAATAAGCTTTAGAGAGCCAGAACTCCCTTCATCGAATACCCTGAAAATTTTGTTGGTCTCTAAGGTGCTGTTGAACTTGAATCGAGCTCAAAATGATTGTACGCACAAAGCAGAAGAAAATCTTTTTCATCACCTCTGAACCACCATTTGCTAAGAAAATGTTAGTTCTTGACAACACATTCCTTGTCTCTAGCCCTGTAATTTAAAAAATTACTAGGAGTAAGGCCTGTAAGAAATACAACGGGCTCTAGAGGGAAGCTCCAGGTGAGTGTCCCACCTGTGGCTGGTGGGGCAGCAGAGGGAAGGGGAAAATAGAGGGAGGCAAGCCATGTTTATTTCCTTCTGCTTAGCTATAAGGCAGGGCTGTCTCAAATCCTTTTGCTGCCCCAAGTAGGTAGTATTGCAGAACAGCCTCATGGTAACAGGTATGGTTCCCTCTACCCCTGTTGATCTGGGGCTCTGCAGTGGCAGCTAAGGTAGAAAAGCACCTCCTCCTATGCCATGTCTTCTGGGTTCCAAGGGAAAGGAGTTTATAAGCTACCCTGAGGCTCCCTTGGGTAGTGAAGGGTGGGGTATAAGTCCAATCTCCTTCCTTCCTCTTCTTTCTCTTCCCCTCCCCACAACAGACAGCCTGTGAGGTAGGTGGGGCTGAGAGAGCTCTTTCGAGGACTACCCTTGAGAGAACAGCTCTGAGAGAACTTTAACTGACCCAAGGTCACACCAGCAGCTTCATGTGGAGGTGTGGGGGATCAAACCCAGTTTTCCCAGACTAGAGTCCACAGTTCTAACCACCGGTGGGAGACAGGCAGCTTCTCTTTGCTTGTCTTTCTTCATGTCCCTTTCCAATAGTATGGGGGTCACAACCACATGGGGGAGAAGCATTAAACTTTTTCTTTCCCCCTACATCAGCTCTGATCTGGACTGATGCAGTCCACATCTCAATTTGTCTTCAAAAATGCAGTGCAGACGTGGTCACAGATCCAAGACCCCAGTTGAGAGAGGTGCTGAGAGCTCCAATGTACCCTTTAAAAAGCTGCAATTCGCCTTTTAAAAATTCTTTACAGAATGTCCGATGACGGCACTCCCAGTGTCTTGTCTAGTTAAGGCCTCAGACAGCTTTCAGTGCAGGCATTAAAGAATGCTTCACTGTGCATAACGCTGGTGGATTTTGAACTCTCAGCACCAACGATGATAAGAGATTTTGTCCAAAAGGTTGAACCAAATATCCTCTTGTAAAAAAAAAAAGGTCCCTCTCCTAGTTGATGGCTTCCTTTAACAGGGCTCTTTTATTTGAAAGCATGCTATTCGGTTTGATTGCTGGTACTAAAACCGGGGAGCTGCCAATGGAAGAAGAATACAAAATCTCAGAGCTGAGATTTCTCCGTGCATGCCTCTGCCAGGGACAATAAGATTTCTCCAGCCTGATTTTCAAATAAAGGCTATTTGCATATGATTACTGCCTCGGTCTCAATAACGCGCAAGAGTATTTCAGTGGCAGGCCAGTGATGCGCCTGTGAAGAGGGGTAAGTGTTTTCAAGTGATTCTGCACCGTGCCACTTTCTGTGCCTGCTGGATTCTCACAAAATGCTCTTTTTGTGCTTTGCCGCTTGACTAAGACCTCCTTTGGAGAGGGTTTCATAGTAAAGTATAGCAAGCACCTTTATTTTTTCCCTTTCCAAATGCTCATTTTTTAAAAGCAGAGGCTAAATGGACATCTGACAGCGGGGCTGATTCTAGGACTCACTGTGAATTTAGGCAGGTCGAGTGAGGGGTGGGGGCAGGAAGGGGTCAGCCAGGGCTTGTCTTTTGTAGCCCCTTCTTATATGCCCAGGGTAATGCCAATTGCCACTTTGGGGTCAGGAAGGAATTTTCCTCCAGACCAGACTAGCCCAAGGATCCTGAAGTTTTTTTTACCTTCCTCTGGGCATAGAGCAGGAGTCACTGGGGGGGGGGGGGGAGATTATGGAGGGTGTAGCTGTGAATTTCCTGCATTGTGCCAGGGGTTGGACTACATAGCCCTTGGGATCCCTTTTGGCTCTATGTTTCTATGTTTTTTGAAAGCCAGTGGTGGGATCTTTGTGGTTAATGCTGGAGCTGTTTGGCTGGACTGGGGAGACATGTCACTCGGTGTATTCATTTGCACCATTTAGGACTTAACTGTGACAAACTGAGGGCTGTTTCCAACAGTATAATAAAACTGTCTAACCAACACTTTGAAAACAAACATACCTTAGCAACATCCATATCACAAGATGTGATAGTCCCTTTGTACATTGCATTGGTCAGGCTGCACCTGGAGTACTGTGTGCAGTTCTGGAGGCCTCACTTCAAAAAGGATGTGGACAGAATGGAGCGGGTGCAGAGGAGAGTGATGAGTATGATCGGGGGCCTAACCTGCCTGACAAGGTTGTTGTGAGGATAAAACCAAGGCTCAAAGAGCCATTCCGCATCACCGTAAGCTCCTTGGACGAAGAATGGAATACATTTGTAGAAGTCGTAGTAATGGAAGAGTGGGACAAGAAGGAGATTACGTGAGGGGGAAAAAGGAGACACGATTCTAGGATAAGGGAAGGGCCCTCATGCTTGTAAACTAAGTGTGTTGGTGTTTGGTGCCCTATCTGAGCTTAAATCTCAGTCATAATTTGAGTGCATCTCACACAAAATGTAATTTTAATTTAAATAGGTGCTGGCATTCACGCGAAACCCCAACCAGGATTAACACTCACCTTGATTGAAATGAATATTAACGAATCATTTCTGATGTACTGCCAGCTGGAGCGTGTCTTCTTCTGGCTCATTTTATGAAATTATTTCTGCAAAGCTGTCGACTTGGCTTGCGGGCCTGACACAGCAAACCTCTGGAAAATATGAGCGTATGAATTTTTGCAGGTTTTCGTCTGAATGACTTCGGATGGACAAAACAAAACGGCTTTAACTGAATTCTCGTATCTTCCTTCGCTTCCAAAGTCCTTTTGAGGCCTTGAAATAATAAAACAGGACTTACTGGAACAGAACATGTCCATTAAAAGTCGATGGTTAATGTGTCATCTCCATCAGGGCTTCACACCATGGGGGTTCATAGCAAGGTAGAATACCAAAAACCATCTCTCACTGTTCAGCTGTCACAGCACAGTGTTCCAATTTCATCTTAAAATCGGCAGCCCAGGTTTTATATTTTGACACCCACGGGCAGCCAGATCTTGCTGGCAGAAATTTTCTTTTCATCCTGAACACATGTACGTGCCTCAACTGAAAACCACATGCAGAGTTCAATTTTTAAAAAGCAATGGTCAGTATCTTGAAATATTACTGATAGTCAGGAGCTGTCTGTGGACACTCTATGCTTCTGATAAAGAGTTCTCTGACTCACAAAATCTGCTACTGGAATAAGTTTTGTTAATCTTTAAGGTGCTACTGGACTCCTTAATTTTGGGATTTGGTTTGTTGGTAGGGAATCCAGGGCAGGACCTCCTGTCCCCTTGCCCACTCTTCCAGCTGCCAATCAGCTGGGCAGTGGGGGGAAACTGTGGGAGAAATTGTGAAGCGATTGTAAGTGACGTCATTGGGCCAGGAGGCACTCTAGCATTCACCCATGACTCTATGGTTAAACCACAGAGTTTTTGGAAAATGCTAAAATGTTGGTTACACCAGAAGTGATGACATTGTGCTGCTTGGCAACATTCCGACATCACATATGAGGCTGGAGTAGTGCCCTCAGGTCTCAATAGGAAGTCTTGGTCATGTCAATATGTGCTGGGAGCTTGAACTGAAGATAAGGAGCTGAAGGCAGCACAGACCTAGTGGATTGGTTGATCCAGCAAGACAGCCTTCCCAAGCCTCAGACTAAACAGGCTGGGAGGTGTAAAGGCTCAGCTGCACTGCTGGCAAGTGTTGAGCTCCTGCAGCTGTACTGTGGCCAAGATCCTGAGAATAAGTATTGTTCTCATTGCCTGGCTCTGAGACAGTCTGACATTTTGCCTTCTTTGGACAGCTTCAGCCTGGGCCTTCTGTTGCCACCATTCCGGTAGAGGGGACAGGTCCTGGTGGGTGATGGGCCTGGGTTCAAGATCTGCACAAGGTCTGATGGCAAGGTTTCACCTGCAGATTCCAACACATAGTCCAACACATAGTCAGGCCCTCCCCAGTGGTCCTCCTCAGCTGGTTGTCCTGCTTCCTCAGGCGCTTCCATTGAGGATTCTGAGTCTGAGTTGCCGGGCTGGTTGGAGGGGGGTCATGACACCTTTCTGGCTTCCAAACTGCCGTGGAACAGCTTCACACGCCTTTGTGTTTTATAGTTCAAAATAGACATGATGCTGGGAGATCTGTCACTGGATTTCAGACTTGGTCCATAGCGTTCTGGGAAGGAGAAAGGATTTAACCCTTCCACCCTTACAAGGAGGAAGGATTTAACCCTTCCACTCCTACAAACAAAACTGCTGCCCCCTCATACTGTCACTGGACCTAAAGGGCGAAAAAAGACAGGCAAAGAACATTGCCTGTCCTTTTCCCTTTCACCAGGGCTAGCAACCCTGTATATAGGGATATGTATAGTCAGTGCTCTGCTGTTTTAGATAATACTATTGGGCACTGGAGATTTCCAAGGAGCCTATATTCACCTGGTATGAAGCTCGGGGTCTGTTGTTATTATTTATTGTACCATCTATTGTTTTATTGTTTTTATTGTTCTTTGGATTTTATGTTTTAAGCCGCCCTAAGTCCACTCATGGGATAGGGTGGGGAACAACAACAACAACAACAAACAACAATAGTCTCATTTTGATTAGCCTTACTGTACAGGGGTGGGGCTATTCCTCTTCTCACCCATGCTGTCTTCCTGATCCAAATTGTAGCAGTGGCTCAGTGGTTAAGACACTGAGGTGCAGACCGGAAGATCGGTAGTTCAGCAGTTCAAGACCCAAGTGCTACATGACGGAGTGAGCTCCCGTCTCTGGCCCCAGCTCCTGCCAGCCTAGCAGTTAGAAAGCAAGAAATTGCAAGTAGACAAATAAGTACCACTTCGGTGGGGAGGTGATAGCGTTCCATGCACCTCGGCGTCTAGTCATGTTGGCCACATGACCATGGAAATGTCTTTGGACAGCGCTGGCTCATGGCTTGGAAACGGAGATGAGCATTGCATCCCTAGAGTCAATATTTGACTGGCTTTCGAGCAAGGGAAACCTTTAACTTTTCATTTACAGCAGCTATTAGGCTCTTTGCAGTGATGAGATCTAATCATGGCTCTCCCAGCATCACAGTCAAGTAGGGGACTAACAACCCAACTGATGGAGCAACACTGGGTGGGCTGCCTACCCAGCCGCTATCTGCTTGCTGCTGATGGCACTAAGATCCACCTGCTGCAGTGCCATTAACCACTATGGGACCCCATTTCAGCAAGCTAGCGGGTGGTGGGAAGAGGAAGGAGAAGGGGTGTGTGACAGGCCATTTCTATCAACTGAGGGGACCCAAACAGCCTCCTGTGATTTTGAGGGAACCATATTTACTTTACATTATGAACCTTTGCCTCAATTACCAGGTGTTCTAAAGGCACTGAGTGTCTAGGCTTTGGATTTACTGTTGTGAGGTAAATTTTGTGCTGTACAAGTAGAATATGGAGGTCACTAAGGGAGGAATTGTGTACCAACCACCAAGAAGACTGATTTATGAACAGATTGGTTTTCAGTTCAGCAGCTCAGGACTCCAGATAGACAAAAGAGAAACCTGGCTGAATTTAGAGAGTAGTTTGAATGTTCTTTAATACTTTCAAGTATAAACAGGCTTTTATTGATTAGCTGCTAGGTCGGATCCTAACACACATGCGCATAGGATTACACCCACACCAACCCGCCCTTTCGCCAGAGTCAGACTAAATGGCACAAGGTCTGCTTATTGCCAGAGACAGGCCTAACAACTGGGTACTCTATTCCCTGTCAAAAGTAGAGCCAAACCATTCTGCTGCATGACCAAGCAGAGCACCCTTCACTCTGCCAGCAGATCTCCCAGAATCACAGCTGATCTCCAGATGGCAGAGATCGATTTCCCTGGAGAAAATGGCTGCTTTGGATGTTGGACTCTATGGCATTATACCCCACTAAGGTCTCTCCCTTTCTCAAACCCTGCTTTCTCCATGATCCACCCTCAAATTTCCAGAAATTTCCCAACCTGGAGTTGGCAGCCCTAGTTGCATCTCTGAATTCTCCCCCCATACTTCATCCTACTCTTTCCCATGACATTTTTGTTTTTAATAGGGTTTCCAGGTCCCCCGGCCCCAGTGGGGGGGGGGGGGTAGGGAGGTAGGGTTGTCAGCTCCGGGGTGGGAAACTCCTGGACATTCAGAGGTGGAGCCTGGGGAGGGGAGGGACCTCAGTGGGGTACAATGCCATAGAGTCCACCCTCCAAAGCAGCCATTTTCTCCAGGGGAATCGACCTCTGTTGTTTGGAGATAAGCTGTAATTTTGGGAGATCCCCAGGCCTCACCTGGAGGCTGGCATCCCTATATGTGCCAATGGAAGTGACACAACATTTCCAGCCTGCCATCTGTAAGTGGCATGATCCATGAAGAAACTGTGTCGCACTTCCTATGGGACAAGATTAAAGGAGGGGAAAGGTTGGCATGAAAGAAGTGTGTGAAGAAATGTTGGACCTTTCTGCATTCCAGTTTGGCTGAAGATCCTGGAGGTTTTTTGTCATTTTCTGGGCAGTATGGAGGGGGAGGTATTTGTGAGTTTCCCGCATTGTGCGTAGTGTTGGACTAGATGACCCTGGAGGTCCGTTCCAACTCTATGATTCTATGATTCAGTCTTTACTCCCGATTTTCCCAGAACTCGAGGTGGTATGCCTTTGATTCAAATAATTTCCTTTCATTCTGCATATGTAATTATTCTTCAGCACTGGAAACTCAAGTCTGCAGATTATGCTTTTTGCATACTTATGGAAGAAAGCGTGTTTTGAGCCTTGGTTGCTATTATCCTTTGGAGAAGGAGTAGCCAAGGTGACAGCATGATACTTCACCCTTCCATTCAGTGCCTCATGTTCTCTCTTCCTTTTCAGAGCCCTGGCTGGTGGGAGGAATTCTTCCAGGAAAATCAGAATGATGATTAGTGGATGAGGTATTTCAGTGTTAACAGGGCAGTGTTTGCTAACATTATGTAATGGAATAACCCAGGGATAATATACAATTATCAATGCTTAGTATCAAATCAAAATGCAAACCATCAATCCATGCATCTGTTTTTGTTTTGACTTTTTAACTTGTTTATTAATGATTTAGAGTTGGGAGTAAGCAGTGAAGTGGCTAAATTTGCAGATGACATGAAGTTGTTCAGGGTGGTGAGAACCAGGGAGGATTGTGAGGCACTCCAAAGGGATCTGTCAAGGATGGGCGAGAGGGCATCAACGTGGCAAATGGGGTTTAATGTGGCCAAGTGCAAAGTGATGCACATTGGAGCCAAAAATCCTAACTATAAATACACGTTGATGGGGTTCAAACTGGCGGAGACTGACCAAGAGAGAGCTCTTGGAGCCGTAGTAGATAACTCAATGAAAATGTCGAGACAGTGTGCGACTGCAATGAAAAAGGCCAATGCTATGCTCGGGGTTATTAGGAAGGGAATAGATAACAAATCAGCCAGTATCATAATGCCCCTGTATAAATCAATGGTGTGACCTCATTTGGAATAATGTGTTCTGTTCTGGTTGCCACACCTCAAGAAAGATATTATAGCATTGGAAAAAGTGCACAAAAGGGCAACTAAAATGATAAAAGGGTTGGAAAACATTCCCTATGAAGAAAGGTTGAAGTGCTTGGGGCTCTTTAGCTTGGAGAAACGATGGCTGAGGGGTGACATGATTGAGGTTTATAAGATTATGCATGGGATAGAGCAGGTAGAGAAAGAAGTCCTTTTCTCCCTTTCTTACAATACAAGAACTCGTGGGCACTCCATGAAATTGCTGAGTAGTCGGGTTAGAACAGATAAAAGGAAGTACTTCTTCACCCAAAGAGTGATTAACACGTGGAATTCACTACCGCCACGGGAGGTGGCGGCGGTTCCAAGCATGGACGGCTTCAAGAGGGAATTAGATAAACATATGGAGCAGAAGTCCATCAGTGGCTATTAGCCACAAAGTATAGATAGGACCTCTCAGTCAGGGGCAAGTGATGCTTTGTAATCTTGGTGTTTGGGGGGGGGCAAGAGTGGGAGGGCTTCCTGCCCCCACTGCTGGACCTTCTGAGGGCACTTGGTGTTTTTGGCCACTGTGTGACAGAATGTTGGTCTGGATGGGCCACTGGCCTGATCCAACATTGGCTTTTCTTATATTCTTATGAGGGAAATGTTTGTGATCAAAGTCTGTTTGGCTTAGAAGTGCTTCTTGGAAAACTGGTTTTCCCAGTAGCTCTCCCATCTTCCAAACTGCTGCGAACTCTAAACAAATGTAAATGTTCAGCAATTGCCCATGAGGAAACCTGTTATCCTGTAAATTGGCTGCCTAACATAGACCAAAGAGAAAGAGGCTGAAACAGGGGAGGGCAGTGGGCGGCACTTAAATATTTGCAGAAAAAATTCTACTTTAACTAGTATTGATTCCAAAATGGAGCAGAACAAAAGTTCACGGCAAAAGAACTTTTGGGAAATGTGGGGCAACAGTGTGCTGGAAGCAGTCTGAGTGCTGATCCCCCTAAAAGAGACGCAGAATCAAGAAGAAGCCCCAATACAAAGTGGCAGTGAAAGTGGGAGGGAATGCAGAACGGAAGATTTAGATGCACTCAGAAACCAAGGAAAAAGACAGATGCAGAAAAGGCCGTTATCAGTCAAATCCAATGCACATTTTCTCAGAAGGTAGCCGCCCTGTGGATAGCCTTGCACCTGGAGGATGGAACAGCACACTTATCTTCAAACACAGGTTTGGGAATTCTGGCCCATGGTGGGTTAGGACTTAAAAACAGCCTGGGAGCAAGCTCGACTCAAGCAGCTCCCGTAGTACAGTACAGGGGACACCTGCTCCTGACTGCAAGCTGCCCAAGAGGGAGGTTCAAGTGCCAGTCTGCTCCTGATTCCATCTGTTTGGCTCCTATGAAGTATTGATTTGGAGTGGTTTTCAGGGAAGAAGGTAGGATAGGGCCTAAATTGTCTTTTTGGCAGTTTGGTGTAGAGCCAGTTTGGTGTAGTGGTTAAGTGCGCGGACTCTCATCTGGGAGAACCGGGTTTGATTCCCCACTCCTCCACTTGCACCTGGCTGGATGACCTTGGGCAAGCCATAGCTCTGTACCAGCTGTTCCCTCAAGGACAGCTTGGGAAAGAGCTCTCTCAGCCCCACCTACCTCACAGGGTGTCTGTTGTGGGGAGGGGAAGGGAAAAGGTGTTTGTAAGCCGCTCTGAGACTCCTTTGGGGAGTGGAGGGCGGGGTATAAATCCAATCTCTTCTTCTTCTTCTTCTTCCTGTAAGCCCCTCTCCCTCCACAGCGTTCCCAGGTGTGTTTGCGGCATCAAATGAAGGGAAGTTGCTGAGGAAGGGGTGTGCAGGGGAAAACCATCAGATAGTGAAATTGTTCATTATTTCCTTTGCCTGCTGCTGGTCCACTGGAAAATGCCCCTTCCCTGAAGCTTTACAGTGGAGGAACAGCCCGCCTTTCCCCCAAGGAGTGTTTAGAGCAGGAGTGTCAAACATATGGCCTGCAGCCTGTAACCAGGCCATCCAGGGTTCTTATCTGGCCCACGAGCAACTGGTCTTTACCTTTAATGGCAGATGACAGAGGCTGCGCATTGTGTCCCTGTATGCTGTCCCAGTGCTAATGAGTAATGGGCGGTGGAAGTGGGAGGGTGGGTGTCAGAGAGATACGATAAGGAAATATTGGAAGAGTGTTAATGTTTTATGCATATTTGTATTTTGAGAAAAAAATAATATTGTTGATTGGGTTTGCCTGTGTCCTTTATAAAGTTCATATCTCCAGTACTTGGCATTACATTTTATGGCACACATGGCCCGGTCCAACCAAGTGACATTTATGTCAGATCTGGCTCTCGTTAGAAATTAGTTTGACGCCTCTGGTTTAGCATTTCATACAAGCTGTATTCCAGAAGAGTTTGTAAATACCTTTCTGAGGCATTATGCAGGTTGGGGTTTTTTTAGTTTGAAAGAATAATTGCCATGGAGGTTGTGGAGGTTTTTCAGGTTAAAGAAAAACAACAACTGGAGAAAGATCTCTCTTAAGTAAATATTGTTATAATTGAGTCAGCCCAGATGGATGCCAAAGAGACCCTCAGCGGGTACTTTCTTGCCCAGTGAACCAGAATGACTTGTCAGTTACCGAGTTCATATCCATTAATGTCACATCAAGCACAAAAGTCCCAGCAGGTGATTCCAAGAGCCATTTTATTGGAGAGACTATTACTTTTCCAGCAAAGCAACTTCAGAGAACATCAAGTACAAATTAAATAAATGTCACCAAATGACTTTAAGATGACAAAGAGGGGGGGAAAATGCATTTTGGTTCTGTTAACAGCATACAAGAGACTACCCTGAGGCGTAATATCACACTGAGCAGAACTGCTGAATATAAAAGAGTGGATTGCAATAAGGAATCTCAACAGCTGTAGCATACACAGTACTCTGATCCTCAGATAAGCTGCATCTCCTCCATGCCATAAATCTAGTCAAATAATATGTGATAATGGAACTTTGAGCCATGTCCTGTAGCGTTTGGGAAACTCTGAACTCTTTGGAATACTGGCCTACCTAATCATCCAATATTTTTTTATGTAGGGTTGGACCTAGACTAAATTGGCAGTTTCCACTGATTCCCCCTTCCCACCGCAGACTGCCCTCATGTTGTTCCTCAGGGTCCATTTCAGGCAGCAATTCCTTGGTGTCAAGCTCAGTAAGGGCAGACCAATTTTTCTGAAAGGCAGCATGCCCGCCATCTTTGGCCTTACCCTGAAAAGTGGAGCTGCCATTTTGAATGCTCTCTCAAGATATGTAGTGTGGCCCTTGCTTCGTGTAAAGTGAGCCTGATCCCTAGACTATTGTCCAGAATCCTCTATGACACATGGCAGATATATAGAGTTCCTTTGGAGATAAACAAACAGGGGAAAAGTTTTCAGAATCATACACATGATAAAGTAGCATACAAAACATATCCATTGACTCCACCTTTTTTCTCAGTAAGTTGGCCCATTGATAACTGTACTGCTATTGTAGGTGGTAGTGGGGAGTATATGGTTGTGAAGGCTTCCTGTCCCCCCTCGAAAACCCTAGTTTTGAAGGTTATTATACTCAGAAGATAGATTTCTTTGAAACTGTAGGGGGGAAGGGTCGATTGAATTACTTAAGCGAATAGGACTGCCACTTGAGTTTCCGAGGAATTATTTGAGCAATTTTATACTATTCACAAACAAAGGATGGCATTCTCCAGTTAACTTTAAAGGGAGTAAGAAGACGTGTACTTTAGTTTCGAAGGAGTTGAGTAACTTTAACCTGTTGTCATTTTGGCATTGTTTACTACATGGAAGGGAGCGAGAACGAAGAAAGAAAGGGTTCTGGTTCTCAGACCTCAACGTAGCTATTCATACAAACATAAGCATAATTCAGTTCATTGAAGCAAAGCTGGGGAAGAGATACCAGGGCTGGATTTACCATTTGTCTTCAGACAACAGGGCTTTGTTTCTCTATCAGTTTCCTGTATTTTGTTCTTTACAGTCAAAAGTTTGCTCATGCAGTGTCGCGAGCAATAAAAAAGCATGTGTAACCCATGTCATCTAATAACGATTGCCCCACACATTTTTCACTGGACAAATAGGACATTTGTGTCCTTTTGATGGGGAGAAATGGGCCCAGCAAGCAAAACCATAAACCTAGGGTTGCCAACTTCCAGGTGGCACCTGGCGATCTCCTGCTATTACAGTTGATCTCCAGACAACCAAGCTCAGTGTCTTTGGAGAAACTGGCTGCTTTGGGGGGTGGACACTATTATAGCCTGCTGAGGTCCCTCCCAAGGCTCTACCCCCCAAATCTCCAGGTATTTCCCAACCCAGAGCTGGCAACCCAATCTAAGCCCCTCAGCTTCTTCTTTTTTTATATTTTTTGTGTATGTATGTATGTGTGTATGCCTGGAAGTGATGGTTGACTTCTGGCGACCCCCAATGGGGCTTGGAGGCAAGGGATGTTCAGAGAGGTGGCTTGCTATTGCCTGCCTCTGCGTCAGGGCCCTGATATTCCTTGAAGGTCTCCCATCCAAGTACTTGCCAGGGTCGGCCCTGCCCCCTCAGCTTCTTTTGTGGCCCACCCTCCCATACCCATTTTGCCTTGGGTCAAAAGGAGATGACATAAGCAACGATATCCGTCATTGTTGGATTATGGATTGCTGTTCATACCTAACTTTATTTCTCGTTCAAATAGGTCTAATGGTTTTATTGTCACTCTCTTGTCCTGTCAGAACTCCCTTTGAGAAAACTTTTTGTTGGAAAGCAAGTGACATGTTTTTTAAATGAATAAAACAGAATGAAGGGTGTGATTCGCATGACACTCTTGTGGGTGGGTCTAGGATAAGAAAAGAGGGTGGAAATGAATCAAGGAATGCCAACAAAATGTCTATAGTCACCGGGGGGGGGGGGGAGTTTTAGGCTTCATCTAATGTGTAACTCAGTAAACTGAGTGCCTCATCCCAGAAAGCATGCACATAAACCGGGGGGAGATAAAATACTGTTCCAAGTGGAATAGCTCCAGAGAGCTTTCCTTCTAATCTGGAAACAGAAACTGTCTCATCCTTTATCTTTATTTATTTTTGACACTTTTTACTATCACAATTCAACCACACATCGATCCTTTCTGGGACAGCTCCCTGCAGTTCGGTATTGATCTTCCTAATACCACATTGTCTGTCAAATGACAACTCTTTTTGTATCATGATGAAGAAGCTATGATACAATGACTCTGAGATAGAATATCACTATATTTAACTGATAACATGCTTTCACAGTGTAGAGGAAAAGAGAGCTTTCTGGCTGAAGCTGATGTTTGCGTGGACGCGCCTGCGTTTTATTACGGAGAATAGCTCTTTGCGAGCCCCTTTCTGACAGCTGCTACTCACATTGCTCTGCAAGATAAAGACGTGCTCTTATAAGGCACATTATTGATTTGTGATTTGCCTGTGGCACATCTGTCAAGCAGCCAGTAGCAAAATCTGTCCCCTGTAACTATTCTTTTGTTGTTCTCCTGAGAAGCAGAAGGACAAGAATCTAAGTCTTTTCAAAAAATAATTCCGTTACCTCCTACTTTGCCTCTCTCTGGAGATGGAGAGGTTGTTATTAACACAAGTAGCTTTGTATACATCCGTCAGACTGATGCTGGCTTGAAGAGAGCATGCCATGCCAGTTTACAAAAGAAGGCAAGAGCAACGCTTGGTAGTTCAGGGTAAAAAGAATTCTAGCCTGGTACCTTTAAATAAAGCATTAACATCCAGGATGGCCAACCTATATTTGGGATCTAGCGGAGTACAGGAAAGAATTCCTCCAGGTGCAGCCATTCAGTCACCTCCATCACTGTGACTTGAGAAGGTGCAGCTGCAAAGATCCTCTCCCTTTGTTAGACACACAGAAGCCCTAATATTGAAATGGACACAGTTTCTCTCAACAATGTAACTGAGGGGATTTTCTCCCCCTGCCCGTCTATGTGAATTGGCTTCTCTGAGCGCTATGCAAGCAGAAGGAAATTGCACTCTTGGACAAATCTGTTCCTTTAACACAGCGAGGGAAAAGAAACCCCAGTGGCTCTTCCCCTACCCCATCAGCTCATTAACTTTTCCTTTGCACACTTTCTGCAGAGTGGCAATTTGAGCCTGTCTTTAGGGGTTTTATTTTTGCTTCAGCAAAAATGTCTCTGCAAGGGGTAGCGAGCGAATGCCTTAAGAGCAAGGGGGTAGCGAGCGAATGCCTTAGAGCATGCATTGCCCCGAGCTTGTGCCGTAACAGCAGCAAACAATCTCCTTGAATGTCTTCCGCATCTCCAAACTGCGGAATGCATAAATAAGAGGATCGATGACTGAGTTGCACATGATTAGGACCAGGTACGTGTTAAAATGTGAGGTGTAGCAAATGCAGTGCGGGTTGGTCGGGCAGGATATGATGAGGATGAGGTGAAGGAAAAACGGTGCCCAGCAGACAATGAAGACCCCCAGGAGAATAGTTATGGTGACAGCCCCTTTCATACAGGTGCGCTGATGGGGGACCCCATCGACAGGCAGGGCAGCGATGCGTTTGACGTGCAGGCGCGCAAACAAGAACATGTGGACGTACAGGGAGGCCATGAGGAAAAGCATGGTGAAGAACATGGTGATAAGGCAGACAATGACAGTTTTGCTTTCGTAGTAGACAATGAACATGATGCCACAGATGATACAAGCAACCCAAATGACGCCAATCAGCACCAGGGCTTTTCTCACACTCATGATGCTGTGGTAACGGAGCGCGTAAAAAATGGTAATGTACCTGTCAACGGCTATGACCAACAGGTTGCATATGGAGGCAACCAAAGAGATACAGATCATTGAGTCAAAGACATTGTCCATGTGCTGGATGAAACGGTCGTCGATGACTAAGTACCCATTGCTCAGGATGGCGATCATGATGGTCTCCAAGGCATTGGACATACTCACGAGGATGTCCGCGGCTGCCAGGCTACAAAGGAAGAAGTACATGGGAGAATGGAGATTTCCATTCTTGATTACAGCAAGGATGACCAGGACATTCTCCAGAAGGCTGATGATCCCCAGCGTCAAGAAGACCTCTGCCTTGATGGAGACTTGTTCGCAGAACCCGTGGTCACTCCTGCTGCTGTAAAGGGCTGAATCGTTGAGCTCTCTGCCGGTGGTGTTCAACAACACTGGCTGAATCGTAAGAGCCCAGTGTCTAGTAGTGTTCATTGTCAGAGCAGATATTCCGGTCTACAAGCCTCTATGGAAAGAGCATCACTGCAAGTCATTGAAGAGAGAAGTCCATCAGAAATGTCTCGAAGCTCTTTTTTTAAATGAGATCTATCAAGATTATTGGGGTGGAGTAAAGAGAGTTGTCCACATTATTCAAAGTAAAATTCTGAATCCGTTGCTCGATAGATTTTGTTTCTTGCATGTCCTAGAAATGAAATTCCTTAAAGCTCTTTACTAAATGAGATCAAGAAAGACGAACAGAAAAAAAGAGTCCTCCGGCTCATTCAAAGTAGGATTCTGAATCCATTGCTCCGAAGAATTTGTTTCTCTCCAGTGAAATCAGAAGAAATCTGTAGCAAATGCTGGTGGTATTTCTGAAAAGAAGGAACAAAATGATGATTGCAGTCCCTTTGGTGATCTACCTGTTGATTTCAAGCAAGTGTTTTTGTGATCTCTGATTCTGTTGTGGGATTGCTGCTCGATTGGAGCGTTCAAAAGCACTTCATAGCATCTCTTCCTGCTTCATCTGTGGAGGGGAGGGGAAGAATAGTAAAAAAAAAAAAAGCTCTGGATTTTATACGTTCATGAAAGACCGGGGGGGGGGGGGAACTCCTACTTAATCTGTGCCTCACAGTGACCACTAGAGAGCAAGCACCTCTTTGACTGACAGCTGCGATCACAAGACAGCGAATCTTTCTTACTCTAGGATGCCATGATCTGATACAAAATGATTTGCTGCCCTCTACAGATCAGTGATTGTAATCAGTGCACATCTTTTAAAAAGTTTTGTTGTTCTAGTCTAACACAAACTGCAGCAACTAAGAAAATGCATACGGTGTCAGGAGTGCCTCTGAAGACCTGCCTCCTGTGGACCTAAGTGCAGTGGAGGATCAGTGCCCAGCTCCAGAGGAGCCTCCACCTGAACCAGGTGAGGCTCAAGCAAGCACCTCTCAGGGCATTACCCCAGCAGCAGCTGAGCCATAGCCAAGCCCAAGCCCACCTGATTCACCTCCTCGGGTGGAACGGCTAAGGTCACGATCCAGGCAAGACTTAGCTGCTAGGAGAAAAGAGGCACGCATGCGTAGTCGCAGATCACTCAGCCCTGAGTTTTAGAGGGAGCTGGGACCTCACTGCCAGCTGCTAACAAGCACAGGAAGTGGCTGGATATTTAGGCACAGCACAAAGACCAACAACTTGTGCTAGCAACAAGTAATTCTGGCTAAGCTCTGCACCCGCTCGGCTCGCATCAGCTAAACCTGATTCTGGACCTTCTGGCTCGTGACTCTGGCTCTGTCTGACTTCGGCTTGATTCTGGACCCTCTGGCTCGTGACTTCGGCTCTGTTTGACTTCGGCTTTTGGTTGACTCCTTGGATTGGTTTGCTCGTGAGTTTCTCTCTCTGACCTTGGCTTGGACTGACTCTGCTTTTGGCTTGAGTTTTGGACTTGGTAATTCATTCCTGATTTGGCTTGACCTTGGACTGTCTCAGACTTCGACTCGGCTCCTAACCTACCGGCACCCAGCCTGTGACATACGGTAGAATATAGGCGAAACATGGTCATATTAACCTATGGCCAACCCCCTAGGCTTTCAGGTATTTCGGGAACCTTCCTGCCCTTCAGTCTTTCGCTCCACTGCAGCTGACGGCCTCAACCTGGTACAGTAGGTACTAGACCGCAGTACATAGCCCTATATCCATTTTGAGGGTCTCCTGAAGAATTCTAGTCACAATTTTTAAAATATGTCTTTATTGTGCAAGTAGAACTCTTCAGGAAAGCACGTTTTGGGGTTATAATTGTTCAATACTGTAACATTTTGAATGAATTTTTTTATTATTTATTAAAATATATAATTTACGGTTAATTGTTTTAATATAAGAGAGAATTTGTTTCACTGCAATAAGGAAGCAGTTCATTATCTTATTTATAGAGGTTATCTGTTACAGGCTGTATATGAAGAGAAAACAACAGTGCCTCAGCAAAAGAAAAATATATTGACGGGCTGCTAGTCCCTGCGGGGCCCCTAGGCTTCGGCCTAATCCGCCTTATGGATAATACAGCCCTGAGGAGAAATGGATGTTTCTCAATTCATGAATAATAAACAAGCTATATTAATAACACATTCTTTGCTTAGAATTCTTTTCATTCCAGAAATCTAAGAACGGCCCAGTTTTCCAGAATACATGTACTGAAAATTTTTAAAATAGAATAAAATGAAATATTTGAGAGCAGAACAGCGGTTAGTACAACAGGCAAGGACTACAGACATGGAGTTCAAATCCTCAGTCAGCCGTAAAGTTTGCTAGGTCATTTGGGGAAAATCACTCTCTCAGCCTCAGCTACCTCACGAGATTGTTGTGAGTAGACAAGAATCATGTGTGCTGGAGTGTATGGTAGCCAGCCTCCAGGTGGGGTCAGGAGATCTCCTGGAATTACAACTGATCTCCAGGCTATAAGGATCAGTTCCCCTGGTAGACATGGCTATACTGGAAAGTGGACTCTACAGCATTGTACCTTGCTGAAGTCCCTCTCCTCCCCAAACCTCACTCTTTTCAGGCTCCATCTCCGAAATCTCCAGGAGTTTCCTAACCTGGAGCTGATGAAGCACTAATTTTAAAAACCCGATCCAGTCAGTAAGAAGGCACACAGTCACCAGGAATAGGACAAGCCAAAATTTTATGGTACCATCAGGGATCCTTTTGCAGAAAAAGAGGTGCAGGAGCTCATTAGCATAACTCATTAGCATAACTCATTAGCGTATGCCACATCCCCTGACATCACCGGAAGTGTGTCAGAAAGGGAATGTCAGTTTCAGCCCCGTTATACCCTATGGGCTATTGAAATCAATGGCAAAAACTCATAGGGTATATGAGGGGCTGGAGGAAAGGGGGTTTGAGGGAGAGGCTCCAAACTTGCAGGATAGCTGCTGGGGCATCTCCTTGAAATACCCACCAAGTTTCAAGAAGATTGGATCACGGGGTCCAATTCTATGGGCCCCCAAACAGGTTGCCCCATCCCCTCCATTGTTCTCTACAGTGGGAAAAAATGTTACTTTTTCCCGACCATAGAGAACAATGGAGGGAATGGGGGCAACCTGTTTGGAGGCTCGTAGAATTGGACTCTATGGTTCAATCTTCTTGAAACTTGTTGGGCATTTGGGGGAGAGGTCCCAGAAGCTACCCTGCAAGTTTGGAGTCTCTCCCTCAAACCCCCTCCCCTACAGCTGCTTTTAAAGTTGCTGCCAAATTTCGACGGCAATTCGGCAGTGGGCCGAATCAGATCAGAGAATCTGATTCAGCCCGTGGCTGCCCTACTTCCCCATCTGAGCTGGTGGAGCGGCGCTCCGCCTTGCTCCGGCCCCAAAGGACCCCTGGGTACCATAAGTCTCTATCTGAATAACAGTTTCAGATACAAGAGAGCCCCGTTTACAGTTGGGCTTAATCTTTTATACTAAGGAGGCGGAGAAGTCCAGTGGGATGAAACCAGTGTCATTTATACACATTTGACATCATTCTCATAAGCAAAGGTATTCTATTTCATTATTGCACATGTCAGTTACAGGAAAGGAATCAAGAATGTTAAGTTATACATTGTTACAAATCAATATACTTTCTCATGCATCTTCTCTAAGCTAGAATGTGCTAGGAATAATAGACCATTGCAAGCAGTTGCAACTTAAAACAATAAGCTCCTATATGAGCATTTTGCTGAAGCACAAACATACAATGTAGAATTCTTTATGCATGTTTGTATCTGTGCTGGCCTTGCGGTTTCAAAGAATTAGCTTACTAAGGCAATAAAATTAGTTTTGCAATTTCTTTCTTCACTGGCAACCCTGCCACAGTGAGATCCTAGGAGGCAAAAATGTGATAGATATTTTATGTGCATTTACTTATTTAAACATTTATACCCTGCCTTTCTCCGTGGCTCAGTGTGGCTTATAATACATAATTAAAATACATTGAACTGCAATAAACCCCCAATTCCCTTCAATTTATAATATAATGCAGGAGAAAAAGAAGAATTGTTTTTTATACCATGCTGTTGTTTACCTTAAGGAGTCTTGAAGTGACTTATATTCATCTCCTTCACTTCCTTTCCCCACAACAGGCACCTTGTGAGGTAGGTGGGGCTGAGAGAGTTCTGAGAGAACTGTTGCGACTTGCCCAAGGTCACCCAGCAGGCTTCATGTGGAGGAGGAGTGGGGAATCAAACCCGGCTCTCCAGAGTAGAGGCTGCCACTTTTCTCTATCTTAAGGAGTCTCAAAGCGGCTTACCAGGGCTTTTTTTTTTTTGTAGAAAAATCCCAGCAGGATCTCATTAGTAAAATAGGCCACACCCAACAGCAGAAACTCATTAGCATATTAGGCCACACCCCTGACAGTGCAGCTCCCCCCCCAGGATCAGCTTCCTCAGGTGTCCCGTGGCAGCTGCGGGGCGCCTGGGGAACCTGGGGGGCGGGGGAGGCTGTAGGCATGGCCAACTCGGAAGCCAACCGGAACTCTGTTCTTGTGCGTCCCTGCCCAAAAATAGCCCTACTGTTGGCCAGCAAGGCACTGTTAGTGCTCTTATGGATTTTAAGATTCATAAGCTTGAACTTGGGTTGCTAGTGTTGGAAGGGCTACAGGCATTCTCCATTGCTGGGAGAAGCTCCAGCCAACTCCAGGAGGCTGGCACCCACGATAGTTCACCAAGACCGAGACAAAGACTCCTTCTGCCATGAGGTGTCTTTCTGTCACACCCCGCTGGTCAACCCCTGCCCCCTCCAACATACCTGTAAGGATTATGCTAAACGAGGTTACCTGGCAACTAATGGTTGTGCCATCACCCAGTCGGCTAGGGCCATTAAAAGACAATGAAGTGGCCCCAGTGAGTCATCGGATTTCGCCCAGGTATCTGTTCCTGTTGAGGTCATAGTTTTGCAATATTGGCCACCCCTCCGCCACCACTCCTCTTTTTACCTTGACCAATGATAGGGTTTGAAGGGACGGACTACCTGAGAGGTGTGTCAAGGGGATGTGGTTAGTGCTGACAGCCCCCAAAGACCACCTAATAAAAGACTTTGCACGGCCATCATCCCCTATCTGCTTTGCTGCCCCTTATGCCCAGCTTCCTATCCAAATACCCTTGCCTCCATCTTTAACCTCTGAGTCGCGACCAGAGAGAACACGTGGTCTTGCCGGTTCAAGCCGCGTGCCCCATTTTTCTATTTTTCTCTCCCCATCCAATTCTTCCTTCGAGCGGACAACTCCTCTACAGGACAGGTAAAGTATCACCCCTCATCAAAAACCCTGCTAATGCAACAGTGCTATTTTCTATCTTTATTTCCTTAGGCCTGTGTGTGTGTGTGTGTGTGAGATTCCATTTTTGTATGCTTGAAATACATATTTTCAGTAAAGACCATTTAGACTGAACTACAGCTGCACTGCCTATTTATTGGGAACTCCTGGAAGGGGTGGGACCTTGGTATAGCTGGCAAGAACCCAGTATTTCGCTAATTGCTACCGTAAATTAAAGCAATTCGGCTAACACTGCAGCTTACAATCTCTTTCCCTCCCTCTCCCCACAACTGATACCTTGTAAGGTAGGTGGGGCTGAGAGAGTTCTGAGAGAACTGTGACTGGCCCAAAGTCACCCAGCAGGCTTCATGTGCAGGAGTGAGGTATCAGACCCAGTTCTTTAGATTAGAGTCTGCTGCCCTTAACCACTACACCATGCAATAAAATGTCTAATGTTATACAGTAGAGGTGTCAAACTCATTTGTTACAAGGGCTGGATCTGACATAAATGTCTCTTTGTCGGGCTGGGCCATGTGTGCCATAAAACATAACGCCAGGTACTGGAGATAGAAACTGTATGAAGGACAGCAGCTGGTAAGCTCCGAGTTGGTGTGTCCTCACTGCAAGGCCCCCTGGGATGGGTGGGGGGTGCAGAGGAAAACCCAAAGAGGTGGACCAAAGAGGCAGCAGTGCAATGCTTGGCAGATGCTCCCATGATGCTTGACTGCTGCAGGCAAGGTTGTTCTGCTGTGCTAAAGCCACAATGGAATGGCTCTGACCACTCCCCGCCCAGCACTCATTCCTTTGCACCAGTTGCTTGAGGGCCGCATAAGAGCCCTGGACAGGCCTGATCCAGTTCCCGGGCCTTATGTCTGACACCCCTGTTATTCAGCATTTGATTGTTGATAGAATTTGGGATTTCATATTTGATACCTGCCAGATTTAAACCTAGGAGGTGTGCCAGGAAGGCTAAAATATTTTTCAGGTAAAACTTTGTATTTAAAAATGTGAACAGCAAAACTGGAAATACTGGTAGAGTAGTATTGGCAAACAGTTAGCTCAGCACTCATTCAAATAGTTTCTCTTTCCTTGTCTTTCTGACATGGGGCTGGACCCAGAAGCACATTTCTGCTAATGAAAGAGGAGTGGAGTGATTATCACTGATTTCCCCTTCTGCAGTAGACCTCAGACTCCCCTCTTGTGCTTTTTCGGGAGGGGGGGGGGTCTCCTGTCCTCCAGGACCAGCATTTTAGGGGGCATTTTAGAATGAAGCAGAAAGAGAAGGAGCGGTGAGAAAGTCCAGCCCCACCGACAAGAAACCCCTTTACCAGCAGATGTTTTTCATAAGATCCAAGTCATAAACCCTCATTCTGATACCAGACGGTATGCTTTTCTGCCACATGCAAATATCCTGGAAATGAAGGCATTCTTATTTTTAAAAATGAAGTGAAAAAAAAATCTACAGATTGTTATAATGCAAAGCAATTAGTGAACCTTGAACAAGGTTAGTTCAAGCCAGCACAATTACTTTTTTTCCTCATTTCTTTTCATTGGAATGCAGTCTCATAAAGGAAACATTTCATAATGAAGAACGTTCATACACTGAGCAGCCGCTGCTTCTCTTGCATTGTTCCCTTCTTCCTCATAATGTCTAGTGAGATATGTGACATCACTTTCTTGCAGCATAGGGAGCCCCGCCTACGCCCCATATCATTGGCTGCAGGGTTGAGGCAATACAAAAACATGATGACATCACACATCGCACGTACAAAGAAGAGTAGGTTAAAAATGGGGTTGGGTCTTTTCTACTAATAGTTGCACTGTGATAAGATAGAAAGAGGGTTTGAGCCGGTCCGCTGGCTAGGCAGGATATAAATAGAACAAACGAACAAATAAATAAATAAATAACTAAATTTACCCAACTGTAATTTAAAAGCAATCTTTATTCTATTTTATGTGCCACTAAAGGACCGATTGATTGATTGATTGATTGATTGATTTTGTTGTTGCTGTTCAGTCGTACAGTTGAATTCGACTCTTCGCGACCCCATGGACCACATCACGCCAGGCCCTCCTGTCCTCTGCTGTCCTCCAGAGCCTGCCCAACCCCATGCTTGTCGCATCGATAACACTGTCTAATCATCTCATCCTTTGCCATCCCCTTCTTCTTTCACCTTCAATCTTTCCCAGCATCAACATCAGTTTTCTCCAGTGAGTGTTCCCTTCTCATTTGGTGGCCAAAGTATTTGAGCTTCAGCTTCAGTATCTGGCCTTCCAGGGAACAGTCAGGTTTGATTTCCTTTAGGACTGACTGATTGCAGTCCAAGGGACTCTCAAGAGTCTTCTCCAGCACCATAATTCAAACACATCTATTCTTTGGCGCTCAGCCTTCCTTATGGTCCAACTCTCACAGCCATACATTACTATTGGGAATACCATCACTTTGACCATACGGACTTTTGTTGGCAGGGTGATGTCTCTGCTTTTTATTATGCTGTCTGGGTTTGCCATTGCTTTTCTTCCAAGGAGCAGGCGTCTTCTAATTTCATGGCTGCAGTCACCGTCTGCAGTGATTTTGAATCCCAGGAAGGTGAAGTCTGTCACTGCTTCCACGACTTCCCCTTCTATTTGCCAAGGAGTGATGGGGCCGGATGCCATGATCTTAGTTTTTTTGATGTTGCGTTTCAAGCCAACTTTTGTGCTCTCCTCTTTCATGCTGAGCAAGAAGCTCTTTAGGTCCTCTTCACTTTCTGCCATTAGAGTGGTATCGTCTGCATATCTGAGGTGATTGATTGAATAGGGTACCAACTCCCAGGTGGGGCTTGGAGTTCTCCTAGTATTACAATTGATCTCTGGACTACAGAGATCACTTCACCTGGAGAAAATGGCTGCTTTGGAGGGTAGATTCTATGGCATTGTACCCTGCTGAGGTCCCTGCCCTCCCTAAATCCCTCCCTCCTCAAGCTATACCCCCCCCCCCAAAAAAAAATCTCCAGGTATTTCCCAGTCCAGAGCTGGCAACCCTATGTACTAATGATGGTGTTTTCTTTTTGTGCTTCCCTTATGCAGAAAGTTCTGGTAGAAGAGCCTCCAGTGTCAGGCAAAGACCAATTTGCACAGGGGCAAGGTGCCCCGGTTAGTCAAATGGATCTGAGGGTTTGAATCCATGGAGTACTCTTGTCTGTATCAGAAAGGTAAAACCTTTCTCAGAAAGCCAACATTTTATACATTTATTTCATCTGATCATTCAGGGAAACACTAATGGAAAAATGTAATGCTCATTCATGTCCCTAAATCTCATTTTAATCATTATGCATCCAAGTCACGCATGTCTCCAGTTAATTTTCTTAGCAGCTCCTTTAGAAGAATGCTCCCTTCTTAATGAGCCTTTGCTCCTTGCTTCCTGTTCTGTTTGCAATATCACGACTTAGTCAGGGCCCCTGATTATCCATAATACACATGATTCACTGGGGCAAAACACATCAAGTTCCATTGGCTTCAAATACCCTCCCAAAGGAAGACAAAACAGAAGTTTGGCATTCAAATCTTGATTTCATTACCTGTCATATTTTTAACTTCTCCCCAAGAGCTGTCCTCTTATCCCAGGACTGCTAAGCTTACTCAGGAGCCTTTAGTGAGGGACCTGGTCAAAAAGCTTTTCAGAAGTCCAAGTATATAATTTCAACCAGATCTCTTATCCACATGCTTGTCATCCTGCTCAAAGAACTCCAAAAAGTTCATGAGAAGAAGAAGAAGAGTTGGATTCAAACCCCACTGTTCACTACCCAAAGGAGTCTCAGAGCAGCTTACAGTCACCTTCTTTTCCTCTCCCCACAACAGACACCCTGTGAGGTAGGTGGGGAATGAGAAAGCTCTGAGAGAACTGTGACTGACCCAAGGTCACCCAGCTGGCTGCAAGTGGAGGAGTGGGGAATCAAACCCGGTGCTCCAGATTATAGTGTCTGCCACTAACACTACACCACAGCTGGCTCTCCTTTTTGTAGAAGCTGCACTCATTTCCTTTCTGAGGCTTTTGATGTTCCTTGATGTTTTTTCATAATTCTCTCTTTAATAACAGTTTCTACTAATTCACCAAGAGCAGATGTTAGGCTAACTGCTCTGTAATTCTTTGGATCCTCTCTGGACCCTTTTAAAAAAACTGGTATGACATTTGCCACTTCCCAGTCCTCTGGCATGGAGGCCAGTTGTAGTGACTAGTTACTAGTTAGTAGATCAACAATTTCATATCTGAGTTGCTTAAGAACCTTTAGGTCTATGTCATCTGGACTTGGAGATTTACAGCCTTAAATTGGCCTAGTAGTCCTAGATCTTTGTGTTTTGTTATCGCAATTGATTCGGTTCTTCAGACTCCCTTCCCTAAAACAGCAGCTCCAGCATGGCTATGTGCCCTGCATTTTCCACAGTGAAAATGTATGCAAAGAATTAATTTAATTCTTTTATTCACTTATCCATACCCAATGTGCAATATTTTGTCAACTGGAAAGTGAGATTCTTACCTATTGTAAATGTCCTTGACGTCTGTCTATGCAGCTGTGGTTAGAGCCACACATTGCTGGAAATTGCCCTATTCTGGGTTTTCCTGTCTGGGCAGAAAACTCTAGAAAACCAGGCTGGGAAATACCTGGAGATTCTGAGGTGGATCCCAAGGAGGATGGGGTTTGAGTAGGGGAGAGACTTCACTGGGGTAGAATGCCAGAGATTCCACCTTCCAAAGCTGCCATTTCTTCCCCAGGTAAACTGATCTCTGTTATAAAAGTTATAATAGCAGGAGATCTCCAGCCACCACCTGGAAGTTGGCAACCCTAGAGTGCTGGTAAGGAAAGATGAAGAAGAAGAGAAGAGATTGGATTCATACCCCTCACAATCTCCTTCCCTTCCTCTCCCCACAACAGACACCCTGTGAGGTAGGTGGGGCTGCAAGAGCTCTCTCATGAACTGCCCTTGAGAGGACAGCTTTGCAAAAACTGTGGCTTGCCCCAAGCTCACCCAGCTGGCTACATGTGGAGAAATGGGGAATCAAACCCGCTTCTCCAGATTAGAGTCCGCGCTTCTAACCACTAGACCAAATTGGCTCAAAGAGGGCTGCTGGTGGGAGGCCTTCCATCAGTCCAGGAGCCCTGGCAGCCTTCTTATAGTAGCACAACAGCCAATATGTGGATCCATCCTGATACATATATGCATCTGCCATGTGATGTCTATCTAGGGCAGGATCTGCAGATCTGTGGAATTCACTGCCACAGAGGTGATGGTGGCTACAAGAATGGACAGCTTCAAGAGGGAATTAGATAAACATATGGAGCAAAGGTCCATCCGTGGCTATTAGTCACAAGGTATAGATAGGAACTCTCAGTCTGGGGCAAGTGATGCTCTGTATTATTGCTGCTTGGGGGGGGCAACAGTGGGAGGGCTTCTAGTGTCCTGCCCCCACTAGTGGACCTCCTGCGTTTTTGGCCACTGTGTGACAGAGTGTTGGGCTGGATGGGCTATTGGCCTGATCCAGCATTGGCTTCTCTTATGTTCTTATGTTATGTTCACCCCATATTGTATTTTCTAGGAGATGAATTAATACTGTGGGGAAATGGTCTCACAAGCCCTGTTTCTGTCCACATGGAATCCTGGAAGTTCTGCAGCTGTCTCCACCTCTCCTCCTTACTCCCAGACCGATTTCCCACTAGCGCTGCCCTGGCATCGGGTCCTCCGTTTGCGCATTTTGACCCGAGGCTTCGCGCGATTTCCTCCATAGCTTTGATGATCCTGTTTTTTAGCTTCCAGGAAGCAAACCCCCACCCTGCCTGACTTCCCTTCCAGTCCCAACCCATCCAACAGAAAACAGAGGAAACTGCCCCCCCCTTTCAACATGGGGGAGGCATGCCGTGCGGGGGATGTGCAAGGCTCTGTTTGCCTCTGGGGAGGCTCAGCCCCACCTGGAAAAGTTTTTTTGGGGGGGCTCCAGTTCCCCAGCCCCCCCGAAGTTGACAACTATGATGATCACCATCTTTATGTACTTGAAAAGCTGTCTTACAGAGGATGGTATGGAGTTAGTTATACATAGTAGCCTGAGATCACTTTATTGAGTATACCAAAGAATCAATTACATATAAAGCACATAATTCTTCCACATCCTTGGTTTGTAATGGCCTATGGCTAAATACAAATAAATTTCTTTTCACTCCAGCACATAATTCCTCCACAGAACTACAGGCCTTTAGTCTTTGCCGTTAGTGGAAATGCATACAACATAAACAAGGTTTCATATTTGCAATATAACTCATGAGACTCCTATTTTTGCCCCAATAATCAAAGTACAGAGAGCAATGTAAGGGGGACCAAGTACTCAGCCTGCAAGTTACTTTATTATTTTAATGAAGTATAGATTTACAGAGCAAGCTCTGAAAGGAAAACATAGCCAAACAGATGGCAACCCCCCCTTTCAGGATCCCTTGCCAAACTGGCCTGGAGAAGAATTTCTTTCTGACCCTAAAGTCCCTTTGTGCCATGAAAAGCTTCAGTTGCCCACAGGGGGTGGACTGAGAAGCCAAAACGACCATGGAAAGGGCCCTGCTCCTGGCCTGTCCCAGCCCCATCCCCCAACAAAGAGGGAGAAGGAACAAAAGCTGGCTTCCTCACGGTGGGGGCTTTTTGCCCACCCCATGTGGGGCCTGGACAGCCAGCTCAGTTGCCGTGGTGGCTGCTCACTCACCTTACAAGGGAGGGACAACCCAGTGGAGTGAGGTGGCCCACTAGGCCATCAGTCGACTGTGACTTTTCCTGTGGCCTTAATAGTCAGTCTACCACTGGCTGCCCATTTCCCATGTATTAATCTTCTATGAATGGGACAGAGTAGTTTTTTTTGTCTAGGCATGTTGGCAACCATATTCTCCATAGCCACTGTTTCCAAAACCTGTGCAACAACACATAAACCATGTCCCAGAGAGAGCCAGTGTGGAGTATTGGTTTAGAGTGGTGGACTCTACTCTGGAGAACCAGGTTTGATTCCCCCCTCCTCCACCTGAAGCCACCTGGGTGACCTTGGGTCAGTCAGAGTTCTCCCAGAACTCTCTCAGTCCCACCTACCTCACAAGGTGACTGTTGTGGAGAGAGGAAGGGAAGGCGATTGTAAGCCACTTTGAGATTCCTTTGGGTAGTGAAGAATGGGGTATAAAACCAACTTCTCCTTCTCCTCCTCCCCCACTTCCTCCCTCCCTATCTTCCTGACAACTGTTTCCTCATCCTTGTTGGGACTGTGTATTGTAGAACCTGAATAATGCTGGGAACATAGGCCAACTCACAGCTCAAATGGGCCCTGGGTGGCATGCCTGGAATCTGGACAACCCCTGAGCAAACTCATTGTGCAACCTGCCATTAGACAGATTGCGAATGCTACCTGCTTTCCCTTTATAAACAAACATATATTTACATACATATTCCTCTTAATTGGGCAGATGGCCGCAAGCAAACATGACATTGGAGGACCAGGAAGTGATGTTATGCCAGAGGACAAAGAGGGTAGGCAGGGCAAAATGGGAGGAGTCTAGAAGGTCACCTGGCCTCAGGGAGCAGTGACAGGGCAGAGGTGGAGACAGCCCAGAGATGCTGGGTCCAAAGCTGCCAAGACAGTGGAGGCGGACAGGTAGGGTTGCCAGCCCCCAGGTGGGGCCTGGGGATCTCTCGCTTTTATAACTGCTCTCCAGCTGACAGAGATCAGCTCCCCTGGAGAAAATGGCTGCTTTGGAGGGTGGACTCTATGGCATTCTACCATGCTGAGGCCCCTCCCCTCCCCAAACCCCGCCCTTTCCTGGCTCCACCCCCAAAGTCTCCAGGTATTTCCCAACCCAGACTTGGCAACCCTACAGACAGGGCATGCTACCCTACGGTGCCAAACCCATCACCAGAGAGCCTTGCTTCAGCATCACCGGAGGATAACCCCATGCAAGGCAATTAGGGAAGCTACAAATTTCAGTTTCAATGTGTCCAGCAGTCACAAAAGAAGCACAGAAATATTTCAAATAATAATACAAATAAAAACAGTCTCACAAGATTTCTGTGGATCATTTTACTTTAAGGAGAAGACTTTCCCCTGTGATTTGGGTTTTTCCCCTAATCCTTCTGTTTGTTTCATGTTTTTCTCCGATCCTATCTATCCCTCGCCCCATTGTATAGATTTTTTTAAAAATCTGGGCTCTATAGACTGGTTCAGATTAGATATCACAATGCTTAGACAATGGGCCTTTAGCAGGCTATCTTAAGAACATAAGAGAAGCCAATGTTGGATCAGGCCAGTGGCCCATCCAGTCCAACACTGTCACACAGTGGCCAAAAACACCAGGTGCCATCAGGAGGTCCAGCTGTGGGGTCAGGAAGCCCTCACACTGTTGCCCCCCCATCAAGGACCAAGAATACAGAGCATCACTTGCCCCAGACTGAAAGTTCCTATCTATACTTTGTGACTAATAGCCATTGATGGACCTCTGCTCCATACGTTTATTAATTCCCTCTTGAAGCCGTCCATGCTTGTAGCCGCCACCACCTCCCGTGGTGGCAGTGAATTCCATGTGTTAATCAGTCTTTGGGGTGAAGAAGTATTTCCTTTTATCCATTCTAACCTGAGTGCTCCGCAATTTCATGGAGTGCCCACAAGTTCTTGTATTCTCTCTCGCACTCTTCCCTTCTACCCAACACAACGGAGTAATGGTGACGAGTGACTATCTACCGAAATAAACTTTAATTCTTATGAATGTGGCCTTCATTCAATCACAGTGTAGACTCAGGATTGTGAGAAAGGAAATGTGTGAAAGCAAGCCAAACGTTTCTTGGCATTTCCCTTGTTTCTTGATCGTTGGCCGAAATGAACAGTGAAGATTTCTGCAACTAATCAACAAGGGGAAACAAGGAGGCTCAAGGGGCAATCTTTGGTCCTAACTTAATTCCCCTTTTCATCATCATCTTTGAAATTGGAGTCTGGCAGCTTGATTGAAAAAAACACTTAATGGCTCCACAAGTCTCCTGTAAAATTTACTCAGGACCTTTTTAGCAATAAACATCAAGTATTCAACATGGTATTGTTTGCATGCACAAAAAGAAATCAAGCTCAAGCACCCTTAGAATGCGCTTGTAATGCCTTGGAATACGGTCTTCTGTTCTTTCTGGTGTTCAGATCTGGCAAATATTATGAGTGTTCTCACAGTGTGAGATATGCTTAGGATAGTGGCCTCATTAGTACACACTTAGGCATTTCACTTCATGTATACCCTGCCTTTCTCCTCAATGGGGACCCAAAGCAGCTTATGCCATTCTCCTCTCTATTTTATCCTCACAACAACCCTGTGAGGTAGGTTAGGCTGAGGGTGCGTGACAGGCCCAAGGTCACCCAGTGAGCTTCCGTGGCAAGAGTGTGGATTCGAACCTGAGTCTTCCAGATGCTAATCCGACACTTTTGACCACTACACCACAAAGATTTCAACTGTCATTTTAAAATGTGAGTGTTGTAGTTTCTGATAACATGCTTGCAAATAATCCCGAGGCAGACATTACCTGCAGTCTTAGAAAAGGCCACTACATTGGCCGGATACTTGAGCAAGGGCTGGAACAACCCAGTTCCCGCCTTATTTTTCAGATTCTATAAGAAAGTTGTGATTACCAACAAGGAACAAGACAGGAGGGGACTGGTTGCTGGAGGGTACAGCTCTCTTTAAGTATTTGAAGGGCTGTCACTTAGAGGAGGGCAGGGAGCTGTTCTTGTTGGCAGCAGAAGATAGGACTCACAATCTTGGGTTTAAATTAAGGGCGGGAAGGTACCAGCTGGATCTTAGGGAAAACTTTTTACAGTAATGTTGTGCAACAGTTATTCAAAGTGCTTTTATTTCCAACGCTTATTCAAAGTGCTTTTTATACATTTTAGCCAATTTACAAGGTGTCATATACCAACGAAACATCATTTTGTTAAACATTTCTTTAGGGTTAATGTAAATTTCAGACCCTTCACCCACATTTCCCCCAATGTTCCATTTGCGTATCATATCTAAAGTTCTTAGCCCATTTTATTATACAGTCTCACCTGTTCTCCTTCTGTTTCATATTTCAACCAAAGTTTATACATTTTAGAAAGTACACGAACATCATTTGTACATAACTCTGTTTCAAAAATAGTCTTATTTTCTTCAGAGCCATAAAGTAGCTTGTCTGAGGCTTTGTATATCATATAGGTTGTATATAGGTTTTGTATATCATATCTGAAGTATCATATCTAGTCCAGTCCAGTCTAGGTTTTGGGAACTTTGTTGAATCTGGGGGATGCACTCAGAGCTCCGTCAGCTAAGTCCACTGCGTAAATTAATACAATGGCCATTGTGAGGGTAAAGGAAGTGCCTTCAATGAAGGCTCAGGTTATTGGAGAATCCTCTCTGCTGCTTCCTGAACTAAAAGATGTGCACGCCATTGATGAGCCAGCTGATATATTTGTGAGCCCTTGAAAATGTCAAGACTTCTCCAGGATTGTCTGATTGCATTCGCCCATCACTCCAAGGCTACTTGTGTTGATTAGCTTGGTCTAACGGCAATTCGAGTGGCCTTTCCGCCATCCTTGGAACTGGAAGAAGCGTAGTGAGGGGCTCTAAATGGCCGTTGTTTGATGGATGTTGATAGAACAATAGCATTTTGCTCCTGAAGTGGGGACTGGCTATTTGCATTTGAGTGGAACCCTCCAGCTTCCTTGTTGAGAAATGCTCTACACTGAGCTGATGTATGCCTTCTGAGCTTAACTGCGTTTATTCAGAAGCCAGCTTTGTTGATTATAAATGTGCATTGTAAGTATCCGTTGCAACTTTTGAACTCTGACAAACAGCTTTGCAGAACGGGAGGCGGGAGAGGCATTTGCGCTAAATAACTGTTATAACTTGCTTGCCCGTTATGAATAGCGTGTCTCATTTGCCTGGTGTCCTTTACAATTTTAAAATGGTCATTTAAAAACAATTAATTTGTGCAGTTCCATTGTAAAATCGCTACAAAAATATGAAAACAAATCGACCATGTGCTTGTAAAGTGCTGTGGCGTCGCAACTGATTTGTGGCGACCCCAGCAAGAGGCTTTCAAGGCAAGTGAAAAGCAGAGGTTGTTTTGCCATCACCTTCCTCTGCAGAGCCTTCCTCGGAGGCCTCCCTTCCAAGTCGTGACCCTGCTTAGCTTCTGAGATCTGATGAGATAGGGCTGGACCATTCCACCTTCCCTCCCAAAGAGAGCATAAAACTCATCCATTTTTCTTTCCTATCAAAAAGTACCATACTAGGTAGTCTCCAACTGAGCAGTGATCAGTTTTTAAATTCAACGGGTTGGATCCAGACTAAAACTGAAATTCCTTCCAATTCCTCCTTCCTTCTCCAGACCCCCACGTGTAATTCCTCTGGGCTCTCTATCATGCAGCAGCATCATGTTGTGGAGATCTGTGGGTTCCATTGGGAGGGGGAGACAGGTAAGTTCTATTGAGAGCCAGTTTGGCATAGTGGTTAGGAGAATCACGTTGATCAGCAGCCCTTTATGGACTTCGAGGCCGAGTTTCCTGAGGTGTTCAGAGCAGAGCTAGGCTGCTACAAGGGTCCCCCAGTTTAATTTAACCTGGATCCTGCTGTACAGCCAATCCGCCTCAAGCCCAGACGCTGCCCCGTCGCTTTCAAGCCAAGATCGACGAGCAGATTGATAAGCTGTTGGCCCAAGGTATCCTCGAGCTGGTTCCCAATGGCAAGTGGGAGACACCCATCGTCACTCCTCTCAAGCCCGATGGCTCCGTCTGCCTGTGCGCTGACTACAAGTGCACCATTAACAGGGCCCTGAAGCCACATGCATACCCGGTTCCTATAGTGAGTCACCTTCTAGCCTCGGTCTCCGGGGGCTGTGTGTTTGCCAAGATCGACCTAGCCCAAGCGTATCAACAACTGCTGGTAGATGCAGCCATGGCTGAGGCACATACGATCATAACACACCGTGGTGCTTTTAAGGTGAACCAGCTGCAGTTCGGGGTAAGTGTCGCCCCCGGCATATTTCAAGAACTGATGGAGCGCCTTCTTCGAGGTCTGCCTGGCGTCGTGCCCTATTTTGATGATGTCTTAATTGCCAGAACCTCTGAACTTGCTGGCTACTCGGGTGCAAGAGGTCCTTTGACGGCTACAGGAGGTTGGCCTTTGGCTCAAAAAGGAGAAATGTGAGTTCTTCATCCCTACCGTTTAATTCCTGGGCTACTGCCTAGACACAGACGGCATCCACCCTGCTCCGGACCAGGTTGCCACAATCCGCAACGTGCCCCCTCCGAAGTCTAAGAAAGAGCTGCAGTCGTTTTTAGGGCTTCTGAACTTTTATCATGCCTTTTTGCCCAACAAGGCAGCTCTTGCCAAACCACTCCATCGTCTGCTTGACAAATCAGCTCCATGGGCATGGGGTCGCCGAGAACACACCTCCTTTCAATCTGTCAAAGCTCTCCTTGCCTTCGATGCCATCCTTGTGCATTATGATGAAAAGAAGCCCCTCATCTTAGCCTGTGACACGTTGCCTTATGGGATCAGGGCCGTACTTAGCCATTGGTTGCCCTCCGGCCGGGAGGCCCCTATTGCCTTCTATTCCAGGACTTTATCTGCAGCTGAGAGAAACGACGCCCAGATAGACCAAGAGGCACTAGCGATCATTGCGGCCATAAAAAAGTTCCACTATTTCATCTATGGGCATGAGTTTGAAATCGTCACCAACCGCAAGCCACTGCTCGGCATTTTCACGGCCGGCCGTCAGACCCCACAAATCTTGTCACCGTGGATGATGCATTGGGTAGTCCTCCTCTCTGCCTACTCTTTCCATCTCCTCCACAGGCCTGGCAAGACCATTGGGCATGCTGATGCCCTCAGCCGCCTGCCGCTGCCATTGCTGGGGCCACTTGAGGTTCTGATCCACCACGAAACCCTACTCATTGAAGAGCTGCTGCAGCCTCCACTCTTGGTTGCTGACATAGTGTTCTATACCACCCAGGACCGAACGCTCAGCTGGGTCTACCACTACGTGTGGAGGGGATGGCCGTCAGGAATGCTTGAGGCTGAGTTCCAACCGTTCCAGTCTCGGTCATCAGAACTGTCGGTGAGCAACGGCTGTCTGCTGTGGGGAAACAGAGTCATCGTCCCTCCCTCCACTTTGACAATGGGTGCTGGATGCCTTACATGAAGGGCACCTGGGCATCGTGAAGATGAAAGCTGTCGCCAGGAGTTATGTTTGGTGGCCTGGCCTGGATCAGCAAATCGAGCAGTGGGTCCGGATGTGTCAGCCGTGCCAGGAGTCAAGGCCAGCAGCTCCTGGAGTTCCAGTCTATCCGTGGGAAAAGCTGAGGGGCCCATGGTTCCGCATTCACGTGGACTTTGCTGGGCCTTTCCAGGGCTGAATGCTCTTAATCGTTGTGGATGCTTATTCCTAGTGGCTGGAGGTCCTTCCTGTTACCTCCATGACATCGGCCGTCGTTACCCGTTGCCTGGACTGTCTCTTCACCACCTTTGGCCTGCCGGACCTGCTTGTATCTGACAATGGAACTCAATTTACATCCACTAGTTCCAGAAATTCCTAGACGAACGGGGCATCCGGCATGTCACATTGGCACCATTCCACCCTGAGACGAATGGCCAGGCAGAGCGAATGGTCAGAACTGTGAAGGATTCGCTCCGCAGGCTGGGGGATGGGAATTTCCCAGCCTAGCTTGCCAGTTTCCTGCTGCAGCAGCACACCTCGCCGCATGCCGCCACCGGGAAGTCACCAGCAGAGCTACTTATGGGACATCAGCTGTCCACCATCCCGAGCTGTATACACCCTGACCTGGCGCCAGATGTCCACCATGACTCCATTGCATCGGGTTCCATGCAGTCCTTCGTGCCAGGAGACACTGTGTATGCAAAGAACTATGGGGCAGGCCCACACTGGGTCCCGGCAGTTGTCCTACGTTCAACAGGCCCTATCTCATATGAGGTAAAAGACGACGTGGGGCAGGTCCGTCACCGACACCTGGCCCAACTGAGACGCCGGTGGCCAGCATAGGAGGATCAGTTACAACGCTCCCCAGTTCCTGAGCCTGAACAACGTTTGCAATGCCCCCCAGTTCCTGAGCCTGAACAATGGTTGCAGTGCACCCCAGTTCCTGAGGCCAGCCCAGGAGATCTCCTGGCACAGCGAGATGCCAGCGCCCAGGAGAACTGCCCGATAGAGGGCATTCCCATGCCAACTCCAGCCCAGAACATTCCACAAGAACAGTTTGCCAAGCCACTGCCTGCTCAGGATGTGGTAGGCCCCTTGCCGGAGCTGGGTCTTACTCTGGAACTTTTGGAGCTCCCGGACTTAACGGACCACTCCCAACTGAGTCCGCCGCCACAACTCACGCCGGCCCAAATGGAGTCCCCGGACTTAGCAGGACATTCTCCATTGGGTCTGCCCTTGCCGCGTCGGTCCCGGAGGGCCAGGTGTCCATCCCCATTCCTGAAGGACTATGTTGTTTGAACTAAGGGGGGAGGAGTGTTATGTTCTATGTTCTCTTATGTTGGTGCATCATTAGGGCTCTGGTATCCTAACTCCCTCAATCTTATTGGCTGCTGATTAAAGACTCCTATTGGTCCTTAAGCCAATCCTAGGAACCAATCAAAGAGCCCTGCTTAGGTCCAATCAGATTTTGTATCCTTAGCTACAATGTATATAGTTATTTGTTGGAAGAGTATAAGTTAAGTGCCACTCTTGACAGAGCTGTCTTTTGATTTGAATGATGTTGAGAATAAAACCTACATTGGATTCATCGCCTCCTGACTCAGTACTTAATACCATCTAAACCCATCAACTCATCATCCAGAGCCATCAAAAGACAATACCCCTGCACTCAGCTATTGTTCTCCAAAGGTGCCACTGTTAAAGTAATTAGAAGCAACCTTGCCCAACCCTTAAGCCCCATCCTCCTGCAACCAGTTTTTTTTAGGAAACTTCTGGGGGGATGGATCAGAGGGGGACGGACCAGGGGGATGGACTAGAGGGATGTGATTAGTAGATATGCCCGCCCCTGGCCCAAAATAGCATAAAAGAGCCAGCCTGGCCATGTGCTATCTCCCCCTCTCCTCTAGACCTAAACCCTGCCCTATCTTGCTGACTCTAGGACTAACCCTGAGTCTAACCACGTGTTCTGCTGGTACAGAACACGACCCTTCATCCCTTATAGTCTCCCTTATTTTTCCTGTGGATTGCTTCATCTCTCTAGGGTCAGGTACCCACCAATGATTTTACCTGCTCATGCGAATGTCACTATCCCTTTCTCTCTGATTTTCCTTTGTCTGAATAAGTGTATGTGTGATTGTGTTTTATTGTATGTTTGGAACATCCTTCAGTAAAGAATCCATTTCTCTAAAGACTTAGTTTCTGCATTTCTGGTTTTACTGGAAAAGGCGGGACTCCTGTATACAAAGGCTTTGCTCCCTTTAGTGCTGATTGCTAATTAATAATCATAATTCCCCATATTAATAACATATCAAAGCAATTTGGCTAACAGCACTGCCCCCTAGAGTCGGATCCGACTGGCTTTTGAGCAAGGGAAACCTTTTAAGCTTTCCTTAGCATGGCGACCAATGACATCACTTGGTAAGCAACATGCCATTAACCTCTATTAAAGGAACAAGGCATTTCCTCCCTTTCAGGTTGTTAGCAACCCTACTTATTGGTGTAATAATTCCACAGCACCCAATACCAAAACAGTTCAGAACTTCACTGGGATGAGGCAAGGCCTGGTGCAGAGCTGCCAACTCGCGCCGGAGGGCGGGGAATCCCCCGCTACAGGGGTCCCCAATCCGCTGGCCTGGATTCGGCTGGCAGGGGGAACCCCAACCCTGAAGTCATCTGATCAGGATGACTGCCCCAGCGTGATGATGTCACACAGAAGTGACGTCATCACGTGGGGCACATTGCCAGGGCGATGCTCTAGCAATCGCCCCAAAACTCTATGGTACCATAGAGTTTTTGGGCGATTACCAGAGCGTCGCCCTGACAGCGGGCCCAGTGTGATGACGTCACTTCCGGGTGATGTCATCATGGCACACGCAAGCAAAGCACATGCGCTGAAGTCCCGGAGCGGGGACAAGAGTCCCCCGCCAATTGCCAGGTAGGACTTGGCAACCCTAGGTCTGGGTCATGCTAGGCCAAATCAGCCATACCGCCCACAACCAGCATAAGGAGTGGAAAGTGAAACTAAAGCAAAGGCTTTTTTCTTAAGGGACCATGTTAAAATAACTATATAACTAAGGGAACAACACCAAATTCACAGCTCGCTATAAAAACAGGTACCTGTATGTTTCTCGCAGTACAGCAAGTATCAGTTTTAGGGGAGGTAGTTTGATAAAGAAATTAAAATCCTTTGCCACAACTACTTCAAGGCTCTCTTACTGTTTTTAACTTGAAAATGGGGGCGATCAGAGGCTCTGCTGTTGTCAGATCTAGATTGGGTCTGAGACCTTTTGCACGCAAATCAATAAATCCGTCTGTTGAGCCAAGAAACCTGTCTAGACTATTGTATAAATTAAAGCCACACACAGCTCTTGCCTTACCTTAAATACATAAATTAAAAGCATAAATTAAAGCCAAGCACAGCTCTTGTCTTATCTTGTCAACTTGATTTTTCAATCAATTCAAATTACAGTAGAACAGAGTTTGGTGCCACCTTCTGGTTTGATGGTTGTTTGGAGGAACACTCGGGAAGCTAGTTATCTTGCAGCAGTCTTTGGTAAAACAGCCCTTTCTGCATCTAGCAGTCACTCCGCTGTTTTACCAAACCCATGCTGGAACAGAAATTCCCCTCTACATTGCATGCCACTCTCACTTTCTTTGATTGTCGGATTTTATGGAAGCTTCCACAATGCATGGTGGTTTCACTTCCTTTGACCTCTCAGTTTTATGGTACCGTCTGCATAGATTTATGGCCATTTTATGGCCATTCAGGGGTGACTCTGCAGTCAGTATGGCATTGGCCTGGGGTATTTGGCCCTTTCTGCATCTAGCATTCGATCTGCTGTTTTACCAACCCCACACTGGAACAGAAAAAGATGTGGCTCAAAACCACATTCACATACCCCGAGCCAATGCCGTACTGACTGCAGAGTCACCCCTGACCGGACCTGGGGTGTGTCTTGGGTGTGTATATATGTTGGCCTTGAGGCCGGTTAAGCATGCTTGTTCTCTCTAAATAAACTTGAGCTAATCACTACGCCAACTTCGTCCTCGTCAATGCTGCTGAGAACTCAGGACTTTACAGTTGGGAAATTCCTGGAGAGGTGGAGCCTGGAGATGGAGCTCAGTATGTGTTTGGGGGGGATGCCTTAGAGTTCACCCTTCCAAAGCTGCCATTTTCCAAAGCTGCCATCTTCTTTTGTGCAATTGTTAAAGTGCAATCCCAAGCACGACTACTGAGAAGGAATCTTCGTTGGCTTCGATGGGACTTGAATTTGCAACCTTAAAGGTACAGGATCCATGTTACTCTTTGCAGCCAGAGACTGGCGCCCTGGTTTTATTGTTAAACTGTATATTGAATTTCATGGTGGCCACTAGATGTCTCTGTTGGCTAGCTGGATTCATTCTCAAACACTGCCGGAAAGTTTGTTTTAAAATTTAAATCATTACTCGGTAGCCTCTGTTTTTCCCTTTCATTGGGGGGGTGGGGGGAGGATGTAATAGACAAAAGAATCCCCATCTCCAGTTCAATCAGCTTTCAGATATAGTGCAGAATATATGTCTTGCTTAAAACAAATGGAATTAAAAGCTATCTTTGTACATAGATGTAATTCTCCCCCCCCCCCCCCCCCCCCAGTGTTAATCTGAAGCTGTGATCCCTGCTGGAATGTCTCACTGGTAGCAAAGTGAAAACATGAAATTATAATTCATTTGGAAAATATTGAGGATCAACGGATACTGTATTTATATTACAAAATTTATATGCCACCTTTCTGCCTTCACAAGGGCTACTGAGGTGGCTAACTAATTAGCACACACACAATAAAATCACATTTTGAAAATGTTAAAGCCAACCAAAAAGCCCAAACACATCATTAAAGCAATCAAAAACAGAGCTAAAATACATACAAAGACTTTAAAAAAATCAATTAAAATATCAGTCAGGAAGGAGGGATCACCAATGGAACACCAAACAAAGGAAAAATATGATATGTAAGGATAATGTAGCATATAGGCACACACAGGAAGAAAATGCATATTTGACCTGCACTTCAGAGGCTGAAATCTTGTGCCAAGGGACATATTTGAATCTTACGAGGGGGGATCCAACAAGCCTCCTTCTCCCAGCCTCAAGAGCCTGCCTTCAGCCTATGTGGCTCTTCCTCCAATGGAAGAGCCACTGAATTTGGAGGCAGGGTCCTTCAGTTCGGACCTGAGCCAAAAAAGAAAGGTGAGGTATAAATATTTAAACAAGCCAACCAACTTTGCTCAGTACAGTGGCAGGATGGGGGGGGGGGATTCACCTCTCCAAACACAATCCAGCTAGGAACCTGATCCTCTGAGTTATGATACTGTCAAGAGCAAGATTTGAGTCTAGTAGCATGTCAAAGCCCAATAAGATTTCCAGGGATTTTGAGAGTTAAAGCGTCTTTCATCAGAGACTGACAGCCGTATAAGACAGACCTGTTCAGTTCATGTCCAAAGAAGATGAATGCAGATGGAACCCAATACCACTAGCCATCAATCCTCTCTCAGATTGACAGAAGGGTTGTACTTTATTTCAGGGGTCCTTTCGTAGAAAAAGAGGTGCAGGAGCTCATTAGCATAACTCATTAGCATAACTTATTAGCATATGCCATGTCCCCTGACATCACCAGAAGTGTGTCAGAAAGGGAATGTCAGTTTCAGCCCCATTATATCCTATGGGCCATTGAAATCAATGGCAAAAACTCATAGGGTATATGAGGGGCTGGAGGAAAGGGGGTTTGAGGGAGAGGCTCCAAGCTTGCAGGGTAGCTGCTGGGGCCTCTCCTCGAAATACCCACTAAGTTTCAAGAAGATTGGACCACGGGGTCCAATTCTGTGGGCCCCCAAACAGATTGTCCCATCCCCTCCATTGTTCTCTATGGAGGGAAAAAATGTTAACTTTTTTCCTAATATAGAGAACAATGGAGGGAATGGGGGCAATCTGTTTGGGGGCCTGTAGAATTGGACCCCCTGATCCAATCTTCTTGAAACCTGGTGGGCATTTCGAGGAGAGGCCCCAGCAGCTACCCTGCAGGTTTGGAGCCTCTCCCTCAAACCCCCTCCCCTCCAGTGGCTTTTAAAGTTGCCGCCGAATTTTGGCGGCAATTCGGCAGCGAGCTGAATCAGATTAGAGAATCTGATTCAGCCCGTGGCTGCCCTACTGGCCAGTCCACCTCGCTCCGGCCCCAACAGACCCCTGCTTTATTTACAGAACTGATGCCCTACCTTTCTGCCCTCATTATGGCCACCCAGGGCCCCACCCTCTACAGACTAGGCAATAGGCATAGCTGTCTGATCATCTGCATTTAACTTTCATATGCCTGGCCCAAGGACTGGTGTGCCTATCAAAGTCACCATCTGTAATGCTGAACTACCAGTGTGGGCACTGGATGTTGCTTTCGGAAAGTTGTGTGAGCCAGTGTTGCGCCTAGCCTAACTGGGGCCCGGAGTGGATCATTTTTTTAACACACTCCTCCTCCTCCTCTTTCTTTTTTTTTTTTTTGCTGTCAAGTTGCAGCCGACTTATGGTGACCCTGTAGGATTTTCCAGGCAAGAGACATTCAAAGATGGTTTGCCATTCCTGCTGCCGCATCAGCCCCGCTTAGCTTCTGAGATCTGATGCGATCATACTAAGCTGTGGCTATTCAGGTCAGGGCCCCTCCTCTATATGACAGAAACCACCTCCAAAGGTCTCTTGCCTTGAAAACCCTGCAGGGTTGCCATAAGTCAGCTGTGACTTGAAGGTGAAAATAGAATTTCATCACATCATCACGTTCTAAGCAGGTACTTGGGAGGGCTTCTGTTCTCCATTTTGAAGCCCAAGAGCAAGGCATTTTTGAGAGCCAGGAGTCTGCCTTTGTACTAACTTTTACTAACTAACACTAGCCAAAGCATGACAAAATGGTGATCGCAGGCTTCACCACACTGGATGTTAAGAAATGCCCTCCACCCAAAGAAGGTGCCCTCGTTCTCCATTGTGTCCAAAGGGCTAAAGTCAAACTAGAGAATCTCTAGAATCTCTGCAGTAGAAACTGAAGGAAGGGGGGAATTTTTGCGAGCTGGTCAGTACCAGTGCAGTCAGAGAGTGCCCAGCAGAACCAAGTGCCCTTGTGGAAATGGCAGCTGATGTCAAGCTCATAACCACAGTCCAAGCACAGGGGGAAGTGGAAGCCCAGCAGAATCAGCACCATGTACAGTGCCCAGAAAACACAGTGCCACTGTGGCAATGCCAGCTGATGTCAAGCACAGGATCACAGCCTTTGCAAGAGCTGGTTGAGCTGGGTGCAAAGAAAGGAAGAGAGAAAGTGACCTGCAGGCTGGCAATTACTGTAGCAGCTGTCAGCGTCCTGTCTTGGTTGCATGATTTGTTAAGCCAGTTTGCTTCAGTCTTGAAGAAAGGGAAGTTTAGCTGATCCAAGAGTATTTTTGCCATACTCAGGCTGTTTTTACATCTGACTTTCCCGCTGGAATCATTCTAGTTCCAAAAAACCCTGCCCATACTTCTGTGCGGTGTGAAACCGTGCTGCCACTGAAATGTCCACATCTACTAATTGCCCTCCTGTGGTCAAGCTAGTATGCAACCGGCTTCATTCTGCTTTAAACAATTGCTGTTGATTAGTGCACTTAGACCCCCTGGAGTGAAATTTCACACCACTGTGAAATCAGCACAGGAAAAGACAGCAGTCAAACTACTTTAGAGGGGAGGTGTAAAATGACCCTCAGACTTCCCTGAGCCCCTAGTGGCTGCAGCCCAGAACTGCATTTTAAAAATGAAAGATGTTTGGCTGGATGCAGCATGACCCTGGGTTCAAGGGCCCTCCTCAAGCTGCGCCTGGGGCAAATCACACCCCCTGTCTGCCCTTGGTACGCCACTGGTGTGAACCAATGCTGCATGTCAAACCACATCCATCAGCCAATTGTGTAACACTCCAGGTCAACTTTACATTAGGTATATTTCACTGCCTGTCATCCTTTGTTGCTCCTGGCAGATCCATCCTATGTCCCTTACCAAAGATGCAGCTGTTGATACCCTCTCGGCCACGCACATCTGTAAGATCATAAGTCCACCTTGCAGTTCAATTCAGAATGGCTGCTGCAGCATTAGAGCAAAGCAGGGCAGATTTAACACAAATTGTCCCATCTATCCAGAATCCAATTGCCTGCAAGGTGTGCGCATGTTGTTATTGATGGGGAAACTATATATAGAATCCTAGGAATCATGCAATCTGCTATTTTTGTTTGCAGATTGAAAAAAAAATATGGTTTTAGGTTTGATCATCCTTGATTGCTGATGAATGAAGCTTCTGCATCAGAATTAAATTCCATTGAGAAAACGCAGGGAGGTTTCAAACGGAGGTCTGGCTCTTGTGGCTAAGGTCTTGTGGGTGGCAGACGGAAGTGGAAATCCTCAGCAAAACAGGGGAGGAGAAAAGCCGGGTTGAAATTAATGTATGTATGTATTTATTTATTAATTTATTTATTAATTTAGATTTATATCCCGCCTGACCAACATAGCGGCTCTAGGCGGCTCACAACATTAAAAACAGTATAAATAATATAAATTAATACATTAAAATACAATACAGTTTCAATCACAGTTTCAATTGGCGGCAAATTGCAAATATAGTCATTGGCGATCTAACTACTAACACCAGGGCAACAACAGCTTTCCCCGGTCAGGAGGCTACCACTAACTGTTGTTCCGGGCCTATGTGCTTCCCTGGCCATCTCTCAATGGCCATTTCCCCCAGCGGCGGCCCCATAAACCTGGCGGAAGAGCTCCGTCTTGCAGGCCCTGCAGAACTGCATAAGGTCCCGCAGGGCCCTGATGTCTTCCGGGAGCTCATTCCACCAGTAGGGGGCCGCCACTGAGAAGGCTCTGTTCTGAGTGGTAGCCAGCCTGGCCTCTCTCGGTCCAGGAAGGGTCAGGCGATGTTGCGTGCCTGACCGTAGTGCTCTCTGGGGTATATATAGGGAAAGGCGGTCCCTTAGGTAGGCAGGCCCCTGGCCATACAGGGCTTTAAAGGTTAAAACCAGCACCTTGAACCGGATCCGGTACGCTATAGGCAGCCAGTGCAGTGCCCTCAGCACAGGCTGGACATGGTCCCTCACAGAGAGGCCCATCAGCAGCCTGGCCGCGGCATTCTGCACTAGCTGCAGCCGCTGGAGCTGGGACAAGGGCAGCCCCATGTAGAGAGCGTTACAATAATCAAGTCTCGAGGTGACCATTGCGTGGATCACTGTAGCCAGATCACTGCATTCAAGGAAGGGAACCAACTGCCTAATCAGCCTCAGATGGTAGAAGGCTGCCTTGGCAGTGGCCGCTACCTGGGCCTCCATAGTCAAGGAGGCATCCAGGAGCACCCCCAGACTCCGAACCCTCGGGGCTGGCACCAGTGGAGCCCCCCCGAAGGCCGGTAATGGGGTCCCCACCCCCGAGCCGCTCCGACTCAGGCACAGGACCTCCGTCTTCGTTGGATTCAATTTCAGTCGGCTCAGCCTAAGCCAGCCTGCCACGTCCTGAAGCGCCCGCTCCAGGTCCTCTGGGGTAGCTCCAGACTGGCCACCCAACAACAGATACAGCTGGGTGTCATCTGCATACTGATGTACATAATGTACATAAACAGCCCTGAATTTTTCCATCTACCAGTTTTTGTGTAACCACCGAGGGATCCTTTTATATGTCACTTGTTGTGCTTCATTTGTAAGGTGAAAGGTGCTAGGAGCCCTGACTTCTTAGCTGTGGTTACTTAGGTTCTGGCCTCAGCATTACCGTGGGGAGTGGAAGAGACTCTGCACGTGCCCAGAGGCATACCACTCTTTTGTCCAGAGCTAAGATATTAACAGCCCAGTCCGGAAGGTGAAAGAAAGACAGAATGAACCAGGACTCAGTGCTGGTGATTCAAATGAAGTTCAGAGCCGCTTCCTCTCTTCTCTGTTGCACAGACTTAATCAAGGGTCACCCCGAGATATCACTGCTGCTCCAGTGCTGAATGCAGGGCATTTAGAACTGATTATCGCAAGCAAACTGAGCGAGTGAGACAGAGATAGAATGCATCTGGGTTCAAGTTTAGTGTCTGAAGAGGTCATGCCAGGATTCATTAACATGGGCTCATGCAAGCCTAACGTCGATGATCGGCCATGTAGCTAGCCATGCCTTTGACGCCCCCCCCCCGGTTTCCTGCTTTTGAAGCAGCCCCTGAAGACTGTCTCTGGTGAAGCTATTCCACTTGCAGTTGTTAGCAGGTGATCACAAACAGCTCCATGCCATATAAAGCTTTCCCTATTAGGGTTAACAGCCCATCCCTGGCAACCCCTGGGACATTAAACAGCATTGACAGGAAACTCAGAAGCAATGGCACATTTACCCTGTAAAGACCATAGAGGCTGGTGGAATTCCTAGAGTGCCCCAGTCATCTGTGATGTCACTTCTGGGGTTTTGCTATGAAATGATATCATGGCACTGGCAATCCATTTTCTCCCCCGTTTCCTCTGCCACTACATTGAATGGTGGCGGGCAATGGGTGCTGGAGAGGGGGGATTGTATGCTGCCACCTGGCAGATGGTATATCGATTGCCTGCTGATTATTGCACATCAGTGAAAGGAGCAATGACTCACTGGTCAAGAGTTTATTTTGCATGCAGAAGGTCCCAGGTTCAACCCCAGGCATCTCCAGTTAAAAGGGCCAAGAAACAGATGATGTGAAAAACATCCTGTTGGTACCCTTGAGAACTGCTGCTAGTCTGAGTAGACAAGATTGATGACCTGGATAGACAAATGATCTGACTCAGTATTAAGGCAGCTTCACATGTGTACACTTGGACTTTATTTATTTATTTATTATATTTACATCTCGCCTTGCCAGCGAACCGGCTCAAAGCGGCTAACATGCATAAAAATACCCGCAAGGGTTTACAATATAAAAACAATTAAACTACTACCATATCTTGTACAATATACTCTAAAAAATGGCGACTTCAATTATACAGAGTTCTCCTGGCGAAGAAAGGCAGCAAGGGGATGCAGCCGACAGGACCAAGGTGATGTTACCAGACCACCCCCCGGTGGCGGCCCCTAGTTGAAAGCCTGGCGGAAGAGCTCCATCTTGCAGGCCCTGCGGAACTGCAACAAGTCCTGCAGGGCCCTGATGTCCTCCGTGAGCTCTTTCCACCAGTAAGGAGTCGCCACCGAGAAAGCCCTGGCCCTGGTACAGGCCAACCAAGCGTCTTTCGGACCGGGGAGAGTCAGACGATGTTGAGTGCCTGACCTCAGTGCCCTCTGGGGCCTATATGGGGAAAGGCGGTCCCTCAAGTAGGCAGGCCCCTGACCATATAGAGCTTTAAAGGTTAACACCAGCATCTTGAACCGGATCCGGTATGCTATGGGCAGCCAGTGCAGTGACTGGAGCACAGGCCGGATGTGGTCCCGCAAAGAGAGACCCGCAGCATTCTGCACCAGCTGCAGCTTCCGGATCTGAGACAAGGGCAGCCCCATGTAGAGACTTTCCAATGCTCTTGATGCTTTCTCAGTGGTGGAAAGTGGTGAAAAGTTCCATCAAGTCACAGCTGACTTATAGCGACCCTGTAGTGGTTCCAGAGCGAGTGATGAACAGAAGTGGTTTGTCATTGCCTGCCCCTGCATAGCAGCCCTGGACTTCCCTGGTGGTCTCCCATCCAAGTACTAATGAGGGCCGATCCTGTTTAGCTACTGAGATCTGATGAGATCAGGCTAGCCTGGGCCATCCAGGTTAGGGTGCTGCTCTCTTGGGGGGTTACCTAATAGCTTTCCTAGCAGTTAGTCATGTGGCTGGGACAAAAGTGACAAGTTGCTCTTGCTGGGACTGATGCAAGCAAACCCCAATGTGACTTGGAAAGAGCGTACAAAACCAGCTGAAACTAGGAGGGGCTAGAGGCCAGCCCAGGACTCTAACCAGGTGTCGCTTCAAGCCGCAACTGGCAGTTCATGGGACAACTCTGTTCAGTCAGAAGATCCTGGTGACAAGACCCTTTTGGAACTATTCATGCAGCAAAGGAAAGGAAACCATCTGTGAGACTCTGGGCAGTGAAAGGAACATGGATGGTCTTTCCTATATTACCTTCCATAATCTCTATAGCCCTGCAGTCAAGTTAATGAGTGATTCATGCAGCCCTCAGATCTTCAGAGAGGGCATTTCCCCCAAAGGTTAGGCCCTTCCCAATCACCTTTTTTTGTTGGGCAGCTTGGTTGTCTGGTAAGTATTAGTTGAGGCCTGGGACTGTGCTCTTTGATGGCCTCTCTAGGGGAGGGGCTTTGACGCCTCTGTTAAAGAGCCGGTTTGGTGTAGTGGTTAGGAGCACAGACTCTAATCTAGGAGAACCGGGTTTGGTTCCCCACTCCACCACATGGAGCTGCTGGTGTGACCTTGGGTCAGTCATAAATTCTTTTGGAGCTGTTCTCTCAAGGGCAGTCCTCAAAAGAGCTCTCTCAGCCCCACCTACCTCACAGGTTGTCTGTTATGGGGAGGGGAAAAGAAAGGAGATTTTAAATCCAATCTCCTCCTCCTGAGATCAGACCAAGCAGAGCTGGGCTCCCACTAACCTTGGCTTTTTGACAATCCTGCCTGGTGGGACAGCATATGAGGCTAACAGGTTGGTGGGTCACAGAATAAATGTGTTTGGTTTGGCTGATCACTAGTTTTTAGGCTGGGATTCTCTGATACCCCTACTATATGAGAAAATAAAACAAAGGAAAACAAACCCAACCTGAACAAGGTTTTTTTTAAAAAAAATATTGAAATTTAGTGAAGTTTAGAAGCAATAATCAACAATGCAAACTTTCCTATATATAAACAGGTTACAATAACAGTCATCACATCAATATATAATATATCAAAAGTATACAAATACTTCTGGGGATACTATACCATTACTAACCATTTATAAGCCAGTAATAATATACAAACTTGTATATCTAAGAACTGTGACAATGAGTGTAACTAACATTACCTTATAAGAATAAATTTTAATAACAATAATAGCATTAATATATAACAATTTGATAATAATACCAACTAGTCTGAGAACACCGTATTCTGTAAAAGCACTGAAAAAATCAGAGTTAACCTGTATACCTGCTAACCAGAAAGCTATGAGGTACTCAAAAGGCTGAGTATAGCAAACAAAAATACAACAAAATATGTATTGCACAGTGCATCAATAAGCAATTAAAAGCACAAGACACATGGTCTCCGAACTCCTTGTGGACCCGCCGTTTGAGAGGTAGACAAGGCCTCTTTCTCCAGAGACAAATGTGTCTCTGGGCTACCATAGCTTGGGCTTGCATGACACAATGCTACTTCATGCGCCCCCTCCCCTCAAAAACCCTTCCATACAGAAAATGGCCAACCAAATTAGCTTCATTTTGTAATGTCTTGCTATTGTCCTATAAACCCATGGCAGTTTACAAGAATAAAAGCCACTGATACGGATAAAATTTTAAATCTAAATAACCTGAGCATAAATAACAATGATGTGCTTCCACTGAAAGCTAACCCACCCCGTCCCAAAAGCCTTTCAAGTGCTCTTCATTTCCTCCTGATCTTAAATAGTCTTTTTTGTGAACCATTATGGTACACTGAAACACAGAATATGATCCCAAGAGCCAGATAAGAACGTGGTCTTGGAGCTGGTGCTTTCCCCGTGCCCACAGTCAGATTTCCAAGATCCCCTGGCCTACCATACATTTTGTTCACAGGACTGAAGTGGCTGCTACATTCATGATGTGAGTCGTCTCCAAATTCTTGGTCATGAAAACCATCCTCTCCTGCACTTCAGCCTTCAATACCTCCAGTACTGGCCCTTCGCCTTTTTAGTCAAAGTGCAGTATGCCTTAGACAGGGCCTTCACCCACCCGGATGCACACGGTCTTATTTGATGGCATGTTTCTCCCATCAGCAGCAGCTTCTGAGCCACAACCCTCTTATTTATTTTTATTCATTCATTTATTTATTTGATCTATACCCCGCCCTCCCTGCCGAAGCAGGCTCAGGGCGGCTAGCTAAAAGTTTTAAAACAGATAAAACAGAGCAAATATAAATATGAATACAAAACCCATCATAAAGTGCTAGTAGGCAGCTTGTATAGCAGCGGCAGGGCATTAACAGCAATCAGTTACAGTAAAGAGTGCAGTCAGCATTTATCGTTGGGACTGACACCTCAGTCCAGTTCATGTCCGTGGAGCACAGGCTGTTGGCGATGATCTTCCAAGGGCTTGGGAGATCTGCAATCAGATTTCCTGTTTTTTTTTAAAAAAAATCATTAAAAGCATCTGCAGGGGACATTTCTTAGAAAAAGAGGTACAGGAGCTCATTAGCGTAGCTCATTAGCATAACTCATTTGCATATGCCACACCCCCCTGACATCACTGGAAGTGTGTCAGAAAGCACACACACTGCTCAGGCTCCACCCCAAAAATCTCCAGGTATTTCCCAACTCAGAGCTGGCGAGCCAGCTTTACACTTCGAGTAAAGACACTTTAGGTTTCCTTTGCTCTTTCAGGGAAGCTACCCTACAACAAGCATGAAAATACAGATCAAGTAAGAATGCTTTTGCTTTTTTTCCCACAGCACATCACCATATGTGCCCGCTCCTGGGCTTGTTAATCCCGGAATGGTGTTCCTGCTCGAAATGACCCTGAGCATCTGTATGTAAGTGTATGTGTGGGGTGAATAGGAATGGGGTCCCAACTACTGAAATTGCCCTTGCTTCCTTCTGCAGGGCACATTTCAGCATCGAGAGAGGACTGACTAAAATTGAAAAGGCAACGCAAAGGAAAGGGTTAGTCCTGCCTTTCCACGTGGCAGCCCTGATCTTATTCCTTCCCTCCCCAAGCTGCTTTTAACATCTAGAAACAGAGGGACCAATCACAGCTCTACTTCTGCATTATCTAATCTGGGCTTGCATGAGACGGGCTTTAGTCTAGCCTGTGCAGTGACATGCTGGTTTTCTAGATGGAGGGATTCCTTTCAGCAGGGAAGGGCATCGAATTGTTTGAGACCCACCTGCAGTCGGAAGCGGTCCACAGAGTTCTGGTTTGCCATCCAGATTTCCCCGTTTCCAGTCATCCTGCTGTATTGTACCAGTTAAGCACAACACAGACGGAGAGGGGAAAGGTTTTTTTTTTTTGTGAGTGTTCTCCTCCTTCGGTAAATGTTTCTTGACCTGTCTCTTTATCTTCCCCTGGAGATCCATAACTGTTAAATGTATTGCTTTCCTCTCCTTTGTGTGTTGCAGTTTGATGCAAAAATTGCAGCTTTATTTGGTGCGCTGTGCACGCCAGTCCAACCTAGTGATATCGCTGTCCTTGGAGACCCTGCTGTGTCGCTGTGCTGTTATCCAGCAGCCCAGCAAGTACCCATTAGCCCGGGCTGAGTCATGGATTCTTTGGAGTGCAATATGTATTCGCTTTGGTACATGTCGGCTACCCTTCTTGATCCTTGTTAGCAGAGCTTTGTTTTTCGTTATTATCATGGGGACAAAAAATAAAACTAAACCACCTCCTTTCATTTCTCCAGGCTGCCCCACTCTCCCCCTCCTCTGGTTCTGTCCATACTAGTGACTCTTCCTGCAGATCGGAACTACAAGGAAATGGAAGGAAGATGCACATTATGCACAAACAGCTCTTAGGTTATGGGGGAAATGCTGTTATAGAATAACCCAGCACCAAATACTGGTTGCCTGTTTGTTTCCAGGTTCAGTCCAAAATGTCTGCTGTGATCTATAAACCCCTACATGACCTGGGGGGGGGGGGGGCGCATATATGCACAACTGTTTCTACCAAATGAGCCCTTGTGGCAGCTAGGATTGCCAGCTCTGGGTTGGGAAATACTTAGAGATTTTGGCTGTGGAGCCTGAGGAGGGTGGGGTCTGGGAAAGGGAGGGACTTCAACATGGGACATAGAGTCCTGAGCTGAGCCTAATTGAAATATTTTGATCAAGACCTAGTTTGTACATGTGTAGTTACTGTATGTCAATGAAGACTTACCTGATTTACCTGATGAAGGAACAGGTCCGAAACACTGACTATCCAAAACTGTGTAATTTTCATTCAGGACGGATCTTATTTTCTACAAGCCACAATATATAGATGTTTGGACTTCAGTTCAAGGACTTGTGAAATTTATATGAAGTCTGTTGCTTTGGAGATGGGCTGTGACTCATTGTGGGTTTGAGTTTGTTACCACCCACTTTTTGATAACTGCTCTTTATAACATTGGTAATTCCATTACAATACATATAAGTCTGGAAGTATTATTGACTTTGGTTCCTATATGTAACAACATTATCAACAACAAACCTTTATTGGCATTATACATTAAGAAGAATACAAGGCATATGAAGTACTCAATACAGTTAACATAAATCTCGCTTTTTAGAAGATGCGGGAACATATACAGCCCGCCTTAAAGGCACTGCACTGGCTGCCAATAGCGTACCGGATTAGGTTCAAGGTGCTGGTGCTTACCTATAAAGCCCTATATGGCCTGGGACCTGCTTACCTGAAGGACCGTCTCTCTCCATATGCCCCCCAGCGAGCACTACGGTCTGGAACCCTAAATCGGCTGGTCCTCCCTGGATTGAAAGAGGCACGGCTGGCAACAACACGGGCCAGGGCTTTCTCAGTAGCAGCCCCGCACTGGTGGAATGAGCTCCCGGAGAACATCAGGGCCCTGCAGGATTTGACGCAGTTCCGCAGGGCCTGTAAAACGGAGCTCTTCCACCAGGCTTTCAAGTAGGGGCCGCCTAAGGTAGACATCTTAGCCCTGGCCCGGTTCTATCTGCCAGTTTCGTCTGCTGGTAACTACATCTACCAACCTGTTATACAGGAAATACATATGACCCACCTGCTGGGACCCACCTGTGAGTAGATCTGAAATGCCGCCAGTGGAGGATATATAGAGTACGGGAAGTTTTAATTTTGACTGTTATTTTAAATGAATTGTATTTTAACCTTTGTTGTAAGCCACTCTGAGCCTGCCTTTGGGTGGAGAGAGCGGGATATAAGTTTAATAAATAAATAAATAAATAGAAGCCAGATACAAAAAAGTTGCCACCATTTCAACAGTTACAGCATTTTTTTGAGGAAAGAAAAAAAAGAGACTTATAATTATCAGACTGGCCTATTAAATACTTTAACAACCGATCTAAATAACTTAGCACGAATGTCAGCATAATGATCACGGTACCGAAGAACATGCTCAATACTTTCTACTTCCTTTCTTCCACAATCACATGGCCTCTGTGCATAAGGAATCCTGGGGAATCTCCCTTGGAGTACTGCAGAGGGCAACACATTAAAACGAACTAGCATATAAGCTGTGCAAGTACATGGATCATTGAGGGAGAAAAAATATGATGCTATCACCCCCATGGGAGGAACCCCTAATCTCGGGGGGGGGGGGGGGGCGGGGGACATCTACCAGATGCATGGCTACATTGTTCTTGCAACTCAATATCCAAGAGTCTTTGGCCGAGGACAGACTGGCAAATTGAAGTGCAAGGGAAGCAGGATAAAAAGACCCGGGCCGAGGTTTTGTGGGGCTTTCCATTTGCACTGCGTAGACTGATGCGGGACCATATCGGGGAGGAGGTGGAATGGAGCGTTCACACTGCGGGGAGGCCCCTGGTGGTGCCATGGTGGGGGGGGGGCAGCTTTGGTCTGTTTTGCCACGGTGCGCATGTGCCCATGGGCGCAGCAGCCAGACCAGTGGGTTCACATTACCGGCGCCGCTTGATGCGCGGCTTATTTGCGTCCACAGCACCCAGATGGCTTGACACCGGTTTCACCAGGTACCTGTTTAACGCAGGAAGAAAGTGCTTCAGGACCGGGTGAGTACGGCACGGCAACACCGGGCAGCTGCGGCTGTCTGAATGGGCTCTCTTCATCCGCTTGAAAAACGGACCTATATCGGGCCAAACTGCCAGTCTGTCCTTGGCCTTTGTTTAAGCAAGACAAAAGCATCTTTTTCTGACTTTAGTTTCTATATAATTATTGTCACATGTACTTAGTGTGTTTTGACTACCGATTTGTTTGTGATTCCACTGGCTGCTTTTCTGTAGCTCACCCCCCCCCCCCCTTGCTTGCCTAGTGGTACCTGAGATATTTGCAAGATGGTTTATTGCACGTTCCCTCCTGTAAGGAGGTAGGGAGATAGTGACTGCCCGGGCCAGGCTTTTTCAGTGGTGTCTCCCTGTGCTCTGGAACAGCCTGTTAGAGGATGGAAGGAAGATGCCAACACACCTATCTTCTAGAAAAAAGTTGTAGTACAGAGTTCTTTGGAAGAGCCTTTGAAGGAGTGTAATTGTTTTTCCATTGTGAAATATGGGCTGTCGTATTGGCACAGGTCCCTTTTGGCATTGTTTTGGTGGTGGAGCGAGCCAATAGATAATGGAAGCACCTGAAAATGTGCTTGCTTTCCATGGAGAGAAAGAGAGGACTTGGCTGGGGATCTTCATAAGTGTTGGAGAAAAGGTAGAAGTTAGTTTGATTCTCTTTGGAGTTGGGCAAGTGCTGTCAAGTTGCAGCTAGCTTATGGCCACTTCTGAAGGGTTTGTGAAGCAAGAGATATTCAGAGGTGGTTTGCCACTGCCTGCCTCTTTGTAGCGATCCTGGACTTCCTCAGTGATCTCCCACCCAAGTACTAACCAGTTTCGACCCTGCTTAGTTTTTGTATTCTGACGAGATTGAACTAGCCTGGGCCATCCAGATCAGGGTTAGAGTTTTGTTATTTTTGTACACCACCCAGAGTCCTGAATTGGGAGAAAGGCAGTGTTATTTTTTTAATATTAAAAACCCCAACCAAATCCTATGATTTGCAGTTCATAAGGGCTGGTTCTGAGGTGTGGCAGCCACAAAAGATCTCTAGCCACTGATATACGTTACAGATGCAGTCTAGGTTTGCCAGTTCTTGAACTGAAACAGTTCTGAAACTCTGGAGTGGCATAAGAATAGAGGCTTCTGATTTAGAAGGCAGAATTCAGACTATGTTTGGAACTACAATAAGTAGTTTTGGCAGATTTTTCACATAAGGTGATGTCTAGAAAAATGGTGTGGGGGGTGACTTTTCCCCTTCTTTTTTCAAGCAACCCCTCCACCCAAGCCACTTGTTTTCCTGAGAGTCTGGCAACCCTGATACATCATATGCTTCAATCCCAGCTACTTGCCTCAGTTGGCTAGTTAGATCCACTAGAAGAGTTCCCAAAAGGTGTTGGTGGAGCAGGTCTTCCCTTGCTTTCATCAAGCGGTCTGTTGTGTGACCCCGAACTCCTCCCTGAGGATCGAGACCCTTGCAAACAAAACTCACAACGATATTATGAAGCACTGCAGTGAGGAGGGGAAGCAGGTACAATTGCCTCCACCCCATCTTCTGCTGATGCAAACCGTAAACCCAGCAGCTCTCTTGGCAAGAGAAAAAATAGGTGGCTCTGCTTGATTCTCCCTTGCTACTGCTGACCCCTCCCCCTGTTGTATTTGCTTCTGAGGCTCTTCCCGACCCAGAGAAGATGGTCTTTTCTGCATTCTTGTTTTCCTTGCTTGTGTACCCTTGCTTGTGTACCTTGTTGCTTCAGGGGTTCTTTCTGTTGCTCATGTGTATTGCTCCCTCTAGAGGTTGATTTCATATTACATTGCTTTATGCCTAAGATAAAAACATGCTGTTTAAATCTGCAGGGAGATATGCAGGACATAACACAATGTAATATCGAATTGACCACTAGAGGGACCCAAACATGTGCAGAACAGATCCTCCATGCCCCAAAGCAACAGGAACACACAAGCAAGGAAAATGAGAGTGCAGAAAAACCCAGCTCTGGGGACAAATGGCAGACTGCTTGAGGAAAAAAGATTAGCTCTGCCAGCATCTTCTAGTTCCACCTAGTTTCTGCCAACACCTGCCCTAACAGATGGGTAACCAGTATCCACTGGCCGTCAGTGCTTATTTAAGGAAGCATTTTAAAGTGATCGTGGGTGCATCTTTATTTATTAGCATCTTTAGTTCCAAGCCTACAGGTAGTCCTTTCTTAACTTGGCACAACCCAACATAGGGTTGCCAAGTCCTTCCTGGCAACCAGTGGGGGATGGGGGGGATTTACCAGGAGCAGGATGGAGGTCCAGGTGACATTGCCAGCAGTATAATTACATCTCTTTGGTTGTCATCACATTGTAATATCAGGATGACACTCTGGTATTTGGGCAAAAACTCTATGGTAAAATGGCTTCTACCATAGAGTTTCCCACCAAATACCATAGCGTTGTCTGGATGTCACTGATGTGATGGTGTCACTTCAGGTGCATTCTGGAAGTGATGGTGCCACATTGATGGCAACATTGGCTGGGCCTCATTCTTTTTCCTTCCACTGGACAGCTGATTGGCAGTGGAGGGGTAGAGCCTGGTGGCAGGGGACTCCTGCCTCCACTGGGGGGCTCTGGCAACCCTAACCCAACACCAGGGCTCATTTCATAGCAGGAGCTCCTTTGCATATTAGGCCACACATCCCTGATGTAGCCAATCCTCCAAGAGCTTACAGTATCCCCTGTAAGAAGAGCTCTGTAAGCTCTTGGAGGATTGGCTACATCAGGGGTGTGTGGCCTAATATGCAAAGGAGCTCCTGCTACAAAATGAGCCCTACCCAACACCATTCCCAAAACAGTGTTATTTGAGCACTGTAAAATATAGACAATAGCCCTGTTATATCTATAACATTTTTGTGGTTTTCAACTCAGTATGATACTGAAGGTTTACTTCTCCCACTCAGCTGCTTCTTTCCCTTTGCCTGAAGCAGAAACAAGTGCACCCTATACTGGCTGATTAGGATCTTTCTTGACTTCCTTATTCTTAACCTGGTCTTCCAGTTTAAGAATGAGGATCATTCTTTACTTCATCATCAGCCAATGTAGAATTGTAACCAGGCAAAGAAGCTCAATGGCATTCCCCTTCAAGGGCCTTTACAGAGTGAAATTCAAATTTGTCCCTGTGAAAGGGCCGAATTAAAGGGTTTTGCTGGCCCAGGGGAATTAAAATTTTGCCTCCCAGTCCAATAGGAGGGAAGAAGAGGGCCAGTTTCTAATGTACCTGGGCATCCCGGGGGATTTTGTTGTCTTGGCAAGAGTTCTTCAGCTACTTCCTCATATTATTTTTTTCCTACTCTTGCCACTTCTTTCCTTCCTCATTTTTTAATAACTAGCTTGTCAAGGGGGAATCAGAGGGATCCTGTGTTCCCTAGAATGGATGGAGAGTCACCCAATGATTTTTTTAAAATGCTTTTGTGGCTGTCAGAAGGTATGAGGGATTGAACCCACAACTTGGCTGGGGAGCCAGTGGCTCCACAGCCTTGTTATGTATACCGTTAGAGCCTCCTTCCTTCTTTCAGGGAGAGTTGCTGGGCCAGTCTCCTGTGGACCAAACACCTTTGTCAATGTAATGTACTCAATGGCGACCGCCACGCGGTCGGGGCAACACACGTGGCTGGGCTATAGACCTGAGCTTCGATCCGTTAAACAATAGACTGTCCGGATCGTAATTCCGACCAATGGTGCGCATAGGATCCGACGGGGGACCTATAGCACACAACCGCAGGAAACTGACCCTACCAGAGGTGAAGCTAAAGTATGTATATAAGCAGGCCCCCGGACCTCCGTCCAGCATGTTCATCTCGACCACCTAATAAACTATGAGCTGATTTCCCTTGCTACGCATCTCTGACTCCAGTACTTTATAGTACAACCTGTCTGGAGGGATCCAATGAGAACTGTAAGGAGCAACAGTGTGAGATATTCAGTCTGGAGCCATTAAGTGGCTTCCTTCAAGCCGAACCCTTCAGGCTGTGCGCTATTGTTGGTAATATGAAGACTGGGCTATCTCTGTTGAGTCTGATACCTGGGTGAGCTCCTGGCTCTGTGGCAGGGCATCGCCTGTGCTTGCACAAGGTCCCAGGTCAAACCCCTGGCATCTAAAGGATCATATAGACAAGCTAGATCTGAGTCCAGTAGCACCTTAGAGATCAACAGCACCAACAAGAGAGTCTTTGACTCTCCAAAACTTATATCCTGGAAGTCTTGTTGCTCCCTTAGGTGCTGCTGGATTCGAATCTAACTGTTCTACTGCAGACTAACATGGCTGCCCTCTGAAAGAATCACATAGTGACCAGTGTTCCCTCTAAGATGAATCAGTGTGAGCTAGCTCACAGGGGGGTTTTTTTGCCTCCATCTCCCAAATTTTTGTCTTAGCTCAGGAAGGATGACTCCAAAGCAAACTAATTTATGCAGTAGTCAAATCGCTTGCTCAGAACTTTAATGCCAGTAGCTCACAAAGTAGGATTTTTGCTCACAGGACTCCACAGCTTAGAAGAAGAAGAAGAAGAAGAGATTAGATTTATATCCCGCCCTTCACTCACTTAGAGTCTCAGAGCAGCTTACAAACTCCTTTCCCTTCCCCTCCCCACAACAGACACCCTGTGAGGTAGGTGGGGCTGAGAGAGCTCTGAGAGAACTGTCCGTGAGAGAACAGCTGGTACAGAGCTATGGCTTGCCCAAGGTCATCCAGCAGGTGCAAGTGGAGGAATGGGGAATCAAACCCGGTTCTCCCAGATTAGAGTCCGCGCACTTAACCACTACACCAAACTGGCTCTTGAGGGAGCTCTTAGAGGGAGCATTGATAGTGATGTTAAAAATATCTGACTCTTTCAACAGCCACTGCTAGTCACAGTGGATAAGACCAACCTTGATAGACTAACCATCTTACTTGATATCATAGGCGTCAACTATGGGGGGGGGGGCTCGAGCCACCCCAAAATTTCCCGGGGGGGACTGAGCCCCTCTGGCAAAACAGAGTGCCTGCCGCTGCGCCTCCCTGCCGTGCGTCCCCAGGCCCTTCCTAGGCCCGCCCACCTGCTGGCCAGCCGGTGCCTCTCCCCCCTGGCCTGGCCACTCCTGCCTCCGTCCATCCCTCTGTTCCACCGGGGGCCTGAAACTCTATTTTCAGGGTGATTGCCAGAGCGTCATCCCGGCAACGTGCCCAGCGTGATGGCGTCACTTCCGGGTGACGCCAGCATGCTGGGCATTTGCCCAGCTGGCCCCTGGATGAACGGAGGGACGGACGGAGGCAGGAGTGGCCAGGCCAGGGGGGGGAGAGGCGGCAGTGGTGGGGACATGGTCCCAGCATGCACACGCGAGAGCCCCCCCCCCCCAGATTTTTAAACTCTACGCCCCTGCTTGGTATAAGGTAGCTCCCTGAGACTTTTGCTTGTTTTTTTAACCTATTGCTAGCCTATCTCTGACCTGCTTTGTAGACTCTAACCTCCTTCCTGACCTCAACTATGATCCTGAAGAAGGAGAGTTGGTTTTTATGCCCTGCTTTTCTCTACCTTAAAAAGTCTCAAAGTGGCTTACAATGGCTTTCCCCTCCTCTCCCCATAACAGTCACCTTGTGAGGCAGGTGGGGCTGAGAGAGTTCTGAGAGAACTGTGACTGGCCCAAGGTCGCCCACCTGGCTTCGTGTGGAGGAGGGGGAAATCAAACCCGGCTCTCCAGATTAGAGTCCTCCACACTTAACCATCACACCATGCTGCTTAGCCTTGTATCTCCATTCCATGGATCTTGATCATTGGCTTGTTCCTGATGCTGTTTCTCTGTTGTGCCTTATGAACCTATTTTTGGACCCTCTGGTTACCTGATCTCTGTCCTGACTTCAGACATTTCTACCCCCATGTGACCCATACTTTCCAATCACTGTATACAAAGAATGCTGTAAGATTCTTTCTTTCTTTCTTTCTTTCTTTCTTTCTTTCTTTCTTTCTTTCTTTCTTTCTTTCTTTCTTTCTTTCTTTCTTTCTTTCTTTCTTTCTTTCTTTCTTTCTTTCATGTCCCAGTATTGAAAAGGGTGGGCACTGCACTGGCTGCCAATAGCGTACCGGATTAGGTTCAAGGTGCTGGTGCTTACCTATAAAGCCCTATATGGCCTGGGACCTGCTTACCTGAAGGACCGTCTCTCTCCATATGCCCCCCAGCGAGCACTACGGTCTGGAACCCTAAATCGGCTGGTCCTCCCTGGATTGAAAGAGGCACGGCTGGCAACAACACGGGCCAGGGCTTTCTCAGTAGCAGCCCCGCACTGGTGGAATGAGCTCCCGGAGAACATCAGGGCCCTGCGGGATTTGACGCAGTTCCGCAGGGCCTGTAAAACGGAGCTCTTCCACCAGGCTTTCAAGTAGGGGCCGCCTAAGGTAGACATCTTAGCCCTGGCCTGGTTCTATCTGCCAGTTTCGTCTGCTGGTAACTACATCTACCAACCTGTTATACAGGAAATACATATGACCCACCTGCTGGGACCCACCTGTGAGTAGATCTGAAATGCCGCCAGTGGAGGATATATAGAGTACGGGAAGTTTTAATTTTGACTGTTATTTTAAATGAATTGTATTTTAACCTTTGTTGTAAGCCGCTCTGAGCCTGCCTTTGGGTGGAGAGAGGGGGATATAAGTTTAATAAATAAATAAATAAATAAATACATACAAGCCAGATACAAAAAAGTTGCCACCATTTCAACAGTTACAGCATTTTTTTGAGGAAAGAAAAAAAAGAGACTTATAATTATCAGACTGGCCTATTAAATACTTTAACAACCGATCTAAATAACTTAGCACGAATGTCAGCATAATGATCACGGTACCGAAGAACAGGCTCAATACTTTCTACTTCCTTTCTTCCACAATCACATGGCCTCTGTGCGTAAGGAATCCTGGGGAATCTCCCTTGGAGTACTGCAGAGGGCAACACATTAAAACGAACTAGCATATAAGCTGTGCAAGTACATGGATCATCGAGGGAGAAAAAATATGATGCTATCACCCCCATGGGAGGAATCCCTAATCTCGGGGGGGGGGGGACATCTACCAGATGCATGGCTACATTGTTCTTGCAACTCAATATCCAAGAGTCTTTGGCCGAGGACAGACTGGCAAATTGAAGTGCAAGGGAAGCAGGATAAAAAGACCCGGGCCGAGGTTTTGTGGGGCTTTCCATTTGCACTGCGTAGACTGATGCGGGACCATATCGGGGAGGAGGTGGAATGGAGCGTTCACACTGCGGGGAGGCCCCTGGTGGTGCCATGGTGGGGGGGGGGGGCAGCTTTGGTCTGTTTTGCCATGGTGCGCATGTGCCCATGGGCGCAGCAGCCAGACCAGTGGGTTCACATTACCGGCGCCGCTTGATGCGCGGCTTATTTGCGTCCACAGCACCCAGATGGCTTGACACCGGTTTCACCAGGTACCTGTTTAACGCAGGAAGAAAGTGCTTCAGGACCGGGTGAGTACGGCACGGCAACACCGGGCAGCTGCGGCTGTCTGAATGGGCTCTCTTCATCCGCTTGAAAAACGGACCTATATCGGGCCAAACTGCCAGTCTGTCCTTGGCCTTTGTTTAAGCAAGACAAAAGCATCTTTTTCTGACTTTAGTTTCTATATAATTATTGTCACATGTACTTAGTGTGTTTTGACTACCGATTTGTTTGTGATTGCACTGGCTGCTTTTCTGTAGCTCACCCCCCCCCCCTCCCTTGCTTGCCTAGTGGTACCTGAGATATTTGCAAGATGGTTTATTGCACGTTCCCTCCTGTAAGGAGGTCGGGAGATAGTGACTGCCCGGGCCAGGCTTTTTCAGTGGTGTCTCCCTGTGCTCTGGAACAGCCTGTTAGAGGATGGAAGGAAGATGCCAACACACCTATCTTCTAGAAAAAAGTTGTAGTACAGAGTTCTTTGTTTTTTTTTGTTTTTTTTTTTTATATATAATTTTTTTATTTTACATATATAAACATATTTACATTTACATGATCTTACTCCACATCATATTTAAATTATTTCTCCATTAATCGTAACACATTCCAATTATTACTTCGTTAAGCATTAAACATTGAATATTTACTTTTCCATCTAACAGTCTTCACTACTTTTAGTCCATCCAGTTATAAAATTTGGACCAGATCGCAATAGTATCTTTCTTGGTATATGGGTTTAATAGGTAACCTAATTTATCCATTTCTGCCCAACCTAAAATTAAGCTGATTAGTTCTATTTGCGATGGCATTTTCGACGCTTTCCAATATTTAGCCCTTAAAATGCGGGCTGCTGTAACTATATATGACATTAATCGTTTATCCTCTTTTACCATTCCTTCCGGTATCATGTTCAACAAGAATAGAGCCGGATCTAAAGGTATCTCTATTTCAAAGATCTCATTCATCATAGTTTTAACCATTTCCCAATATTTTCTGATTATCCCACATGTCCACCATACGTGAAAGTATGTTCCTCTATTGCCACAGGCCCAACATTTATTCGATACATTATAGAATTTATGTAGCTTTTCCGGGGGCCAGTGCCATCTATAAAACATCTTATAAATGTTCTCCTTGTAGTTAACAGCTGTTAGAAATTTAACTGATCTCCAAATCTTACTCCAAGCCTCTGTATCAACATTCTTTCCTAAATCTCTCATCCATGTTACCATAGTGGGTTTTATAACCTCATCTTGCATTTCATTATTTAGAAAAAATTTATATAATTTGTTAATTATTTTATCATCATTTTTTAACCAGATCTCATCTAGTGTGTTTAGTTTACTATCAATCCCGTTTTTTATATCTTTTTGGTATCTAGATTTTAATTGTATATTTTCCCACCAGGAGAGTTGTAGTCCTAATTCTTCTCTTAATTGGCTTTCATTTTTAAGTATCCCCTTATTATCCAGTAATTTATTATAACCAATTACATTTTGCAGATTTAGTAATGATGGTTTAATAAAGGCTTCTAGTGGAGAGATCCAGCTGGGTATTTTGCCATAGTGGCTGTCTTTTACCTCCAACCATACTTCTAATAAAGCTTTTCTCAACAAGTGTGAATTAAAGTTTGTATGTATTTTGTGTTTCCCATACCATACATAGGCATGCCAGCCCATGTATAGGTCGTGTCCCTCTAGTGCAAGTACCTTCCGATTACTAAGAGTTAACCAGTCCTTAATCCACACCAATGCTGCCGCTTTCCCATATAGTTCCCATCTTGGTACACCTATACCACCTCTTTCTTTTACGTCTTGCAATAGCTTCCATCTGACTCTTGGTTTCTTCGATGCCCATATGAATTTCCTGATTATACTATTTAATTCTTTATAAAAATGAGCATTTTTTTTCAAAAGTGGAATTGATTGAGCCAAAAATAAGAATTTAGGGAGGATATTCATTTTAACTGCGGCTGTTCTACCTAGCCATGACAGGTTTAGATCTTTCCATTTCTTAAGATCTTCTTTAATCTTTTTTAATAGCACATTATAATTATCCTCTATTAAGGTACTGACTTTATTGGAACACATTATTCCTAGATATTTTACTTTCTTAACAATCTCAATCCCTGTTAGTCTTTGAATCTCTAGCTTCTGATGTTCTGATCCATTTTTTAACAGAATTTTGGTTTTTTTGATATTCATTGAAAGTCCAGCTACTTTACCATATGAATTTATCTCTTCCCTCCATCTTCCTATTGATTCTGTCGGATCTTCAACAATGAACATTAAATCATCAGCGTAGGCACATAGTTTGTATTCTTGGCCTTTACACCTGATTCCTCTAATTTGTTCATTTTCTCTAATTTGATCACAAACAGATTCAAGTGCAAAGATGAATAATAGAGGGGACAAAGGGCAACCCTGTCTTGTGCCTTTTTCTATTGGAAATTCTCGTGACATATCCCCATTAATGGATAACCTTGCTGATTGTTGTTTATATATAGCCTCTATCAGGGTTTTAAAGTAGGTCCCAGGATTATAATATTTCAGCTTTGAAAGTAAAAATTTCCATGAAATGTTATCAAAGGCCTTCTCTGCATCCATAAAGATCAGTGCCACCGATTTTTCAGGGTGTGCTTCGTAATATTCTAATGTATTAATTGCAGTTCTAATATTTTCTCTTAACTGTCTCTTAGGAAGAAAGCCAACTTGATCTTTATTAATTATTTGATTTAACACTTTTTTAAATCTTTCTGCTAAGATGCTTGCAAATATCTTATAATCAGCATTTAGCAATGAGATTGGTCTATAGTTAGCTATATAATCCATTTCCTCTTTACCCTTTGGTATTAATGTAATCAAGGCTGAGTTCCACGAATCTGGTACTGCACAGGTCTGACTTATATGCTTTATTAGATCTTTAAATGTTCCTGAAATTTGTCCCTCAAAAACCTGATAAAACTCTCCAGGAAGACCGTCCAGTCCCGGTGATTTATTTTTCTTTTGTCTCTTAATGGCTTCTATAATCTCATATATTGCGATTGGTTCGTTTAACCTCTCCTTCTGTTCTGTTGTAAATTTTTTCCCCTTTAGATTATTTTCCAAATACATATCTATATCTTCTATTTTTTCTTCATTTTGCTTATATATTTTACTAAAATATTCTTCTGCTATCTGCTTTAATTCTGCCTGTAGATACTTATTTTCTCCCTTTTCATTTTTCAAAGAAATTATTGTCCTTTTGGCCTTTTCTTTTTTTAACCTATATGCCAGCCATCTTGATGGCTTATTGGCATTCTCAAAGAAAAAAAGTTTATTATATTGTATTTTTTCCCCAATTTCTTTATTCAGTAACATGTTTAATTTATGCTGTCTGTATAATATTCTTTGTTTGCATTTCAAATCTCCTTGTTGTTTAAATCTAAATTCTTCTTCTATCTTAATTTGCCTAACTAAATGGTCATATTCTTTCTTTTCCTGTTTCTTTTTCCAAGCCACATGACTAATTAATTCGCCTCTCACATACGCCTTAAATGCATCCCAAACGATGTTAATAGGAGTTGTATGCTGTATATTTATTTCGAAGAATTCTTTAATATCTTTTTTCATATTATCCACAAAACTTGTATCTTTTAATACATATTTATTCATAGTCCATCTGGGACTCTTCCTTATTTCTTTAAATGACAGAAGGAGAGGGTTGTGATCAGCAAAAATTAGAGGCAATGTCTCAATATCATTTAGTTCCCTTATTAGTTCTCTTGATATCCAGGCCATGTCTATACGGGACCAAGATTTGTGTATTCCCGAATAATATGTAAAGGTATTTTTATCTGCATATTTGGTTCTCCATACATCCAATAAGTCATACTCCTCTGCTATTTGAAAGAAGTTACTTGGCAGGGTTTTGCCTTTTCTCCTTACACTATTTAGATTTTTCCTATCTCTCCTGGCTTCTACCACCGCGTTGAAATCTCCAACTAGGTAGATATTACCACTACCACTTTTCTTTAATATTTCCGCGATTTCACTGAAAAAGGGCTGTTGGTTAGTGTTAGGTGCGTATATATTTATAATAGTATATTCTTTTCCCTGACGTACTATTGAAACTGCCACCATTCTCCCATCCTCAGTTGCGTGTATTAACCTAGGATGTAAATACTCTTTAACGTATGTTACTACCCCTCTCTTTTTTTTGGAACTGTCTGCTGAAATAAATGCGTTGCCTAATTTATTGCACTTCAAATATTTAATATGATCTTTTTTAATATGCGTCTCTTGCAAACACACTACATCAGCTTTTATTTTAGTTAATTGATGGCACACTCTTTTTCTTTTTTGTGGAATATTTAACCCATTTATGTTAATTGAGATTAGTTTAAAATCCTTAGAATTCTGCTCCATTCTTTACTCTTACGTCTTTCGCCTTGCTCTTCACCTGGTTCCTTGTTTGTATCTGTAGCGGGATTCTGGTATCTTCCTTTCTCTTTCCTTTTTTCCCCTCTCTTTTCCTTTCCTTTCTTTCTTCCTCTTCTTCTTTCTCTTCCTCTTCTCCTTCTTCTTTCTCCGACTGCGATTCTTCTTCCTCTTCCTCTTCCGCTATTCCAAAGTCCGGTCCATAGATCTCCAAAAAATTATCCAGTTTAAACACCGAGTCCAACTTAAATCTCCTTCCTTTATACTCGAAGATTATTCCTTCTGGGATGTTCCATCTATACAGTATGTTCTTGTCTCGTAGTAATGCCGCTAAGTGTTGGTATGATTTTCTTTTTTCCCGTACTCTCCATGGAACTTCTCGTAAAAGTTTTATCTCTGCCTCTTGGATCTGTACTTTCTTTTCATATGATGCTTTCAATATTTTATCTCTCATATTTCTTTTGTTAAATTTTATATGAATTTCTCTTGGTGTTTTGTGTTTTTTGGCGTATGCAGAATTTCGTCTGAACATTGCATCTATTTCTGTTGATATTTCTTGCTCAGATCCTACTTTTAATTGACTTGCCATTGCAGTAACTAGTTCCTCTTTCCAATCCGTAGTCAGGTTTTCAGGGACGTTCTGACATCTAATTGTTAAGGCAGCTTTGTCCATTTCGAGTCCTATTAAGGCTTCCTCCAGATTTTCATTTTTTGCCTTCATTTCTTGCAGGTCCAAGCTTACTTCTCTCATCTTGTCATGAGCCTTTCTCTTCCCCTCCTTCAGACCTTGTATATCTATATCGTGCCTAAGAATGTCTGACTTATTAGCGGTAACTTGAGTCTTCATTTCATCCATTTCTTCTTTTATTTGGGATGTTAAATTGTCAATCTTCGCATTTATCGGTGCCAGTTCTTGCTGAATAATTGACGTCAATTCCTGATGTAAGATTGTCGGGATCCTCTCCTCTACCTTCGCCATCAACACAGGTAATGTAGATTCTATGACGGCTTTAACAGCTGCTGCTACAGAGTCGTCTATCATACTCTTTAATTCCTTGTTGCTTTGGGTAGGGTTGCTGCTTGACGGCTTCATTTGGCTTATTAAATTCAGGTGTGCTGGTGATGGTAAGGAGCTTTTTCTTATGTTTCCAGGATTTCCTGCAGCCATATGCCAACTGTATTTTATACTTTTAATATTAGTGATTATTCTAATTTTCTCCCTGTGCCTACTATTTCTCAACCAATTTAATTAATTAATTAATTTAGCTTATAATCAAGTAATTAAATAATTTTATCTAATTTGTTCACTCCGCTTGTTATATTTATGTTTATGTAACACTCTTAGTTTTTATGTGGTTAAGTTTTAAAGCCTACTATGTCTGTCTGTCACTTGCTTGATCAGTTTTCTTTATATATAAATTTTGTAGTTAATTTGCTTAATTAATCAAATATCCAATTAATTAATATCTTAATTGACTAACCAATTAATTCCCCACTTTTGATTATTCACATATCTCAACAGTTCATTCAACAATTTAAATCAATTACATATATCTATATATGGTCCCCCCTGTACCTACTTATATAAACCCAAATATACCAGCAAAAATCTTAATTACCTTTCCAAAGTAAATTCAAGTCCCTCAATCAATTTCCTCCCTTCTTACTATGCACCAGCCGCTCCTATATAATTTAGCTATTCAGGGAGTCCCCCTATTTTTCTATACCTAATTTTCAGCCTTCTTCAACCTTCAACCTTTAATCCCCTCTTTACACGTTGAGTACTATTCAATTTCTTTCTCTCCACTCAGCACCCCCAGCGTTCTTTTCCCCACCCAATAACTCTTTTGCCCTTTAATTGCCGCCCCACTTCTATTCCCAGCCACTTTTCTAGCCGTGGTTCCCGTCTGTCTTCTTCCGTCGTCTTCTTTAGCGCCTCTCCGCCGTTTCCGTAGCCTCCATAACTTCCGTAGCGTCTTCCGCTCTTGACGTATCTCGCCGCCGTTTCCGCTTGCTCTGCTGTTCTCCGCTGCTCTCGTATGTGGCTAATCTCGCGTAGCTCCTGGTCTTCGCGCATGTGCCTCCCCGCTCTGGCCACTCCCGACGCCGACACTTTACACTCCTCGCCCGTAGACCCACTACTCTTCAAACGAAAGCCTGCTCGAGTGCCAGGATATCCTCAAAACAAACACAGAAAGAATAAAGGTTAGTGCAGCGAGTTTACTTGTACCAACTCCCTCTTTTCCCGGAGCAAATCTTTTTTCCCCCCCACAATCTCTGGCCGCCTTAGCCCGGGAGATTCTGTCTCAGTTTAATTCTAATTTCTTTAAGGCTTATAGTTTTCTAAATTAACTTAGTTCTACTCAGCTTTTTTATTGTAGTGTTGTCCAGTCCAGTCGCTCTTCTCCCGTGGTCCCGTAAGGTTCCTTTCCCACCTCTTCAAGCCGAAGCCGCTTCCACCGCACCGGCGTTCCAACCTAGCACCCCGCTTAGAGTTCAATGAGGAAAAAGGGGAAAAACCCCTTAACCTAGGGAGTTGCCTCCCCCCTTGGTTTAGCCTCTACACTCTTAGCTTCTTCCTACCCTACAAGAAGAAAGAAAGGCAGTCCTTTATGCCTGGTAATTCTAGAGAAATTACAAGCAAACCCTCAGAGCTCACACTCCTTGCGTCTGCCGAGGAGGTGGGCGGAACCGGAACTCGTAGTACAGAGTTCTTTGGAAGAGCCTTTGAAGGAGTGTAATTGTTTTTCCATTGTGAAATATGGGCTGTCGTATTGGCACAGGTCCCTTTTGGCATTGTTTTGGTGGTGGAGCGAGCCAATAGATAATGGAAGCACCTGAAAATGTGCTTGCTTTCCATGGAGAGAAAGAGAGGACTTGGCTGAGGATCTGCATAAGTGTTGGAGAAAAGGTAGAAGTTAGTTTGATTCTCTTTGGAGTTGGGCAAGTGCTGTCAAGTTGCAGCTAGCTTATGGCCACTTCTGAAGGGTTTGTGAAGCAAGAGATATTCAGAGGTGGTTTGCCACTGCCTGCCTCTTTGTAGCGATCCTGGACTTCCTCAGTGATCTCCCACCCAAGTACTAACCAGTTTCGACCCTGCTTAGTTTTTGTATTCTGACAAGATTGAACTAGCCTGGGCCATCCAGATCAGGGTTAGAGTTTTGTTATTTTTGTACACCACCCAGAGTCCTGAATTGGGAGAAAGGCAGTGTTATTTTTTTAATATTAAAAACCCCAACCAAATCCTATGATTTGCAGTTCATAAGGGCTGGTTCTGAGGTGTGGCAGCCACAAAAGATCTCTAGCCACTGATATAAGTTACAGATGCAGTCTAGGTTTGCCAGTTCTTGAACTGAAACAGTTCTGAAACTCTGGAGTGGCATAAGAATAGAGGCTTCTGATTTAGAAGGCAGAATTCAGACTATGTCTGGAACTACAATAAGTAGTTTTGGCAGATTTTTCACATAAGGTGATGTCTAGAAAAATGGTGTGGGGGGTGACTTTTCCCCTTCTTTTTTCAAGCAACCCCTCCACCCAAGCCACTTGTTTTCCTGAGAGTCCGGCAACCCTGATACATCATATGCTTCAATCCCAGCTACTTGCCTCAGTTGGCTAGTTAGATCCACTAGAAGAGTTCCCAAAAGGTGTTGGTGGAGCAGGTCTTCCCTTGCTTTCATCAAGCGGTCTGTTGTGTGACCCCGAACTCCTCCCTGAGGATCGAGACCCTTGCAAACAAAACTCACAACGATATTATGAAGCACTGCAGTGAGGAGGGGAAGCAGGTACAATTGCCTCCACCCCATCTTCTGCTGATGCAAACCGTAAACCCAGCAGCTCTCTTGGCAAGAGAAAAAATAGGTGGCTCTGCTTGATTCTCCCTTGCTACTGCTGACCCCTCCCCCTGTTGTATTTGCTTCTGAGGCTCTTCCCGACCCAGAGAAGATGGTCTTTTCTGCATTCTTGTTTTCCTTGCTTGTGTACCCTTGCTTGTGTACCTTGTTGCTTCAGGGTTTTTTTCTGTTGCTCATGTGTATTGCTCCCTCTAGAGGTTGATTTGATATTACATTGCTTTATGCCTAACATAAAAACATGCTGTTTAAATCTGCAGGGAGATATGCAGGACATAACACAATGTAATATCGAATTGACCACTAGAGGGACCCAAACATGTGCAGAACAGATCCTCCATGCCCCAAAGCAACAGGAACACACAAGCAAGGAAAATGAGAGTGCAGAAAAACCCAGCTCTGGGGACAAATGGCAGACTGCTTGAGGAAAAAAGATTAGCTCTGCCAGCATCTTCTAGTTCCACCTAGTTCCTGCCAACACCTGCCCTAACAGATGGGTAACCAGTATCCACTGGCCATCAGTGCTTATTTAAGGAAGCATTTTAAAGTGATCATGGGTGCATCTTTATTTATTAGCATCTTTAGTTCCAAGCCTACAGGTAGTCCTTTCTTAACTTGGCACAACCCAACATAGGGTTGCCAAGTCCTTCCTGGCAACCAGTGGGGGATGGGGGGGATTTACCAGGAGCAGGATGGAGGTCCAGGTGACATTGCCAGCAGTATAATCACATCTCTTTGGTTGTCATCACATTGTAATATCAGGATGACACTCTGGTATTTGGGCAAAAACTCTATGGTAAAATGGCTTCTACCATAGAGTTTCCCACCAAATACCATAGCGTTGTCTGGATGTCACTGATGTGATGGTGTCACTTCAGGTGAATTCTGGAAGTGATGGTGCCACATTGATGGCAACATTGGCTGGGCCTCATTCTTTTTCCTTCCACTGGACAGCTGATTGGCAGTGGAGGGGTAGAGCCTGGTGGCAGGGGACTCCTGCCTCCACTGGGGGGCTCTGGCAACCCTAACCCAACACCAGGGCTCATTTCATAGCAGGAGCTCCTTTGCATATTAGGCCACACATCCCTGATGTAGCCAATCCTCCAAGAGCTTTCAGTATCCCCTGTAAGAAGAGCTCTGTAAGCTCTTGGAGGATTGGCTACATCAGGGGTGTGTGGCCTAATATGCAAAGGAGCTCCTGCTACAAAATGAGCCCTGCCCAACACCATTCCCAAAACAATGTTATTTGAGCACTGTAAAATATAGACAATAGCCCTGTTATATCTATAACATTTTTGTGGTTTTCAACTCAGTATGATACTGAAGGTTTACTTCTCCCACTCAGCTGCTTCTTTCTCTTTGCCTGAAGCAGAAACAAGTGCACCCTATACTGGCTGATTAGGATCTTTCTTGACTTCCTTATTCTTAACCTGGTCTTCCAGTTTAAGAATGAGGATCATTCTTTACTTCATCATCAGCCAATGTAGAATTGTAACCAGGCAAAGAAGCTCAATGGCATTCCCCTTCAAGGGCCTTTACAGAGTGAAATTCAAATTTGTCCCTGTGAAAGGGCCGAATTAAAGGGTTTTGCTGGCCCAGGGGAATTAAAATTTTGCCTCCCAGTCCAATAGGAGGGAAGAAGAGGGCCAGTTTCTAATGTACCTGGGCATCCCGGGGGATTTTGTTGTCTTGGCAAGAGTTCTTCAGCTACTTCCTCATATTATTTTTTTCCTACTCTTGCCACTTCTTTCCTTCCTCATTTTTTAATAACTAGCTTGTCAAGGGGGAATCAGAGGGATCCTGTGTTCCCTAGAATGGATGGAGAGTAACCCAATGATTTTTTTAAAATGCTTTTGTGGCTGTCAGAAGGTATGAGGGATTGAACCCACAACTTGGCTGGGGAGCCAGTGGCTCCACAGCCTTGTTATGTATACCGTTAGAGCCTCCTTCCTTCTTTCAGGGAGAGTTGCTGGGCCAGTCTCCTGTGGACCAAACACCTTTGTCAATGTAATGTACTCAATGGCGACAGCCACGCGGTCGGGGCAACACACGTGGCTGGGCTATAGACCTGAGCTTCAATCCGTTAAACAATAGACTGTCTGGATCGTAATTCCGACCAATGGTGCACATAGGATCCGACGGGGGACCTATAGCATTTGCCCAGCTGGCCCCTGGACGAACGGAGGGACGGACGGAGGCAGGAGTGGCCAGGCCAGGGGGGGGGGAGAGGCGGCAGTGGTGGGGACATGGTCCCAGCGTGCACATGCGCTTTGCGCGTGCACACACGAGAGCCCCCCCCCCCCGGATTTTTAAACTCTACGCCCCTGCTTGGTATAAGGTAGCTCCCTGAGACTTTTGCTTGTTTTTTTTAACCTATTGCTAGCCTATCTCTGAGCTGCTTTGTAGACTCTGACCTCCTTCCTGACCTCAACTATGATCCTGAAGAAGGAGAGTTGGTTTTTATGCCCTGCTTTTCTCTACCTTAAAAAGTCTCAAATTGGCTTACAGTGGCTTTCCCCTCCTCTCCCCATAACAGTCACCTTGTGAGGCAGGTGGGGCTGAGAGAGTTCTGAGAGAACTGTGACTGGCCCAAGGTCGCCCACCTGGCTTCGTGTGGAGGAGGGGGAAATCAAACCCGGCTCTCCAGTTTAGAGTCCTCCACACTTAACCATCACACCATGCTGCTTAGCCTTGTATCTCCATTCCATGGATCTTGATCATTGGCTTGTTCCTGATGCTGTTTCTCTGTTGTGCCTTATGAACCTATTTTTGGACCCTCTGGTTACCTGATCTCTGTCCTGACTTCAGACATTTCTACCCCCATGTGACCCATACTTTCCAATCACTGTATACAAAGAATGCTGTAAGATTCTTTCTTTCTTTCTTTCTTTCTTTCTTTCTTTCTTTCTTTCTTTCTTTCTTTCTTTCTTTCTTTCTTTCTTTCTTTCTCTCTTTCTTTCTCTCTCTCTCTCTCTCTCTCTCTCTCTTTCTTTCTTTCTTTCTTTCTTTCTTTCTTTCTTTCTTTCTTTCTTTCTTTCATGTCCCAGTATTGAAAAGGGTGGTAGATGGACCCCTTAAACCATAGAACTGACCTCTATTTTCAGATTTCGTTTGATGGAACCATTTGTTTATATTGAAAGATGATATCTGAATGATTCATGAAGCCCCCACAAAAATGTCTAAAGTATTCCATGTTGTCAAAACCCTCATTTTTCATTTGAATGGAGGCCAAGCTAGGACTATACAAGACACAGGACCAAAACATCTGAAAAATAGCTGGTTAATAATAAACCAATATTTGTACAAAGGTCTTTTTGGGGCAGGGGCACATTCTATTAAAGCTGCCAGGCCTAAATAGATGAAGACTTGATATATTCATATATTCACATGTTCAGGAAATTATTTCAGAGGCACATATCTGTGTCTTATATGGATTTGCTATTTTTTCAAGGACTGGCAGTGCAATCCTAAAAGGAGAAGAAGAGGAGATTGGATTTATACCCCACCCTTCACTACCCGAAGGAGTCTCAGAGTGGCTTACAATCCCCTTTCCCTTCCCCTCCCCACAACAGACACCTTGTGAGGTAGGTGGGGCTGAGGGAGCTCTGAGAGAACTGTTCTTGAGAGAACAGCTCTGAGAGAACTGTGACTAACCCAAGGTCACACCAGCTGCTGCCAACACTCCCTCTAAGCTGTGGAGTCTTGTGAGCAAAAATTCTACTTTGTGAGCTACTGGCATTAGAGTTGTGAGCAAGTGATTTGGCTGCTCCATAAATCAGTTTGCTCTGGAGCCATCCTTCCTGAGCTAATACAGAAACATGTGAGCCGAAGGCTAAAAAACTGTGAGCTAGCTCATCTTAGAGGGAACACTGGCAGCTGCATGTGGAGAAGTGGTGAATCAAACCCGGTTCTTCCGGATTAGAGCCCGCACTCCTAATCACTACACCAAACTGGCTCTCAGTTTCTGATTTCAGTGGACTTAGACTAGGGTAATTTTGCTTAGGATGGCACTGTGAATGATGGCAGTGTGAGCCATAAAGCTTCAGAACATCATCTGACTGGATCAGGCCACAGGTCCATCTAGGCCAGGCTTCTGCTTTCGACAGTGGTAAACAAAGTGCTGCAACAAGGCCATGACATTATTGTCCATTGTTCATTCCCAGCATTTGGTACTCAGAGGCCGATTAGTTTGGGTCCTTTGAAGCACAAGTGGAAGGTATGCTGCCAGCCCCTGGCAACCCTTGGGACACTGGGGATGGGTAGCACTTACCCAAATGGTATCCTATTATTTTGAAATGTCACTTACAGCTGAGTAACCAGAAGTGATGTCTCTGTGTTGAGGGACTATGATTCGTCCTGTGAAGGATTTGAAGAGCTGTGATTCTGAAGGGGATAGGGAGCTGTTCAAGTTGATGATGGATGATAGGAATCACATTAATGGGGTGGGATTGGGAAAGTATCAACAGGGTATTAGGATTTATTTTTTTTTTTACAGAAAGGGTAATTCAGTGGTGGAATTGGTTGCCCATGGATGTGTTGCATTCTCTTCAGTGGTTTTTAAGTGGAGGCCAGGATGACCATTTGTCAGGGATGCGTTGGTTATCATAGAATTATAGAGTTGGAAGGAACCTCCGGGGTCATCTAGTCACAATGCAGGGAAATTCACAAACACCTCCCCCCCCACACCCGCAGTGACCACTGTTCTTTGCCCAGAAGATGATAAAAAACACACACACTCCAGGATCCCTGGCCAAACCAGCCTGGAGAAAAATTGCTTCCTGGCACCAAAGTGGTGATCAGCATTTCCCTGGGCGTGTAAAAAGGGCCACAAAAACTAAGCACTGAAGCAACTCTTCATGCCCTCCCTCTCATGATCTGCCTGAGTTCACAGTATTCGCATTGCTGTCAGATGGCCATCTAGCCTCTGCTTGAAAACCTCCGAAGAAGGAGAGCCCACCACCTCCCGAGGAAGCCTGTTCCACTGAGGAACCGCTCTGTCAGGAAGTTCTTCCTAATGTTTAGCCGAAAACTCTTCTGATTTAATTTCAACTCGTTGGTTCTGGTCCAACCTTCTGGGGCAACAGAAAACAAGTCCGTACCATCCTCTAGATGACAGCCCTTCAAGTACTTGAAGATGGTTATTGTATCACTTCTCAGTTGTCTCCTCTCCAGATTAAACATACACAGGGGGATAGACTGACTGGTCCGTAGGCCCCTTCCAACTTTTAATCCTATGAGTTTATGAAAATCCAGAGTTTCGGATGAAGCCTTGAGTGTCGCATGACACAGTGACATCACTTCTACTTATGCAGCCAGAAGTGATATCACAGCATCATGGAATGTCATTTTGCCCTTCTCATTTCCCCTCACTGCTCTATCAAGTGGTGGTGGGGAAATGGAATTTGATGGAAGCCAATCAAGTGGAAGTTGCTTATGGGAGTGGAAGCAATTTTTCCTTCCCCAGGAGTTTCTTCTGAACCGCTGAGGAGTGGGGGATTTCCATGGACAAAAAGCTCTGGATGGGGGTTGCTGTGAGGAGGAAACAGGTGAAACCAGTCCTTCCACAGGCAAGAGGAGCTCCTATGCTTAAGGAGTCTTCTTTGATACCAGCCATGTTTTGTTGCTTTTTCTTTGCGCAAGTCCCCTGGCACCAGCTTTTTTCTGGTCCAATTGGTCTGCAAGGGGAAGGGGTATGCATGGCGGATTCACACCCATGAGTATATTCTGCTTGTGCTTTGCAGGATCCAACCTATAATCTGGATGCTTTTGTTTTGTCTATAAAGGCTAGTAGCCATTGGTAGAGCAAGCTTTCATAAATGTGCCTGATCCGTTTTTTTTAAAAAAGCCTTCCAAACCAGTGGCCTTTACCACATCTTGACGTGTATTCCGCGAGTTAACTATTAATTGCTACAAAACATATAGTCAATTAATACCATAAAGCTTTATCTGACTGAGTGATCGTTGCCTGAGGTACACAGTCCTTTCAAATTCACTAAAGGAAAATAAACATATAGAAATCCATGATGTCTTAGGTAAACTGTTTCACCTCATCTCTATATCTAAGGCTGAGCCATTTCTTACAGTGTGGATCAAAAAATCTGCACAGTGGGGCCAGGGACAGAAAAGGAAACTATTTCTGTAAACTGGGGAGAAACTGTAGGTATGCAGATTTTTTTTTAAAAATTAGAACAGGAGGTAGGCAAGAGGAAAAAAAGTTTTAAAACTCTGAAGTCTCACAAGATTATCCCCCAAATCTCTTGGAATATCCCTACCTGGAGTTGACAACTCTAGACTGGAGGGAAAACTGAAAGCTGTGGAAAGACAGATGAGACTGGAGGATGTGAGGGGGAGGGGAAATGAGAGAGACTGGGGGATGTGAGGGGGAAGGGAAATGGATCAGCGCATGGGGAGGGGAGAGATTCCTGCCTGTTTATCCTGTAACAAGAGCCAACTTCGTTTTTTTCAAGTGTTATGAAACAGAGATTGCATAATTGAATCTTACAGCATTGTTTTGTATTTATTAAAGTATCATATTTTTTAAGTCCCAGCCTGCCTTCAGGTCGCTTGGAGTGGTACACATGGGTTACCTTTCCTCATTTTATCCTAGCAACAGCGTCATGTACTCATTTTGCAGAGAGAGAGAGAGAGAGAGAGAGTTATCCTGCAAGTTTCACCACTGAGTGGTGGTTTGAATGTGGGTCTCCATTATCCCACACTGTACATTGGTGTAGAGGTCTAGGCTGAGAAACCTGTCTTCAGCTATTGGTGTGATAAAATACATTAGGGATGGGCATGAACCAGGAAAATGCAGTTCGGTTTGAGGTTCATTGCAGAACGAACCAAATGAACCAGGAGGTTAGTTCATGAACTGAACTGGTTTGTAGTCTGCGCCAGTGTTCCCTCTAAGCTGAGTTAGTGTGAGCTAGCTCACAATTTTTAGCCTCCAGCTCACAGATTTTTGTCTTAGCTCAGGAAGGATGGCTCCAAAGCAAACTAATTTATGCAGCAGCCAAATTGCTTGCTCACAGCTTTGGTGCCAGTAGCTCACAAAGTAGAATTTTTGCTCACAAGACTCCACAGCTTAGAGGGAACATTGATCTGCATTCTCGTAGACCCCATTAAAAGGGACTGCAGTCCCTTTCAGTGAGGTTTGCAGAAAGCCCCCCAAACAGCTGAGCAACAGGGATCAGCTTGCTCCCCACTGCTCAGCTCTTTCAGGCTGTCTTGTGCAGTCCCTTTAAAGTTTAAACATATGGAGCAGAGGTCCATCAGTGGCTATTAGCCACAAAGTATAGATAGAAATTTTTAGTCTGGGGCAAGTGATGCTCTGTATTCTTGGTGCTTGGGGGGGGGGGGGGAACAGTGGGAGGGCTTCTAGTGTCATGGCCCAATTGGTGGACTTCCTGAGGGCACCTGGTGTTTTTGGCCACTGTGTGACAGAGAGTTGGACTGGATAGGCCACTGGCCTGATCCAACATTGGCTTCTTTTATGTTCTTATGACTGCAGAAGACAGCTCAAAAACAGCTGCGTGTTTTGGCTGTTTTGTGTAGTTTAAAGGTGTTTTGGCTGTTTTGTGTAGTTTAAAGAGACTGCACAAGACAGCCTGAAACAGCTGAGTGGCGGGGAGCCCCTCCCCACCACTCAGCTATTTTTGTGGCTTTTGTGGGGAACAGAAGGCAGGAGTCCCTTTAAACCTCTGAGGGACCCTTTAAAACCCCTGCTTTCTGCTCCATCAACGAACCACCACCAATGGCCATAAACTGCTTTAAAAGTTCATGGAAGTTCATGACGGTAGACTCATCATGAACTTCTGTTTGCAAACCACGAACAGGGTAAAAATTCATGATGACTTTTGCTTTGTGGTTCAGTTTGAACCATCCCTAATATACATTTAAATACTGCAACACAGTGGAAGTTCCAGATAGGAATAACAATCAGTGGGGCCAGCTGGGACAATTGCACAGGCACACGAAGTCATATATGTTTATATTGCAATATGTGTATATGTATATATAAATAAAACATTTGCTGTTGAATCGGCTGTCTGACAATAGGAAAGGTAGCACAACGTTTGGGAAGCCCTTACATCCAGCTCTGTGATGAAAATACTCGCTTGTGACCACTGGATCAATTTTTTTGAGAACAGGGTGGGCCCATAGATAAACAAAGCAGTTCATCCCTGGTGCAAACATTTCGGGAAGCACCCGACAGACATTCCCCCACCCAAGCAAACCTGTGCTTTATTCTAGACCAGTGGCTATGATTCATCAAGTCTGAGCAAGTAACTTAAATAGGCAAATAGCTATTCAAGAGAAAACAAACAAACTTGTCCCCATCTCCTGCGAGAGGCAAAGTGCCAGAGGGAAGTTGGGGCCTTTCCTTTTCTATTCGAGCCCTGAGCTTACAAGGAAGTCGCAGAAAATTAATTAATAATCCTGCTGGTTACAAGATTCCGAGAAACTGGGGAGGGGGGCAAGGAGCTGTGCTGTGCTGAGCTTCAGAGAAGCAGGTGTTGTTCATGAATTAACTATACTGTGAGACCTTCTGGGATGCCAGTGAAGTAAAGAGAAACTATGGACAGCTCAAAAGCACCGGATGCTGTTCCGCAGGTAAAAGAGAAGCTTCTTTTTTTGCTTAGTTACCAAACTGCATTTAGTAGGAGCTAGTGTTCGATCTGAGTTGGGAGCCCGTGGTTAGATCTGAGAGACCCTGATTTGAATGCCCACTCTGCCATGGCAGCTTGCTGGGAAACCTTGGGCCAGTAATCAAGGGAGCTCTGATTCTCAAAAGTTTATGCCCCCACCCAATCTTGTTTGTTTCCAAGGTGCTGCTGGACTCGACTCTAGTTGTTCTACTGTCGATCAACACAGCTACCCCCCGAAACTATCTTCACTGATTTAAATGGTGTGTTTGTAAAACTTGCCCCAAGGGATAGCCTGGACTGCCTTAACTAGAAAGTCTAACGTGCGAAAGGAGAACCACCCCTCTTTCTTCAAACTGAGGCTGGGGTTGCATGAGCAGTTTGTTGCGATACGGTAGCGTTATCTTTGTGGATTTAAAGAGCACGATCAGACTACATCTGCCTTCCGTGCCCCAGTTGTCGGCACCCTGTGTTGCCCCGCTTTGGAAGTGGAGTAAACAGGCACCGAGGAAAGTCCAGAGTTTACGGATGCCAGCACTTCCATTCAGCTTTCCTGGATGTCTGAACTCTCCTGACACAAAAGAGAAGTCTGAACCCACAGATCTGTTTCCGCCACAGTTTTTTGGGGGGAGTTGCTGTCTATATGTGCATGCACCTACCTGCATTAAAACAAAAACAACGGGGCAGCATGCACCGTGGTTGAGATACTGTAGTAATGTGAATGCCTGACCACCAGATGAATGTGTGGGGAAACCGCCGTAGGCTGGTTGGTCTGCCCCACAACACTTTAAACCAGTGCAATCAGAGGCATGTCTAGATCGATCGCGGCAAGCCTCTGGTGTGACCGTAGCCTAAGACTGCAATCCTGTGCATGTGTAGAGAGTAAGTGTTGCAGTGCTCCCTGTGGATTACTTCTGAATAAACGTGCAGGTTTAAGCATGGCAGTGTTGCATAGTGATTAGAGTGAGAGGAGAGTTGGGTTCAGATCCGCACTCTGCCGTGAAACTCATAGAATGATGCCAGACCAGTTGCTCTGTTTCTCTCAGCTTAACCAACTTGACAGCATTGTTGTGAAGACATAATGGAGGAGAGAACGGTATACACCAATCGGAGAGCATGAAGCTGGTTGTTATTTGATTAATTGTTGGGGCTTAAAACGGATTTCAATCAGAAATCCTTCTCCATGAAACTGTATTTCATGTTGGCACATGCTGTAAAAACTGAACGTACACCTCCTGATATAGGCAGTACATTTTATGTGTCCCCCACCCACAATAATTATGACTTTTGTATTTTATACTCCTTTATTAGGGTGCAATATATGTATATTTGCCAAGATTAACCGGATAACAAAATGCTTTTGACTGCTGTAATGTTCTCTAATTCAAATGAAAATTAATTTGAATTAAAGCACCACTCATTTGCATAATAAACAAACAACCTCCGAAAATTTCTACAAACAACCTCTTGGCAGATAATCATTCTGCTACTCCCTTATCACCAGAGGTGATCACTCCACAACGGTTATGAAAATATTCCCCAGGCACCCCAGCTATTTAAACTAGGGCGGCAAGTTTTGTTTTAAAGCAGTTTAAATCAGTAGATCAGTCACGCCTTAGGCCGCATTCCCAAATGTTGCCGATTTAAATCCTGTTGATTCCAATGGAATTCAGGCAGCAGGATTAGTTGATTAATTATATAGTGCTATTTTGACTGGTGGGGGCAATTTTTAATTGGTAGGGTTGAGAGATAAGTGTATATTTACTTTTAGTAGGGCCTGTATTGATTCCAGTGCCTTATTATAAGAGGGGTTTTTTTTTCCCAACAAGAGAATACCAAAGTTGGCTTTTCATTATAACAATGAGTGGGAACTGGGCAGGCTGAAAATGATAGTTTTCAGATTTTTCTGCAAAGCTGCGGGAGGAGGTCTCCCAGATTTGCAGAACTATCTGTTTATAGTTAGTATGGTCCTGATCTTGGATTTAGATCTGCAGATTGGGCCATGCTTGACTATTAGAATAAAAGAATCCCACCCTTGGAAAATGAAAGCATGCTGTGTACAAGGATGGAAAATCCACCCCCCCCTGTTCCTTTGTCTTTGTTAGGTGTTGCTTGTCCTGGTTGTTTAGGCAGTTTTGGATTTCCCTCCCTGACTGATGTAGACTAGGTGCCTCTGAAGTTCTGAAGGTTCTCACATCCAGGCCGCGGTCACACGGCCCCTTAATGCGGGAGGAAGGGCTGCTTCCTCCCGCATTTAAAGGGGCCATCTACATAGGCCCGCAGTGAGTCCCGCAGCGAAGCGGGCTCCAATGCGGGTTGCTCCCACTTTTACCGACCCCGGGAAAAACTAGTGTTTTCCCGGGAGTCGCGGGAGCAACCCGCATTGGAGGTTATCTGGACAGCCCTCTCTCGCAAGCATTGCGAGAGTAGGGCTGTCCAGATGGCCTCCCCCCGCCATTCCCCCCCCTTCTTACACTTGGGCGCATGGCATGCGCCCAAGTGTAAAAGGGGGAAAAAAAACCACCCCAACTCACCCAGGCGGCTGGCAGTCCTTGGCCGCCACCGCCGCCTCTCCCGCTGCTGGGGCTGCCTCCGCCGCGGCTGCTGTTCTCGCCGCGGCCGCCACCGTCGTTTCCGCCGTGGCCATGGCTGACACTTCCGCTGCTGCCGTGGCCGCAGCCGTCGTTCCCGCCACGGCTGCCTCTGAAGTGGCCACAGCCGCCGCTTTCTCCACCGGAGCAGCCGCCAACGCTGCCGCAGGGGTTGGGATGTATCGACATCCCAACCCGCGGCAGAAAAACGCAGCCCCTTTAAATCCGGGAGCCCTCCCGGATTTAAAGGGGCCGTGTGACCGCGGCCGTAAACTGGATGCTTGTCCTTAGAATCATAGAGCTGGAAGGGACCTCCAGGGTCAGCTAGTTAAGTCTTGCCAGATTATTTTCAGGGCTTCAGGATTATTAATACTTCCTTGATTCAGGGATTATATCCCAAAATTATGAGAGGTAGTAATTAGCAATAAGAAATGCCTAAGCCTCCAGTTGCAGCTGTCTCGACCCTAAACCAGTGTCTGGATAGAATTGTCGAGTGGATGAGGGAGAAGAAGTTTAAACTGAATCTAGAGAAGACAGAGGTAATGGTAGTTGGAAAACTGGATGTGTTTCGAGGGACTGACATGCCTATGATGGATGGGATGAAGCTACAGTTTTTACCTGATTGGAGAAGGAATCTAGGAGCTTGGGGGCCATGCATCATTCCCTCCAGCATCATTCACACATTCTCCCTTCTCCACACTTCCAGCTGCACGTACTATATACATGCCTTCTGGCAGCACCGGACAGTTGATGTAGCAAAGAGCATGAGTGTCCAGAGAGCATGAGCAGGCAGGAGAAGAACAAGCAAGCAGGGATTGGGGGCCCAGGTGAGGGACTGTAGTGGTAGACCCCAGTGGAAATCCTGGGCCCCAGTGGCTGCTCTATTTCAGGGCATGTTGAAGGTGGCTCTGCCTCTACTGCTTATATGTTTGGGGAGACTAGCTTGTGGAGCTTCAAATGTGTGTGTGGAGTGGATGTTCCTGCTGGGTGTTTGAGTCTGGAAGTCTTAGGCAAGGTAGCTGGAAGGTGGTTGGTCATTGCCTACCTCTGCATCATGACCGTGGTATTCCTTGGAGGTCTCCCCTCCAAATACTTGCCAGGGCTGATCTTGCTTAGCTTCCAAGATCTAAAGAGACTGGGTTAGCCATCCAGGTCAGGACTAACCATCTTTATAATGACATAAACTATTTGCTAATATGTTTGAGTTGGGGCAATGCTCCCTCTAAGCTGTGGAATCTTGTGAGCAAAAGTTCTACTTGGTGAGCGACTGGCATTAAAGTTGTGAGTGACTGATTTGGCTAGTGCATAAATTAGTTTGCTCTGGAGCCATCCCTTCCTGAGCTAAGACAAAAATGTGTGAGCCGGAGGCTAAAAAACTTGTGAGCTAGCTCACACTAACCCAACTTAGAGGGAACACTGGTTGGGTGTATTCACACTCTGAAATCATTTAGTTACAGGACTTGTATACTACTTTTTTTGTTGTCAGATACTAGCTAACAAAATCAGGTCGGAGCATAGGAGGCTAGAAGTAGGGATGTGCATTCAGATATATCTGGTCCGAGTATATAGCCAAAAAATACCTTATTGCTATTTTCCAGATACATTCAAGTCTCTGGATGATACCTGGGATTTTTTGAGATACCAGAAAATGATTCCCAAAAAATCCTGGAAATATTTGGGAATATATCAGGAGCCCGAATTTTAATGCTCACCAGGACTGTTTTTCTTTATTTTTCTGGTCTTTTTGTGTCTTCCTGGGGTTTGGTATTGGCTTGCCGTGTTGGTTTGGTTTTGGTTCAGGCCATTTAAAGCCTGCAGTGTTGTATCCTTTGCATGAGTTGCTTTGTGTCAGGTTTCCTTTTTGCAGTGGGTTCTTGGGCTCAACATTGCTTTCGATTCCCGGGGTGCATATTGGCTCAGATTTTCTGGTTTTACATTTGTTGGGCTTGCAACTGCCTCCTATTCAGTTTGGCTTGGATGACAGAATCAAGAGCCAGTGTGGTGTAGTGGTTAAGGGTGGCAGACTCTAATCTGGAGAACTGGGATCAGTTCCCTGCTTCCCTACTGGAAACTAGCTGGGTGACCTTAGGCAAGTCACAACACTCACAGCCTAAAAATAAGTATATTATTGGCACTTGCATGGTGCCAAAAAAGAGTTACAGCTTCAGCAGCCAAACTATCCCCCAGCAGTCTCCTGGCTACTCCACACACAACGCCATATGATAATTTTCAAAAAAAATTTGGCTTGGATGATTCTCTGTGTTATGTATTGACCATGCGGTCGCCATGTGCTCTCTTAATTGCAACCGCATGGCCAGAGCACATGGCCAGAGCATAGCCAGAGCACATGGCCAGAGCATGGCCAGAGCACATGGCCAAGAAACTACCTGAGCTTCAGCCAGGTAGAACAAAGGCCAGGTGGATTCAAACCTGTACCTAGGTTTCTCCCAGGGAACTTATGAAATGTAAATAGACTTCTAATAGCCTATCAGGCCAGTTGGGTGAGGTCAGGGGATTGTCCCTGACCAGCATAAAAGGAGGGCTTCGAGCCCTGGGTTGTATGCTTCATCCGGACCAGCAATAAAGATCTAGCTGTTTCACTATTCCATGGACTCCCGACTCCAATACTTATCAGTGGCGACGAGGATGGGATCCCGATGAGCGACTCTCCAGCAGACCACAGCAGCACAGCGAGCTCCGTCCCGCCGGCCGCAGGCATCTCCAAGCTCCAGCGCTCCAACGCCTCGCCACAAGCCGCTCTGAGCCCAATCCTCCGGCACTAGCCAACGCCAAGCCTCAGCGCTCCCCGGCACCGCCGCAAGACACGAGGACATCGCTCAAACAGCCGCCGCCGCTCCTGCTCTGGTAAATATGGCAAATGCTCCGGGACCAATTACCCCTTTCGATACGTCTCGCCTCGAGACGTGGGAGTCCTGGCTCAAGACGCTGGGTTGCGCCTTTAAGGTCCGCGGAATCACAGATGCGGACCTGAAGAGTGCCTGGCTCTTGAGTTCCGGAGGGGTGGAGGTCATGCGGGTGGCCCAGAACCTACTAGCCCCGCAAGACCCCACCGAGGTGTCTTACGAAATGCTCACCAAGACCCTTGGTGATTACTTCGCCCCGAAGCCATCAAAACTGGCCAGGCACTGGGAGTTCATACAGCGCCAGCAGCAGCTGGGGGAGTCGGCCACCACTTTCCTGGCTGAACTCCGTTGACTAGCCGTGGGCTGCGAATTCCGCCACATGGATGACCACGTGGAGACCGCCTTCATGGGAGGGGTCCGGGAAGCCAAGCTCCGCTGGTGCCTCATTGCAATGCCGGAGCCAACCTTGGAGAAGATGCTCGAAACTGTGGCAGCCTTCGAGACAACGCAAAAGGACAAGGCAGCCACCAAAGTCCACCAGGCGGCTCCTCCCGAACCCGACTCAAGCGAAGAAGAGGATGTCCACCGGATGCAACCACGCTCGAAGAAGGGTGAGCCCGGCGTCCCCAGGCCCAAGGGCCGGCGCCCAGCATCTGTCTCTGTTCCCTCTTCTGCTTCCCTCAACAGGCAGGCCCCAACGTGCGCCAGCTGCGGGGACCCCCACGACAGACAGACATGCCGCTTCCGTGATGCCATCTGCCGTGCCTGCGGGAAAGCAGGACATCTCGCCCGGGCCTGCCGCCTGAGGAACAGCCACCGTGCCCCAGCAGTGAACTTCGAAGAAGTGGGTAGTGTCGTTCCCACGGCCACGGTAATGAACTTGCCTCAGCCCATCCTGGGCGCAATTTCCGTGTCTCTCCGAATAGAGGGAGTTCCTTGCTCCATGGAACTGGACTCAGGGTCAGCATATTCAATTGTGTCCGCAGCTACGTTCCGCCGCCTCTGCCCGAAGGGGGCACGCTGGCTGCGGCTGCCAGCTGGGTTGGTCCTCCGGGACTTCCAGAAAAACCCAGTGGCTATTAAGGGGCTAGCCAGGGTCCGGGTCCAGTACCACGCCTTTAATGGCCTGCTGGACCTTCTCGTGGTGGAGCGCAATCTAACCAGTCTCCTAGGTCGCGCCTGGTTCAAGCCGCTCGGAGTGCAGTGGACCGGAATACACCGCATGGGCTCTACTGACTTCTCATCCATCTGCGAGGAATTTCCCGCCGTTTTCGATGGCTCATTGGGCTGCTACAAAGGACCCCCGGTTTCCTTCGACCTGGACCCGGCAGTCCGGCTCATCCGCGTGGCCGTCCGCCGGCCACCACTCGCCTTCCAGCCCAAAGTGGAGGCGGAGTTGGAAAAGCTCGTGGCACAAGGGGTGCTTGAGCCGGTCTCCCATGCCAAGTGGGAGACTCCCATTGTGACCCCCCCTCAAAGCTAACGGGGAAGTCCGCATCTGTGCGGATTACAAATGTACAATTAATAAGGCATTACAGGACCACGCGTACCCAGTACCGGTAGTCAGCCATGTTCTGGCCTCCCTCGCGGGCGCCAAAATATTTGGAAAATTAGACTTGGCCCAAGCCTATCAGCAGCTTCCCATAGACGAAGCAACGGCCAAGGCACAAACGATTGTGACTCACAAGGGAGCGTTCAAGGTAAAACGCCTCCAATTTGGGGTCAGCGTAGCACCCGGAATCTTTCAAAATCTAATGGATTCTCTCCTAAAAGATGTTCCAGGAGTGAAGCCGTTCTTCGACGACGTCCTCATCGCCGCCCCAGACGCCGACACGTTTGCAGCTCGCCTCCGGATGGTGCTGCAAAGGTTCCAGGATGCGGGTCTCAAGGTTCAAAAAGACAAGTGCACCCTGGGAGTCTCCTTGGTGACCTTCTTGGGGTTCCAAGTCACCGCAGACGGCATTCACCCTACAAAAGAGAAGGTAGCGGCAATTACAGGTGCACCCCGCCCATCCTCAAAGGCGGAACTCCAGGCGTTCTTGGGACTTGTGAACTTCTACCACGCCTTCCTTCCGCACAAGGCGGCGGTCGCTGAACCCCTGCATCATCTCCTGGACAAGGGAGCGGCTTGGGCCTGGGGTCCCAAGCATGATGCAGCCTTCCGGACCATCAAAGACTTATTAATTTCAAATGCGGTCTTAGCGCATTTCGATGAGAGGCTCCCTGTCATCCTGGCCTGCGACGCATCCCCCTACGGCGTTGGGGCGGTCTTGGGACACCGGCTACCCAACGGAAAGGAGGTACCGGTTGCCTACTACTCCAGGACCCTGTCGTCGGCAGAACGGAACTACGCCCAGATCGACAAGGAGGCCCTAGCAATCGTAGCCGGTGTCAGGAAATTCCATGACTATCTCTACGGACGGTCGTTCACCGTGGCCACAGATCACAAGCCGCTCCTGGGTCTCCTTGCCCCCCACAGGCAGACCCCTCAAATGCTGTCCCCGCGGGTCCTGCGGTGGTCAATTTTTTTGTCAGGCTACTCCTACGAATTGGTACATCGCCCGGGGAAGGCGATGGGTCATGCAGACGCCCTCAGCCGTCTTCCCCTCCCGTCCTGCGACCCTGATCCAGCTCCCGCTTTCCACGTCGCGCTCCTAGAGGATCTACCAGAGCGCCCCGTACAGGTATCGGATGTGGCCCGTTGCACGCGGCAGGACCGCATCCTTTCCCGTGTCTCGGACTGGGTGGGAAGGGGGTGGCCGGAAAAACCAGGACCAGATTTCGCCGCTTTCACAGCACGCAGGCACGAACTATCGGCCCACAAGGGATGCCTGCTATGGGGATCTCGAGTGGTGATCCCTGGGCCCCTGCGGCCCCGAGTGCTAGAGGCCCTCCACGAGGCTCACCCGGGAATTGTGTGCATGAAAGCTCTGGCCCGGAGTTACGTATGGTGGCCAGGCCTGGACAAAGACATTGAGGGGAGGGTCCAGAAGTGTACCAAATGCCAGGAGTCACGGCCAGATCCGCCACACGCTCCTGTCCGATCCTGGGAATCTACTAACAAGCCCTGGTCCCGCCTGCACCTAGACTTCGCGGGACCGGTCCAGGGCTGGTTGTTTCTTATCGTTGTTGACAGCTACAGCAAGTGGCTTGAGGTAGTGCCGGTAGCTTCGACCTCCACCAACGCTGCCTTAAGAAGTCTCTGGCCGATCTTCGCAACACACGGAATGCCAGAAACTCTCGTGACCAACAACGGGACCGCCTTCACCTCCGGCGAGTTTCAACGGTTTGTGGAAACCTGTGGTCTGCACCACATCCGCTCTGCTCCGTTCCACCCCGCAACCAATGGCCAGGCCGAGTGCATGGTGAGGACAACGAAGGGCGTGTTAAAGATGGAGCATGGCGACTGGGAAGAGCAGCTGTACAAGTTCCTGTTCTGCCAATGGAACACACCCCACTCAGGGACCGGGCGCCGGCCAGCCGAACTTCTGATGGGAAGACGACTGGGAACCGTCTTGGACCGCCTACATCCCGACCGAGCAATCGAGGGGAACCCGACAACGGAGGACCAGCCAGCTGCCTGAGGATTCGCACCCGAAGACCCCGTATACGCAAAGAACTTCGCGCGGGGTCCGACATGGCTCCCCGCGAGGATTGTCCAAGTCACAGGGCCTTATTCCTACGAGGTCCTTACGGAAGATGGCGTAGTCTGGAAACGGCACATTGACCAGATTCGACGCCGTACCCAGAACCACGATGATACCCAGGCCCCCGAACTCCCTGCACCAACAGACTGTGACATCGACACGACTCCAGAAGCAGCGCCAGACCCTGATCCGGAGACTGCGGAGATGCCGCTCCTGCCTGCGGACGAAGCAGTTGCACCATCTACACCTGAACAACCCCCGAGCAGACAGGCCCCGCCAGCAGAACAACTACCCACACCACAACCTGCCGACACAAGCAACACGCCCCGCCTTACAACCCCCCGGCGCTCTGGACGCCCGGACTATCTCACAGACTATGTGTGCAGAGGGGTTCTGGACTATGGGGGGAGGGGTGTTATGTATTGACCATGCGGTCGCCATGTGCTCTCTTAATTGCGACCGCATGGCCAGAGCACATGGCCAGAGCATGGCCAGAGCACATGGCCAAGAAACTACCTGAGCTTCAGCCAGGTAGAACAAAGGCCAGGTGGATTCAAACCAGCCACCAATCCTGTACCTAGGTTTCTCCCAGGGAACCTATGAAATGTAAATAGACTTCTAATAGCCTATCAGGCCAGTTGGGTGAGGTCAGGGGATTGTCCCTGACCAGCATAAAAGGAGGGCTTCGAGCCCTGGGTTGTATGCTTCATCCGGACCAGCAATAAAGATCTAGCTGTTTCACTATTCCATGGACTCCCGACTCCAATACTTATCACTCTGGTTTGTCATTACTTTGGATTCTTGGGTTGTACATTTGTTCTGTTAAGCTTGTTGCACTGTCCTGTAGTTCTACTGCGATTCCTGGTTCTGCATTGGTTCTTTGGGTTTGTTGGTTCTGTTTGCCTTGAGAGGTTTTTGTTGCTTTGCTTGCTCTTGTGTCTTTGGCTATTCTTTGCCCTGGAGAAAGAATGGGACCCCCCCCCCCGCACAAACAATAGAGGATGGCTGGGGGCACCATGTTCAAGGACCTCTTGATCCAATCCACTTGAAATTTGGAGGTTATTTAAAGGACATGCACCAGCAGTTCCACTGCAATTTTGGTGCAATGTGCTCAAAAAGTAGCCCCTCCAGCTCTCCAGAAACATCCCCCATAGACAATAATAGAGTGGAATAATATTGAAATCCCAAAAAATCTTGGATATGAATACCAACCCAGTATTCAGAACCCAGAAAACCGGGAATACTGATATTTTCTGGCTCCCTCATATCTGGATCTGGAAAATACTGACTTTTTTTTGAGCTGCACATCCCTAGTCAGAAGTAGAGCTTGTTGAGCAGTAATAGGTCATAAGAACATAAGAGAAGCCAATACTGGATCAGGCCAATGGCCCATCCAGTCCAACACTCTGTCACACAGTGGCCAAAAACACCAAGTGTCATCAGGAGGTCCACCAGTGGGGCCAGGACACTAGAAGCCCACCCACTGTTGCTTCCCCCCCCCCCCCCAGCACCAAGAATAAAGAGCATCACTTGCCCCGGACTGAGAGTTCCTATCTATACCTTGTGGCTAATAGCCATGGATGGACCTCTGCTCCATATGTTTATCTAATTCCTTCTTGAAGCCATCTGTGCTTGAAGCCACCACCACCACCACCTCCTGTAATAGTGAATTCCATGCGTTAATCACTCTTTGGGTGAAGAAGTACTTCCTTTTATCTGTTCTAACCCGACTGCTCAGCAATTTCATGGAGTGCCCATGAGTTCTTGTATTGTGAGAAAGGGAGAAAAGTACTTCTTTCTCTACCTGCTCTATCCCATGCATAACCTTATAAACCTCGATCATGTCACCCAAGCGCTTCGACCTTTCTTCATAGGGAAAGTGTTCTAACACTTTTATCATTCTCGTTGCCCTTTTCTGCACTTTTTCCAGTGCTACAATATCTTTTTTGAGGTGTGGCAACCAGAACTGTACACTGTACAAAGAGGGCCACCTTGTGTGAAATATCAGCCTCTACATCTGCTAGTAAAAGTACGATTTTTTTCTCTTTCTGTTCTAGTGCGTAGGGTGGCCAAAACTGGGCCTAGAAGGTTCTTCCTAGGGGATTGATCGAGTGGGCAGAATAGGAAGTAATGGCACAGGTCTTCTGGCGCTGAACCTCCACACAGGCAGAGACGCTGGGCAACAGGCGTATTGGTATAATGGCCTCCAAGCATTGCTGACTGCATTGATTGAAAGCGGACTGAAGTTAGTGCAGAGCGTAATTTGCTGAATGAGAGCTTAGTTAATTGGGCCCTTTGACAGTCTGATTTGATTAATTTGTGTCAGGGTGAGGATTTATTCTCGCTTCTCAGCCTTTTGGCTAAGATCAAGTGTAGTATCTATGGTAAAACCAGCTTAAAATCATAGAGTTTTACCCACAAACCAGAGCATCCCCATGCAACATCCCTGGCACGATGACGTCACTTCTGGGTGATGTCATCATGTTGGGAACATCATGCAGGGGCATGGCTGGTTTGGGGCAGGGTTTCCCCACTGGCCAGCTGGCTGGTAGCAGGCAGAAGCCTTGAAAACCAGCGGAAACCCCACCTAGCCCTGGGGACTGGCAAGCCTAGATGGAAGATATGTACAAAATCCCCAAAGACAGCTCAGAGCACATTCCTAGCAGTGTGAGATGGGAAGCCAATGTTCTACTTCTATTGCTTTGTGTAGGGTTGCCAGCCTCCAGCTAGGGACTGGAGGTCTCCCAGAACTAGAAGAAGAAGAAGAGATTGGATTTATATCCCGCCCTTCACTCACTTAAGAGTCTCAGAGTGGCTTACAAACTCCTTTCCCCTTCCCCTCCCCACAACAGACACCCTGTGAGGTAGGTGGGGCTGAGAGAACTCTTTCCCAAGCTGTCCTTGAGGGAACAGCTGGTATAGAGCTATGGCTTGCCCAAGGTCATCCAGCCAGGTGCAAGTGGAGGAGTGGGGAATCAAACCCGGTTCTCCTGGATTAGAGTCCGCGCACTTAACCACTACACCAAACTGGCTCTCAGTAGTTAGGTATTTTGCTATAGTGTTTTAACACCACAGGAGGTGGTGGTGGCTACAAGCAGGGACAGCTTCAAGAGGGAACTGGATAAACATATGGAGCTGAGGTCCATCAGTGGCTATTAGCCACAAAGTGTAGATATGGGCAAGTGGGGCAAGTGATGCTCTGTATTCTTGGTGCTCAAGGGGTGGGGGCAACAGTGGGAGGGCTTCTAGTGTCCTGGCCCCACTGCTGGACCTTCTGATGGCACCTGGTGTATTTGGCCACTGTGTGACAGAGTGTTGGACTGGATGGGCCATTGGCCTGATCCAACCCTGGCTTCTCCTATGTTTTTATGTTCTTAACTATGGCACTATACCTGCTACTGATTTTTTGCAAAGGTAAAAAGCCCACTGTTGATGGCGGTGATGGGGAATTGTACTGGAGGTGGGTGAGGAAGTGTGAAAATCTGTACCTTGTTTCCTGGAACCGAGGGCATAATTTTTGAATATCAGGCTTTACCTTCCCTGATCGCTAGAGACAGGAGATTTTTTTTGCCATAATTTCCTTCAGCAGTAGCTCTTCAGTTGCCTTTGGATTTTTCTGTACTTCCTATGTTTTGTTTCATTAGTCTCTGTCATCCCTCCTATTAGAAAAAGAATCCTTCCTTTGTGTATTCTCTTGAACGCGTCGTTTCCTTCCTCTCTCTTTCTCTTCCTATACCCATGGCTGTGTCTCTGAGGCAACTGCCAACATCAGATCACCCACAAGCAATGGGAGTAGCAGAGGGTAATTCAACAGTAGAAGAGAAGAAGAGAAGGGATTGGATTTATACCCCGCCCTTCACTACTCAAAGGGGTCTCAGAGCAGCTTACAATCTCCTTTCCCTTCCCCTCCCCACAACAGACACCCTGTGAGATAGGTGGGGCTGAGAGAGCTCTTTTGAGAACTGCCCTTGAGAGAACTTGTGACTGACCCAAAGTCACACCAGCAGCTGCATGTGGAGGAGTGGGGAATCACTCCTCCCAGATTAGAGTCCGTGCTCCTAACCACTACGCCAAACTGGCTCTCTAGTAAGTCCCAAGCCACAGGGCTGGAGAGCACACCTCAAGTGCATAGCAGCAGCCGACAGAGTTGGATATACTGCCATAGCCCCATAGCTTTCACACACACTAAATAACACACTTTCAATCCACTTTCAGTGGACTTTGCAACTGGATTTTACTGTGTGAAATGGCAAAACCCACTGGCAGACTGTTGCCGAGGTGGTTCGAAACTGCATTATTTAGCTTGTGTGAAATGCCCACATTGATTGGGTCTGGCACCAGTGGCCATTTCAAAGGGAAGTGGCACAGCCTCCTCCCATCTCAGGCAACCCACTGCAAGGGGCTTCCTTTCATAACAGGAGGAGGCAGAAACCACAAGCTGACCACCCGCTGGGAAAATGCCTATGCCAGCATTTGATTTGTTGATATGCTACAATCATAGCCATCTTTTAATGTACTTTAAGCTTCGCAAACTTCCTTGCAAATAATATCAAAATATATGTGTGCAATTGGCTGTAAAAATATAGGTGGGATTTTACTGGTTACCCAAGCAGCATAGGGGCAAATGCAAAAGTAGCGACAACCATACTACTTAAAGCAGAAATCTATGTTAGACACACGGCTGCTAGTGGAAACAATAGCCCTGCAGCTCTTCTCCAGTCATATCTAATACTAAAACATGCATGATGTTTCTCCACTGCAAGGTTGCCTGCCCCCTAAGGTGGGGTTGGAAAACTGACAGCATGGTGTCTTTCTCTATTCACAAGAGAAGGAGACACATGGCTCCGGTTTTCAGTGGCATGCATGCATCTCCTATCATGTCCAGCCTCTGCTTTATATAAATAAATAGTTTAGGAGAGGGGTTCAGGCCTCTCTTTATTTTACTACTTACGTTCTTGGGAACATGCTGGTTCGATCTGATCCATATGATCATTATGCTGAGTTAAATGTATTCATGGGGGATAGGTCTGCGAAGAAATACCTTTTCTTTTTCTTTGGAGGTCTGAACTAAGCAAAACCTTCACTTTGTGTTTTAGAAAGTTTTCCTCCCTGGGCAATATGAACAGAAGTCCAACCTTCTTTTTACTCCGGGTTTCCCCCATTCTGCATTACATTACCTCCCTTCAGCGGTCAGCCCGGTTTCAGCCTGCTGTTGCCCCCGGGTTATTTGGATGCTGTTTTGTCGTGGACTTAAATTGCCCCAACTTGAACACTGAGAAAATCTGGAGTGGCAGGTACATGTGGACAGGACCCTTGTCTCTTTCAAACCTTAACCACCCACCATCTGGCAAATGGGTGGCACAAGCTTAAAATATCGATAACATGCAAGCTGCATACCTGCACAAGTCTCTTATTTGAACCCTGGATGCCAGAATGCTGTCATAATTATTTATGTTGTAAATATGGATCCTATGTAGGGGTCATTTTGTAAAAAAAGAGGTGCAGGAGCTCATTAGCACAACTCATTAGAATAATTCATTTGCATATGCCACACCCCCTGACATCACTGGAAGTGTGTCAGAAGGCAACACCCACCACTCAGGCTCCACCCCAAAACCAGATATTTCCCAACTCAGAGCTGGCAAACCAGCTTTACACTTTGACTAAAGACACTTCAGGTTTCCTTTGCTCTTGCAGGGAAGCTACCCTACTGCTGTGATCACACACACTGAATAATCCACTTTCAATCCATTTTTGAATTGGATTTTGCCAGTTCACACAGTAAAAATCCAGTTGGAAAGTGGATTGAAAGTGGATTGAAAGTGGATTATTTAGTGTGTGTGATTGCAGCCTACAACAAGTATGAAAATACAGGTCAAGTTAGTATGCTTTTGCTTTTTTCCACAGCACATCACCATATGTGCCTGCTCCTGGGCTTGTTACTCCCAGAATGGCGTTCCTGTGCATTCCTGCTTGAAATAACCCCTGATCCTATGGATCCTCTTCCATTTTGCACCCTGGAATCTGAACCCAGGTGTCCCAGTCCACCCCTCCAGCTGGCTTCCAAATTCTTCCCAAAGCCTCTCTAAGCAGACCCACCAAGTGTTTTAATAGGCGGGACTCTTCACCTGATGCTTTCCACTGCACAAAGCAAAGTAAGCGCATAGACCTGTGAACTGGCATGTGCTGAAGTGTCTCTAAAATAATTACATGCAACCATTTAACAGCCTGATAATCACTGTTTCAACACAAGGCTAATTGGATTATCATGTTAATAAGCCAATATGATAATACGGTTCTTATTACTTTGGATAATTTTAATTACTCATTAAAAGGCACAGGGCATTATTACCTTGGTCATGAACAGATGCGGCGATATGTCAACAGCTTTCGGTATTATTTTATGGTGACTTCATTAAGCAGTAAACATTTAAAATTTGCACAGGGGAACTCTGCAACGGTACTCAAAGCACCAGCACCAGAAGGTTTGGCATTTTGCAAACTGTTCCAGGATGACAGCTTCTGCCTCGGAGATGGAGTTAAAATTCACACAAAAAGTAAGGGGTGTCATAGAGATGTTGTGAGTTTTTGGTGAAAAATCAATGCGGCTTGTAATATCCTCCAGAAAAGGAGGTGGGGAAGCCAGTCGTTGCGACTATTTAATACTTTATCAATTCAATAGCCCATTGCCTGGCTATCATTTGATCATTAGCAAAACCACTGTTCATTATGAGAGGCAGGATTATTGTGGAAAGGGACCTAGAACAGCACAGTAACGGAGAGCCCTGCGGCATATCTCTTTTGTGCTCTATGCACCACCATGGGAGAGGGGCTGTGGCTCACTAGCAGAACATCTGCTTGGCATGCAGAAGGTCTGAGGTTCGGTCCTCCAAATCTCCAGTTAAAGGATCTGGGAGTAGATCCTTCTAAGCTGTTCCCTCTAAGCTGAGTTAGTGTGAGCTAGCTCACAGTTTTTTAGCCTCCAGCTCACACCTTTTTGTCTTAGCTCAGGAAGGATAGCTCCAGAGCAAACTAATTCATGCAGTAGCCAAACTGCTTGCTCAGAACTTTAATGCCAGTAGGTGACAAAGTAGAAGTTTTGCTCACAAGAATCCACAGCTTAGAGGGAGCATTGTGTGTGACTGACCCAAGGTCACGCCAGCAGCTATATGTAGAGGAGTGGGGAATCAAACCCAGTTCTCCCAGATTAGAGTCCACGCTCCTAACCACTACTCTAAACTGGCTTGGACATGCTCAGACGTTTCCACCGTACCAGAGTGGTGTGGACAGAGATGCTTTTCATACGGAATATTGGCAAATATCTCTTCAAGGAGTTAAAAAAAAATAGATCACCCATACGAATTGCACAGCACAAGCCAACATCTAGAGCCCTCCGCACATCAAAATGCAATTTTTCAAAACTGCTGGGGGGCCTCTCTTTCTCTCCTGCGCTCCAGATTGCACAGGCAATTTTTCATGCCACATTCAGATGGGATCTAGTCTGTGCGGAACGAGAGCCGGGGAAACCTCAGCATATTTCTTGCGATGAGTCCCGTTGCTGCAAAGGCCTTCTCCGGGGCCCTTGTTCTCCGGTACTTCATCATATCAGTAACGCTGAGGCTGCGTAATACTCAACCAGGCCCTGTCAGCTCTGATGAAGGACTGCGTAGCTCCAGTTGTAACGAGGCTGGCTCTTTTTGAACAAAAAACCAGTTGCTGGTGTTGTTGTAAAGCATGCCACCGCTTGTGTTACGCTCTGACAGTATGCTGTACCCAACGAGAGTGTGTGTTGGTTGAAATATATGGATTTCAGCCAGGGATATTCCTTTGGAAGTTTTGCTTGAAAAAACAAACACACGCTCCGCATAGGCTTTTGCTCTGGGGCTCAGTTCAGAGGCAAAGTGCCACACAATAAAGGCTGTTGCATGAACTCTCTTCTTGATTGGCACTGTCTGGCAAAGGCCCAGGGTTCTCTCTGTGTGTATATATGTGTGTGGTAGGGTATTCCCAGTTCTTACCTGGCTAGCAGCGTGGGGGACTGTGTGTGTGTCCCGGTCCCAGTCCTGGAGATCTTCCGAAGAGCCTTGTGTGTGCCAATGTGACCAGAGTGATGATGTCACCTAGAAGTGACGTCATTGTGCAGTGCACGTTGCAGGGATGCTCTATTGTATAAGGAAAAACTCTATGGTTGGCACACATGAGGCTCTTGGGGGCGGGGTTCCCCCTGCCAGCCAGTTCCAGGCCAGCGGATTGGAGGCCACTACAGCGGGCAACCCCCCGCCCCCCTGGGGGATCTGGCAGCCCTAGTGTGGTATTCATTGGTAATGAGTACCAGCGCCTGGAGAGGGGCTCTCCCAAGTCCTGAGGAGAGAATTGGTGGGATTTAGTGTTAGGGTTGCCAATATTCAGGTGGTGGCTGAAGATATCCCAGAACTGCAACTGGTCTCCATGCGACAGAGATCAGTTTACCTGGAGAAAATGGCTGCTTTGAAGTTGGTCTCTATGGCATTATACCCTCCCTTCCCCAAACCCCGCCCTCTCTGGGCTCCACCGCCAAAATCTCAGGAATTTTCCTGCCCAGAGCTGGCAACTCTGGTAGTGACACCTTGTTAAGAAAAACACAAATGATTAACTGGAAGGGCCTCTTGTCTCTTTTCGGCTGAAGGCAGTTTACCCTGTTCACAAGCAAACTCATGTACAAGTGGTGTATTGTGCACCCTCACTCTTTCTTTATATATGCATCGAGTACATTTCAATCCATGTGCAGCTGAACGTGTAATTTAAACCCCACATTTATCCAGGTACTTGTCCCCAGCATCATTTGTAAACCGCCCCAACCTGGATAACCCTGCCTAACTCCAACTTCTCAGATCTTGCAAGCTACGCAGGATCAGCTCTGGTTAGTATTTGGGTGGGAGGCCACCAAGGAAGTCCAGGGTCACTATGCAGAGGCAGGCAAGGGCAAACCACCTCTGTTTGTCTCTTGCCTTGAAAACCCTGTGGGGATGCCATAAGATGGCTGCGACTTGACAACACTATCAATCATTTGTAAAGCAAATGCATGTTGGCTCTTTCTTACAAACACAGTACAAACATACATGCAGGATGTATGTGCATTCACTGTAACATGTGGAGAGTGGTATGACAGAGGCACCATCGTCCTGGGAGTACATGACTGCCTCCCCTTGCAGGTTTTTGCAGTTCTTCAGAAACCTGCATAACCCATTAGACCAAAAACATTAGTGAAGACTTTTTTCATACTTTCTACTTCTTTGGGTCCATGAAGCTGCCTTATACTGAATCAGACCATCAGTCAATCAAGGTCAGTATTGTCTACTCAGACTGGCAGCAGCTCTCCAGGATCTGAGGCTGCAGTCTTTCACATCACCTCCTGCCTGGACCTATAACTGGAGATGCCAGGGATTGAACCTGGGGCCTTCTACATGCAAACTAGAGGCTCTTCCACAGAGCCACAGTCCCTCCAAGTTTACCTTAACCTTCAGCCAACACTGAACCTGCATACTCTGTTGTCTGTTTGTCTGTATGCTGGTTGTAATGGGGCAAAGACTTGGATCCTGCCCCTGCTCAACCTCAGCACTTAGAAGAACGGAACTCTGCATAGGATAGCACTGTTATTGACTAAAACAGGAAAATATTTTTATGTCAACTTGAGTTGCTTGCCATGAATATTATACATTTTATAGTCTTCTGTGAAGGGAACTGTTTGTGAACATTGTCTGTCTGTATGTCTGTCTGTCTGTCTGTCTGTCTGTCTGTCTGTCTGTCTATCTATCCATCCATCCATCCATCCACCCATCTTCATCCATCTTCATCTTCATCTTGCCTTCCTCTGGGCATAGAGCAGCGGGCACTGGGGAAATGGGAATGGGGTAGCTGTGAATTTCCTGCACTGTGCAGGGGGTTGGACTAGATGACGATTGAGGTACCTTCCAGTGTGATCTCTCTCTCTCTCTCTCTGTGCATGTGTGTGTGTGTGTGTGTGTGTGCGTGTGCGTGTGCGTGTCCCTGCTGTTGGTGTCATTGCTTCTTTGGTTGGTACTTCTCCAAGAGCTAGGGGAATCCATTTCTGATTTGTACCTGAACTAGAACGCCCCATGCTCAGAGGAAGTATACCTTTGAAAGTCAGATTCTGGGAATAAGCAACAGAGAGAGCATCTCTCTGCTGTGCTTTCTGAAGACATCTGAAGACATCAGTCAACCCCTTTTAGGCATAGTCGTGTCTAGACAGAAACTTGGGTTATTCTTCAAGTAGCCCATTGGCTATGTAGAGTTTTCACTGTTTCCATTGCAGGATTCTTATGCATGGCAGACACTTGTTTTCCCAGTTAAGTGCTTAGGGGCTCTTCTAGGAAAAGGTGGCAACCTTCATGACAGATTGATATGGAACTCTTACAGTAGGGTAAGCTCTGTATCAAGGAATGATGTGGGATGGGCTAAGGGCCAGGCTACTTTTAATAACAACTCTACCCTTTCTGAGCAGCTGATGTGGGAAGTAATCATGCCACCCATTTTTCTTGGCTATTTCCTGGATACAGATGTTTCCATTGCAGCACAGAACTGACAACAAAGACATCATTGATCTTAATTGGCTATCGCTGCAGATGCAATGCCTCAAATAATGCCAGTGAGATCCATTTTGAAGCGGGCTGTATCGCATGAGCACACTATTTGCATCTTAACTCTCGCTTTTAGCATAATTCACAGCTTTTATGTCTCAGAACGCCTTGGATCCCCTTTTTTTTCCAAGGCACTTTCTCGATGTCCTGACTTCATTGGGCTCTGCAGCCTCCCCATTTGTTACCACACCGACTGAGTTTTTAAGATTGTCGCTCCGAAACTGATGGCATTAGTCTTGTTGATCGCTCAACGTTGTTTTCTATTGAAAGTAAAATTGGACTTCAGGAGAGAAGAATGGGGCAGTAGGGAGGTGAAGGCGTGTTCAAGTAGACCTGATTCTGGGGCTCAGGTGAGATCTTTGCCTGGTTTTGTGTCACAACCCTGGTCCTCCTTGGTGGTCTCCCATCCAAGCACTAACCAGGGCCAAACTTGCTTAGCTTCGGCAATCTGATGAAACTGGGCTAGCCAGGTGTGGGCAGACATAATTTATTTTATTTTATTTGTTTAATTTATATCCCACCCTCCCTGCCAGGCAGGCTCAGGGCAGCCTACAGAATATTTATATTTATAAACAACAAGATATGTTAAAAGCACAAATTACAATAAAACCACAGCATAAAAACATAAGTGCTAGTAATCATAGATGTTAGTAAAGGATGGTGGCGTTCTCTCGCATTCAGTAGGATCGATGGCCACGGTAGTCTGCGTTCAGCCAGGCTATTGATTATCAGGTTGGTTCTAATATCGGGGCCAGGGCCACGATATTAAGAGGCGGCACCCTAATCGAAGGCCTGGTGGAAGAGCTCCCTTTTACAGTCCCCGTGGAACTGTAAAAGATCCCACAGGGCCCTGATGTCATCTGGGAGCTCACTCCACAAGTAAGGGGCCACTACAGAAAAGGGCCTGGCCCTCGTCACGGCTAGCCTGGCTTCTTTAGGGCCTGGTAGGGCCAAACGGTTTTGGGACCCCAATTTTAGTGCTCTCTGGGGAACATGTGGGGAAAGGCAGTCCCTCAGGTAGATGGGTCCCTGACTATGTAGGGCATAATATACAGGTCACTCATTTTATTTATTTATTTATTTACTTCATTTATGCCCCAGCTGCCTCCTCAATGGCAAACCACAGCAGCTGATGTCATTCTCCTCTCCTCTGTTTTATCCTCACAACAACCCCGTGAGGTGGGTTTGGCTGAGCCTGTATGACTGGCCCAAGGGCACTTTGGCAAGCCTCCATGACAACGAGGGGATTTAAACCTGCGTCTCCCAGATCCTATCCAACACTCTATTACACTTTAGCCCTCACTGGTCAGAAAGAAAGCTAGTTCAGAGAAAGTGTGACCTGTGCGTTTTGTAAGTTCATATGCTGAGTAGTGCCTGAGTGTTCCACAGGAAAGAGGCCGGCAATGCGGCTCAGATGTAGCAGAGCACATGCTTGCACACAGAAGAACCCAGCTCCAATTCCCACAATCACTAGTTAAAGGAGTCGGGAGTAGGTGATGTGAAATGATAGTTAGTGGTTAGGTGTGATGGGGTGGAGTTGAAGAAGTGTTATGTCGGCTGACCGCCACGGGGCATCAGCAACATACAGCCAGAGCTTGACTCCTTGAGACAATAGGAGTCAAGGATCCTAGACCACCACTAGCCCTCCAATAAGAACTCTGGTGGGAAATTCAAACCCGCCAATAGGACTCGTGGGTGTGTCCTAGGGATTGTATATAGTTGGCCATCTTGGCCAGTACTGCATGCATGTTGTGTACTCAATAAAGAATGCTTATCGCTACATCGTAGTCTGGACTCTTCACGCAACGAACCCAGTACACAATAAGAAGTAAGTCAGAACTTTGTTATCACACATGGTTATAATGGGTGAAAGAGCTATAAGGGGAAATATATATTGTGGTTACATTAAAATGTCTAAGCTGGTTGGCAAGGTCCAACACATGTTCCATATAAGCAAGCTGGCCTCTCCCCCCCCCCCCGGATTTGCTTGAGAAACAGGTTTGTTTACAACACTTATTCCGTGTCCTGGGGGTGAAAATTGCTGTCAAACTGCGGCTGACTTGTGGTGACACAGTAGGGTTTTCAAGAGAAGAGATGGACAGAGGTGGCTTTCCATTGCCTGCCTCTGCAAAGCCACCCTGGGCTTCTTTGGTAGTCTCCCATTCAATTACTAACTGGGGCCCACCCTGCTTAGCTTCTGAGATCTGATAAGGTTGGGCTAGCTTGGGCCACCCAGGTCAGGGCATTCCATATCCTACAGAGCAAGAAATCATTCTCTAACATGCTGTGCTGTAAGAACAAAGTTTGGTCAAGTGGCACCTTTGAGACCGACAAAGTTGTATTCAAAGTGTAAACTTTCATGTGCAAAGCACACTTCTTCAGACAAAACTGGAATAAAATCCCAAAGGCTAGTTACGGGGTGGGGGGGAATGATGAAAAACCTGGCAGTGATTGGCTGAGCTGCTCCAGTTTAACTGAAAGGCCAGGCAAGGAGGAGGCTGCTATTGGCTGAGAAGTGATTGTACAGGGAGATGGAGATATAGAAGGTTCAGGGAATGAAGAAAAGAGACCAACTTAAAATAAGGATAGAAAGAAGAAGAAGAGGAGGAGGAGGAGGAGAAGGAGGAGGAGATTGGATTTATACCTCACCCTTCACTACCCAATGGAGTCTCAGAGCGGCTTACAATCTCCTTTCCCTTCCTCTCCCCACAACAGACACTCTGTGAGGTAGGAGGGGCTGAGAGAGCTCTCTCAAGAACTGCTCTTGAGAGAACATCTCTGAAAGAACTTATGACTGACCCAAGGTCACACCAGCAGCTGCATGTGGAGGAGTGGGGAATCAATCCCAGTTATCCCAGATTAGAGTCTGTGCTCCTGACCACTACACAAAAGGTCTAGCAATGGAGGAAAACAGAAGGTCTAGCAACGGAGGATGGTCCAGAGGTAGGAGAACTTCCCTCCATTCCAGAGGGAAGTTATTGAAATTATATGGAAAAGTGGGAGAGATTGGGCAGTTCTGAGAAGTTCGTACTACCTGGAGCTTCAGAAGTGACACAGAGAAAGCCAAATCTTTGTCAAGATGCCTCTAGTTATACTGTGATGCATTATATTCCAGATGACACTTTTATATGCTGGGTGACTGGAAGTGGAATAAGGTCTCTGTGCACTGGCTTCTATATGCCCATCAATTAATCGCATATGGATGTGCAGAGTCCCTTCTCAGTGCCATGGGTTAAGCTAGATGACCTTCTGGTCCTACATTTTAGGCAGATGTGATTGATGGAAAACATGCTGTCCCTTAACCCAGTTCATTGTATTAAATCTGGTTCATTACATCTGGTTGCACCCGTCACATTTTGTTAGAGCTCCGAACAACGATTTGTCTTTGTGGCATTTCACTAGAAGAAACCTGTTACTCATTTAAAGGAAGACAGAAAAGGAAAAGAAAGACCCTGAGCAGTAACAGAAAGGATGATGTATGAAAAATGTCAGGATGCTCTGCTCACTTTCAAATGAAAATGCCAATAGGTACTCCTCACTTCTCATAGTGGAGAGGAATGTTGTGTTGAGGGATTCTGAAGCCAGGTCCTTTTCCTGGGACCCCTCCCAGGACCTGCCCCCCAGAAGCCCTCAACATGATGCAAGGGCATCTCTTCTGCGATTGGTTTTCTTTAGAAGGAGGGCATCTGGTGTCTTTATAAGATTTATTTATTTGTGTGTGTGCATAGCACACAGGTGGAGTCAAAGAGGCATCAGATTCCCCAGATTGATGAAAGAGACACTTTAGTCCAATGAGCTTTAATATTAGCCAGCTCATAGGTGTCTCTTTTTACCTCCATCTATTCTACTAGGCTTTCTTTTTGCCCACTGGTGGTAAGTAACACCCCCCCCCCCCGGCCTCCAGCCTCAGTCCCCACCAATGCGCCCTCCAAGCTGTGGAGTCTTGTGAGCAAAAATTCTCCTTTGGGAGCTACTGGCATTAAAGCTGTGAGTGAGCGATTTGGCTACTGCATGAATTAGTTTGCTCTGGAGCCATCCTTCCTGAGCTAAGACAAAAAGGTGTGAGCCGGAGGCTAAGAAACTGTGAGCTAGCTCACACTAACTCAGCTTAGAGGGAACACAGGTCCCCACTCCACGGGGCCCGCAAGGCAGAGATGCTCTGCCAGGCTTTTGGTTGAGAATAGCGATGGTTCCATCTGGGCAGACACCCTTCCCATTCTCTGTAGTTGACATTTATTTTGCCCTCCTCCCCCCCATCCATGAATTAGCCCGCAGTGGGAGTTGGAACAGAGGATCAGTTATTTGCCATCTGATTGGCTTTAATGTTGTCCTAATGTTTTAACTGATTCTATCTTGTTTTATTTGTTTATTTTTAATTGATTTTATTGATTTTTACCCCGCCCATTCCGGCCTTGGCTGGCCTTGGGCAGTTCACAATTATTTATTTAATTAATTAATTTCTAAGCCGCTCTACCCGCATTTGCAGGCTCAGAGCGGTGTACAAGACCTGGCGCACCAGGATTCAATAAGCATAATAAATATTTAAAACAATATAAAACATTTCATTAAAAAACAAACAAGATAAAACTTACAATTCATTAAAACATGCATCACATTTAAAACAACGTTAAAATGACAATATTAAAGTGGCTGTATATTACCCAGAGCCCTGCACTAGCAGGGGTATATATATATATATATATAAAACAAACTAATTGAAGAGATGGAGAGAAGACAGTCAGAAAATGGCCTCTTTAGTGATGCTTTAGGAATCCCTCCCATATCTCCATGGTCTCTACCATAGAGATTATGGAAAATTCCTAGAATGTCTCTGAGAAGTAACATCACATCCTTCCCAAACGTCACCATCCCCAGGCACCACCCTCAAAATCTGCTAGCATTTGCCCAGGAATTGTCAGCAACCTTACCTTCTGTTCAGTCAAAGACCACTAATCTATCAAGGTCAATACTGTCTGCTCTGACAAGCAATATCTGGATCTTGGGTAGAGGTTTTCATGTCACCTGCTACCTGATCATTCTATCCAGAGATTCTGGGGACTGAACCTGGAACCTTTTGCATGCAGTGCAGATGCTCTGCCATTGAGCCACAGCTCCTCCATCTGTTCCATGCTTCTGTTTCTCCACATGTACTCACAATACCTGACTCCTCCCTTATGCTATTAGTTACCTCCTCCAAGTTCTAATAGGTGATGAGACAAAGCTACCAAAAGATAACAAGTTGGTGCTAGAGAAATTAAAAAAAACACATTCACAGTCTTAAAAAGAAATCCTGTTGACAAAAATCCTTTGTCACTTAAGGCGAAGACATAGGCCTTTCATAGGTATCAGGAAACCACAAGTCTTCCAAATTAGCATGTTGACGGTAGAAAAATCAATGAAATCAGAAATCTGCAGGTAACATTTTAAGAATCTCACCAACTGAAATGTTATTTCCCCTCTTATTTCTTTAAAAAGTCTCCCTCATCTCTTTCTTCCTCCGCATCTGGTTATAGATATGCAAGGAAATTGTGAACAAAAACTAACATCTTTAAAGAGATGGTTTCTTGCATTGTTTTTTCTCTGTTCTCTCTCTGAGGGATACATGAAACAGCCACGGCCAACTTTGCATTGCAACTAATCTTTTGAAATAAAACACAATCTACCAAAATAAGACAACTTGCTTCCCCACTGAAAATTGTTTGTCTTCATACATTAGGAAGGAAATTAAGAAGACTGATTCTATATTGTGCTCACACTACAGAAAACAACTAAAACCGTTCATCAAGGGGATGAGAATCTCCAACTAAATGGAACAGATGTTGAACGAGGACAGAGAAGTGAAAATTGATAGAAGCTGTAGATCACTGAATGAGCATACGGTTTAGGTTACCACGTGCAACCAATCTCTAACCGTAGCCCATACTCCCCTCCCCTCCAAATGTTGAATGCCTAAAGGATAAATAAGGAGGCTACTGAGGTTCCTTCTAGAGGCTTCCAACTCTGTGGGAGATTTGACAGAAGAACCTTAGTTTAGTGGTAGACCACATTCCCTAATGAAGACAGTTCCAGGTCCAGTCTCCAGCATCTTCAGTTAAAGGATCTCAAGTAGCAGGAAAGACCTCCATTTGAAAATCTGCAGGACTCCTGCTAGTTAGCTTAGACCTTGAGCCGGCTATGCTGGCTAGGCGGGATAGAAATAGAAATAAATCAATAAATAAATTAGAGAGACCTGGTTTAGATGGTTCATTGGTCCAGTATAAGACAAGTGGTGTTCAGTGCCCATTTGACCTGGTCTCTTCCTTGTCACCTATTCTTTCAAGCTGGAAAGCTGGCCTCAAAGCAGGCCCTTTGCAGGCTACCCTGACTGAAATAATCAAGCACAAGGAGAAAATCTAAAGAGCCAGAATGGTGTAGGGCAGGGGTGTCGAACTCATTTGTTATAGAGGGCCGGATTTGACATAAATCGGACTTTGTCAGGCCAGGTCGAGTGTGCCATAAAATGTATTGCCAGGTAGTGGAGATATAAACTTTATAAAGGACACAAACACAAAGATTTTTTTTTTACTTAAAATAAAAACATGCCTGAAACATTAGCATTCTTGCAATATTTTGTTTATTTAACAGTCTCTGATGACTGACACTTCTTGCTCTGAATTATTGCATCAAAATGTCTGTGCTGTAGCCATCTGGGAGGGGGAGGGGGAGGAGTCTCAGCCCGGTGCAGGGAGCAGAAGCTTGCCTATCTATCTCTCCTGAGTGATTGAGAGAGTTTAGAAAAGCAAGCTATGATGCAGCAGCAGCAGCAGCAGAACTGGAAAAAGAAGCAGGAGGCAGCCAGTCCCTTGCGGGCCTGATAGAAGTCCTCTGGGGGCCTGATCTGGCCCCCGGGCCACATGTTTGACACCACTGGTGTAGTGGATAAGAGTGGTGGACTCTGATCTGGAGAATCGGGTTTGGTTCTCCACTCCTTCTCCACCTGAAGTCTGCTGGATGACCTTGAGCCAGTCCCGGTTCTCTCAGAACTCCTCAGTCCCACCTACCTCACAAGGTGCCTGCTGTGAGGAGAGGAAGGGAAGGCGATTGTAAGCTGCTTTGAAACTTCTCCGGGTAGGAAAAGCATGGTCTTGAAACCAACTCTTCTTCTTCTACTGCTGTCAACTGTTTGCATAGGCTCTGGTCCTTCATTTGTTTTGATTTTACCTTGCTCTTCCTCCAAAGAGCTCAGGAGGGCTCAGCCCAGGGGGTTGGTTTATCTGAAAGTGAATGACTGGTCCTAACAAATTTCATGGAGGGAAGTATGGTATATAGCCCAGTCTCCTCAGATCTTGGAAGCTAAGCAGGGTCAGCACTTGAATGAGAAACCACCAAAGAAGAGTTTGCAGAGGAAGGCAATGACAAATTTCCTCTGATTAATCACTTGCCTAGAAAACCACCTGCTGGGGTTGCCTTAGGTCAGCTGCAACTTGATGTCACTTTTCACTCACACAGTGAATTTCATGGTGCAAGTGGGGGTTTGAACTTGGGTCTTCTCAAGCCTAGTGCAACACTCTAACCACTGCACCACACTTCATTTAAGACTTGCATCTATAATAACAAAAGGATGTGTCTGTCTGTCAGTCTGTGGCAACCATAGCTCATGAGAAAATAAAGCTAGTAGTTTCAAATTTTCCCATCAGCTTCAGGGGGATTATGGGAGTTGCAGTACCAAAAACACTCAGAAAATCCTGGCCCACATTAGCTCCAGAACATCCATTAGAAGATCTCTGCTGGATCAGACCAATGGTCCATCTAGTCCAGCTTCCTGTCTCACACAATGGCCAACCAGTTGAAGGGCCAACAACAGGGCACATGAACCAGCTGACAAACTAAAGTTCATCACAAATTTTGTTAGGTTCTTGGTTCATGAAGCAATGTTCATGAACTGAAGAAACACCATGAACTTTCACAAATTTTGATGGTTTGTTGTGGTTTGTGAACAACAGAAAGCAGGGGTTTAAACATTAAATGGCTCACAAACCGATACGAACCAAGTCGGTTCGCAAATCAGCCTCCTGGTTCATATCAGTTCATGTTTTGTGCCCATCCCCACTAAGGACCCTTCCCTTTGCCTGCCAATCCTACCTTACAACTGAATGGCTGAACTGTCTGAGACTGAGAATGAAAGAGATCTTGATGTTCTAGAGCAGAGGTGTTGAACTCATTTGTTATGAGGGCTGGATCTGACATAAATGTCACTTGGCCGGGCCGGGCCATGTGTGCCATAAAATGTAATTCCAGGTACAGCAGATATAAACTTTATAAAGGACACAGCAGACACAATTAACAATATTATTTTTTACTCAAAATACAAACAAAAGCAATTGGTTCCAAGGAGTGAAAGCAGTTGATTTACTGGGGAGCCCACAAAAGTCCCAATAAGTGTATGTAATCATATGCAAGACTAGGTTTTTCCAAGGGATACCAAGCCCCAGAGAGGCCAGGCTGGTGACCACCAGGAACAGGGCCTTCTCGGTGGCGGCTCCCCACTGGTGGAATGAGCTCCCAGAGAACATCAGGGCCCTGCGGGACCTTTTGCAGTTCCGCAGGGCCTGCAAAGTGGAGCTCTTCCGCCAGGCCTTTGGAGCTGCCACGGGGGGGAATGGCCACTAGTAAGCAACTGGCTGAACTAGTGGCCCGGTACATCTGCGGATGGAAGCCTCTGGCCGGGGATATGTAGGATGCTGCTCCTGGTGTGGATTTTGCACTGCTGCCATCTTTTGTAGTTTTACTGTATATGGATTTATTTTAACCTTTGTATGTGCTGATTTTAAATGCTGTTAGCTGCCTAGAGCCAGCCTGTGCTGGCTAGGCGGGATACAAGTTGAAATAAATAAATAAATAAATAAATAGGGGGGGGGGAACCTTATATTTCCATACATACCAGTTGCTCGTGGGTCAGGTAAGAGCCCTGGATGGGCCGGTTCTGGCCCCCCGTCATTACGGTTGATACCCCTGTTCTAGGGGAAACCTTGATGAAAATATCGACCCATTGTGTGGCTGTGGTAAAAGAGGAAAACTAGGAACTGAAAATGAAACAGCCATTCTTGTAATGCCCGTGTGTAAAGCTATGATGAAGCCTCATTTGGAAAACTGTGTGCAGTTTTGGTCACTGTAGCTCAAAAAGGATATTGCAGAGCTGAGAAAATTAGGGAAAAGCAGGGAAACCCAGGGAAAATTAGGGAAAAGTAGGAAAAAATTAGGGAAACCAAGGGGTTGGAGTACCTTTCCTGTGAGGAAAGGCTGGACAGTCTTGGACTTTTCAATCTCAAAAAAAAAAAATGCCTAAGGAGAGACATGGTAAAAGTTTATAAAATTATGCATGGGGTGGAGACAGCTTTTTCTCTGTCTCTCATAACACTAGAACTCATGGGAACTCAATGAAATTGTTGGGAAGTAGGTTCAAAATAGACAAATGGAAATACTTCTTTACCCAACAAAGTAATCAAACTATGGAATTCACTACAAGTGAAGGTCATGATGGCCAGAAGCATAGATAGCTTTAGAAGGGGGTTATAGAGATTCACTTAGGAGAGATCCTTCAGTGGCTGCTAGCCACAATGACTGAAGGACGCCCCATCTACATCTCTGAAACTACCTCCATCTACAGATGCAGCAAACTTCTGAATGCCAGTGCTAGGAAGCAGGGGCAGGAGAGGACCTTGGCCTCTATGCTTTTTTTCTTTTGGCCCTCCAGGACAACTGGGTGGCTGCCATTGATGAAGGATTAGATGGCCCACTGGTCTGATCCAGCAGGCTTTTCTTATGTTCTTATTCCCTCTTCCCTGACCTGTGCACCATTTGCTACAACGCCTCTTGCAGTATGGTCTTGTGCGACATTGATTTCAATGGGCTTAAACTGAAGTAACTCTCTATAGAATAGCAAAACTTGAGTCCAGTCACACCAACAAGGCCAACAAGGTTTCTAGGGTATAAGCTTTCAAGACTCAAAGGGAAGAGAGCTTTGATTCTTGACAAAGGGAGCTTTGATTCTTGAAAGCTTAACTAGATTCTAATCTTGCTCTTCCACTGCAAACCAACACTGCAACCCACCTGAAACTATCTGTGCACTATGAAATCTACTTTGGGTCTCCCCCTAGGCAACTTAAACACAATAAGTAAGTTCAGTTTGAAGTTTATTTCAATACAAGAGCAGTAATAAGGATAAGGATAAAAAATAATAAAATAAAATAAAAATATAGAATAAAATATAGGATGGAGTGCTGATTATGAGGGGTTGGAGACAGGGAGGTTATTATTAAGGCCGATGCTGCATTGGCTTTTCCCTCGGTTGTTTTAGCAAACCCATGATGGAACAGAAATTCCCCTCTGCATTGCATGCTGCTTTCACTTTCTTTGACCATTGGATTTTATGGTACCCTTCGCATTGCATGCTGCTTTTACTTTCTTTGACCATCAGGTTTTTATGGTACCTTCTGCATAGATTCATGCACATTTTATGGGCATTCAGGGGTGACTTTGCAGTCAGTATGGTGTTGGCCCGGGGTATCTGAATGTGGTTTTGAGCTGCACCTTTTCCTCAGTGTTGAGAAAATGTGGGGTGAATGCCAGATACAGAACCAGACTAAGACTCGGTCAGCCGCTTGCGTATCCCACATGCCTGAAGGCAAAATTTAGCTACTCTATTTGTTATCTCCTGGGAGGGATCTGCAAGAAAGAGGGAGACAAAGTTGTTCAGATCTTCCTGGTAGAGTTGATAGGACTGGGGCTATCTACTGAGATCAAATGTCGTTGTAGAGTGGGCAGTGCAGCAGAACATGGTCGACAGACTCTACTTTCCCTGCATGGCATGGGCAGTGCTGTTGAGTGAGTGGGATGCGATGGTCTCTCCCTTCCAGGAGGGCTGAAGGTAAAATGTTAAAGCGTGCAAGCATAATGGTTCTCCAGTATTTGGGATCTGAGATAATCTGCTGGTCAGAAGCATTTGGTATGTTGCAGAATAATTGGATATTTCTGTACCTGTGCCCTATCTAGGGTTGCCAGGCTCCAGGTGGGCCTGGGGATCTCCTGCTTTTACAACTGATCTCCAGCTGACAAAGATCAGCTCCCCTGGAGAAAATGGCTGCTCTGAAGGGTGGACTTTATGGCACTGTACCATGTTGAGGCCCCTCCCCAAACCCTGCCCTCTCCTGGCTCCACTCCCAAAATCTCCAGGTATTTCCCAACCCAGACCTGGCAACCCTACCCCTATCTGATTGTAGGGTGTGATCCCAGAGCTGCTGTTCATTGTTTCTTGGTACCCAAGACACAGTAGGAGTTGAGGGGAGAGGCTGTGCTCCTGGAGTTTCCCCTCAATTACTCTTTGCCAGGTTGAATGGTGGCTATTGGCAGAAATCAGGGGTGCTAGGCCCACTGGATTGAAGGTGAGTTTTAGCCAGTAGTTAGATGCGAGTAGCCACATGTGAGTAGTCTCCAAGGGGATCAGCCCAGTCTCTGATCTAATGTCTGCGCCAAAACGGACAGTTTCCCCTTTTTGTTTATGTACAATGAGCGGGTGTCATGCTCTACTACGGTGGTTTCTGACAGGATGTCTCAAAGAAAGCTAAAACCAGGAGCGAATGTATTTCCTAACACAACCCAGCTAAGCTTCTTCTAAATATCTGATGGAAGCAGTTTAGCCCCTCACTGTTTGTTATGCTGGTGGGGAGACCCGGGCACGATGCCTTCGGAACTGTTATCCCGACTTCTCACCCAGCTTCAGCTAAGTCGGAGAGATTTCCTTCTAGCAGTCTGAGCACCGAATGCTGCCACCCTGTATTTCAACACCGTACAAAGCCCTGCATATTTGATATCTTGTAGGCTCGTGCTAGGCTTCAAAGGGAGATTACATTTGCAGGGCAGGTTGTCGATAAAACATAAAATATGAATGGAATAGTAATTTTATGGCTGCTACTGTAGATGAATTTGTCACAGGTCTTCCTGTAGGTGGGTAAAGTGGGGGGGACACACTTTTTTTGGTTTTCTTTTCTTACAAAACTCTTCTCCCCCCCCCCACCCCCCAGCTGAGCCAAGGAAAAATCTTAAAAATTATGAAAATGGTGAAGAACAAAGAATTGAGCGTTGATGAAGCCTTGAATTTGGCTGAAATAGAGAGAAACGTGGAAGAAAAAGAGGAGAAGCCGTGGCCAAATTTGGAGGTAAGGATACCCCCTCTTTTCTTATGCAACAATTTTACTAAAATGGTATAGGTGAAGCATCTGAAGCATGCAAAAAGTCCTACCTACCTGTTTACCTATTTACCCAACAGTGGTATGAGTGTGTGTTAAGGGCCCTCAAGTAACTTATGGTGATCCTCTGAATTAATGACTTCCAAAATGTCCTATCGTTGAAAGCCTTGCTCAGGCCTTGCAAACGGAGGGCCATGGCTTCCTTGATTGAGTCCATCCATCTCACATTGAGTCTTCCTCTTTTCCTGCTGCCTTCAACTTTTCCTAGCATTATTGTCTTTTCCAGTGACTCTTGTCTTCTCATAATGTGACCAAAGTACAATAGCCTCAGTTTAATCATTTTAGCTTCTGGGGAGAGTTCAGGCTTGACTCAATCTAGGACCCACTTATTTGTCTTTTTGACAATCCATGATATCCCTAAAACTTTACTCCAGAACCACATTTCAAAAAGTTAGCATCCATGTTCCTCCTCCTTCAGTATTCTGTTGCATTCTTGTGCAGTTAAAAAGAAGAAGAAGGGAGGGGGGGGACGTGCATAGGCAAAACGAAGGTGAAGAAACAAATTGGTGCAGAGGGAAATGGAATCTTTAATAGTTATTCAACCCCCACATGTTTTGTGTGCAGCTTTGTCAGAGGGAATCTAATTAAATGGTAAAAATAGAAGATATTTGATACATAGTTTTAAAAACTGATAAAACACAGGATGTTTTCACAGAGCATGCACAGAGTGTAATTCACTCTCAGCCGCCCTGAGCCTGTTCGCGGGGAGGGCGGGGTATAAATTGGAAAAATAAATAAATAAATAAATAAGTTGTTGTTATTAAGAAAACCAAAGCAACATTAACAATGTGTAGCCAAGAGTCAGAATCCGGGGGCTGACATGTGAGAATGCCTACTTAATTCTCTTGAGAAGTCAGTGTGGTCCCCTGGAACAGGATCAAGTTTCATACCCACCCCGACTTCTGGCAAGACTTGCGATGATGGCGGACGCTCTCCTCCGCAACTGCGGGGAGCGCGATCCGTACCCAGCGGGAAGAAGGGGCTCTGGACTGGTGCCGAGCCCCCAGAGACCCCAGTGAGGGGGCTCTGCCTGGGGTGGCACGAAGGGGATCTCTCCCTACGGTGGCGATCGAGGGATTGAGATCCCTTTTCATCACCCCCATAGGTTCCCCCGCCGTGGGAGCCATATGGCTGAAAGCGCAAATCCGTGAAGCAGCAGAGAGTGCGAAGCAATGAGGCTGGAACTGACAGTTACGCATGGAGAAAACGTGAGTCTGAAGTAAGAAAAGCAGAACAAAGTGGGAAGACGGCGGGAGGAGTGAAACCCACCCCCCCCTCTCCGGGACTAGCGTACTTACGAGACTCTTTATGTGGCGTTACTGCAGAAACAAAAGCCCATCCGCCTTGCTAGATGGCAGCATCGCTCACTTGGAGACATAAACCTTAGAAGGACATAAGTGCTGTTTGAAAATTTGCTCCTTTCGTTCATCTTATCTATCTATAAACAAAGAGCGTAGCCTCAACAATGATGGGGAAACCGAACCCTTCCCCCAAACTAGGAAGTACAGCTCCGAGTTCAAAGGTTGATACCACGGAGATGAGTGCGGTGTTCTCCTCGTTATTGCGACCTCTAGTGGACCAAATGACAGCTCTCAACGTTAAGATGGACAAAATGCAGCTAGAACTAAAAGAGTCGAATAAATCCACAGAGAAGCTGCAGCGAGAACTTCTGGAAGTAAAAACTTCAGTAAAAAACCAAGACGTAAGACTACAAAAGGCAGAGAAGGAAAAGGCCTTCCACCACGATCAGCTTTTGAAATTACAAATGGAAAGATCGAATTTTTTCCTAAGACTTCAGAATGTGCCAGAAAATACAGGAGAAGACCTTAAAAATGTGCTAAGTGAAGCACTTGAACCAGTGACAGGCATGAAAGCAGCGGATATAAAAAGCGATATGGATATGGTTTACAGAACCTATCCAGATTACACTAAAAAGAAAAGCCTGCCTGGTGAAATTATGATAAGGTTCTCCAAAAAATCTACAAGAGACGTGGTGCTTAGGACCACAAACAAAGCAGCTCTGAAGATCCTGGGAGAAGAAGTAAAAGTGATGAAGGATATCCCATTTGAAATAAGGAAAAGAAGGAAAGCCTATGGAAAATTGACATCTTGGCTCCAGTCTAAGTCTATCATCTATCGTTGGAATACTCCGGAAGGACTATGCTTCAGCATCAAAGATAAGAAGTATAAGATTGACTCTGTTCAACAAGCGAAAAAATTTCTGGAAAAAAGCAAAGAGCAGAAAACTGGGAGAGACTCAGATGGTTCACTGGCCTCGCAAGAAAGCATGTATGGATTTGATAGCTCAAAGAGCGAAGAAGAAGAAGTGTCTGACTCGGAGCTCCAAAAGTAGTTGAGACTGTTAAGACAAGAAGAGGACGAAAGAAGAAATAGTGATTAAACTGTTTTATTAAGCATTGCACTTATGTATTACAAATTGTTTAATTAACCGTATTTCTCTAGGTGGGCGTATCTGCCAAATAGTTTTGATATTTTTTATAGTAGCAGTAACAAAGTAATTGAAATTTATCCAAGGTTCTAAATGCTTCATAAGTATATTATGTAATAAGGTAGTATTAAGCAAATGATAAAGTACTCTCTGTATAAGGTATATGTAGCTTAGATTGTAGCGTTATAGTTGTAGTTATAGGGAAAAATCAATAAAAATTTAATAAATAAAAAAAAAAGTTTCATACCCACCCCAATGGTATCCCCAAGTACATCCCTTTGATTTCCCCTATGGCCGCCAAGTGAATGCTTACCAATGGGGAAAAGTAACTAGGGCCATGGCTCAGTGGTAGAGCCTCTGCTTAGCATGCAGAAGGTCCCAGGTTCAATCCCAGGCATCTCCATTTAAAAAGGACCAGGCAGTAGGTGAAAAACCTCAACCTGAGACCCTGGATAGCGGCTGCCGATGTTAGACAATACTGGCCTTGATGCACCACTGATCTGATTCAGTATAACGCAGCTTCAACTAGTAGCACTTAGAAACACTACTGTAAAATTGACCCTCCCTAACTTTGGGGGAGGCAGTGCAGCAGACTGTGTGTATGGAGGGGGTGCCATGTGTCCCAGTCTATGAGCTCTCAAAGATGCCCTGCAGCCCCAGGGGATCCTTGCAATATACAAGCCTTCCCATCAATGACAGGTATTTTGCAAGCCCCCCTTCACTGAATTCCATTTTCAAGGTTTCACTAGTTTCCTGTGTGACCATAAAAATCGACCCAGTGATGAGACTTTGCAGATGAAAGGATGGAACCCTGCTTGTTAAAAAGTTCTCAATAAGCAGCTCTTACATTTTGTCCACACATGGATGGCCCAGGCTAGACAGAGCTCATCAGATCTTAGAAACTAAGCAGTATCGGCCCTGACCAGTACTTGGATGGGAGCCCACCAAGGAAGTCCAGGGTTGCTGTGCGAAGGCAGGCAATGACAAACCACCTTTGTTTCTTGCCTTGAATACCCTACAGCAGGGGTGGCCAAGACATGAACAAATGTTACACACACGATTTTATTGGAAAATATGCAAATGATATTTTTTTGTCTAAGAGAAAGAGAAATAGAGAGGTAGAAAGAATGAAAGAGGTAGAAAGAAAGAAAGAAAAAGAGAGAGAGAAACAAAGAAAATAAATATATGGGAGGGAGGGAGAAAAAGCATGCCTCCCCTTTGGTTCCCCAGCTGCCCTGCAGGGAGCCGCACAATATATGTGAAAGAGACACATGTGGCTCCCGAGCCACAGTTTGGCCACCCCTGCCCTACAGGATCACCATACGTTGGCTGCAACTTGATGGCACTCTCCACTTCTGAATTTTATGGGGCAAACTAAAAAGGTTGTAGTCTGTGACCCAGATGAAAGAAGGCTGAACTTGTGCTTCACCCTAGATACTAAGTTACCAGAGGCAGAAAGAAAGTACATCCCCAAAGTCAGTGACACGGGCAGTGGAACCCTAACTAGTTACAACTTTCTAAGACCATTGACTTCAGCTGACTTTGGGCCAAACTGCACATTACATTTTTAACACAGTGTCTGGATTCCCGGGATCTAACTTGCTTTCCCCACTTCAAACAGCGGCTCTGGAGAGAGGCATTTATAAGTCCCCAGGAGCCCCTCCTCTGGGCTTCGGACAAGCAGTATTTTCCTGAGCCAAAACAGTCAAGGAGAAGTAATTGCTGATATTTGGAGCTTCTTGTGGTGTACAGTTCTAAAGATAGACAAATTACTCCCCTTCAGCCATTTTGGTTTGGGAAAAGGTTGTGGCAGCAGGAGCCCCTCCTCCCCACAGGCCATCATCCCAAGCCCTGTTTCCATTTAATTTTCATCCTTTTCCCTCCAAGTCCGGGAAAAAGTTTCGCTTCCTAAAATTCTCTTTGTGCTAGGGGATGACACACCGAGCAACAGAGAACCATGGATATCTCAACCACACTAACAAGAGTCACAAGCCAAGAAAACAATTCCACAGATAGTATCATCCTGTGATGATGAACAGACCCCCAGAATAGAGTGAACGTGTGAATTGTGACTCATTCAAAAAGGAGGAACTCAAAAGCAGGTATTCCCTCTCCAAAATATTCTGTTCATTGGTAGCATACCGTAGGCATGCTGCAAATTTTGCCATTAATAATTTTATCGGTCAAAATGACCACTTTCAAAAGTGCTGATCAGATGGGAGCCACCCACCCTCCCTGTTTGGTTTGTGTTGAAAAACGGTGATCACCTGCCAGAAAATGGTGATCACCTGCCAGAAAACCGGTGATCTTCCTTTTTTCTTTTTGCAAAACTATATGTGTGTGAAGATGCTGCCAATTCCAACTGATCCAAAAAACTGGGAAAACTGGGACTTCCGGCAAGACTTGCGATCATGGCGGATGTGCTCCTCCGCATCTGCGGGGAGCGCGATCCGTACCCGGCGGGAAGAAGGGGCTCCGGACTGGTGCCGAGCCCCCAGAGACCCCAGTGAGGGGGCTCTGCCTGGGGTGGCCCGAAGGGGATCTCTCCCTCCGGTGGCGACCGAGGGATCGAGGTCCCTTTTCATCACCCCCATAGGTTCCCCCGTCCGTGGGAGCCGTATGGCTAAAAGTGCAAATCCGTGAAGCAGCAGAGAGTGCGAAGCTTTGAAGCTTGAACTTATAGTTACGCATGGAGAAAACGTGAGTCTGAAGTAAAAACAAACAGAATACAGCGGGAAAGGTGGGTGGAGTGAAACCCCCCCCTCGAGATCGGCGTACTTACGAGACTCTTTACGTGGTGTTACTGCATGAAAAAAAGTACGTTCGGCTTGCTAGATGGCAGCATCGCGCTTTAGAGGATATGAACTTTAAAAAGTTATAAGCGCAGTCGTAGAATTTGCTTCTTTCGTCCATCTTATCTAACTATCAACAAAAAGCGCAGCCTCAACAATGGCGGGGAAACCGAAACCTTCCCCCAAACTAGGAAGTACAGCTCCGAGTTCAAAGGTTGATACCACAGAGATGAGCACTGTGTTCTCCTCGTTATTGCGACCTCTAGTGGACCAAATGACAGCTCTCAATGTCAAGATGGATAAAATGCAGCTGGAACTGAAGGAGTCGAATAAAACCACAGAGAAGCTGCAGCGAGAACTTCTGGAAGTTAAGACTTCAGTAAAAAATCATGATTCAAGGCTACAAAAAGCAGAGAAAGAAAAGGCCTTCCATTCTGATCAGCTCTTGAAACTACAGATGGAAAGATCGAATTTTTTCCTAAGACTTCAGAATGTGCCAGAGGATAAAGGAGAAGACCTTAAAAATCTGCTAAGTGAAGCGCTTGAACCAGTAACAGGCTTAAAAGCAGCGGAAATAAAAAGCGACATGGATATGGTTTACAGAACCTATCCAGATTATACCAAAAAGAATAGCCTGCCTGGTGAGATTCTGATAAGGTTCTCCAAAAAGTCAACAAGGGATGTGGTGCTTAGGACCACAAATAAAGCGGTTCTGAAGATCAAAGGAAAAGAAGTTAAAGTGATGAAAGACATTCCATTTGAAATAAGGAAAAGAAGGAAAGCCTATGGAAAACTGACATCTTGGCTACAGTCTGAATCTATTATCTACAGGTGGAACGTTCCGGAAGGACTGAGCTTCAGCATCAAAGATAAAAAATATAAGATTGACTCTGTTCAACAGGCAAAAAGTTTTTTGGAAAAAAGCAAAGAAAAGAAAAAAGAGAAGAGACTCAGATGGTTTGCTGGCATCGCAAGAAAGTATGTATGGATTTGATAGCTCAAAGAGTGAAGAAGAGATTTCTGACTCGGAAAAAGGAGCAGCAGCTCCAAAGGTACAAGAAGAGACTGTTAAGACAAGAAGAGGACGAAAGAAGAAATAAGGGCTGAATTGTTTTTATTGAAAATTGCACTTATATATTTTATATAATTTGTATAATTAAGCATTCCTCCAAAAGAACATGTCTGCCAAATAGCTTTTTTATTTTTCTTATATCATCAGTAACAATGTTAATTGAAAATCAACCAAGGTTTAAAATGCTTCATATGTGTTTGTGGTAAGGTAATATTAAGCAAATGCTAAAGCACACTCTGTATAAGGTAAATGTAGCTTAGAAAGTAGCAATGTAGATGTAGTAATAGAAAAAATCAATAAAAAATTTATAAAAAAACAAAAAACAAAAAACTGGGAAAACTAGCATCACAGAGAACCAAAATAAACAATATCCGCTGGAGAAAACCATCAAAAACTGCCAAAATATATACTATATTCGCAAATACAAAGTTGGTGGTGTCACAACATCAAAAATAAGTGCATACTATAACTATAAACAAGGCATAAGATACAATGTTTTCCTCCTGCAAAGAGAAAATATAGTGTATGCAGTCTATTCAACATAGGAGGAGGAATCCACATTTCCAAAACATTTTCAAATCAGCCTTCATTCACAAAGACGCTTGTTCTAGATACTTAAAGGAGACATTTCCATCAACTTCTTCAGTTATCCGGCTGCGTAGTTGGAACCCGATTTCTCAAAGACACAGAAGGAGATATGTATCAGTTTAAACCCCAACTGATTGGCAGCCATTAGCGTCACTAGGGACTTCTTAGACAAGCACCATAGGGTAAGGTTTTATCAAAATAAAGCATTTATTTATTTCCATTTGATTAAAACTTTTTCTTTTAGCTACTTTTCTACCTTGTGGAATGCGAGGTGGCTTACAATGTAAATAAAACCACAATTATTGAAAACACATACCCCCCAAAATTTAAAACACCAATTCGGACCACCAATAAATAAAAATTAAATTAGTCAAATGCAATCCTAAATAAAACTGTCTTCAACTGCCGCTTGAAGATCAAAAAGTGAGGGGGCCAGGCACACCTCCCTGAGGAGGTTGTTCCACAATTGTGGGGCTGACCCTGAAAAGGCCCTCTCTAGTGTGCCTCCCAGACAAGCTTCTTTGATAGTTGGGACAGTCAAGAGGATCTCTCCCTGTGATCTTTATGACCGATTTATATGATTTGTGGCTGATTTAATTGCCTATTTAAAAAATTGCCTGCCGAGCAGAGCAGTTACACTGCCCAGGGAAGCAACCTGATGAACTGCTAGAAATGGGTCAATGAACAGTTCAACGAATCATTGAAAAATCAGCTCTGTTTTTGTGACCAGGGAATCGTAGATGAGCCAAACTGGAGAGTTTTCGAGCATCCCTAATATATTCTCGCACAAGTATTTTTGAATACTCAACATGTTACCTGTTTTTCCTCTCAGCTACAATCCCCTAAAATTCCTTTCTCCAAATATACCATGAGGCTGTTCGTGCGAAGGGCGGGGCAAAGATGTGAAATAATAAATAAATAAATAAATAAAAATAGAAGAAAAAGAAGAAGAGATTGGATTTATACCCTGCCCTTCACTACCCAAAGGAGTCTCAGAGCGGCTTACGATCCCTTTCCCTCCCCACAACAGACACCCTGTGAGGAAGGTAGGGCTGAGAGAGCTCTCCCAAGAACTTTCTTTGAGAGACCAGCTCTGAGCAAACTTGTGACTGACCCAAGGTCACGCCAGCAGCTGCATGTGGAGGAGGAGTGGGGAATCAAACCTGGATCTCCCAGATTAGAGTCCATGCTCCTAACCACTACACCAAACTGGCTGAAGGGCTTAATTTCTAAAAAAATTAGGTTCCTCTTGAAAGGTTAATTGTGTATTTTCTTTCCTTAAAAACTTGTTACTGATTTACTGGAATGTATCATGTTTGTTCAGATGTTTCCAAGATTTCCTTTCTGCCCTCTTAATCCAATCTACTTTTGCACACTCTGAGCATCTGTTACTATAGTCTCTGAGCATTTCACATCTTCCTCCCCCATGGAACAGGTATCTACTGTATCTGTATCCCAGTTCTGTGGATAATAAAAAAGCACACACACTTACATACACACACAAAGGAAGGTTGAACTGGTTATAAAGAAGGTGAATGAGCTCAGCATTCACCACAGCCAACCCTGACAGAATTTGACAAAATACAAATTGATAACGAAATGCTGGGAAATCCACAAGCAGATCTCTAAAAACATGTTTTTCTGTTGGTAGATAGCAGGCAAAATATGATGCACAAAGACTATGTGGTGCACATATATCTATTTCAAGATTTTTCTTAAGTGAACATCATAAATACATTAAGATACATTAAACTACAGATCTCCTAAGGATGCTGTGATGAAGTTTTCCAGACGATGTATTCATTTCGAGACCTTCTTCTCAACTTGGCCTTACACTGTTACAAAATAACATTATGAATTAATACTTCAAGCTGAACAATGCATTCACAGTCAGAATCCTGAGAAAAGCACATACTCATGAATCTATAAATACGTACAAAGTTCTAGGCGAAACAGGTATTGTAAGTTTCAATCCAATAGCAATTCCAATAGTTTCGCCTAGAACTTTGTATGTATTAATAGATTTATGAGTACGTGCTTTCATCATATTTTGCGTGTTCGTGGACTATGATTCTCTTATCTGCATTGTGTAGCAGTTGGTAGATAGCAGCCATGGTGGCCCTGGCATGAAGGGAAGAGGGGTCATCTTTCTCCTTAAAGTTTCCCCCACTCAGACTGTCCCCTGGATCTAATACGAGACAATCTGTTGCCCATATGCCAAACAACTGCTCCAGGGGATCAGGGGAAAAGCACAGAGAGCAAAGGGTTTACACCCACCAGCCATATCCAAAGGAGAGGGGAGCTATAAAACAATAAAATACTCAAAATATCCATTTAAAGATCTACCTCCACTATTTCCCCCCCCATCTCATTCTGCCACCTTCCATAATGTCAAATCTGTAGGAGAGAGTTTCTAACATATTCTTTTACAGTTTTGCTGTCATTTAATTCTTGATTTCCCACCTTTGTGGTATGTTAGAGGAGTGCGGAGACACCATTAGTAGAAAACAAAAACGCTCCCCCTCCATCAGGTTGAGGTGATGAGGAAAAGGAGTTGAAAGCAGTCAGACTCAGCGTGTACCAATGAAGACTTTCTGGTACAGTGCAGCCATATCAACAGAGGAAGAATGTATTAGAGTTTTGTCTTCCCCCTTTGGGTGCTCCTTTTCATCCCCCTTACATCTACTGTGCTTGCCCAAAGGGGACATACTTCAATTTGAGAGCCCAGTCCCCAGTCCCTAATCATTGGGAAGTACAAGAAAAAAATGGGGAGGTATATAGTGTTGATGATGATGCTCTAGGAAATTCCCTAGTCTTTATGGTAAAGACCATAGAGATTGTAGGGATGCCTGAAGTGTCATCTGGAAATAATGACACCTCCTATAAACCTCCACCCAAATGTGACTTCACATCCTCTGTGACATTCTAGCAATTTCCCCAGTTTCTATAATTTTACCATAGCAATGGGAAATTCCAACGCTTAGGACCGCTCTTGTTTATATGCTGAGTTAACACTTTGCCATACTCTTTCACCATCTATTTGCTGCCACATCTCCTGGTGCTGCAAGGCTACCATGAACTTGATGATCAGTATTCAGATACTCGTCTCGTTAGTGCTCAACACATCAGCTCAGCTCAGTGTCCCCAGATCAGCTAGAGTTTCCAACACAATACAGTAAAATGCATCATAGCCAGCATTCGACTGTCATTGTACTGCGCTCTGCTAAACAATAATTTGCTGGTACAGCAGCTCATGGAATTGGAAGAGCTCTCATATAGCTCTTAGGAGAGCTGTTGCAAGTATTTGGAATTTGCCAAGGCCCTCAGTCTGCAAATATAAATAGGATTAAGCAGGCAGCTTTGATTTGTGAATATGGAATAACTTACTTGTTTTCTGTGCCCTTTATCTGTCTTGGCTGGTTTGCTTACATGTCCCTTCCTCTCTCTTTTACACTCCAAGCTCTCATTACTTATAAATCATTAGGATTTGTGGATGCTGAACACTTTCAAAAATCAATCCGTTAAGGTGTCACAATTCATCCCAGGGCAGCTGTGTTGCAAATCATGGAAACACAAAAGGGAGCGTTGCGGTAAGACGAACAGAAGGAGCGCGATGACTTATTCACGCCCACTAATCTTTTGCAGGATCCCCAGGACTTGCCAAATGGTGGCTCGCAATTCAACTTCGTTGTCTACAAGTATAAGCACTACCGGTGGCAGAAACGAATCTTGCAGGTAACTTTATGAATGAAACTTTTCAAACACAACAGTTAGGGAAGAAAGCCTTATGATTCATGTGGTTTGACCTCTAGTCTCAAGGAGGGGTACAGATGATGAGGAATTTCCAAATTTTGATGCCCAAGGGACAGTTTCATAAACTCCACAAATCCCTGTATAGCAACAACTGCCTGATAAATCTTTGTCCTTGTATTTTCTTTTGGGGATTGTCTTGATAAAATTTTGTTATGGTGACATAAAAAGCACATGAGAAGCCATGTTTGATCAGGCTAGTGGCTGATCTAGTCCAACACTCTGTGTCACACAGTGGCCAAACCCCCGGTGCCATCAGGAGGTTCACCAGTGGGGCCAGAACTCCAGAAGCCCTCCCACTGTTGCCCCCCAAGTGCCAAGAATACAGTGCATCACTGCCCCAGACATAGTGTTCCATTTATACACTGTGGCTAATAGCCACTCATGGACCTCTGCTCGACATGTTTATCCAGTCCCCTCTAGAAGCTGTCTATACTTTTAGCTGCCACATTGAATTCCACATGTTAATTACTCTTTGGTGAAAAAGTACTTCCTTGTATCTCTTCTAAGCCAACTGCTCGTTAATTTCATCGAGTGTCCATGAATTCTTGTAATATGAGAAAGGGAGAAAAGGGCTTCCCTCTCAACCTGCTCTATCCCATGCATAATTTTGTAAACCTCTATCATGTCACCTCTCAGTCATCATTTCTACAAGCTAAAGAGCCCTAACCTCTTTAACCTTTCTTCATAGTTGTCCTTTTTTGTACCTTCCCCAATGCTATAATGCCTTTTTTGAGGTACATTGACCTATAAAGCCCTATATGGCCAGGGTCCAACATACCTTAGGGACCGCCTTTCTCCATATATACCCCAGCGGGCACTGAGGTCGGGGTCAACCCATCAACTAGAGATTCCGGGCCTTAGGGCTGCCAGACTCACCAGAACAAGGGCCAGGGCTTTTTTGGTGGCGGCTCCTGTCTGGTGGAATGAGCTCCCAGAAGAGATCAGGGCCCTGCCGAACCTTGTGCAGTTCCGCAGGGCCTGCAAGACGGAGCTCTTCCGCCAGGCCTTTGAATAGGAGCAGCCACCGAGGATTCCACCCATCAGGTTTACCATCTATGATGTAACCGGCCCGAAATGGCCCTGGCTGGTGGCAAGGGGGATATGGAGACCTACCACTGGGTCGCCACTGATAATATGTTACAGGAAGCTGTTAGTAATGTTATCTGTCATAGGAATTTTTAACTGTTTTAGCTATTTTAATGTATTATTCTTGGCTGTGTGCCCATGTAAGCCGCCCTGAGCCCGTTCGCGGGGAGGGCGGGGTATAAATTGAAGAAATAAATGAATAAAAATAATAAATAAATATTAAGGATGCTCGAACACTCCAGTTTGGCTCATGTACCGTTCCCTGGTCACAGAGGGGAGCTGATTTTGAGGTATCATTCTACAGGACTTAATTTCATCCCAGGATCTCTAGGAGTTAAATCTCAGTGCATGCATCTGGTTTCTCCTGCATGTGCATTTAAATGCATGCACATAGATATTGTACAGCCATTTTGTGCCCTGCAGCTGCTAAGTGCCCTGATCTGGATAGTCCAGGCTAACTAGATGTTGACCTTGGCTAAGCAGGTTTAGCCCTGGCGCGTATGGGAGATCTCCAAAGAATACCAGGGTTCTGACACAGAGGCAGGCCATGGCAAACCACCTCTGAATGTCTCTTGCCTTGAAAACTCTACGGGGTTGCCGTAAGTCAGCGGTGACTTGGCAGCGACCCCCCCCCCCCGCCTGCTAAGTATGTTTTTTTCTGCCGGTGTCGCACACAGTCCATAGATATGGCACACAACAGGCAGAGTAGACCCTCTAACAATGTGTAATGTGGGTAGACCTTGGGCAGTGATTTTTCATCTGAGAACTGGAATGCTTACAAACGTGTCCATATTTTCACCTACGACATGTTGGAGGGTATGAAGTTCATACAGTCAACAGAATCGAAACTTTTCCTGGACTGTACGACTTCCATGTGTGTGTGTGTGTAGGGAAACCACATGCTTTCCCATTTTAAAAATGTCATGCTCATACCGAACTAGCATGCCAGAGAGAACATGTCTCACAGATGAGTTAGTTTGCCATGTGCTGGGAGGCACATAGAAGACCCCTGCTGGATCCTTCTACTCCAGCATCCTCTCTCACACAATGGCCAGCCAGTTCCTCTGGACGGCCAACTGCAGGGCATAAAGACTGAGACCTTCCCCAGATGTTGCCTTCTGGCTCTGGGATTCAGAGGCTTAGTGCTTCTCAGTGTGGAGGTTCCCCTCAGTCACTGATAAACTTATCCCCCATGCATCTATCTAATCCTCTTTTAAAGCTGTTTATTCCTGTGTTTTATTCCCCCTTTAAAGCTATTTATTCCTGTAACCATATGAGTTGCTTCTATATCTGTCTGCACAGCAGTAAATTGCCTCCACTTTCCTGGGAAGTATGAAAAACGACAATTTCCATTCATAGAGCACTGTTGCATTCTTAACTTAGGGGTACACCCAGAAACTTCTTGCTGTACTGTGGCTCAGGAACAATAAAACCCACCATGGGTCACAAAGGGAGGTGCTGGTGTCCACACCTAGTGACCTACCAGCGTATCATCTCCTCCCATACTGTCCATCCCACCAGCAAAGATCCCCCCCCCAGCCCTGCCCTCTTTACCCCTGCTGTCACAGCTGAGTTCAGTGTGGCGCCTCGCCTGTGGAACACCCTTTCTCTCGAGGCTTGCCTGACATCAATGCCTCTCTCTTTTAGGCACCAGGTCAAAAAGTTTCTGTGGTGCCAGTCTGTTAATGAAAGGGGGCTGATCTCTTCACACCCTTTTCATAGTGTGCTTTTAGACCGAAAACTGTCAAATTTACTTTTTGCTGTTCAGTGCTTTGTTTGCATGCTCCAACTGGGTTTTTATGCTGGATTTTAAATTGTGTGTGTGTGTGTGTGTGTGTGTGTGTGTGTGCGTGCATGTAAAGTGCAGTCATGTGATGTCACAGCCGACTTATTGGCAACCCCCGTTAGGGGCTTTCATGGTAAGTGATTAAGTAAAGGTGACTTTCCATAGCCCTTTTCTGCCGAGCCTTCCTTGGTGGTCTCCCTTCCAAGTACCTACCTTGCTTGGTTTTCGAGACCTGATGCGATTGGGCTATACCAAGCTGCCTTCCATCCCTGGATTTTAATTACCTGCTTTTAATGTTATGTTTTTAAATGTTTTTTATTGGTGCATGGAACCTGGAGAGACTGCATAGAAATGTTCTAAACAAAGACATTTTAGACATTTGTGAACTTAATATTGTTTGTCAGCCTTCATATGTGGTTGCTGACATTCCCTACATTTGGAACAGACCTAAAATACTCATCTAACACTCCTTTTGTTTGCAGCTTTTCAACTCCGAACCATCGCTTTTTGGTGATTTGTTGAATTCCCCTTTGCCATCCCCTTCATTTGCAGCTCTGCTGAAACTTGGAAGTGTTTAATAATTAGCTTGGGAAACTGCAGCTTATAGGTTTAGCAATGCTGCTTTGCCAGCCGGTCCAGAGTGTATTCCCCCCTCCTTTCAGACACTTGCTACATTCTCATAAGATGATTACAAATCAATACTGGGTACTGGAGTGAGACCATCAATGCTCTGGTCGGTGATTTTCATTGCCAATTGTATCCTGCTGCACAAACAACTCACAGCAAAGGAGGGGATTCTTTGTAGGAGAGAGATCACTTCTGTCTTTGTTTATTGGTCACTTCCAAGCAGAATCATAGCAGCTGTGCAGGCAACCACCAGGGGGCATGTGTGACATCTGCGCTTGACAGCAAGCCATTTTGGCAGCTACCCAGGACTATACCAACAGCAGTTCTGGCAATTTAGAAACAATACTTTCATTTCTGATGAATTCTGTCCATCGTATCCCTTAGCACAATCACATAAGAACATAAGACAAGCCAATGTTGGAACAGGCCAATGGCCCATTCAGTCCAACACCCCGTCACACAGTGGCCAAAAATACCAGGTACCATCTGGAGGTCCACCAGTGGGGCCAGGACACTAGAAGCCCTCCCACTGTTCCCTCCCCCCCAAGCACCAAGAATACAGAGCATCACTTGCCCCAGACTGAGAGTTCCTATCTGTACCTTGTGGCTAATCGCCTCTGATGGACCTCTGCTCCACATGTTTATCTAATTCCCTCTTGAAGCCATCCAAGCTTGTAGCCGCCACCACCTCCTGTGGCAGTAAAGGTACCACCTTTAGTACATGCAAGTCAAAAAGGTTCCTGCACCATCCTAAGCCCATTTATACTCTTCTCAGACCATTGACTTCAATGACTTAGGACAGCACTGTTTAGCACCTAACTGGAAGCAGTATTGGTAGGCAGCACTCTGTTTGTATAAATTGGAAGAGACCATTGCATGAGTAAGCTCAAGCTACACTTTGGTCTCTTCTAAGCATGTTACCAAGAGGGAAGGTGGCACGGTACAGCCCGATCTTGTCAGGTCTCGGAAGCTAAGCAGGGTCACTACTTGGATGGGAGACCACCAAGGAAGACTCTGCAGAGGAAGGTGATGGCAAGCCACCACTGCGTCTCACTTGCCTTGAAAGCCCCTTGCTGGGGTCGTCATAAATCAGCTTCAACTTGGAGGCACTTTACACACACACAAGCATGTTACCTACAATTCAGTCCTAAGCAGAATTACACCTCTGTAAGTCCATTGAGCCCTGGCCTGGGTAGTCCAGGCTAGCCTGATATCATAAGATCTGGGAAGCTAAGCAGGGTTGGCCCTGATGAGTACTTGGATGGGAGACCACCAAGGAAGTCCAGGGTTGCTACACAGATTCAGGCAATTACCTGTTCGTCTTGCCTTGAAAACCCTATGAGTTGTCATACGAATGCAACTTGATGGCGCTTTCTACCACTATGACCATTGAAGTCAATGGACCTTGATGGATGTTTCTATGTTCAGGGTTGCATTGCTAGTATTTCCCTGGGTGTGGATTTTTTTAAAAAAAAAATACACTCATAGATATATCAGAGATCTAAGAGATCTGAGAGATCAGTATCTCCCGCTTCTTTAAAAGCAAAAATCAGCAATGGGGATCCTTAAATTGGGTCAGTACTATAGTTCTGGGCTGTACAGGTTAACTCCTCCCATACTGATAGATCAAAATGGGCAGCCATGTTGGTCTGAAGCAATAGAAAAAAGAGTCCTGTGGCACCTTTAAGACAAACAAAGTTTTATTCAATAAAATTCAATAAAATTGAATAAAACTTTGTTGGTCTTAAAGGTGTCACTGGACTCTAGCTTTGTCCTCCCATAGTGATTTCAATTTGTTGCTCCCATGCTGCTATTTACTGTATGTTTCCCCTTGTAGAGCAATAATTATCATATGGCATTGTGTGTAGTATAGCCAGGAGATCCTAAGATTGTCTGGCAGCCAGAAGTTCTAGCTCTTTGACAATATGCACCACTAGGTGGCAAGCTAGACCTGTTTTTGGCCTGTAAAGCAAACAGCAGCTTTGGGACAGCAGTTTATATTGGGGGAAAGTGTGTGAGTATAGCCGTTTGAACTTTTTTTAAAAAAAATTGGGAATTTGAGTCAGAGAAATCCTGTATCTTGTTTGTATTAGCCAATGATCCTATAAAAAGACGACAGACGAAACCTCAAATTAAAGTCAAATAGCCCATTTCACTATATTACTAAAGTTTTTCAGAAGACAAAGAAGGTAATTAGACTTGTGAGGGTATGCATTCCAGATTAATATGCCTATGTGCTTTAGTGATATAGTGAAATGGGCTATTTGACTTTAATTTGAGATTTCATCTGTCGACTCTAATTTGAAATTTCATCTGTCAGTGGGCAATTCTTGACAAAGATGGACCAGTTTACTGGACTTCTGTGGAATCCTGTCTGTCACGATCTAGGGTTGCCAGCCTCCAGGTGGGGCCTGGGGATCTCCCGCTTTTACAACTGATCCCCAGCTGACAGAGATCAGCTCCCCTGGAGAAAATGGCTGCTTTGGAGGTGGACTCTATGGCATTGTACCATGCGGAGGCCCCTCCCCTCCCCAAACCCCACCTTCTCCTGGCTCCATCCCAAAAGTCCCCAGGTATTTTCCAAGCAAGACCTGGCAACCCTGTCACGATCTGTGCCAGGTGAGGAGACAGGCCCGGTGCGGCCTAGGCCCAGGAGAGACCTGTCCTGGGGATAGAGGGCTGTCAGCCTACAATTCCCATGATGCTTAGCGGTGGCGGTAGCCAATGGGAATTCGGGGAATATGTGAGGCGACAGAACTTTAGGTGTGTAACTGTCAAAACGGTTCTTCTTCTCTACTGCAGACTTTTCCTGAGACAGAGAGTCAAACTGAGGGGAAAGTCTGGGCTGGGAGAGAAATCCCCCAGTGGGATGGAATGAGTACAGGCAAGAGGCCTGGTATAAGAGGCTGTAGGCCTTAAGTAGTACCAGTTAAGGAAAAACAGTTAGTATTGTTAGATTCATTTTAGTTTACCTTTAAAACACTGTTATTGATTACCACACCTTGTCTTGTTTTCCCTGCCCCAGTATTGTTTAAATAAACCCTTTTGTTTAATTGTTCTCTGCCTGGTCATCACGCCTCATGTTTCTCGGTTAAAAGAAGACATTTGGTTGGGTATAGGAGGATACTCTGGGCCTTCTCAAGAGACCCTGAGTCCAGGGTGGCAACCCCCAAGGGGTCATGACACTGCCCTTAAAATATTTTTGCGAAATTCTCATTTCTACGGTCAGTGTCCTTAAAAAATATTTTTGTGAAATTTTCTTCTTTGTGCTTAATGGACTTTACCTTATGAGCTGTAATGTTATATGGTCACAAAGGCTGCAGTCACACGCTGGACCTTTCTGCATTTGCCTGCCACTCCGGATTTTCTCAGTGTTCGAGTGGAGGCAATTTAAGTCCATGGCAAAACAGCATCCAAATAACCCGGGGCAACAGCAGGCTGAAACCGGGCTGACCACTGAAGGGAGGTAATGTAATGTAATTGGGGGGGGGGGGACAGAATAAAAAGAAGGTTGAATTTGGTTTTAGTGCAGAATGGGAGAAAAAAACCTGGATTAAGAAGAAGATTGAATTTGATTTTAGTGCAGAATTGCTTGGAGGACACTGTGGTGAACATGGACTAAAAGGAGAGTGCAGAAAAGACCACACATAATCCACTTTCAATGCACTTTCCAACTGGATTTTGCCAGTTCACACAGTAAAAATCCAGTTGGAAAGGGCACTGAAAGTGAATTGAAAGTGGATTATTTAGCGTGTGTGACCGCAGCCAAATACGATTGACCTACAGTTCATTGCATGTATAATAATTTTTGTGAAAGCTTGTACCTTGTTCAATAATTAATATATTTGCTTTTCTTGTATTTACAATAATTGTGGTTTCAGTCTTCAATGAGAGCTGGTCATGACCGGCTTTAACTAGATTGTGCCCATCTGTTTTAGCTTGACAGGTAGCAATCTAGCAATGGAGGACAGTTGCCATTTCCCCCCCTTGGCAAGGCTCTTGTGACTTTAACAGCAGCACAGTGGATCAAAGAATTAAACGTAGGCTTTTCTCATACTAACTCTTCATGGCAGAAAGAGTTTCTCCTTCTATAGTCTGATTATTATGCAGCTGTCATAGACACAGGAGCCCGAGCATTAAAAAAAGATAACACTGCTCCCCAGCAGTATTGCTACCTTTCATTTCTGTCCTTTCATTTCCCCATGGCTAGCGCTTCCATAGAATCTGATCCCTTCCGGCCGCCATCTGTGATTTAATTCGCTTTCCAGATGAGACAGGGATAACTAACTAACTTACGAACTTGGTACTTGCCAGTTCACGTAGGGTTAACTCAGACACTCCCTTCGCTCAGCGGGGAGACTCAACTTTCAACATCAAAGCATTAGTGGGGCCTTTCAGCATTGCTGCGTACCTGCAACAATATGGGCTTCTTTCATGGGCAGCTTCAGGGCACGGGGTCCGAGATCTGAAGCGATCAGATTCAATCTGACTTGGGCCTGCTGGGGAGAAGTGCACCCCACTGTAAACTCAAGGGTGTTGATACAGTAGGCACAGAAATACAATCTGATATTAATATACATTTTCTTATGAAGGAAGCTCCATAGTCTCCAGTGTGACGCTTACTGCCAGGTAAAGTATGTACAGGACCGTAGCGTCAGCCCAGCTAGGGTTGCCAGCTTCTAGGTGGGGCCTGGAGATCTCCCACTTTTACAACTGATCTTCAGACTACAGAGATCAGTTCCCCTGGAGAAAATGGCCGCTTTGGAAAGAGGACTCGGCATTATACTGTGCTGAGGTCCCTCCCATTCCCCCAAACCCACCCACCACAGACTCCACCCCCAAATCTCCAGGACTTTCCCAGCCAGAGATTGCAACCGTAAGCACAGCACTGTTTGCTTCAGCTTATCTGAAATACTTGTCCCTGTTTTCATGAACTGATACGTTCAGAGGACATTCTCTGTAGCGTAGCTGCCAGTCCAAGTACCATGGTTCACCATAATAGTGATTCTGAGAGGACCTTCACCCCACCAAAACCTCCTGCCTTATTACAAATGCATGCAAACATCTATATATATTTGCTGCTATGAATGACTTTGAGACAAAACCTTTCCTTCCCTTTCCCTTGTGTCACTGAAACTGGCCACATTGCAGCTATGAACAAACTCTTGCTGCTCTCAGATGACCCTTGGTTCTCTCAGAGGAAGAATATTTTGATTTGCTAATTTGTTCACATGTTCTTCAAAAAAAAATAGGAAACCTAGTCAGGGCAGATGTTACAAGCATTTCATTGGCTAGAACGATAGAAGGTAGGAGTGGCTTTATGTTACACTGAACTTGTTGGAAGCTGCAGGCACATTTGGAATTCTGAGGAAGGGAAGTAGGCACAGCCACAAAATGGCTACCATGGAGGAGGAGTGGGAAGAAGGGTTAATTCTCACGATACTGGAATGTTCAGAATTTCTCTAAAAAGGGTACTTTTTAAACCAGTAGTCTGTGTTATAGATATGCCCTAGAGACCTGTTGTGACATCTTATTTTAGCAATATACTGCCTTTTTGGACTTGGTAAGTTGGTCATCTCTGTGTCTCAGTCCCTTATTGGTAATAGGGGTATAATAATAACGTTTTTGGTTATTGTATACTATATATGCAAGAGCCATAGCTCTGTGGGAGAACATCTGCTTTGCATACAGGAGGTCCAAGGTTCAGTTCCCAGAATCTCCAGTTAAAACTACAGCACAGGTAGTAGGTGCTGAGAAAGACCTCCACCTGAGACCCCAGAGAACTTCTGCTAGACAGAGTAGACAATGCTGACCACCAGTGACTCAATATAAGGCAGGTTCAGGTGCTCATGTTTTTACAAAATGCTCTGAAGTCTTGAAGTGCTCTATACGAAAGCCAGGACTAATAATTATGTATTGGAATATTACCAGTAATGGTGGTGGGAGGGGCCAGAAGAAACTGAATGGTCCCCTTAACCAGCTGCTACCAAGTCCTTACTTAGACCCGTATCATCCTTGGTATACCATGATATCAGATGGTAATGGACACAACTACACTATTCAGCTGAGTTAATCCTGTGCAAAGAGAGGTTCTTGCCTTGGGCAGAGCAAGATGTTGGAAAATTTCAAAGGAAATAACACTTCAGAATGATAAATCGATGCATATTTATCAAAAGAAGGGATAAGGAAGCAGCAGACAGAATCAATCTATATTCAGTCACTAACTTAAATAAATACGTTACGGTGACTAAGTGATGAAGAGAATGCTTGTCTGGATTATAATCATCAATAAAAAGATACATTTTTTTGCAGCCAGTCTTTTTGCCAAGTGGTTGCTCATGTTAATTTAAAGAGAGGCCTTTGGCTCATTGCTAGGGGGAAAAGAGACAGCCATGACAAATATCTCACCATGACAAATATCTATGTATCCCCCCCCAGATTGATGTGAACACAAAGACCATTTTTAACATCGAGAAAGGGATCATCAAAAAACAGTTTCCATTTTCCCAAATGAAATCTTGTGCCTACAATGAAGGGAAGCGGTTCCGGATTAGCTTTCATGGACGCCAGGATTATGAACTGGAAGCAGCATCAATGGAAGATAGAAAGAAAGTAAGTTGAAAGACGGGGCTTAGCCTTGGACATGTGGCTCTTAACCTTAATTCAGCAGGAATGCAACATTATCATCAAATGGCTCCCAAGCAACAAGTAAAAACCAAACCAAACCAAACACCCCTATCTGCAATGCAATCCTGAACAAAGTATACCCTTCTAAGTCCATTGAACTAAATGGGATCAGAAAGGTAGAAATATGTTTAGGATTGTGCTGAAAAAGTGACATCCCAGACCAAGATAGGAACATAAGAAGAGCCTTGCTGGATCAGACCAGTGGTCCATCTAGTCCAATATTCCATCTCACACAGCGGCCAACCAGTTCCAGGCAACTTAGGCCATGGTCACACACACTAAATAATCCACTTTCAATGCACTGTCCAACTGGGTTTTGCCAGTTCACACAGTAAAATCCAGTTGGAAAGTGCCCTGAAAGTGGATTATTTAGTGTGTGTGATTGCAGTTTATACTGGTATAGCTCTATTGATGGTACATGCTTATGATACACAGATCTCTTCTACAGTGGGCAGGGAAAAAAGAGCATACTATGTCAGAGTTATGTATTTTCATTGCATGGAACTTGTGGAAGGCATAGAAGACTCCATGATTCACCTGTTACTCCGTTGTGTTTTTAGTGGTTCAGCTGTGTCAGGATCGTTGCTATGTAAAGCGACACCCCTTCTTGTCTCATTTCATTTCACAGATAACATGTCTTGTGAGTGAAATTATACAGAGCTGTGCTTGCGGAACACCTGCGGAACCTTGCTGCAGCCGACCTGAGGCGTGTGAGGTGATTCATGAAGGGCTCTTGGATTTGCAGACAGAGACAGCGACCTCCATTAAATGGGTGAAGTACGGAGTCTAACTGTAATATAAGCAGCAGCAGCAGCAGCAAGTTATATTGCTCTGAACTCTAGTGAAGGTTTTTTTCCCACAGGCTTGAATTCTTGGCTGAGGTCATATTTCTCACCCCTTCAGAGTCAAAGGAAATATTTAATGTACTGGAAATCAAGAAACGCATACTAAGAACTTCCTTTCCCCCCTTAGTATTCCAGCAAAAGTATTCAAATACGAATTTTTCAATGTAGTTATTTCAACATTAGGTGATACCGGGTTTTTAAAAGACATTTATTTACATAAATACTAGAAATTGGGAAAGGCTATGAACATCTCTTGCCTTGAAAACCCTTTGGGGTCACCATAAGTCAGCTGCAACTTGAAGGCACTTTCTACCACCACCACCACCACCTTATTTATTTAGTCTATTTGTTGCAGTCTCCAGAAATGCTCATCGAGGGCAATGAATAGCAGAGCTTCGCCTTTTAAGTTCATTGAATTAATAGGGCTGGAGGGGGGTAAATCTGCTTGGAACTGCACTAATCATTTATCTGCTATTCTGACATGTTAATTGCTTTACAACTGTTGACCTTATAACCTTAGCTTGTTATTTAGCTCTGACTTTACATATCTTAAACATCATCACATGTTAATTTGCTGTTAAGACCCTGTCTATAAGGCTGAACCTTACCTACCATTCCAATGTATTTGAAAAAGTGTGCCTTGCACACGAATAAACCTTTGAGGGTCTTAAAGGTGCCCCTGGACTCTAAATTTGTTGCACTAAACATGGTTTACAAAAGATTTTTTTAAAAAAACATTTCTAAAACAATGGCTGAGGACAGACTGGCAATCTGGAGCGGGATGAATGTGGAAGCAACTGCTGCGGGGGAAAAGCTCCCCGGGGCTGGCTGTTCACACTGGCCAGTGTATTGCGCAAGGATCCCGTTACGGAGCGTTCAGACAGCTGCGGAGTGGCCCCAGGTGGGCCGGCCTCCGCAGCTCGTGATAGGGCTGTTTTGGCAATTTGTGCATGTGAGTATGCGCTTATGTGCGCATGAGCGCTCATGCGCAAACTGGCAAAATGCCGTGTTTGCACTGCCGCCTCCGCTTGCCTCCCGCCTTCTTCCGGTTCACACTGCCTGGAAGCGGGAGGCAAGCACAAGATGGCCTCCGGACACCGGTTTCTCCCGGTGTCCTTCTAAAGCACAAGAAACCTGGCTTCAAAGCGAGTAAGTGCAGAAGGGAGCTGAGGGACAGCTGCACATGTCTGAATGGGCTCCCTTCCCCCACTTCCCAAGCGGAACTGTCCCGGGGCAGATTGCCAGTCTGTCCTCAGCCAATGAGTTGTATCCTCCTCCTTGAGCAGCATCCTGAGACATCTGAAAAGCTAATGTTGGGAACTGCAGGAGCCTCATGGGGAAAAATTGCTAGGGGCAGGCGGACCGCACTGATAAGAGGGAATCTGGGAATATTGTCAACAATTGCCTCTTGTGATAACAGGGCCTCTTCAATATATGGACACTGGAAACTATCTTACATGTAGTCAGGCTCTTTGCATGCAGAAAGTTCTGTCCCCGGCATCTCCAGTTAAAAGAATCAGGCAGTAGGTGGTGGGAAAGACCTCTGCCAGAGACCCTGGAGAGCCACTGCCAGTCCAAGTAGACAATACTGACCTGGAAGACTGAAGGTCTGATTCAGTACAGGGCAGCTTCATGTATGTATTTGTTTTATTTAGGAAGACAGTGAGGATACAGAAAAGAAAAGGGAAAGAAAAAAAAGGGGGTAGTACAACATAATTGAGTTTGTCAAAGACAATCATGTAGTACAAAATGTATAAGACAGAAAATATTCCCCCTTACATCCCCTTCATTTTAGTTTCTAAGGTATTATCTATAAAATACAATAATTCTTACTTCTGTTGGGATACAATTGTATTCAACATTTTAAGTTGAAATTTCAAACTTCCCAACTAATCTATTTTGACTATATCTTTAGTTTCATCATTACAATGTATTCAATATTACATATTTTCACCACTTCTTCATATTCATTAGAACCTTTAACAGATAAGTAATATATCAAGGTGCAAGAGAACCCATTTATATTCAAGATACTACATTTAAAACAGATTTTAATTCTACTTTTAATTCTACTTCTATTTTATTACCGTACGTTTGTATATACTACTTTAGACTGTTTTATATTCAAGATACTACATTTAAAACAGATTTTAATTCTACTTCTATTTCATTACCGTACGTTTGTATATACTACTTTAGACTGCTTCTCATTCTAAGTTTGTCTCCTGCTGGCATAGTACACATAATATGCTCTCCGTCTCTCCTCAAGTTTCGTAACAGACCTGTTTCTTGAATAGGTTATTTTTTTCATTATTGCATATTCAGCAAGTTTGTTTTCCATTCTCTGCTTGCAATTTTTCTCCCAATGGTATTTTCCAATGGTATTTTCTTTCTTTCTTTTGTAAAATCTGTATCAAAAAACTGAAGTCTTTCCTTTTCTTTTTCAGACTTGTTGGTAAACCCTGAAAGATTTGCACTTATTTTCCCACTACCTTGAGTGGTGATTCCCTTTGGTTCTTTAGAATTTGCATCTTGTGTTTTCTTGTAGGTAAATCGAACCAGTATAATTCCAGGTAGCTTAATCTTGAATGCAAATCTTGAATTCACTCTAAAAAATCTGGTCAGTGTCAGGAAAGTCTCCTTCAACCTTCAAATAATTCTGAAATAAATAACGAAAGCTTTCTTCCAAATTTGGCCTACCAAAGTTCTCTGGGATTCCTCTAAAACACAAGTTACTAGATCTGCATTGAGTTTCCAGGATTTCAATTTTTTGTCCTGCGTTCTCTATTCAATAATCTTACCTTTCTAAATGTGTGTCATTATCTTTTTGCTTCTGTTTGGTTGTTATAATTTTTGTGTTTGTTCTTGTAGTTTTAAATTAATTTCTGATAGTCCAGCTGGTATCTCTTGACACATTTCTTGAATGTTCTTCTGGGTTCTTTCCTTGAATGTTTCTCTGAATACTCTGAATATTCTTTAGGGTTTTTTATCTGAATCTTGAATGGTCATCTGAGTTCTTTCTTCAAATTGTTGCCTTTGGTGCACCAGTCTTCACAATAATTTCCCCACCATTTTGTCAATTCTCTGGTCTTTATCCATTTCATCTGTACTCTTTTTTTTCTTTTTCTCTTTGATGTGTTCTTGTTGTTTTTTTCTTTTCGCTCTTTTCTTTTTAAAAATATTGTACATACTTTCCGTATATTATTTCCAAATACTGATTTCTATGCAAATATCAAGGGCACAACAATCAAACTTTATACTGTTAAAATAAATAAACTATAGTGTATATCTATTAAAATAAAGAGTGGTATTATTTACAGTTCTTATAAAAAGCTAAATGTAGCAAATAATGAACATCCTAAATGAATATTGTATAAATGAAAAAGGTAGCTTATCTTCTAATCATTAAGTCACAAACATCAATATATCACCAACAGAACATTTTGTTAAATTAGAATTTAGTAAATCAGGGGTAAAAGTGATAAGTGAGAGGGAGGGGGGAAGGGAGAAAGAGAGAGGGAACAACAAGGAAGTAGAGAGAAAAAAGAAGGTAGACTGGCGTTTTTGCTTTTGTTCCTCAATACACTGATTTATCTAAAGTCTTCAGAAAAAGTGTGTGTGTGGGGGAAGAAAATATTATAAATTAATCCAATGTCTTCTTGTTGCTTTTTATTCTGGAGGATTTCAAGGAAGGTGTCCAGGTAGGGAAATATGTAATAGAGAGAAATAAATATTATCTTTCTGTTGAGCAGACTGTTTGGTGAAATGGCCAGGCTGTGAATTTTTTCCTCCACTGCATCACATCAGCGAAAACACTAAACCCTTCAAACAAACATCCTTCATCAAAGATAGGAAAATGAACAAAAAATTGTAGAGGAAGGAGCTCCCACACCTGAGCTCCACCTTGAGGGATGCTAGGGCTATGTGGAGAAGACAAAGGGCTGACTACTTGGACAAGAGTCCAAGGTAAGGGAAAGCTTTTAGATAGCTGTAACTTCTTTGCTTAAAAGCATGCCTTAGAATAAAACCTCCTAGGGCATGCATAGAGTTGAGGGACAGAGAAATGTGGGTTTACTCCTTTTCTTGTTCATGGTATGTGCAAGGACTTTCCCCTTTTAATACATTCTTTACTCTTTTAAATGCTGGCAGTTGTTTCCTGTACCACATAGATTTCCACCATTTTGAAAACGTTATTCAAAATGGGATCCAGGGGAAGGGAGGCAGTTGGTTGCTTGATTGCTAATTCCCCAGGAGTGCACAAGTGCAGTAAGCCATTCCTGTGGTTACCAGTCACTGGGTATTGGAAAGTGAAGGCAGTAGGCAGAGTCTTTAATTGGCACCATGGAAGGGAAGCTTGGGTGGGTACTTGGTGGGTAATTCCCACCAAAAACCAGCTGGTTGCAGAATACTGAAGAAGCCAGAGAGGAAACCAATCTGAGAGTCAGGTAGGGCAGGAGAGAAGCACATTGGTAGTAGGAGACTTGGGATGGTCACTGGCACCTAAATGCTCTGGAGGGTTGGAATGGAGCAGCACTTATAGGTCAGCAGGCCTGTTCCACCACAGACGGTGACTTTTATAAACCTCTAAATTTATCTTTGGGGGTCAGTGGCTTCACTGGGAGGGGACTGGATTAAGATTTCAAACTGCAAAACTCACTGGAGAGTTTGAAAATAACTGCTAATGTTATCCCATGAAGGATTTAAGTATGCATGATTATGTTATGCAGGGTGCCTGACAGATGCCAGATAGATGCTGGATCTCCAACCTGCTAAGTGATGAAGTTATGTACTGCTTTTGGGCCAAACAGGCATTTAGAGAGTGTCTCTATGTTAGGCTAGGAGCTGAGAATTTCTGATATGGTCAAAGGCTTTCTGTTATTGTCCTGAAAAACATGCATGATGAAGTTATTCCAAATTGTGATGCACTCAGTAACATGAAATGAGACATGATTAACTGACATGGGCAGTAGGGAAGCAGTGCTTAGGATTGCCCTGGGGACAACTGCTACTTTTCTCAGGGATCCTGTGCATGCTATAATCCAACCTCCTGGTGCTGCATAGACTACATGTGGTTCAGTGAACCATGAAGAAAGGTGGGATACAAATACACCAGTTTGGTGTAGTGGTTAGGAGCTCAGACTCTAATCTGGGAAAACCGGGTTTGAGTCCCCACTCTTCCACATGCAGCTGCTGGTGTGACTTTGGGCCAGTCACAAATTCTTTCAGAGCTATTCGCTCATGAGCAGTTCTTGAGAGAGCCATCTCAGCCCCACCTACCTCACAGGGTGCCTGCTGTGGGGAGGGGAAGGGAAAGGAGATTGTAAACTGTTCTGAGACTTCTTTGGGTAGTGAAGGGCGGGGTATGAATCCAATCTCTTCATCTTCTCCTCTTCTTCTTCTTAAATAAAGAAATAAAATGTAAACAGACTGCCCGCAGTAGGCTGCAGTTAAGGAGTGACTTCTCCCTGAAAGTCCTACCCCAGGTTTCCTATTCCTTTCTCTAATTGCTTCCCCTCAGGACCCTTAGTATTTCTAACCAAGTTCCTCTATGCACAATGTTATTATAGTAGCGTGTCTGTTATGATTCTTGGATGTCTCCAAGTTGTAATGCAAAAGATCAACTGAGTATCACATATGACTGTTGCATAAAAACTGTTCTCTGGCAAACATAACTTTGTTTTTCTAAAAAATATACCTCATAAATTGAAGTCCAGGTTATTTTTCTCCTTCATAATAACCTCCCCTTTCTCTTTTTGGAAAGTAAACAGTGAGTGATTAAGCTGCAAGATCCGTTTTCAAAAGGGAAGGAAAGCCATTGAATTGCCAGCCCCATTAAGCCACACACAGGAGGACTCCGTATTATACATTATCTCTGCCCATAGATGCAGAGATAATGGATGTTTTCGGCTTTTTTTTAAAAAAAGGAATGACAGCCAAAACAGTTTATTCTCTTTATCTTCTAGCCAAGGTTTAAGGAGGAAGCCCAAATTATCACAACTAAAAGACAAAATAACTAAGGGCATAGAATGCATCTGTTTGTGGGCAAGGTTGCCAGCCATTGACAGCCAGCAGAAGAGGGCGGGGACAGGGGAACAAGATTGCACCGACGTTGCGACGCTATTTCCAGTGAATACCTGGAAATGACATCACTGCGCTACTGTGAGGCTTTACGACTCACCAAAACCCTATGGCAAAACCATAGAGTTTCAGGCGAATCCTAGAATGCCACATTGGTGTGATGATATCACTTCCAGGTGTTTGTTAGAAGTGACATTGCACAACTTGCTGATGCCAGTTTTCCAGCTATTTTCTCCACCCCCCCCCCCCCCCCGACAAATAGTGGCAAGAAGCAGTGAGGGAGGCCGGGAGGTCTCCCACTGAAATAGGAGACTTGGTCTCCCTAGTTGTAGGACTCTGCCATTTGAATCTGCAGGAAGGAGAAAAAATGTTTTAAACACTGCCCCATATTTTTTTAAAAAAAATGTCCTGGCAGATACAACTTTAGCATATCACGGAAAAGGCCTTTCTCCCTTTCTAGTCTTATTTTATTATCTTTTATGTAGGAGACTTTTTTTTCTTACCCTCCTCCGAGGAGTTTAGTGTGGCATACCTGGCCCCTCCCCTATTTTATACTCACAACAACCCTGCAAGGTGGGTTCAACTGAGATAGAGGCACTGAATAGTTTTAAAATTGGTCTGTCTCCTATGCCCTGCTATTATTGGAAAGAAAATGAACAGACTTAACCTGGTGACTAGTCAGAAAGGGCAAAATCTAGCATTCCAAGTGGAAAACTGGCCAGTTGGCTACCTCAAGAAAAAGCAAAGCAAAGCAAACTTTCTGTCCACAAAACCATGGAGTGTCATAGCAGGCTACCGGTAGGGATGGGGAAGTGAGAACTAAATAACGGAGTAAGTAGTAATAGATGTTTTCTACTCTAGAGGTACTACCCTATGTTATAAACTGTCCAAACACTGGGAGCACATTGTTTGAAACTTAACACCAAAAATGCCCAATGAAAGGGCTTGCTCATGTAAAGTAGATTAGGTCCAGAGAGACTGGCTTCCCTCCAGCGAGTTTCATGGCGTGCAGAGATTGGCACCTAGAAGAAGAAGAAGAAGAAGAAGAAGAAGAAGAGATTAGATTTATACCCCGCCCTTCACTCACATAGAGTCTCAGAGCGGCTTACAAACTCCTTTCCCTTCCCCTCCCCACAACAGACACCCTGTGAGGTAGGTGGGGCTGAGAGAGCACTTTCCCAAGCTGTCCTTGAGGGAACAGCTGGTACAGAGCTATGGCTTGCCCAAGGTCATCCAGCCAGGTGCAAGTGGAGGAGTGGGGAATCAAACCCGGTTCTCCCAGATTAGAGTCCACGCACTTAATCACTACACCAAACTGGCACCTAGATGTCACTGGGTCTTATCCAGTTTTTTAACCATTACACAACATTGTCTCTAACATGAACTATGGGCACATGAGGTATACAGTGGTCTTTGAAGTATGATGTGGATGTCTCTAAAAAGGCACAGGACGATGTTGGGGAGACTCAAGCTTTATAGTGAAGAAATCCTTTGATCATCTTCTGAAAGGTCCTACAAAGTCATAAACGCCATGGGTTTCAGGCAGTTGTTTTCCTCTGACAAATAGGCCAGTCAGTGGAATCATTTGCCCACCTGCCAGGGAGAAGGAAGACAGGTTGCTGTTCTGGATATCCTGGACTATTTATTTATTTATTATTTCACATTTTTTTTACCCCCCCCCCCCCCCGCAAGCGGGCTCAGGGTGGCTTACAGTGCGGCGCACAGTGCCCGATCAAAATAAAACAATTTAAGACTAGGGTAATAAAACTTTAGGGATGTGTGCCTTGGTATGACTGGAGAAGGCGAAGGGCAGCACACATGGGAACTCAAACCCAGTTCCAGGATAGGTCAAGGAGAAACCCTCCTGGCTGGGTGGGTAAGAGTTAAAAAGCTTAACACTTCCTGTGCAAGAGCAAAAGCTGAGGGCCAGAGAGGAGAACGGAGGAGAAATGAAGTGAAGTCTGCCGTGACAAGGCGCTGTTTTAAAGTTCCAGCTTTGCTTCAATCCACTGCTTGGAACAGAATGCCAAAGTAAAAGCAGCGACGTCTACAACTTAATTAGACTAGGGTTTTCCTTCTTATCCTTAGGTCTATAACACGGCTGTGATGTTTTCATATCTTTTACGCTGCTCCTGTGCTCTAGTAAATAGGGCTGTATTTTTAGCAAATAAATCCCTCCCCCCACCCTTCTAAAGATCTCAGACTGTGTTCAAAGACCTCATACAGGGCACCTGACATCTTTGTCCACTCATAGATCAAAACCCCTGACTGGGCGAAGGTCCACTAGCAGGCAGGGGAAGAGGTGGGTAGCAGCACTTTCTCTCTCTCTCTCTCTCCCTCTCTCTCTCTCTCACACACACATATACACACACACACAGAGCTGCTATCCAAGCCTCAAACTGAAGGTAGTAAAAGAAAGGGCAGCCTTTGAGTGCTGGCATCTACCTAAATAAGACAAGAGAGGGGGGAGCAAGGGGAAATCCATGCCCTCTTTCGCACATTTTTTCACTACCACTTGAGTATTCTGGGGCAAGGAGAGCACGAAGGTGGGTGGTGGAAGTTCATCACTGCAAGTCCCTCTCTGACCTTTCCCGCCTGTGAAATTATTAGCATGTAAATAATGGGAAATAAACTGCACGGGTGGGTGGGCGTTTGGAATAGGGCAGTGAAAGAGTTCCTCCTACTCTTCCACAAGCTCAGCTGTGCTGAGAGATGGGGGTTAATTTCAACCCTTTACCCGCCCCATTCCAGTCCCCCAACTAGACTTGCCATTTGTCCACCTGCCGTGGCCACCCTCAGCCTTAATTCCCTTGCCCTTGAGAAACTGAGCGAGACAAAAAAATGACCTCTATAGTTATGGTCTAGGAACTCCCCCATGGCTCTATGGTCTTTATCATAAAGACTGGGGGAAATTCCTAGATCATCAGCCAAAAGTGACATTACCTCCTCCCCAAACTTCACCTCTCCAGGCACTGCCCTCAAAATCTCCCAGCATTTGCCAGGGCAGTGCTGGCAGCCCTGCAAACCCACATGGCTATGATTTTTTGGGGGGGCGGGGTCAGAAAGGGGCAGTGGGGACAGAGAAGTATGCAGGAAAATGCAGTGTGACTTCTGTGCACGGATGACTGGATACAGACCGTGGTCTGTGGGTGAACTCATATCAATAGTATTTCAACTCTACCCAGTATCACCATAACCAGAATTGTTACATTGTTCTAATCTGTTTTAATTGTTGTTAACTGTATTGTGTATTGTGTCCAGATGGTTTTATGTTGTTTTATGATACCAAATGGCCTAGTAACCAACCCTGAGCCTGTTTCGGCAGGGAGGGCGGGGTAGAAATTAAACAAACAAATAAAACAAAACAAATCAATCTTAGAGTTTTGGGGAGACCTAGAGCCCGGCCAAATAGCTTTGGATGCACCCAAGATCCAGTCCTGCGACCTCTCTACTTTGTCTTCCCTTGCATGTCTGCTTCTTCTACCTCCCTTTGTCCTCAAACATTGAAACTAAAAAAAGAATGCAAAAGTCTGCCTGGGCATGGGCATGCAGAATGGAAGGGTCCCCAGAAGGGCTGTATCCAAACAACACCTGGGAGGAGAGCCAAAGATTCCTGGGTGTACAAGCAAAAGGCTTGCGTGTATCCAGGGAGGTGAGGGAGGGAGAGAAGTGCTGATGTTTCCTTTCAGCTACAGTAGCCCTATACACGGCAGTGGGTGGCCACTACAGGAGTCCTCTCGACATCTTTCTTGGATTGCGAGATGCCATGTCTATAGGTGGGGGGTGGAACGTGGCACGTGGAATGCAGCTGTGGATGTCAGCTTCAGTCTGAAGGGATCGGATGCACAGCTGAAACAGTCATGTCACGTTGCTGCATAACAAGTGCCTTTCGTGCAACTGGCAAATGGAAGAAAGGATGATCACGGCGGTACAAATTCACATATATAAAAGATGAACTTCTGTCGTTACTGCCACTCCCTGATGGGGAAGTTGCACATGGCTCTGCAGTTATAGGTCACTAATCTCTGGCCTGGATAGCCCCAGGCTAGCCCGATCTCATCAGATCTCAGAAGCAAAGCGGGGCCGGCCCTGTTCAGTATTCGGATGGGAGGCCGCCAAGGAAGCCCAGGGTTGCTATGCAGAAGCAAGCAATGGCAAACCACCTCTGGACATCTCTTGCCTGGAAAACCCCACAGGGTCACTACAAGTTGGTTCTGGCTTGATACCCCTCCCCAAAAAATCCTCTTTAGCAAAATGCCTAGGAGAGGAAGTGCCTCGGAATGGAGAAGCTGTCTGCAGACATCCCGTTTTGTTCCGTTTGCATGAATTGGGAGCCCCCCCAAGCCCCCAGATCAAGTGTATGCAGATTCCTGTGATGGAGTCTTTACCCATGGTTACTGCCTTGTGAACGCGGCCACTTAGCCCCAGACCCTCCCCTCAGTATGGTACGATTCTGTGTGATGGGAAAGCTGCTTGAATGTGCTGTATATAAAGGCATACCTAGGATGCTATTGACTCTCGAGTGGAATGGAGGAAACCTGAGAGGTATCTATTTCATTCTTTTCTCAAATGATGGCATAAGGTGATGGTATAAGGCTTAGTTACATATAGAAGCAAATCTGGCTTTTACCTTTATTTACTGGTAGCTATGGAGGAAAAAAAATCTGCTGGTTTCTTTAGCACACGGGGTGTGTTTTTCATGGAGTCTGAAGGCCTATCTGTGCTCGTGTGGATCTCTAACCAGCAGACCAGGCTTCCATTGCCTCTCTTTTTGTTCTCTAGACACTTTGTGCAGCTCCGAAAAGAGGAACTGAGCTTAAATTGCATCGACCAAAAGGAGATGGGGGCGGCAGATCCCGGAGTGAAGACAATTGACTTGTCAAAGGGGGATGCAGTTGTCAGCAAGGAAGACGGTGCGGGTGCCTTCTCACTTCAGACAAAGGAAGCCAAGTACCTGTAAGTATTCTCTGACTACAGGCAAACTCAAAAAATGCATGCCGAGAGATCTCTGATGTCCCCCCCCCCCCCGGGGTTTTTATTCAATAACATCTGCTCTGTGCTTTATCCAGTCCTACCTGCCCTGCTCTCTGCAGTCAGGTTGCCGGTGGAGGATTACTGGGCCCTTGGCCCTGGGGCTGGCCAAGCTTTGGGGAGCAGGAGCTGAAGCAGGAAGCTGTGGCCTGGTGGACCAGTTGATCCAGCAGGACAGTCCTCCCGGGCCTCAGCTTGAGTAGGCTGGAAGGTCATTGGGCCCTGCTGCACTTCAGGCAGGTGCTGGAGTTCCAGAGGCTGTGCTGTGTTCTGGCATGGCTCCTGGAAAGAAGTGTTACTCTCAGAACATTGTCCCAGGTCCATGGTAGGACTATGCCCACCTAGTCTGGCACTTTGCCACCTCTGTGCTACCTCATCCTAGTAGGGTTGCCAGGTGCCTTCCTCCTGCTGGTGGGGGGATTTGGGGGTGGGTATGGGGGTGGATGAGGACATTGGCTATTGCTGACATCACTTCCAGAAGTGACATCATTGTGGCGGTGACATCGGGGTGACGCTCTACTTTTTGGGCAAAACTTGATGGTAAAAATGGCTACGAACCATAGAGTTTTCCCCAAAAAGTAGAGCGTCATCCTCAACAATGCTGACAGGATGACTTTTGTAAGTGATGTCAGCATGTTGCTGATGTTGCATGGGGAGGTCTGTTTGGGGATGGGGTTTTCCCTGCCAGCCATGTGGCTGGCGGCAAGCTGGAGCCCATGAAAGTAGGGGATCCCATTCGGGAACCTGTCAAGCCTACGTCCTGGGCCCTCTGATGCCACTGTTCCTGTAGACTGGGAACAGGTCCCGGGGGGCTATGGGTTTGTGTCATGCCTCGTGGAGGCATGGTGACTATCTTGGAGCTGGTGGAAAGGCCTGCAGACTCTGGCAGGGTGGCCTCTGACACTGCTGGACCATTGTCTCTGCGGTGCTGAGCTCTCCCTGCTCCTTCTAGTTCTCCTCAGCCAGTAGCCTTGGCTCCTTGGACTCCTCCCCTGAAGACTCCAAATCCAAGTAATTGGACTGGTCAGTGACGGTCATAACACCACCCCGCAATACAGGATCCCTATCTAATGGGCTTTCAAAGAGATCTCAGTATTATGGACAATCCCATCTTACCTACAAGTGCAAGGCATCCTAAACTAGCCTTCGTTTAACCTAAACTGCACACTAGCTGGCAGTCCCTAGAAGACTGGCAGGGGTAGGACTTACCCTAAAGGTGTCTTCTGATGCTGTGATGTCACTTCTGCCCATGTAATTGGAAGTAATGTCATTGTGTCATGAGATGCCCTAGGATTCACCCCAAAGTTTATGGTAGGACCATATATCATTTCAGGTGAATTGCAGAACATCCCACAATGTGGGCATGTCACTGCCCAAGCACTAAAATAAAACAGGTGAAAAAAGCCCTTCCCCATTCAATCAGAAAGAGCACCCAGTTCCGTGCTTGGCTTCATATCAACAACTAATGTAGGCTTGGCTTTTGCCTGCTCACAGTGGGAAAATTCCTGTCCTTAGCTCTAGTCTCCTGCTCTCAAGATATTTTCTTATATGTTATATGAATTGTATTATTGAAAAACTCCAATAAATAAATAAATAAATAAATAAATAAATAAAAGATATTGAAGAGTAGGAGAAAAATGGATGGAAATGGCTTCCATAGTGATTCTCTAGGAATTTCCCTTGTGTCTCTGTGATCCTTACCTTGGAGATTAGGGAAAATTCCCAGATCACTACCTCCCAGTGATATCATTTACTCCATAAACTATACTTCCCCCAAGCACCACCCTCAAAATCTTACATTTACTGAGGCAGTCCAAACAATTTTAAACTCAGATGCCATGGAAAAGTAGGCCTTTATATTTGGTACCTTCTCCCTGAATCATTGGAGTATAGCTCTTACCTCCCCATAAAAACAAAACAGTGTCTTTCTTTTTTGGAAGAGGAGGGATGGGCAAAGGCAATTCCTGAGCCACAAAGGGCAGCTGTTGGACTAACTTGTGAACCAAATACAGCTCATGAGCCTGACAGGTGCTTCAACTAGGAGACAGCAAAAACATGATAGATAATCAAGCCCTTACTGAGCTGCCATATAGGCTTCCTTACTGCTCTAAATGGAGCTTACGCCTTGGCACATCTGTTTGAGAAGCAGAACTGGAGTCCATTGGCACCAACCAGATTTATTCTAGCACTGGATTTCATGAGTCAGAAGTCACTTCATCAGATGCACTGGAGTGCAAATCCATGAAGCAGACTTACATACTCAACACAAGGGGAGATGTGTTATGAAAACATGCAGTTTCAAAACAAGATCCATTCCAAAGAGTAATCAGCTCACTCTGAATAGGTGAGGGCCATCCTTGACTGTCAGGTAAGCAAAATCAAATTAACAGACAATCAAGTGAAAGATAAGTAGATAAAATAGGACAGGGGTCCCCAACCGTTTTGAGCCTGAAGACACCTTTGGAATTCTGACAGGATGGTGGGTGCAGCCACAAAATGGCTCCCACAAGATGGAGGCTGCAAGTGGCGGAGGCTGCCACACAATGGCTGTTCTGGCTTACTTTCAGTCACACAGTGATGATCCTTGTGGTATGGTGGCAGCTCCTGCCAAACAACATTCTTACAAATCTGCACAGCCAAACAGGTTTCCAAGGGAAAATCAGATGCTCTGCTGGGCAAAACCCCCACCTGACCTTGCCCACTTTTGAAAACACACTTGCCAGGAAATGTATTGGCAGATGCCATGGCACCATGTTGAGGACCCTGCAATAGGAAGGAAAGACATGCACTAGCACCACAATCAGAATTAGGACCCTTTGGATTTAGATTTTAGAAAATCTGGGATATCCAGAACTTCATTCAAGTCAATAGAAATAGCCATTTTCCACTATGCCTTTTCCAAAAAAGGCAAATTTCTTTGTACTAGCTTTCCCTCAGACCTCTGATCCTTTCCTAGTGCTTATACCAACTTGAAAGAGTTGAAAAGATGTGGTCAGTGCACATAGCAACAACCACCGTAACCAGGCAGCAGTGCCAGGCATTAGGAAATGACTGTAATCTGTGAATGGACCCTGAGCAGTGCAAATGCCACCAGGGCAGCATTAAGAATAACACAGTGGAGCAAGGGTCACCAGTCAGAGGACACTGAGCTCTCTGCCCCCACCACCCTTAATGCCAAGCTGTCTGGAAAAGTGGTCTAGATTTTAACTAAATTCAAGGCATTAGCACCCATAAGTAGGAATGGGCATAAACTGGAAAAATGTGGCTCAGTTTGTGGTTCGTGTTACCCCTGCAAACCCCGTTGAAAAGGACCACAGTCTCTTTAAACAGGTTTTCCAGAAAGCCTGGGGGGAAAAAAACTGAGCTCAGCCGCTGAGCTGTTTTGGACAGTCTTCTGCAGTCCCTTTAAAGTTTAAAGGAACTGCAGAAGAAAGCCCAAAAAACAGCTGCACAGTCGGGAGGGTTCTCCCTGCCAAGCAGCTGTTTCAGGCTGTCTTCTGCAGGCTCTTTAAAGTTTAAAGGGACTGCAGAAGACAGTGTGAATAACAGGTGTGCAGTGGGGAGGCGCTCAGCTGTTGTGGCTTTCACAGGGAACAGAAAGCAGGGGTCTAAAGGGACTTGGAGTCCCTTGAAACCCCTGCTTTCTGTTCCATCCACAAACCACCACAAACTGCACAAACTGCTCTAAAAGTTCATGGAAGTTTGTGACAGTAGATCTATCACGAATTTCTGTTCGCAAACCATGAATGGGGCAAAATTCATGACAAATCCTGCTTCATGCCCATCCCTACCCATAAGTTTAAGTATGTTAAAGTTTAAATTAAGTTTATTTTAACTAAAGGTGTTAGTACCCTTTTGACAACCCCCCCATCATATTCTTTAGCATAACTCACCACCCAAACCTCATCTATCACACAGTAATTTTCTCCATGTTTCCTGAAATATTACAGTTGCCAGGTCCCCTGGGCCATTGGTGGGTGATGGGGGGGGGGGGGGGTAGGGTCGCCAGATCTAGGTTAGGAAACTCCTGGAGATTTGAGGATGGAGCCAGGGGAGGACAGGGATCTCAGTGGGATACAATGCCATAAAATCAACTCTTCAAAGCAGTCATTTTCTCCAAGGGAACTGATCTCTGTCAGCTGGAGATGAGCTGTAATTCCTGGGGATCCCCAGGTCCCACCTGGAGGCTGGCATCTCTATGGAACATACACACATTTTGTTACTATGCCTGCTGTGGTGTAGTGGTTAAGCGCACAGACTCTAATCTGGGAGAACTGGGTTTGATTCCCCCGGCTGGATGGCCTTGGGCAAGCCATAGTTCTGTCAGAACTCTCTCAAGGGTAATTCTCAAGAGAGCTCCCTCAGCCCCACCCACCTCACAGGGTGTCTGGTGTGGGGAGGGGAAGGGAAAGCAGTTTGTAAGCCGCTCTGAGACTCCAAGTGAAGGGTGGGGCATAAATCTAATCTCCTCTCCTCTCCTGTCTTCTCTGCTTCCCACAATCCTTCCACTCAAGTGGAACAACTATGGAAATCAATTTTACAATTTTACAAATGTGCCTGTGCACTTTCCATTGCACGCTGCTCACAGATAAGATATGTATGTTGACCTGTACCACATTATAGACCATATTAAATTACTGAGGGATCATGCAACCTCTAAAGTGAAGCTAATTAGTAAAACAATAAATTCTTTGAATGATTATCACAAGCTTAGTTTCTCCCAAAGTGAGACGAGATACACAGAAATGAGATGTTTGATTCTGTGCACTATGAATATATTAAGTATGCAAATTTCATTTCTAAAATAGGAGATGCCATGGTTTATGCCTATGTTATTTATAGTCTGTACCTTGGATTCGTCCCCCTACCTTCCTCCAATATCCTGGATACACGATGATCAACTGTGGTGCCTTGTTGATGAAGAAAAGACACCAGGAAAATACTGAAAGGGAATTTTTATTATATCAAGTATATATCTGGTCCAGTTTTTATTCTTGAAACGAGTTTCTGGGATTAACTAAGCCCTGATAACTGCATGTTTGTTTCTCAAGGTAGTATAAGTTGTCAGGGTATATTTACAGAGGTCAGATTCTGGAGGAGATGTCTAACTATGAAGAACTAGTTCTGTTCAAACTGAAGAGCAGGGAATTATGAGAAAATGGTTCATCTGAGTCAATATATTGCACACAGACACAGAAAAATAAACCTCAGCTCTTTTTCTTCAAAAGCCTAAGCAATTAATTCTGTCTGAAAAGGTCAGGGTCCAGCGTTTTTTGCCCTTTTTTGACAAGTAAAACTGTCAAACATCAGTGGGCACAAAACAGAAATGGTTTTGCTTGTGCTGGTTGGCATTTCATGTACACTGTCTTGAATTCACACACATCTTTCTTTCTTTTTTTTTACGTTGCAGATTCCAAATACCCTTTACTGTCCAGAACAAGAAGTTAGAGGACATTTGCAAGCTCCAAAACGAGTGGGTAATGCTCATAGACAGGTACTGCTCAGTGCTCAAGGCAAGATCATTGACTCGGGATGGTGCCTCAGGAATGGCAGATGGGGAACTTCGCCATTTAAATGCAAGGAAGACAGGAGAGGCCTCCTATCTCAAAGTAGCCCCATCAGCTGGGACCATGGATCATGTCTTCCCGGAAAATTCCTGTAGATTTTCACCGACAACTCAACATCCTGTAGTGACGGGAGACACAGGGGCTGTGCCTCCTTCCCCCAAGTCACCCAACTTGCCTCCAGCTTCAACGAGAACTAAAGTTTTTCACTGGGAGGCCATTCCTCAAGACAGGGTATGAAATATGTATACAGTTAAAACATTTTAATCATGTTTTTGAAATGTTTGTTTATTGGGAATTTTGCTTTTTGCAGTGTGTGGCTTTAAAAGATAGCTGAATGTAAGGTGCAAGTTATGTTAATTTGAACACAAAGTGCTGTTCATGCTGGAGATTTGTAGTGCAGGGAAACAACTTTCCCTTTAAAAGAGTTACCACAGTAGCGATGACCACCAGCACAGAGAGTCTTAAATGAGGACATGGGTCCTTCAACAGCTACTAGTCATGGTGACTAAAGGGAGTCTCCAAATACAGAGGCAGTCAACTTCTGAATCAGGGTAGGCATCATGGCATAGCCCGATCTCATTATATCTTGGCAGTTAAGCTGGGCCAGTACTTGGATGGGAGACCACCAAAGTAGACTCTGCAGAGGAAGGCAATGGCAAACCATCTCTGCTTAATCACTTCACTTGAGAGCCCCATGCTGGGGTTGCCATAAATTGGTTGTGACTTGATGGCATGTATACGTCAGTAAACTTCTGAATGTCAGGGCTAGGGGGCATCATAAATGGGCATATCTTTTTACAAGTGGGAACTCTCAAGGGCTTGCACAGGGGCATAGACTTTTGGAAATTCCGGGGGGGGGGTCCTTAGAACACGCGCAAAGTGCACGCGCTCGCTGGGGCGATGTTCTCCCCCCCTGGGAAACCGCTGCACCTCCCCGGGCCCTTCTGAGGCCCGCCAGCCGCTGCTGCCGGTGCCTCTCTCTCCCCCACCCCCGGTCACCCCTTTCCTCTCCCTCTCCAGCAGCGGCAGCCGGGCCTCGGAAGGACCCGGGGAGGCGCGGCAGCAGGCACTCTGTTTTGCCAGGGGTGGCTGAGCCCTCCCCCCGGAAATTTTGGGGGTGGCTCGAGCCCCCCCCCCCGTACTCTACGCCTATGGCTTGCAGAAGTTACAGCATTTCCACCTCCCCCACTGTTTCCTCTTTTCCTTCCCTGAAAGCTCCTATGGTCTCTCCCCTCTGGCCTCTGGCAAATGGTTGGCCACTGAGTGAAAGAGAATGCTGGACTAGATGGACAACTGGTCTGATCCAGCAGGTCTTCTGATGCTCTTTGTATGACAGATGAAAAAATGGATTTCTTGGTGGACTAGGATTTTCTGCTTTCCCCTTTTCTTCTGCAGCTAAAAATACTCCACCATCCAGCTTCTGGGAGAAAGGATAATCCCAAAATCAGCATGATAGGGGAGTCAGAGGTCAACTGTGGGAGGGAAGAATCAGGAAATTTCCATCAGTGGAAATTCCCAATGGATCTAACCTTATGTTCTCCTTGAACTTCCTTTTAGGGATCAGCTTGACTGACAATCAGCTGTCACAGGCCTGCTAGCAAGTGCAAGCACTATAATACTACTGGCTATTACAAAGGCTACTGAGGAAAATCCATGTGTTCTGCTCTGAGCTCCTTGGGGACAGACTACAAATATTATCAATAAAGCCATACATTTTGGAAACCTTTAACATGACCAGTTAGAATGTCGGGCTAGGATGTGGGAGCTCTGGGCTCTAATCTATCTATGCCGTAAATCTCACTGGGTGATCTTGGGTCAGTCACTCTCACTCAGCCTAACCTACTCCACAGGCCTGTGAGGATAAGTGGATAAGGAGAGAAATGTGTATACTGCCCCAAACTCCTTGAAAGAGGAGAAAGCTAAAATATATATTCAACAAATAGTATATTTTTAAACAGAGTTGACCCCTTCTGAGTCCACTGAAGTCAACAAGTTAGGAAGGCATAAATTTTAGAAAATGCATAGTAAATTTCTAGTTTTTATTTAGGTAGTGATTGCCAGCTTCATAATTATCCTCCTGTAATGTAGGAACACGAACATCTGATAGCCTGGTTCTTGGTCCCTTATGGCCTACTTAGATGGAAAGCAGTGTCAGAATGGAGATGACTCCAACGAGGCAGTGTGTTTAGGAAATGGTATGTTGGTCGGATTAAAGAGTCCTGTGGATTTTTCAAAGAAGTTTCGTGAGATGATGATATTGTTCCCTGGAATGGACATCTTCCTTGGGAAAAAAGATTATTTTGGGCTTGGAGTTCCACCATAATCCCTACATGGATTCCTTTGTTCCCACATCTCAGGATGAAGACATGTGGGGGGGGGGGAACCATATGGGCTAAAGTAGTCTTCATTAGTGAGTGATCTACATCTTAACCACAATATCTTTAAGTGTGGGTTGACTATGGGTCTTTGAGGGCACCTTCTGATGGCAGCTTCATCAGCTCACCCCTGGCTCCAAACTTATCAAGTATATCTTTACAAGTGGGAACTCGCAAGGACTTGCGGGAGTTATATTATTTCTGCCTCCCTCACTGTTTCTTCTTTCCCTTCCCTGAAAGCCCCTATAGTCTCTTCCCTTTTTTCTCCTTCCTTCTCTCCTTGGGGGGGGGCATTCTGGGGGTGGGTGGGGACGTTGATGATGCAATGATGTCACTTTAGGAAGTGATGTAATCATGTCAGCGATGTCAAGGCAATGCTCTACATTTTGGGCAGAACTCTATTGTAAAAATGGCTACAAACCATAGAATTTTGTCAAAAAAGTAGAGCGTCGCCCCTGACGTCGCTAATGCAACAGAAGTGACACCGTCTCATCGCCAGCGTCACGCAGGGATGTCTTTTGGGGGTGGGGTTTCTCCCACTGGCCAGCTGGCCGGCAGTGGACAGGAGCCCACAAAAGTGGGGAATCCCCCACCCCCAACCTGGGGACTGGTTAGCCTATCACTTTCCTCTATACCCTCCCTGCACTATTTCCTCTTTCTCTCCTCTAGGCAACCCCTGTATCCTCCCTCCCTGCCTCCTTCTCAGCTGTTCACCTACCTTTTATCTGCCTCCCATCTTCACCTATATTTATTATTTATTCACTTATACCCGGCCTTTCTCCACAGTGGGGACCAAAGCAGCTTACACTATTCTCCTCTCCTCTTTTTTGTCCTCACAACAATCAAGCAAAAGTATGTGACTGGCCTAGAATCACTCAGTAAGTTCCCACAGCAAGATGGGGATTTGAACCTGGATCTTCCAGATCCTACTTGGAAGCTCTAACTGCTAAACCATTACTGGCTTTTATAGTGTGGCTGCTGTTGAACAATAGCAAGCAGTCAGGCCAAACTGAGTCATGCAAGTCCGGTGCTATGAAGCCATCCAGGGGTTCCTATAGTGAGGAGCCACATGCGGCTCTTTCACACATTTTGTGTGGCTCCCAGCAGGGCATCTGGGGAAGCAAAGGAGAGGTATGCCTCCCCAATCGGTCTTCCCTTCCCCAGCCAGTGTTCCCCTTCCTGGGTAGGCTTGAGGCAGGGGGGAGCAGAGAAAGAAAGCAATTTTAACATTAAGTGCATTCTCAAAGCCCCCCCCCCACCGGCCAGCTTGGAGAAGGCAAATAAATATCATTATCAATAACTGTTTTTACCCCTTTTGTTTTTATTTTTGGCAATCTCATTTAATGTTAATAAAAAGTAAATTTGCATATTTTTCAGTAAAAACATGTCTAATATTTGCTCATGTCATGCCACTCTCAGACATCTGACGTTTATTCTATGTGGCTCTTACGTTAAGCAAGTTTGGCCACCCCTGCTATAGACCAGGCTCCAAGGAGTTCTGCAGGGCCTGTAAAACGGAGCTCTTCCACCAGGCCTTTGATTAAGAGCTGCCACCAATAACACCAACAACACCAACAATAACCAAGGCCCTTATTAACATCATGGCCTGTGACATCTTGGGCATCAACTGCAGCCGCACTTTATTATTACACCATCATGGTCAAGTAGGACGTTATCGCCACCAGCACTTTCTTAGCATTTTAACTGTGATTATGAACTGTTTATGTCATGAGTTTTACTGATGCAACTAAAGGACAATGCCCAAGCCGTGTTTGTATATGCTGCTAATAATTTTATCATCAAAGGAAACCTATTCAAAACTATGATTTTACAACATAAATATAAGGAATAAAGAACTACAATTGCTGTCCAGTTATTGTGTTGTTTTCCAGTTATAGTGCTAGTCACATTCACTATGATGGTGCCGGTGGTGTTGACAGGATTCTCCGGAATATGAGTCCTGCTGTTTCGAGATAAATATCTTCTTCTGAACCAATATCTAGTCAAAAAGCCGACGAAGTTCTACCTGTAGGCTACAGAACCTGATTGTAATATGATAATGAGAGAGTGTGGATTGGAAGCGTATTCCCTTAGGGGCAACTAATATTCAAAGGCACACTAATGTTGTTCCATGCCAGATGTAGAACTTCGTCGTTCCGGAGAATAACTGGACAGCAATTGTAGTTCTTTATTCCTTATATTTATGTTGTAAAATCATAGTTTTGAATAGGTTTCCTTTGATGATAAAATTATTAGCAGCATATACAAACACGGCTTGGGCGTTGTCCTTTAGTTGCATCTTGCAGCTGTGTTCCTCTTGAGTACCATGAGTTTTACTGATAACATGCTGCTTTATGTATTTTATCTTTTTATGCAAGCCCCCCTGAGCCTGCTTCAATGGGGAAGGTAGGAGATAGATAGGTAGGAGATAGATAGCAAAGCACGCCCATGGAAAACATGTACTATGAAGAAGCTATTCATACAAGAAGAAGAAGAAGAAGAGATTGGATTTATATCCCGCCCTTCACTCACTTAAGAGTCTCAGAGCGGCTTCCAAACTCCTTTCCCTTCCCCTCCCCACAACAGACACCCTGTGAGGTGGGTGGGGCTGAGAGAGCTCTTTCCCAAGCTGTCCTTGAGGGAACAGCTGGTACAGAGCTATGGCTTGCCCAAGGTCATTCAGCCAGGTGCAAGTGGAGGAGTGGGGAATCAAACCCGGTTCTCCCAGATTAGAGTCCGCGCACTTAACCACTACACCAGACTGGCACTACACCAGACCACTACAGATACATATGTGAGTGTGTGTGCATACAATCGTGATTTCCAAGACTGTAGAAATATTTATATATGCGTATATGCGTGTTTCATTTATATTTTCAGATTCAGAAGTCACTATGGACATCCTGTCATGATGGCAAGAGAAATATAGACGTGGCAAGACTTTATGACCAGTTTCGCATTCAGGATCTGCTGGGATTTCAAGGCAAAGGACCCTCGGTGACACAACACATAATGCTTAACCAAAAAATCGCACACAACTTCAGTAAGTATACAAATGCCAACATGGTTACTCAGGCTGTAGAAGGCTTTCTTTCTCTTATCACTGTGCTTGTGAGAGGTTTGTATAGACATTTCCTGGTAAAATTTTCATAGCATAGTCCTTAACAGAGTTATGCCCTTCTACATCCATTGAAGCTCATAACTCTGCTTGGGATTGCATTTTTAGAGGCCCAGCAGGAAATAACAGAAAAATCTAGATATGTGCTAGTAAATATCAGGCTTCCTTTAGTACATTGCTATTATGTTATTATATGCAGGGCTCATTTCGTAGCAGGAGCGCCTCTGCATATTAGGCCACACCCCCCAATGTAGCCAATCCTCCAAGGGCTTATAGAGCTCTTCTTACAGGGGCTACTGTAAGCTCTTGGAGGACTGGCTACATCAGGGGTGTGTGGCCTAATATGCAGAGGAGCTCCTGCTACGAAATGAGCCCTGATTATATGCATTTTAAGAATGATCTTCCCCCAAGGAACTCAGGGAGTCCCTCCCTCTCCTCTTCTATTTTAGCATCACAACAATCCTGTGAAGGTGAGGTAGGATCAGAGATAGTAACTGGTCCAACTCTCATCTTCCATTTCATCATTTACGGGTAAACGACACTTGCTATGCAACAGGTATGAACAAAGCATCATGACCTTGGAGCTGCCATATAACCTCAACCTAATCTTGTTACTGTGAGGATAAAACAGGGGAGAGAAAAATGATGTAAGCTGCTTTGGGTTCCTTTTGAGGAGAAAGTCAAGGTTCAAATGAAGTAAAGAAATAATAAATGAATAAAACGACAGAGGCATTTTTGACAGTTCCTACTAGGCGCCCCAAAATCTGAAGAATTGCCAGCAAATGGTAACATTCAACAAGTTTTCTGGCATGCTCCCTCTAAGCTGTGGAGTCTTGTGAGCAAAAATTCCACTTTGTGAGCTACTGGCATTAAAGTTGTGAGCAAGCAGTTTGGCTGCTGCATGAATTAGTTTGCTCTGGAGCCATCCTTTCCTGAGCTAAGACAAAAATGGGTGAGCCGGAGGCTAAAAAACTGTGAACTGCCTCAAACTAACTCAGCTTAGAGGGAACACTGGTGGGTATATACCCCCTGTGAAATGAGGAATTGTAGAGACCAAAGGGGGCTGTGCATGCAATTCTCTGGGCTAGTACTGAAGCAGGGGTGACACAAGCACCACCGTAGTTAGAGACTTTGGATACTGTGACAGAACAGGCCAGCTCTGACTTACAGACCCTGTTCTGCCTGCCGCCTCCTTGGCTTACCTCAATTCCTGGAGGGTGCTATTCCACTTCCTGCCACTAGAGTGCACTGCCGCCACCTGCTCAGTTTAGGGGTTCTGAATGAGAGGAACAGGACTCTCAATCCCCCTTCCCTGGCCTAGCCTCAGGGTCTCCTGCTACCCAGCGCCTGGCTGCCACAGGGACCAAATGCAACTTCAGGTTTCCCCCTGGAGAGTTGGCAATGGGTGCCTTCAAGGGCGTAGACTTTTCAATTTTCCGGGGGGGGGGCTGGGGCTGAGCCAGAGTCGCTATGCTAGGTCCTTAAAAGAACCGAGGCCCAGTGACATCATAGGGAGGAGCCAGTGACATCATAGGCTATTGTCACTATCTATGGAGGTAGAGCCATGTGGGATTTAGGGAGGGGCTCTCCAGAAATTTAGGGGAGCCTGGGAACCCCCAGCAATGCCCCCGGGCTGGGCCAAACCCAGGAAAAGGTGGGAGTTGGCCAGTGGTTATAGTGGTAGCGGTCTCTGCGGTGTCCTTTATTTAAATTCACTTTTAGAATAGATCTGCAAATATACATACCATGTGCATCAGACAAAGTAATGGTCACAAATTTGACAGTAAGGAAGACAACACAGAAAAGCCTGTAGGGGAATATTTTAAAAGTTTTCCTGGACATTCATTTAGAGGAGTCTTGTTTCTGTCTTATTTGTAAGGGTGACGTTGTACTGAAATGTACTAACTTATGGCATCACAGATGCCTTCATTTGGTAAATGCATGGCTGAAATCTCTGAGCCAGGACAGAATACCAAACAGTTGCTGCGCACTCTATTTCTGAGCAATGTACAGAGTTCAGAATAGCAGCAATCTTGAGAGCCAGTTTGGTGTAATGGTTAAGTGCATGGACTCTAATCCGTGAGAACTGGGTTTGATTCCCCACTCCTCCACTTGCACCTGCTGGATGACCTTGGGCAAGCCATAGCTGTGTACCAGCTGTTCTCTCAAGGATAGTTGTCTCAGAGCTCTCTCAGCCCCACCTACCTCACAGGGTGTCTGTTGAGGGCAGGGGAAGGGAAAGGAGTTTATAAATCGCTCTGAGACTACAAGTGAAGGGCGGGGTATAAATCCAATCTCTTCTTCTTCATCTCTTCTTCTTCTCACTTCAAACTCATATCCTAGGAGTGAGTGCAAATCCCAGAGCACTGAACCTATTCCCAGTGGCTGTCATTTCACTTTGTGACCTGTCATTCCAATCCCAGAGCACAGATTCTATTCCTAGGGACCGTAATTCCACTCTGGGAGCTGTCATTCGAGTCCCAGAGTAGCCTATCTGGGCCCAAAGACCTTAATGGAAAAACCATTCCATATTTTCTTTGCAACTTTTTTTGTGCTGCAATGTATTTCAGTATGCAAGTCAATTGGCATTCCTGGCTCCCATTATCTCCAATGGGCCTTCAAGCCTCTCCCATTGTTTCCAATGGGCAATCCTCATTCCTTTTACACATCCCAGTTAATTGTCCCTTTGAAACTATACCACACCATTTTAAGTAACAGCAAAATGAAGAGCATGAACATAAGAACATAAAAACATAAGAGAAGCCAATGTTGGATCAGGCCAGTGGCCCATCCAGTCCAACACTCTGTCACACAGTGGCCAAAAACACCAGGTGCCATCAGGAGGTCCAGCAGTGGGGGCAGGAAGCCCTCCCACTGTTGCCCCTCCCATCAAACACCAAGAACACAGAGCATCACTTGCCCCAGACTGAGAGTTCCTATCTGTACTTTGTGGCTAATAGCCACTGATGGACTTCTGCTCCATTCCCTCTTGAAGCCATCCATGCTTGTAGCCGCCACCACCTCCTGTGGCAGTGAATTCCACGTGTTAACCACCCTTTGGGTGAAGAAGTACTCCCTTTTATCTGTTCTAACCCGACTGCTCAGCAGTTTCATCGAGTGCCACAAGTTCTTGTATTGTGAGAAAGGGAGAACAGGACTTCTTTCTCTACCTGCTCTATCCCATGTATAATCTTATAAACCTCGATCATGTCACCCCCTCAGCCGTCGTTTCTCCAAGCTAAAGAGCCCCATGCGCTTCAACCTTTCTTCATAGGGAAAGTGTTCCAAACCTTTTATCATTTTAGTTGCCCTTTTCTGCATGTTTTCCAATGCTATAATATCTTTTTTGAGGTGTGGCGACCAGAACTGTACACAGTACTCCAAATGAGGTCGCACCATCGATTTATACAGGGGCATTATGATACTGGCTGATTTGTTTTCAGTTCCCTTTTTAATAACCCCCATAGTGTTGGCCTTTTTCATTGCAGTCGCACACTGTCTCAACATTTTCATTGAGTTATCTACTTCGACTCTAAGATCTCTCTCTTAATCAGTCTCTGCCAGTTTGGACCCCATCAATGTGTATTTATAGTTAGGGTTTTTGGCTCCAATGTGCATCACTTTGCACTTGGCCACATTAAATCCCATTTGCCATGTTGATGCCCACTCACCCATCCTTGACAGATCCCTTTGGAGTGCCTCACAATCCTCCCTGGTTCTCAGCACCCTGAAAAACTTCGTGTCATCTGCAAATTTAGCCACTTCACTACTTACTCCCAACTCCAAATCATTAATAAACAAGTTAAAAAGCATTGGACCAAGTACTGATCCCTGCAGTACCCCACTGCTTACCTCCCTCCACTGAGAAAATTGCCCATTTATACTCACTCTGTTTCCTTTTAATTAGTCAGTTTTTGATCCACAAAAAGACTTGTCACAAAAGAGAGCCAGTTTGGTGTAGTGGTTTAGTGTGCGGACTCTAATCTGGGAGAACCGGGTTTGATTCCCCACTCCTCCACTTGCACCTGGCTGGATGACCTTGGGCAAGCCATAGCTCTGTACCAGCTGTTCCCTCAAGGACAGCTTGGGAAAGGGCTCTCTCAGCCCCACCTACCTCACAGGGTGTCTCTTGTGGGGAGGGGAAGGGAAAGGAGTTTGTAAGCCGCTGAGACTCCAAGTGAAGGGCGGGGTATAATCCAATCTCTTCTTCTTCTTCTTCTTCTGTCCCATGACTATTGAGCTTCATGTACAGAGTGCACAATTCTTGCCAGTGTTCTCTCCAGGCTGCACACAGCAAAAGGAAATTTGATGTTGATCTGCATGTCCCCCCCCCCCCCCCCCATCTTGTTCATGCAGATGGGCTTACCATTTAAAAACAGACACCCTGTGACTAGGCAGGTGGGGCTGAGAGAGCTCTTTTGAGGACTGCTCTTGAGAGAACAGCTCTGAAAGAACTTGGGACTGACCCAAGGTCACATCAGCAGCTGCAAGCGAAGGAGTGGGGAATCAAACCCGGTTCTCCCAGATTAGTCCATGCTCCTAACCACTACACCAAACTGTAACTCAAAACCTATCTCTTTTAGAAGCAAGTGGCTCAAGTGGTTAAGATGCTGAACTGCAGACCGGTAGTTCAGCAGTTCGAGACCTGAGTGCTGCATGATGGAGTGAGCTCCCATCTCTGGCCCCAGCTCCTGCCAAGCTAGCAGTTCAAAAGCAAGAAATTGCAAGTAGATAAATAGGTACCAGTTCGGTGGGAAGGTAACAGCGTTCCGTGCGCCTCAGCGTCTAGTCATGCCGACCATATGACCACGGAAATGTCTTTGGACAGCGCTGGCTCTTCGGCTTGGAAACGGAGATGAGCACCGCATCCCTAGAGTCATATTTGACTGGGTTTCGAGCAACGGAAACTTTTACCTTTACCTATAAGAAACATAGAACACCATCTCCACCACATCAGAGTCTTTAAGCAGATCATTTCCAAAACAGTCCTTCAGAGCCTAATTACATGAACTAAGCAGCAAGCAAGATACACTGTTCCCTCATAAATACTCAGAGAGCCTGTTGTCTCCCAGCAGTGACATTTATTCACTCCAAGGAATACCAGGGACATGATGCAGATGCAGAGTCAGGCAATGGCAAATCACCTTTGAATATCTCTTGCCTTGACAACCCTACAGGGTTACCATGAGTTGACTTTGACTTGCTATCACTTTCCATAATCACAGGGCAACTGCGCTTTAATGCCCAGAACCATTTGGGCAAGGCCTAATATGTAACTATTGTCAGTAGCATGAGATGGACCCACAGCTCAATTGGCTCTCATATCACTACCATAACATACAAAATAGTAAAAAGCTCAGTAGTTCCTTTAATATAAACAGACTGTATTGTAGCATAATTATTACTGTAGCACAAGATTTTTCAGAAAGCCACACATTTTTCTCATCTCACTTTAGTGCCAGTTCCTGTCCTCAAATTCACAGAGAAACCCAAACCTTCCATTTTTGGTAGAATGACACCCTTCCCTTCCTCCACCCACGAAGGGTGATTTAGCAAATGCAAACCAATGCCAGTGGTTTGCATGCACCAACTCACTCAGCAGAACCAGAGCTTCCAATTTCAGCACAAGAGCTAGGGATGCTACCCTCCAGGTGGGATCTGGGAATCCCCTGGAATTACAGCTCATTTCCAGACTTCCAGATTTTTCCCCTAGGGAAAAAAGTCAAGTTTCTGGAGGGTAGCCTCCATGTCGTATCCCAGAGAAAGAAAGAAAAGTGAAAGGGAAAGTCTCTCCTTGCTTCCAGTCTCTCCTTGCTTTCAGCTCTCCCAGGATGGAGTAACAGAAAGAGAGGGACAGAGAGCACAGCCACCCACCCCCACCCCCACAGAAGAAAGTGAGCCCAGGATTCCAGCTTGCTCCCTGCAGCACAAGAGTTCCTGGGGCTGCAGGAGAAAGAAAGACAGCACTGGCTTCCTTACTTTGTTTGGTGAGCCCGGGAAAGCAAGGAAATCAATCTTCATGTGCAGCCTCCAGGCTCCTGTAGGCTGATCCGAGAGGGGGTGGAGCTTAGCTTCCAAGCTTCCTGTGACTTCCTCCCCCCCCCCTCTCTCACCTAGCAGAAGAACGGAGTCTCTGAAAGCGGAGGGGAAAAACCCTCGCTTTCAAAATGAACTGGAACTTGCCCTGGGCCCCGGGGGAAGCTCAGCACCGTCTGAAAAGGTTCGGGGGGGGGGGGAGGGAGGGAGCTCAAGCTCCCCAGCCCCTGTAGATGACGCCTATGCAGCCGGCCAGTGGGCCGGCAGGCAGGCAAGCGAGCCTGCCTGATAGAGGCTTCGTTTTGCGGGGGGAGGCTGAGCCCCCCCCGGGAAATTTCGGGGGAAGCTTGAGCCCTCGAGCCCCCCCGTAGTTGACGCCTATGGGTGCCTTGACCGCTTCCCTCCCAGGCTGGGAAATTAGTAGCGTATCCAAGTGGTTGGAGGACTGTGTGGTACAGAAACTTAGGGCCACATCCAATCTTACACAGAATTTATTAAAAAGAAAGTAAGTTCAAGCACACTTAATCACAACAACAGATCAGCACACAGAAGAACAAAGAAAAGTTGGTTATAATCGCATCCTTCTTTCCCTGGTTCTAAAACTTACTCTAACTAGATGTCACTTGGTGAGCCAATTTGGTGTAGTGGTTAAGTGCATGGACTCTAATCTGGGAGAACCGGGTTTGATTCCCCACTCCTCCACTTGCACCTGGCTGGATGACCTTGGGCAAGCCATAGCTCTGTACCAGCTGTTCCCTCAAGGACAGCTTGGGAAAGAGCTCTCTCAGCCCCACCTACCTCACAGGGTGTCTGTTGTGGGGAGGGGAAGGGAAAAGGAGTTTGTAAGCCGCTCTAAGACTCCCTTGGGAAGTGGAGGGCGGGGTATAAATCCAATCTCTTCTTCTTCTTCTTCTTCACAATCAGAGTAAGTACACACAAACTTAGACAGTCACACAAGGTTCTAAAGATGTCCCATTACCTCAGGCTCCCTGCAGCCAGTGGGCCAGGGTCACATGACCAAGATGGCTCCTGGCCTGCAGAACAGAGCTGAGCAGTCTGCCCTCTTCCAAGGACCAGCACCAAGAGACCCTCCTTCCTAGAAGCAAGCCCTTTTATTCTTATTGTCTTTACTGTTTTGGCAACCGGAGTCACAAACACAGCACTTCTATTAAATTTCTGATCCCACCCATTATACATCCCTCAGTCCACCCCTGTTGACCTGGTCCACCCAGGTGGACCCTGGGACACCAGGTGCATCCTGGGAGCCCTCCTAGATGGCATTCTGAGAAATCTCCAAGAGTCACTTGGTGATTCCTAACATAAAATACCTCAGTAACCTTGCCGGGCGAGTCATTTGCATAACCGTGGCTGGTGACTGACCTAGCTTCTGGCCCTTCCAGAGAGAATAGGAACAAAACAGGAACACTTTAAACACTCAGAGTGGGGTTCCCCCCCCAGATACTACCAACTGGGTTGCCAAGTCCGGGTTGGAAAATACCTGGGGACTTTGGGGGTGGAGCCAGGAGAAGGCGGGGTTTGGGGAGGGGAGGGGCCTCAGCATGGTTCAATGCCATACAGTCCCCCCTTCAAAGCAGCCATTTTCTCCAGGGGAACTGATCTCTGTTAGCTGGGGATCAGCTGTAAAAGCGGGAGATCCCCAGGCCCCACCTGGAGGCTGGCAACCCTATCATATATTCGCGATGGTGAGCAGGTGACTGCCCTCCTGAGCAACTGATGAGTGCTGTTCTGAGTATCTATCCAGTGCTCTCATACAAGTGAAATTTAGGAATTCATAGGTGGGAAGTTGGGAGTTAACCTCTCTATTTACATACTGAGAAAAAGAAAATATAAACATAGAGCAGGAAGGTGTCCCAAGGGTCATCTCGTACAACCCCCTGCACAAGACAAGACAGTCACAGCTACCCTTCCCCCCTTCCCCAGTGAGCCCTGCCCAGAGGAAGGTGAAAAACCTCCAGGGTCCCAATCTGGCCTGGAGGAAAATTCCTTCCTGACCCAAAAATAGCAATCAACATTTCGCTGGGCATATAAGGAGGGGCCTCAAGAACCGAGCACTGGGCTCATCCCTTCCTGCCCTCCCCCTCAGAATAAGAAGAGCTGGTTTTTATACCCTGCCCTTCACTACCCAAAGGAGTCTCAGAGCGGCTTACAATCTCCTTCTCTTCCTCTCCCCACAACAGACACCCTGTGAGGTAGGTGGAGCTAAGAGCGCTCTGAGGGAACTGTGACTAGCCCAAGGTCACCCAGCAGGCTTTGTGTAGAGGAGTGGGGAACCAAACCTAGTTCTCCGGGTTAGAGCCCATCAGTCTTAACCACTACATTATGCTGGCTCTCACCAGCTGCCTAAATTTGCAGTGAGTCATTAAATGTTATATATTATACCTTATGTATAGTTTTCCATAAGCATTTATAGGGTTGGAGACAAACTAAATTTTCCACTAGCAGAAAAAGGGGTTATTTCTGTTGATTCCCCCCCCCCCCCGGGAAGACCTTTGGTTTGACATGCTTGTAATTCCCTTTTCTCCGGAAGCAGTATTTTGAGGAGACCAGTGGGCTACGGCAGGAAGTGGGAAGCAGGAAAGTTGTGTTCTGTTGGGGGGGGGGGGGGGAGAGATTAATCTGGATCCAGCCCACAGTTATGAATGGGTTTGCAGATTCCCACAGTGTTTCAAGTAAGTCTGCAAGCAGTTCTTTCTCATGAGAAACTGTACAGAGATTGTTTTTGCAACCTACAAACTCTGCGGAGCTTGTAGCTAGTGCATGCAAGTTTGGTACTTACAGTAATGATGTGGAGTTTTTCTCCCTTGATATTTGGGCTGGCATTGACTATTGACATCTACAAAGATCTAAATCAGAATCAACTGTCACAATTAAGAGTCCAGCAGTTAGACTTGACCTTTCTGGCAGCACACTGAAAGCCCCCTCCGATTGCTTTTGTGCAGAGTGACTGTTACAAAATGAACACAGTCAAGTGATTTGTCAAGCACTATGGTTTCTTTAACGAGTCAAGATGACGTCAACGTGTGGGTGGGATGGCAAATGGTTTTCAAAGTGTATTACATGAACCCGTGGTGTATCTTGGAAGCTATCTCAGAAGAAAGGTAGATGAGGAAGTTCCCATCACTGCTGATCTTCATCACTAGAAAGGGTTAGGTATGTACTTTCAATTCATAGGGAATAATAGTAAGGCCTAGTAGACTTGCTGAGGACAAGCCCTCTTATATGAACAGAATGCACACACTAGAACCCTTCCCAGAATCCTCTGCAACATCCAGGTCAGACAGACAAGCATAGGTTTCTGGATAGAAAAGTTCTAGAACAGGGGCTAGCAATATTCCTGAGCCTGGGTGTGCTTTTGGAATTTTGAGAACAGGAAGTGGGTGCCACCACAAAATGGCTACCACAGGGGGCAATCAGGAAGAAGGAGAGTAGGTTTTTGTACCCCATTTTTCTCTACCTTAAGAAGTCTCAAAATGGCTTACAATCACCTTCTCGTCCTCTCCCCACAACAGGCACCTTGTGAGGCAGGTTGTTCTGAGAGAACTGTGACTGGCCCAAGGTCACCCAGCAGGCTGCATATGGAAGCATGGAGAATCAAACCTGGTTCTCCAAATTAACCACTATGTCATACTGGTTAAGTGCCATGGTGTGCGGGTGCAAATCACAAAATATTGGGCAGTTGCAAGCCAAGCATCCTTGTGCAATGAGAGAGTTGTATCTGAACGGGGGCTCCCTTCAGACACAAAGGTAATGCCCCCTGCATCCTTCAGAGGGACCTCCTACTCCAATGAGGTGGAAAACATCCAGGATTGGCCCTTTACTTTGGGGGAAAGATGCCTTTTTGAAGACATAAATGGAAACCAGGAAAAGCCACAGGTGGGTGCCATGGTGCCCATCATTGCAATGTTGGGAATCACTATTCTAGAAAGTTTTCATAGCAATATAGCATAACCCTGTTTTTCAAAAAGTTACAATGAAGAATTGGAGAGAGTATATTTAGGAAAGTGTAATCATTTCACCTCTGTGGATGCAGCTAAACAAAGACAGTGTTTTAGATCCGTTTGCAAATTTTAATTGGAACACCTGGACTGAAAAGGGGGGGGGGATTTGGAATTACCACTTCTTTGACCGGCAGAGGAAAGTGTTAGAGGGGAAGTGCATGTTGAAAAAAGATGCTGGTGAGGATAAAAGATCACATCTTTAAACAGTGCTTTTTTAATCCTCTCAATTAGTCCCACTTCTTTCAGGAAATCTCGTCTCTGCTCCGCAAATTGAACAAGGGCCTGCTTTTCAGCTATTTTTGTCTGAGGTTGTGGCATCAAGGCACTGCACTGTTTCTCCTCAGTATCTCATGCTTAATGCTAGGCATCAAAATAAGGCGGCGGCATAGCTTCAAACAGGAGCACAGTCCTAACTACCAACAACCCAGTTACAACTGGGGTATTCCAGAAGACACACCCATTCAGGTGAACCTGGAGTATTGTGTGCAGTTCTGGGGGCCTCACTTCAAAAAGGTCTTTAAGCAGCAGCTGGTCTAGCTGGCCTGTATGGCCCCTTCCAACTCTGTGATTCTAGGGTTGTGATCACACACACAATTAGCCCCAACGTAGGTGCAGATGCTGGGTGGATTTAAAGTGCACAATCAGACTTGAACACCTGGGAAGTGTCCTGCAGCCGTCAGCAACCCGTGTTGCTCTGCCACAGAAGCGGAGAAAACAGGCACCGGGGAAAGTCCGGTAGCAAATGGGTTGCTACAGGCCATGGGCGGACTTTCCCCTGCTGATCGCTCCAGCGTGCTCTCATGGCATTCAGATGGTTTGATCAGGCCATCCTGACTCTGGGCTGTTGTTTTTTCCCCTTCTCAGTATGCGCATCATCGCACACTCCATAGGGAGCCCTCAGGGCTGAGGTGCGAATCATGGATCCCTCATTTAAGCACATCGGAGACACATGACAAAACCCCCCCCCCCCACTCACCTGTGGTTGTGTCTGATCATGTAGTGGCAGGCTGTGCCTGCAGCTCCAAAAGACTATGTGATCGTGCCACCGCAGGTCAACCTCCACTGGAGGAAACAGCCTCTCTTCCCCCCCGCCCCGCCCCGCCCCGCCCCCGCCTTATCTCACACGTGTGACTGCAACCTATGATTCTAAGAGAGGGAATTCCTCTTAGTACCTAAGCCTGTCTCTTAAAAAGACAGGTTCCATATATTACAACAGGGACGTGTTGAATGTATTCTAAGTTAATTTATGGGTGACTGTGAGGTCCCAAAGGCCTAGTTAGTTAATTGAGTACAAGACCAAGGCCACAGCCCAGAAACTTCTGAAATCAAGAGGAGTTCCATGTGGGGTAGCTTACCCCCAGGTGGGGCCTGGAGATCTCCTGGAATTACAATTGATCACCACATGATCTTTATATAAAAATTATCTTAGTTTATTAGGGTTGCCAGCCTCCAGGTGGGGTCTGGGGATCTCCCACTTTTACAGCTGATCTCCAGCTGACAGAGATCAGTTCCCCTGAAGAAAATGTCTGTTCTGGAGGGCGGACTCTATGGTATTCTATACCCTGCTGAAGTCCCTACACTCCCCACGCCCTACCTTCTTCAGGCTCTACCCACAAAGTTCTAGGAATGTCCCACCACAGAGCTGGCAACTCTGGTTCCATGGCAAACACGCTGTTCTTCCTGAGCAGAGAAGTCAACATGGGAAGGGTTCCCTCAGGCAGAATCTTTGAAAATGACTGCCCTCTGGATCATAACTGTTTATAATACTTGCATTGGAAATAGAGTGACTAGAAAGGGAATTACATATATTGGATTGGCAAAAAGGTAGCTGGTAAAACTATCTCCAGCCTCTTCTTGCTAGTGTCATAAACTTATAGGGTTGCCAGCTCTGGGTTGGAAAATACCTGGAGACTTTGGGGGTGGATCCAGGAGAGGGCGGGGTTTGGGGAGGGGAGGGGCCTCAGCATGGTCCAGTGCCATAGAGTCCACCCTTCAGAGCAGCCATTTTCTCCAGGGGAGCTGATCTCTGTCAGCTGGGGATCAGTTGTAGAAGCAGGGGATCCGCAGGCCCCACCTGGAGGCTGGCAGCCCTGATAAACTAAGATAATTTTTTTAAAGGTGCACTATCTTTATTCCAAACACATGAAAGTATGCTTTAGTGGAGTTTCTGCGTGCGGCTTTTAAAAAGGATTGGACAACTGAATGTAGAATTTATAAATGGAGCATTTATAAGTGCTGCAGTGCTTTGTGCGTGTGACTAGTACCTGGACTAGTACATTCAAATCTTCACTCCAACATAGAAGCTCACTGTGTGACTTTGGCTCCATCATTTTCTCTCAGCCAAACCGACTTCTGAGTAGGGTTGCCAGCCTCCAGGGAGGGCCTGGGGATCTCCCGCTTTTACAACTGATCTCCAGCTGACAGAGATCAGCTCCCCTAGAGAAAATGGCTGCTCTGAAGGGTGGACTCTCTATGGCAATGTAGCATGCTGAGGCCCCTCCCCTCCCCAAACCCCGCCCTCTCCTGGATCCACCCCCAAAGTCTCCAGGTATTTTCCATCCCAGACCTGGCAACCCTACTTCTGAGGGTGGCTGTTGTAAGGATACAGTGGAGGAGGGGGGAATGGTATCATAAGCCACTTTCAGTCGCTCCTTGAGAGAAAAGCAGGATTTAAAATATAGATAAATAACTATGATACTTAAATGGAGCCTCCAGATTCAAAAGCAGTGTATCTCTAATAGCCAATTTCGGTGAACAATCTACTGAAAAGGACCATTGCCTTCAAGGCCAGATGTTGGGCTTCTGAGGAAATTAGCTGGCCACTGTGGAAAACAGGATGATAGAATGAGTGAAGCCTGTTCTTAGATCCATCGAGACATTTTAAAAATTCTTAACTAAACTAACCTCTTTTAGCATTAAGCCTTTGAGTGCATCTGTGTCACATTATCTTGATTGTGCATCTGTCTAATGCCTCAGCTACACTTTAATCAAATATATACATATGGATGCATCGGTGGCATTTGTACTTGAGGATACTGGAGGCCTGACTTTTCATCTTAGCTTTTTCAGGGGCACAAAGCAAAGCTAACTCTGCTAGGGAATCAACTCTGCTATATCCCAGTGTGTGTGCCCCCCCCCCCCCAGTTCCCTTGTGCATTTATCTACAAGTAATCAAAGAATCGTTTCCCCCCAGACATTTTTCTTAAAAGTTTCCGCATCGAGCCAAGCCAGCTGAAAGAAAAATTATACATTATACATGAAGACAGTGGTGGACTTAGCAATGAGCAGATTATGGCGCTAAGAAGGTAACCTTTTTGGATACAATCCTTTATTTATGACAGATATTACTTTTTTGGAAACAGCGTCGTTTTCGGCAAATGAAAAGGAAAGCCAGAGGATGTGTTTACTGTTTACTGAAGCAGCTGAGGTTTCCCGCTTTCTGCATTGAAAATTAGGGATGTATCTCAAAAATTTTTAAAAAATTCTCTGTTAGTCATTGTTTTGCAGAGAAACCATAAGCCACCTTGCTGCTGGGAATGCTAAGCTTTAAGCGGAGCGAGCGGCAAAACAGACCAATCCTGAATCCGTTGAGCCAAATTACTTGGGTTTAAACAGAATTAATCCCATTGAAGCTGACAGGGCTAAGGGCCACTCTGCATTTTCAAAAATCATCTTACTGTGCCGGCTTGGAAAAAAAGAAAAGAAAACTCCCTGCGATGCCTTACCACGTCTCTTTAATAACATCCAACTCCATCCTCTACTTGATTCTACTCACGATGGAGAGTTTTTGTGATGCTGCTTTGGAAATTCTCCCTGCCATTTCTGAAGCCTCCTGTGGAGAATGGCAAGGCTTGCTGCAGCCCTGGCAAGGATAAGGCTGTTTCGAGTGTCCCCTGCACCGCAGAGAAAAGGCTGCTTACAAGCAAATCTCAGTTACAGTACAGTGAGTGGCCATACGCCACTGTTTCAAACCTATGTGGAGAGCTGATCAAATTATACTATTGTAAATGAATCAATGGTTGCCTCGCCGTGTCCTTGGAAACTTATTGAGGTTCTGCACTGAGACGATCAATAAGGTTAGATGGGTTACCCACAAACAAAGCTGAAATATACTGGGTTCAATCATGTGTAGTGATCAGCTCATAGTTTATTAATGAGTTTGGCCATGAGAAAGAAGACAAAGACTGCCTGGCCGAAGCCGGGTATTTATGCATGCAAAAGGTTACACCGCAACACACCCCTCTCCCAACGATAGGCTATTTACATTACATTGTTTCTCAATTGGTTTACTCTAGGATCCCTGTTTCCCTACTGGTCTATTCTAGGATCCTAGCCAGCTACTGTTATGCATCCTCAAGGTCTGCCAGGTTTAGTCTCAGCTCAATATATTACAAAAGCTCTCCCCATCATACAGCTCTTCCCTAGCAACAGACCAAGGCAATAGAAAGTATTGAGGGAGTTCTGGGGCACAACCTCATATGATGTCAGCGAGATATATCTGCTAGGTGAGCACACACCTTAGAACAATGCCTTGAACGACTCTACAATACACTGGCATCCAAGATAAATGTACTGGGGAACCTTAATAGAGGGAATTACGTGGGAAATTTAGGTTAAGGACATACAAGAGCCCTGCTGGATCAGACCAATAGATAATTTAGTTCAGCGTCCTGTCTCACACAGTGGTCAACCAAGATGGGTGTCAGAGCCTGTCCGTGTCTCTGCCATTAATTGTTTGTATCTGGTGTTTCTATCTGTGATTTACGAGTAGCCTTGGGGTTTATTGCGTGTCCTGCTTAACGTATCCTTTCTTTCCCCGGGAGGGTGGCTTGCTGCATGGTAGGAGCGCTCTCCCCGAATTTGGAGTTTCTAGGTCCAGTGGTTTGGCCTGGGTGTTGATTTTACAGTGAGAGGATTTTCTTTTATATATATAGATTGATTTCTTGAAGCTGGGAGTGATCATTTGTATTGACTCCCCACAGATACCAGCCCACTTTAAAGGATATGGAAATGTACCAGTCTTTCAAAGGTTCTCCTTCAGAACTACATCAGGTGGATCAGTTTATGCTAGAAGTAAGAACTATATCTGCATCTAAAATCATGGTTCTGTACCTGTTTAATTGTTTGCTTCCTTCATTTTCTGTGTGGTTGTTTTGTTCCTACTTCAGAAGGTTGTAAAAATGCAACTTGTGAAACTTCATTGAAAACAAATCGTTGGCAGATAGTTGGCTGTTTTATGTATTCAAGTATCCTGACCTGATCAGACGACTGTGCTGAAAACCCTCTTTTTAAAACATTTTAGGTTTAGAAAGCAAGTGATTAAAAAAAAATCTTTGCAAATTTTGGTTTTAGCCAGAGTTTATGTGGACCATCTCATGTCGGGGTCTAGGGTATGAGGCAAGATAACTTTCCATGGGTATAATTTTTGATGCCAGATCAATAGTTAAGGTATGATGCTATTAAATGATTGGAGCGGATACAATTTCCACATTTTTTTCTGGCATTTACAGCTCCAACTTTAATTCCTCTCATCTTCTTTGGGTCTGTTAGTGATTTGAAAATTGTCCTTGATTATCTGCTCTTCATGATCAACATAGAAAGGTACTTCTGGATATTAAGAGCTTATTCTTGTGGCAATTCAGACACCCTGATCTGCAAAAATGCTTGCTATTTAACCTTCACGGTTTTGTAGTCTATAAAAAGGCATTTGGTCCTGGCCAGTGTTCCCTCTAAGCTGAGTTAACTCACAGTTTTTAGCCTCTGGCTCACACATTTTTGTCTTCACTCAGGAAAGATGGCTCCAGAGCAAACTAATTTATGCAGTGGCCAAATCACTTGCTCACAACTTTAATGCCAGTAGCTCACAAAGCAGAATTTTTGTTCACAAGACTCCACAGCTTAAAGGGAGCATCCTGGCATGAACATTCAAAGGCTTCTTGTACTGAGAATTATATCCAGCCTTTATAGAGGGCTCTTTGGACTGTATAAATAATGGCAGTTGTATTATTCCAGAGAACACTTAGACCTCCCCAATGTGGTGCCCATGGGTGCCAAGGTGCCCTCTGATACCCTTCCTGGTGCCCACCAAATGAGTAGGGCTTTTGTCCAGAAGGGCTTCTCAGTGGCCACTGGAGAACCGATTGGTTGTGCAGATTTTTAAAAAGTTGATTCCGTAGCAGATGCCACCACACTGTAGACTTTATTATCTCTCCCTCCTCTTTCCCAGGGTATTTGTTCGATTACCCGTCTTCTTCCCGGCACTTGGGATTCCTCTGTGTGGTTGGCTCCAGTGTTCCCTCTAGGCTGAGTTAGTGTGAGCTGGCTCACAGTTTTTTAGCCTCTGGCTCACACATTTTTGCCTTAGTTCAGGAAAGATGGTTCCAGAGCAAACTAATTGATGCAGTAGCCAAATCACTTGCTCACAACTTTGATGCCAGTAGCTCACAAAGCAGAATCTTTGCTCATAAGACTCCATGGCTTAGAGGGAGCATTAGTTGGCTCCACCTCCTGCAGCAGCCATGTTTGTGGTTGTGCCCACCATCCTGTGTCAGAATTCCAAAGATGCCCACAGGCTCAAAAAGGTTGGGGACCCCAGCCCTGACCTAGATAGCCCAGGCAAGCCCAGGCAAGCCCGATCTCGTCTGATCTCGGGAGCTGGGCAGGGCTGGCAAGGACTTGGATGGGAGATCTCCAAGGAATTCTAACAGTTGGGAGCAGTGTTTCCTCTGAGTTAGTGTGAGCTAGCGCACAGTTTTTTAGCCTCTGGCTCACACAGTTTTGTCTTCGCTCAGGAAGGATGCAACTGATTTATGCAGTACCCAAATCGCTCTCTCACAACTTTAATGCCAGTAGCTCACAAAGTAGAATTTTTGCTCACAAGACTCCACAGCTTAGAGGGAGCAGTGGTCGGGAGGTGGGGGCAGGCTTTATTTCAGCCACCTCTCTGAATATCCTCCAGGCCTCCAGTAGGAGTCAGTCACCAGAGGTCGCCATGACTTCCAGGTACCCCCCCCCCCATACCAAAAATAAAGTTTGGGTACCCCTGACTTATACAATGCATTTCCCCAAAGATAGGCATCCCTGTGGCAAATTTCCCACTTTCTGCCTTATTTTTGTTTAGAGCTTGGTGCGTAAGCCAGGACTATCAGATAGTGGAATTCTACTATTAATTTACTGTTTCATTTGTACTCCACCTTTCTCATTGAGACTCGAGGTGCCTTGCAGCTAAAAACAACATTGTAAGAACAGTAGAATACGTACAACCCACAAAAGTAGATAACAATGCAATAAAAGCACTGTGTGACATGGACGATAAAATAAGGTTGGAGAACAATGCAGTGAGAATGTTGTATTATATAACATACATTAAAGAGATAGAGTTGGACCCATGTAGTTATATTTCCTCTGTGACGGACATGACTAACAGAGAGGGCTGAACCCAAAAACATGGCCTATGCCTCACAGTGAATACAACACCTGCAGTGGAATCATAAGCAATGTTCTACCATTTTAAATGCATTTACTTCGATGAATTTAGATAGGTGTAACTTTGCACTGCAAGACTTCATCTCATTAATCTATACAACCACCATGTATGATCTCAATAGTCATATGTCCATATTGTAAGGCCCAACAATTGATCCTTAGCCTCTCCAATTAAAAGGATACCATATACTAGGACAGATCTCTGCTGAGACCTTGGAGAACTGTTGAATTGCAGGCCATAGTAACAGTGGTGCTTACTCTACAGCTTTTGGAGAACCTCATGCACAATTACCATCCACTTAAAGAGACATATTTACTTCCATCCCTGGCATGAAACCTGCACCAGAGAGAGGCTTGCAGCTTACCTGTTGATCTGATGGTGACTGTTTCAAGGTGGAAACCACCTGCTGACCACAAGCCCTACAAGACAAGGACCTTGCCCACTTTACTTAATAGAGTTGCCAGGCAGTGTCCAGCAACCAGATGGAGAGCTATGGGCGGTGGGGGGTGGGGGGCGACTGCAAAGCCAGCTGTGGTATGTTACTGCCAGTAAAAAACAAAAACAAAAACGACATAGATAGCTCTAGGAATTACCAGAAACTCCATGGTTTTACCATAGAGTTCCTGGCTATTCCTAGAGTTACCATATGCCACTTCCATTTTTAATACTGAAAGTGGTGCGACATTACAGCTGGTACCTTCCTTTAATTTTTTCCTCTCCCACTGCTGCTCAGAGTGGCAGTGGGCAATAGGATTGGGGGCAGGGAATCCCCTGCCCTGACTGGCTTGGCAGCCCTGTTCCTGAAACAGGGGCAGGTGTCAAATTGAAGAAGAGTAGCATAGCAAAGAGCCACAGGTGGCTCCCAAGCCACTAAATATGGATCACCATCTAGCTAGATGACTGGTATATTGTAGCTCTGGAGCTCTATAATGACAGCTGACAACTTTTCTAAACTATCCTCTCCCTATCATTATGCAGATGTGTAAAATACCTAACTTGGGCCAAAGGCTGGACCTCCTGCTTGCCGTACGTGAACTTCCAGCCTCCGTGGTAGAGCTGGAGCCAGTAAGTGATATGATGAGAGTTTTTTTGATGTGTGCGCGCGTTTGCGTGTGTGTATATGCTATCACAGTAATACACCAGCTGTCCTTGATGCAAATTTTAAAAGCTGGTGTGCGCACAAGGTGATCTTTCCCATGGAAAGAAAGCAACTAACCAGTCGTATTGTTGACATTCATACTGTAATATCGCAGGCAGCCTGATGTATAAGTTGTCATTTCACTGCATTATTCAAAAGAAATGTGGGAAAGGGTTTTGATGATCTATGTTGCGCCTGGGTTTTATAGGCAAGAGAGTCATAACTAGCATGAAAGTAAATCTGAGGTAGTCTAGATTTGAAATACAATATGCACTACCTGCTGGGGTATCTCAAATAGCCTTGGGCAAGTCAAAACCTGAGAGAGTTCATTAGTGGGAATAGCACCTCCAGAAGGTAATACCTCCTGAATGATGACACAGCCTGAGCCAATCAGCATTGCTGATATCTTGTAGACATTGTTCCAAAATTTAATTTTGGAGAGATTTGTCATTCTTGTTTATTTACTGAAACACAGCCCAGGAGCCCAAGGAATGCATCCGGACTGGGGTATGCTGGTTCATATAATAATAAATGTGAAGCCCTTAGCCGCCCTGACCTAGAAAACACAGACTAACCTGTTCCCATCAGATCTTGGAAGCTAAGCAGTGTCAGCCCTGGTTATCTAGGAATACTAGGATCGTGATGCAGAGGCAGGCCATGGCAAACCACCTTGGAACGTCTCTTGCCTTGAAAACCCCATAGGGTTGCCATAAGTCAGCTGCGACTTGATGACAATAAGTAAGTAAAAGCCCATGGCCTACAGTCTAAACAGACACAAGATCATTGAGCCTGAAAGTGTTTCAAGCAAGGAAATTGAACTAATCTTGCACCTGAACCCCGAAACCAAATCAGAGAGGTTTTCAGGAAACAGGAAATGAACCTGTACAAAAATCTCTCAGCAGCTCCAAAACAGAAACTGAAATATATACTTTGATCATTAGGTTCTCAAGGGGCTCACTCGGGGTAGTAAGAAAGTTACTGTCTTTTAGGGATACCTCAGGTAGATCGGGGGAGGAGGAGTCACTATCTTGTCCGCCTGTTGCCCACTTCCCATCATACTAATCTGTCTCCTTGAATACTACCTCACCCATTTCACCTTTTCAGCCTCTCCTATATTCCTGCCCCTTCTTGGGAACTGAAGCGGCTAATCCTAGTCTCTTCTTTCCTACAGTACTCTCTGAAAAGAGCATGCCAGTCTACATATGAGCTCTTGTGAAATTCCTTCCTCTTATGAGAGTTTGGTTGTTGCACTGCTTCTAAAGAAGCCCACAGGAGAAAGGAGGCAAGGAAATTTAGATGCTCAGTGCTTAGATTTTGTGGCCCTTTCTTACCACGCTCAGGGAAATGCCAATTGCCACTTTGGGGTCAGGGAGCAATTTTCTCCAGACCAGTTTGGCCAGGGATCCTGGAGGGTTTTTTTTGCCATCTTCTGTGCACGGAGCAGGGGGCACTGGGATTGTGGGAGGGAGGTAGTTGTGAATTTCCTGCATTATGCAGGTGGTTGGACTAGATGACCCTGGAGGTCACGTCCAACTCTATGATTCAATGACCAATGTTCTGGTGGAGGTGGAGTTGTGAAAGAGTGAGCTGACCTCAGGTGGCACTGGCAGCTGAGTTTACTCTAAATGGAGAAAGGGAAGGAAGACTTTGTTTCTCAGGAAACCATTAGAGAAAGAGAAAGATTAGGGAGAGAGAAAGTGCTGGGATTGCATCTTCATGCATCTACCTTGAAACTAGGTCCAAACTGCTTTTCTTAGATTGGAACTAAATGACCGATTTCCCACAAGCAGCTGCTCTGCCCCTGCTCTTCCTTTCCCCCCGATTGCACACGTCAATTTCCCACTTTGTGCTGTGCGGCCGCATTTTGACTCACAGCTTTGCCTGATCTCCTCTCAAAAAACAGGATTGCGAAGGGGGGGGGGGAATCGGGTGAAGCTGCAGGTCAAAATGCAGCCACGCAGCACATAGTGGGAAATTGACGCATGCAGTCAGAGGAAAAGGAAGAGCGGGGGTGGAGCAGCGGCTTGTGTGAAATCGGTGAATGAGAACACTGGCTGAGCTGGGGTTTCCCCCTCTCTGCTTCCTAATAATATATATGTAGCCCAGTTTCCAACTTCCAGGGGGACTGAAGTTCTCCTGAAATTACAAATGATCTCCAGACTACAGAGGTCAGTTCCTCTGGAGGAAATGGCAGCTTCAGAAGGCAGAATTTATGGCATCTCATTTCTGCGGAGTTTTGTCCACTCCCCAAACTCTACTCTCCCCAGCCACCACACTCAAATTTCCAGGAATTTCCCAAGCTAAAGTTGGCAACCCTTTTATGTAGTACAGGGGTCTTTAACGTGGTGCCCAGGTGTGTACCATGGTACCCACCAACACCTTTTCTGGTACACACCACATGTTTTTAGAAATTGGGTGTGGCCAGGTGGGAATACAGCCCAGCAGAGTTTCTGATTTGTATCGGGAATCTGATTGGCTGCACAGATCAAAATAACATTGTTTCAGCACAAGTTGCCCCCATAGAGTTTGTTTTATTCTCTCTCTCCTATGTTCCGGTGTATTTTTAAAAATTAGCCTTCTTGTCCCTTGCATTTGGGCTTCCCTTGTCTCTCTCTCTCTCTCTCTGCCTTCTTCAGTGGACATTTTGTGGTTGGCTCTGCCTCCCACTGTGGCCGTTTTGTGGTTGTGCCCACCATCCTGTGCTGGAACTCCCAGATGCCCATAGGATCAAAAGGTTGGGGAGGCCTTGGAACAGTGTGTGATATCATTGCACCGTTTCCCCCTCCCTGCTGCTGACCACCAGTAATGTGAGGGCGGGGCAGGGTGTGATGTCATATGCTCATGAGCACAGTTTACAGGAAAAGGGCAGGGAGAAACACAGAGCAGCCGTTGCACTGCCATTCTTCTAACATCAAATTCCACCCTTTGTCTGAGGACACGGTGAAGCTAATTATACCGTTTGAATGTCTAAAGCCTTATATTTCAAATTATGAAATGAATGTGATTAATTTTTTTCCCACTCAGAAATGTAAAGGTGAGTTTATTACATTTTTCATTCAGCTTTCTAGCCAATATCAGCTCCCCAAATGTCTCACAGGGATTAAAAGCCAATATAAAAATTATATCAAATTCACCACAAAGGTTCTATGGGACAGGGAGCGTGAACTGAGCTACAGCTGGCCACGGTGGAGGGGTGTCTGGCTGTTTCCTGATGTCTCTCTGGTGTACCATGGGTGCAAGAGAAGCTAAATGGGTACCCATGGTGCAAGAGAGCCAGTGGGTTTTAGTGGCCAGGAGTGTGGACTCTAATCTGGGAGAACCGGGTTTGATCCCCCACTCCTCCACATGCAGCTGCTGGTGTGACCCTGGGTCAGTTACAAGTTCTTTCAGAGCTGTTCTCTCAAGGTCAGTCCTCGAAAGAGCTCTCTCAGCCCCACCTACCTCAGAGAGTGTCTGTTGTGGGGAGGGGGAGGGAAAGGTGATTGTAAGCCGCTCTGAGACTCCTTCAGGTAGTGAAGGGTGGGGCATAAATCCAATCTCTTCTTCTTTTCTCTCTTAAAGGAAGGAGGGATCTTGGCTAGAGCTGGATTCCAGCAAGACAGATTGGGGTCTGGCTGGTTCCTGACCTCCCTACTCGGCCCTGGCATGATGGAGGGGTGACTGCTTGCTCCCTGTCCTCCCTTTTTGATGGCATGCCAACACACATTTGGTTACTTCATGACTCTGAGCCACGACTCATGGTGTACAAATGCTGAGATACAAGAGACATTTGGTCAAGAAATTCCCACAAGGTCCTTCATTAATGACCCCCATGTTGGTAGAAAGAAAATATACCTCAGAACTGAGAAAACTTACAAAAAAATGAAATCTGAACTGTAAGAGACCTTGCTCTGGCCTGGATAGCCCAGGTGAGCCTGAGCTCATCGGATCTTGGAAGCTAAGCAGGGTTGGCCCTGGTTAATACTTGGATGGGAGACCATCACGGAAGTTCTGGGTTGCGATGAAGAGGCAGGCAATGGCAAACCACCTCTGAATGTCTTTTGCCTCAAAAACTCCATGAGGTCACCATAAGTCAGCTGTGACTTGACAGCAGTTTCCACCACTATCATGTGACTTCAGTGTTAGTGAGAAGCACAGCTTCTCCTGAGAGATGAGTATGCTCCAGATGCTAGGAGAGCACGTGCCTCTCCCCCCTCTGAGTGGCAGATATACACGCTACATCCCACTTGTGTCACCGTTTCTATCAGTTTTCAAAAATGAGATCAAAATATAATGGCTTGCTCAAGACTACTCAGTTTGGCTAAACCAGGGGTCATTTGGGGCCGGAGCTCCAGGAGCTCAGGAGCCAACACAAATGGCGGTGGCGGCAAGCCCCACCCCCATGCTCCTTCTCTCTAGAGTCATGCTGCTGCTGTGGTGCAACTCTAAAGAGAAGAAAGAAGCCCCGCAGAGCCCCCCCCCACACACTGTTCCTCGCTTGCTCGCTGAGGTGCACGAGCGAGGAAGGGCCTGGGGGGCATGCAGAGAGGCATTTAAATGCCTCCTCCTGGCTTCCTCTGCCCACCCGCTGAAGCGGGTGGGCAGAAGAAGCTGTGCAGAGCCCCCTCTGCAACATTCCTCGCTCACCAAGGCACGCGAGCAAGGAAGGGCCCAGGCACGCGAGCAAGGAAGGGCCTGGGGAGGCTTTTGAGGATGCTTCCCCCCTTTTTGCTTCCCCTTCTGGCACACTTCCGGTGATGTCAGGGGGTGTGGCATATGCTAACGAGTTATGCTAATAGTAGGTATGCTAATGAGCTCCTGCAGCTCTTTTTCTACAAAATGACCCCTGGGCCAAACTATACATCACATACAAATGCACATAAAAACATCTGGAACTTTTTGTCTCTCAGGAGAGGGGCCTTGGTTCAGTGGTAGAGCATCTGCTTTGCATGCAGAAGTTCCCAGGTTCTATCCCCAATGTTACCAGTCAAAAGGATTAGGTAGTAGGTGACAGGGAAAGACCCAGAGGCCCTGGAAAACTGCATTCAATCAAAGTAGAGATACTACTGACCTTGATAGAACAATACTCTGGCTCATTAGAAGGCAGCTTCAGGAATAGGTGATGGGAAGCAGAGAAGTGGTAGGCAGCGGAATCTGTTGGACCTTAACCCCACCCACCCGTTTTCCAATCTAAATTGCCTTTTCCTGGTTCCCCCTCCCCCATAGGGTTCCAGCCATGATTCCTTTTGCAGCTATATCCATGGAACACTATGGTGGACAAAACACAATCTTTTTGGGTGTGGGTGGGTGTGATTTTGGAGCTACTTTCCTGATCCAAATTGTACACTCGCTTAGCAGTTTTTCTTTTTTGTACAGTTTTTAATTAGTAGCTTGCATCCAGTGGTAAATATTTGGTGATGGAAGTCAATTCTGTTAATGGGGTGGGACTTCCTCACCGTCCCTCCTCCACTGGAGCCCAAGGGGACCCCCAAATGCTGCTCTTGAGTGGCAGGGAACCAACGGAAAGAGCATGGGGGGGCAGGAGGGGGGAATCACATAGGTCTTAAGTTTCTTCAGCACCCGTTGTCCAGATATTTGATACAAACATTATTCCAAATGTCTCATTTTTGCTATTTTGGCTCAGAAAACCAAACTCTCTTTGATTTTGCTCGTCCCTTGTGCTAAGCAAACCTATGATTCTTTATCTCCCGCCCTCCCTCTCCTTGCACTTCGTTGCTCTTATAAAATGTATGCCCTTCCCAAGATGATTTGTGAGTTAGTAAACTGGCATGAAAAGATATGTGTAAATGGAATACATTGTACATATAACTACCATATAGACCACATGTGGAAAGCAGCACAACACGCATGCACGATACGAAGAAATGCACAGAACCCGGAATGAAAAGAAGGGAATGGAAATTATTGCCAGAAATGAAAAGAAATTGGAGCAATTGATTCATCCCTAATTTGGTGTAAGTGCTCGCCTGTGAGTGGTTGAGTTCAGTGGGCCTCAGCCAAGGTGCAGGGTAAGAAACCCTGCTCTTAATGAAAATAACCATTTCTGTTTTGAAAGCCATCACAGGATTTGTTTGCTTCTCTTTCCCTGCAGCCTACAGTTTACTAGGCTAAACAATTCTATCTCGGCAGTAAGGGATATAAACCTTGAGGAGATTCTCATCTTCTGACAGATAGAATGCAGTTCACCCTGTAATTGTCTCTTGTTTGAGCTGCCCTGAAATGCTCAGGACTGAAATTCTGCAGTCCTGGGAATTCACATACTAACTCTTCATCGCATATCCTTATTGAGTCCTGCTTTACTGCTTAAGACTTTCTGGTTCTAGGTTAATTCCTGACTGACAAGGAACAAAGGCGAGAGAAGCCTGGAAAAATTAAAGACATTCCCACTCCCCCTTTTTGTGTCCAGCTCATCGACCAGAAAATCCGTGCATGCAAACAGCTGCAGAACAGCCCGAAGTTTGTAGCTGTGCTGGAGTATATCTTAGCCATGGGGAACTACTTGAACGAAAAGGCCGGGAGAGAGAAGGCCAAAGGATTTCGGCTCTCTTCTTTGACCAGAGTAAGTGCTTTTGTTGCAAAACTGCTATGTTTCAGAATGCATATTTCTCAGTGATCAGCACCATTTTCTTAGTGTGGATAAATGTAGCTACATACTGCCAGTCTTTTGAGCTTTATGTTCATTTTCAGCTTCCACTGCTTAGAATGGTGACAAGAAAGCAAAATATTGGCTTGGATCCAGAGATGGAGAAGTGGAAGCATAAATAGACTTAGCGCAGCTCTGCTTGTACAAGAGATGTGCAGTGCTTAAAGCTTTCTTCCCTGTATGTTATAATGCACAGAAAGGGTTTGCACAATGTCTTGTGCAAGTGGAAAAGCACTTCTGGATATGCCAGGTTAAACTTAGTGCAAGAGGCTGGTGTGAGGGTTTTCCCGCAGCTCGATAGCACCTGTGGAAATCTTGCTCTGGGTCAAAGTCAGAATGTATTTGAACCTATGTGCAAAAGCCACTATTGAATTTTTGGCTATAAACTTCTTGACTGCAAGTCCATGAATTTTTTAGTATGCTTTGCTGCTTTGTAACAGGCCATGTATGTGGAAACCAATGCTTCCTCTAAGCTGTGGAGTCTTGTGAGCAAAAATTCTACTTTGTGAGCTACTGGCTTTAAATTTGTGAGTGAGCGATTTGGCTACTGCATAAATTAGTTTGCTCTGGAGCCATCCTTCCTGAGCTAAGACAAGAACGTTTGAGCTGGAGGCTAAAAACTGTGAGCTGGCTCTCACTAACTCAGCTTAGAGGGAATGCTGGCTGGAAACTCTGTATTAAATTCTCTTCCTTGTCTACCTTCTTCCAAAAGAGGATTTCAGAATGTGTTATCTGAGCACATAAATAAACACATCTGTTTCAGGCCAAATCTCTTATTACCCTTTAGCATGCTCAAAGCACCCCAAGGAGTTGCTTTTTAATAGTATAGTCTTGCATTATGAATTGTCTGAAAGCACCCTCATGTGGTGAAATCTGACATTTAACCCATAAGGGCTAAAGGCTTGAAACTGACATTGAGTCTGCAGACATAAAGCAGAGACATTTTTTCCCCAACCTCAGATATATATTTATATGATGATTTCTGTGAAATTCCTTTCCCCACATATATCAAAATGTCCCAGAATTCTCCTTGATCCTTTTGCTTGTGTGAGGGTTTTGGGGGGCGGGGACTGTGTAAGCACATCTCTTTTGAGCGCTGTACCATATGCGCCACTTAACACTTGACTCAATCATGGGTACACCAACAAGTCTTAAGAGACCAACAAGTCTCAAAATAAGAACAGCAATTGCCTCTTTGATCATCTCAACTCAAAGCAGATATATACACAGGAGCAAAATGCAGGATCAGTTCCCATGGGGAAATATAGCTCAAACAGCATGCAATATGATCTCTTCTTTGGGAGGATATTAATATAAGAACATAAGAAGAGCTCTGCTGGAGAACATAAGCTCTGCTGGATCAGACCAGTGGTCCATCTAGTCCAGCATCCTGTTCCACACGGTGACCAACCAGTTCCTCTGGAGGGCCAACAAAAGGGCACAGAGGCAGAGGCCTTCTGCTGATGTTGCCTCCTGGCTCTGGGATCCAGAAGTTTAGTGCCTCTAAATGTGGAGGTTCCCCTCAGTCACCATGGCTAGTAGCCACTGATAGACCTATCCTTCATGAAGCTATCTAATCTCCTTTGAAAAGTTGCCTATGCCTGTGGCCATCCTATCTCCTATGTTATCCTCCAAACAAAATTTGGGGATAGCTTGTTTCCCCGAGAGGCAGTCTTCAATTAAGTTGGAGGAATTAGCTAAAGGAAGACAGAGTGAGAGGCGGGTAACTGAGATCTCCACCAATGAATACCAGAATTTTACCCTTAAGAGAACTCTCAGTTAAACCAGGCAGATATTCAACTGGAAATGTTTTTCTTAAAAAGAAAAAGGATAAAACAAAATGCACACAATAAACACACACACAAGCGCTAACTAAAAGAAACACAGGGAGGAAAGGGGGAAAGCAGTTTTAAGGGAAGGGTGATAATCACCAATCTTGAAGAGGTCCACAGAAGCAACAAAATGACCAGCGTTTTGAGAGAGATGAGAGCCCAACAAAGTTGGGGTGTATGCAGTGGATCCAAGACACATGCACACACACTGCTAGGAAGCAGGATGCTACCAGACAGAGGGCAAAATGTACCCTCAGGCAAGTGACGCAATGCCTGAAAAACAATAAATGGGCTTTTCTGAGGTGGACAATGGTATGAGAGAGATTTGATGACCCTGCAAGTACCAGGCAGGAAGGGCTAATGTGTTAAAATGAATAAAATTAAGCGTTGATTAAAACGCTGCTTAATTAAGGTAAGGGGGTACAGGAGAAGTAAGGTGTTGATGGGATTAGTCCAGGGATGAGTCAATAGGCTTTGGGAAACCCATTGTCCTAAATTATGCATCTCTGTAGGGTGTGGAGGGGGCAGGAGACAGTCAGCCACTCTGACTCACACTTCTAAACTACTTGCCCAGGCTTGTTCCTGACTGGCATCCATTTTGATTCATTTTGGGCCAGGCAGTGTCTGCACTTATGATTTTGGGGTGATATTCTAGGGAGTTTATGGTTATTCTAACTATAAGCTGCCCCTCTGTGAGAGGAGGGGTCTGACTGGTAACAAGCTTAGTCTGAAAGGAATTCACTGGTGCAAGGTGACCCAGTGAGCTTTATAGCTGAATATAAAAATTTGAACCTGGCCTTCTCAGTTGGAGCCCAAGACATTATCCATATGAGCACCCCTGAGTCAAAACTCTCCGCACAGGTCAGCACACCAGCATGTTGGGGAGTATCCCAGAAGGGCTATATGCCATATGCTACTGCTTAACATTTGAACTGGCTCTTTCGTGTCTTCTGGGTCACACTTTCTGTGTCTCCTATGCCAGGACTTCATGTTTGCTTGCAAAAAAAAAAAAAGCACTAAAACCAGTTTTCCTTTCTTCAGCATCCGCAATCTGCTACTCCTCTTACTGAGTACATATTCTCTTGGCAGCCTTGAACCTTTAAGAATATTATCAAATTCTACCACATCTCTTAATAGAGAAGGAAGTTATCTTCCTCCCTACTTCCTGAGGATTTCAGTGTATCAAATGAATGATTTATGATCTGAGCGACAATTCTGAGGCCCAATTTGAATGTTTCCATTTTTTTTTGTAACTGCTGAAATACCACATCTATCACTATGAAAAATGTCTACAAAATCTTTCTC